>CM070758.1:0-1200000 GCA_036346245.1 Bonia amplexicaulis
TAGTCCTCACTAAAAGGCGCAACGGTCCACGAGAAGGCGCTTGTTCACCGCCGCATCCGCTTGACTGCTGCACCACTTGTTCTCCTAAGTGTCGCCTCCTGGTGCAGCTTCACCGTAGCTCGGCTATGCTTGACCGGTGATTCCATCTCGAGAAAAATGCGCACTTAGCCACTAGTCCTCACTAAAAGGCGCAACGGTCCACGAGGTAATGCGTTTGTTCACCGCCGGCATCTGCTTCACTGCTGCACCACGGCTCACCGGAAGTGCTCGCCGCCTGCGGCTTCACCAGAGTCTTGCTATGCTTGACCAGTGATTCCATCTCGTAGAAAAATGGGCACTTAGCCACCGGTCCTCACCGAAGACGAACGGTTCACGAGAGAAGGCGTTTGTTCACCGCCGCAGATCCGCTCACTGTTGCCTCACGGCTCTCCCAAGTGTGGCCCGCCTCGTGCATCTTCCCGTAGCTCTGCTATGCATCACCGGGTGATTCCATCTCGTAGAAAAAACGGGCACTTAGCCACTAGTCCTCACTAAAAGGCGCAACGGTCCACGAGGTAAGGCGTTTGTTCACCGCAAGCATCTCGCTTCACTGTTGCCCCCTGCTTCTCCTAAGTGCCGCCGCCTGCGCTGCCCTCAGAGTCTTGCCATGCATCACCGGGTGATTCCATCTCGTAGAAAAACGGGCACTTAGCCACTAGTCCTCACTAAAAGGCGCAACGGTCCACGAGGTAAGGCGTTTGTTCACCGCCGCATCCGCTCACTGCTGCCCCTACGGTTCTCCTAAGTGCCGCCTCCTCCGGCAAATTGTTGGTGATATGCCCTAGAGGCAACATGGAGATGTTGAATATATCACATACTATGTTTATGATACATTGCTTTGTTCCTTGAAATAGACATTATCATTATTGATCAATGAGTATGTGACTTATTCATGAGACTCTTAATGCCAAAATGTTGCTATTTCTAAATGATCCCCATTATATTTCATATGAGGAACAAATATGATTCAAAGATCAAGATATGTATTGATTGATGATCATGTCTCATGGATCATGGTATGGAGATACCAAATCAATAATATGGACATGTGTTAGTGAACATATGTTGATAGACCCGCCATGAGACACCGCAGAGATTCCATATGTCATCGCTTGGTCTCAAGTAGTGTTTATGTGGAATCCTTAGACTTGAGATCATCATGGTTCCCAAAGATGCTTAGTAGCTTACTTTGGGACTACTAAACACTACTCCGAATCGGGTAGTCATAAAAGTAGTTTTTGGGTTTGCCATGAAACATGTAGTGGGATGAATGATCAAGATAGAATTTGCCCCTCCTTATGGGAGAGATATCTCGGGCCCCTCGATGTAATGGATTATGAAAGTGCATGGCCATGCCAAGGTGATTGAGGAGTCAATCACGAGTTTATAATCCATCACGGAATCGAGAGAGTGATTGAGCTATTAAGAGGATGACACAGTCTCGCCTTGAGCTTAATCTATATCGTGAGGCAAAGGGATTAGTACATGAGAACATTACGAGTTCACCGATATGATCTTTACGTATACTTTGGGGTTAATATGTCTTACTAGAGGCCGCTATTAACACGGTGACCGGAAAGGTGTTTCGGTCGCGACCAAGTATACGTGAACCTGCTGTGGTCGCACACTTAACGGGTTGGAACACTAATTCAATGTGATTCTGATATGGGCTCAATTCGGATAGAGATCCTGATAGACTCCTATTGGGCCTCGGTCCACGAGGCCCAAGTGAGGAGGTCTATATATGGAGGCGAGGGGCCGAGGAACGCACCGATAATCCCGAGCTAATCCGTAGCCGCCACCTCCGAGCCAAACCCTAGCCGCTCGCGAGTGCCGGGTACACTCGCGATCGGCGTTCCACCCGGGACGTGTGGATACCGTGGAGGCGCTGCTCGCTGCGGCGCTGATCGGCATCAACAACCTACAAATTGGATCTGCTCGTGGTGTGGTTGATCGCGGAGGAGACGATCGGTCGGGACGATCGACTACTTCCAAGACTACCGACGCCGTGGTTGGATCGGCTTCTCCAACTCTTCTTCACCGCTACTGCTGCCTAGTGGTAACGATCCATGATCCTCCTTAAGCATGATGTTCTTGTGTGCGCGGTAGAAAATTTTGTTTTCGCGCTCTCGTAGCCTACCGCGATCCATTAGTGGTATCGAGCCATCTTGCTTAGTTTGCGATCCGGATCACGATATGTTGATATGCGGTTGTAATAGATTGGATCTATTACGGACTAGATCAATCGGTCATAAGGGGTTGGAATATGTATGAGTTGATAGCATCATGTGGCCAAAAGATTAGTTCGTGTCTTTCTTGATGTACGCCACGACTTGCCCCTACCTACCGGTAACACCATCGGGCTAATCACACAAGACAACAAGATATTGAGCCAACGGATCGAGGTCTTGTGTTGCGTCTCCTCAAGCATACCGATCGCGATGATTGATGTGATTGATCTAATGAAAATTGAGACATTTTGAATGGCTCGGATTTGGGTTGATTTGATCGGCCCGATGAGATTTTCATAGCGATTTCATAGATGCGATCTATGTAATTCCGTGAGAAACACATTCATGTCAGGGCGGTATAATATGTTCTACGCTTAACTTGTTTTTGCAGGGAATGATGTGAATGGTATGGCATAGATGCATATGTGATGCATGTGTGTTTTGGCGGCTGTGTGTCGTATTAATCACAGCCTGGTTGAGGTCGTTTTTAATTGTATAACGACCGCATGTCGACTTGTGATGCTTGAGCTCCTCATGTAATTCATTTGCTACCTATTAGTTGTAATAGTTTAGTTCTTTGCTATGGAGGCTTCAAGCATGATGACAAAGAGGACAAGAAGTGTGGCGAAGAATATCACCGTGGAACCATGGCGATGGCGACCACTACGATACAAAATGCCATACCATTCACAGTATAATGTGATTATATGCATGTGATGTTTATTTCTTGTCATACTATTCTTTCATGCCATACCAACTAAGGGTTAGTTTTTCATGATAGAATAGCTTCTCTCAAGAAAATTAAGAATTTGTTTTGATGCCCTTCCAATTGTCGCACTTATAAGAATCATGATCATTGTTTGGTAGGTCTCGCCAAAGCGGTACCATCAACTATCTTGATCTAATAGGGTGGATGTAGGACATCCACATGCATAGTATTGGTTTACTTGACAAGGCTATCAAATTAGATTTGGGCCTTGGGGCATGGTGTTGGGAGCCGGACATTGGATGCCACCCAACAAACAAGAGTCACATAAGATGTGATTAGCAAGTGTTGCTTACCCACGCCACTAGGTTTCTAGCAAAGGATGCCAAAGCTCACTAGAACTTAGATGAACATGGATCTTGACCACTATATGTCGTTAGAGGGAAGACGATTACAAAACATATAGTGGGAGTATCTTTGTTAAATTGTTTAATGGAAGATCAAACATGAACATAGTGCTAAACTTTGCATATTCTTTGTTGTAGATCATGTCAACTAATGCCGCATCCAGCTTCTTTTAATTTGCGATCTATTCTTGAGAAAGAAAACTCAATGGAACGAACTTTTGGATTGGTATCGCAACCTTGAGAATTGTTCTCAAGCAAGAGCGCAAGGAGTATGTCCTGAGTCTCCTTATCCCGATGACTTGCCCGATAATGCTACCGTGGCTGCACGGAAAGCTTATGAGAAGCAAACGAATGATTACCTTGATGTGAGCTGTCCCATGCTTGCCACAATGTCCTCTCGAGCTTCGTAAGCAATATGAGAACACGATGCCTACAATATCATTGTGGGGTTGCGTGGTATATTTGAGAACCAAGCAAGGGCCGAGAGGTTCAACACTTCAAAGTCCTTGTTTGCGTGCAGCTTGCGAAGGGAACTCGACCCTCATGTGATTAAGATGATTGGCTACATTGAGAGTCCGAAAAACTTGGTTTTCCCCTTAGCCAAGAGTTGGCTACCGATGTGATTCTTCATCGCCCCTCGAGCTTTGAGCCATTCATTCGAACTATCACATGAACAACATGGACAAGACCTCACGAGTTGCATGGGATGCTAAAATCAGCCGAGGAAAGCATTAAGAAAAGCAGCCATCATGTGATGATGATGCAGAAGGCAAGGGCAAGCCCTATGTAAAGAAAGGCGCGGTCAAAGAAAGTTAGCTCCCATGAGATCGCGAGCGGTTCTAAGGCCAAGCAAGTCAAGAAGGGCCTCGCTCTCGATGCGATTGCTACCATCAGAAGCAATCGGGACATTGGAAAAGGAACCGCCCAAAGTACTTGGAGGATCTTGAGAAAAGAAGGAAGTACGACTCCGCCTGTATAAATGTTATAGAAATCAATCTTGCTACATCATCTTCCCGATTCTTGGGTATTTGATACCGGATCGCTTGCTCACATTTGCAAATCGTTGCAAAGTGGCTAAGAAGAAGTAGAAGTTTGAGGAGGAGCGAAGTGGATCTTCGCTGGCAATGGAGCAAAAGTTGTCATGGTGGTGTTGGCACCATGCCATTGTCTTTACCTTCGTGATTAGTTTTGGAATTGAATAATTGTTATTGTGTTCCATCTCTTTCCAAGAACATTATTTCGCTTCATGTTTACAAGCGTAAGGTTATGACTTTATATCTGTGAACAATGGTTGTTCTCTTTATTTCAAAGATATGTTCTATTGTCATACTCCATTGGTGAATGGGTTATATGTTCTTACTCTTGAAGTGTCATCGGTCTATAACATTAATACAAAGAGGCAACGATCGAATGATTTGAATCCCACGCTTATTTGGCACTGCCGCTAGGTCACATAAATGAGAAACGCATGGAGAAGCTCCATAGAGATGGTATTCTGCACTCATTTGATTTTGAATCATTTGAGACATGCGAATCTTGTTTACTTGGCAAGATGACAAAAGCACCTTTCACCGGTCAAGGTGAACGGGCAAGTGACTTATTGGCACTCGTACATTCGATGTATGTGGACCAATGAGCTCAACAAATGAGGTGGTTTTCATACTTCATAACTTTTATCGATGACTTTAGTAGATATGGATATATCTACCGATGAAGATAAGTCTGAATCCTTTGAAAAGTTCAAAGAATTCCAAAATGAAGTGCAAAATCATTTAGGCAAGACAATCAAGTTTCTACGATCCGATCGTGGAGGCGAGTATTTGAGCCATGAGTTTGGTAATCATCTCAAGGATTGTGGAATTGTTCCACAATTGACTCCGCCTCGAACACCTCAATGGAATGGGGTATCGAACGAGAAATCGCACCTTATTAGATATGGTGCGCCCATGATGAGCCACATTGATCTTCCGTTGTCTTTTGGGGTACGCTCTTGAAATGTACCGCCACACTAAATGAGTTCCATCAAAATCGTGAGAAAGACACCATATGAGATGTGGACAGACAACGTCCTAGCTTGTCTTTTCTTAAGATTTGGGGATGTGAGACTTATGTAAACGCGTTTACAATCGATAAGCTCACCCCAACTGATAAATGCTTCTTTATCGGCATCCTAAGGAAACAAAAGGATATTACTTCTATAATCAAGAAGAAGGCAAAGTGTTTGTCGCCTGGCATGGTGTCTTCTTAGAGAAAGAGTTTCTCTCAAGAAGGGATAGTGGGAGCATGGTGCAACATGAAGAAATTCGAGAAACACCGAAAACGTTTCAGCTCCTCTCAACCACAACAGATGAACAAACTGTTGAAGAACCTGTTGGGACACACCGCACCACGTGGGTCGAGAGGTCCACGAGCGGCGTTTGTTCACCGCCGGCATCTGCTTCAGCCTGTTGCCCCACGGTTCTCCGGAAGTCTTGCTACCTGCTCTGGCGCAGCTTCACCGTAGCCTAGCTATGCTTGATTGCGTGATTCCATCTCGTAGAAAAACGGGCACTTAGCCACTAGTCCTCACTAAAAGGCGCAACGGTCCACGAGGTAAGGCGTTTGTTCACCGCCGGCATCTGCTTCAGCCTGTTGCACCACGGTTCTCCTGGCGCCTTTGCTGCTCGGTGCAGCTTCCCGTAGCCTGCTATGCTTGACCGGGTGATTCTATCTCGTAGAAAAAACTGGCACTTAGCCACTAGTCCTCACTAAAAGGCGCAACGGTCCACGAGCGGCGGCGTTTGTTCACCGCCGCATCTGCTTGACTGTTGCCCCACGGTTCTCGCCCTAGGCCGCTCCCGTGCAGGCTTCCCGTGTCTGGCTTATGCTTGACCGGTGATTCCATCTCGTAGCAAAACCGCACTTAGCCACTAGTCCTCACTAAAAGGCGCAACGGTCCACGAGAAGGCGTTTGTTCACCACCCATCTCGCATCGACCGTTGCCCCACGGTTCTCTGGAAGTGTCGCCGCTCGGTGCAGCTTCCCCAGTGTCTTGCTTAATGGATTGCGAAGGCTACGATAGCAGAAAACAAAACTTTTCTACCGCGCACACAAGAACATCATGCTTAAGTAGGGATCATGGATCGTTACCTCTAGACGCCAGCAAGCATGGAAGAAGAGTTGGAGAAGCCGATCCAACCACGCGTCGAGGTAGTAGTGGAAGTAGTCGATCGTCCCGAACCGATCGTCTCCTCCACGCGATCAACCGCACCACGAGCGCATCCAATCAGAGGTTGTCGATGCCGATCAACGCCGCAACCAAAGGCGTCTCCACCGTATCCACACGCCCTGGTCGAACGTCGATCGCGAGTGTACCAAAGACTCGCGAGCGACTAGGGCTTGGCTCGAGGTGGCGGCGTGGTTTAGCTTCGGGATTATCGATGCATCCCTCACCCCTCGCCTCCATATATATAGACCTCCTCACTTGGGCCTCGTGGACCGAGGCCCAATAGGAGTCTATCCGGATCTCTATCCGAATTGAGCCCATATCCGAATCACATTCGAATTAGTGTTCCAACCCGCTAAGTGTGCGACCAGAGGTTCACGATACTTGGTCGCGACCGAAAACACCTTCCGGTCACCGTGTTAATAGCGGTCTCTAGTAAGACATATTAACCCCAAAGTATACGTAAAGATCATATCGGTGACCGAACTCGTAATGTTCTCATGTACTAATCCCTTTGCCTCACGATATAGATTAAGCTCAAGGCGAGACCCATGTCATCCTCTTAATAGCTCAATCACTCTCTCGATTCCGTGATGGATTATAAACTCGTGATTGACCTCAATCACCTTGGCATGGCCATGCACTTTCATAATCCATTACATCGAGGGGCCGAGATATCTCTCCCATAAGGAGGGGCAAATTCTATCTTGATCATTCACATCCCACTACATGTTTCATGTCAAACCCAAAGACTACTTTTATGACTACCCGCCACGGACTAGTGTTTAGTAGTCCCAAAGTAAGCTACTACGCATGCTGGGAACCATGATGATCTCAAGTCTAAGGATTCCACATATAAACACTACTTGAGACCAACTGATGACATATGGAATCTCTCGGTGTCTCATGGCGGGTCTATCCAACATATGTTCACTAACACATGTCCATATTATTGATTTGGTATCTCCATACCATGATCCATGAGACATGATCATCAATCAATACATATGTCGATCTTTGAATCATATTTGTTCCTCATATGAAATATAATCGGGGATCATTTAGAAATAGCAACATTTTGGCATTAAGAGTCTCATGAATAAGTCACATACTCATTGATCAATAATGATAATGTCTATTTCAAGGAACAAAGCAATGTATCATAAACATAGTATGTGATATATTCAACATCTCCATGTTGCCTCTAGGGCATATCACCAACACGGCTATGCTTGACCGGGTGATTGCATCTCGTAGAAAAAACTGGCACTTAGCCACTAGTCCTCACTAAAAGGCGCAACGGTCCACGAGAGAAGGCGTTTGTTCACCACCGCATCTGCTTGACTGTTGCCCCACGGTTCTCCTGTCTTTGCTGCTCGGTGCAGCTTCCCGTGTCTGCTATGCTTGACCGGTGATTCTATCTCGTAGAAAAAACTGGCACTTAGCCACTAGTCCTCACTAAAAGGCGCAACGGTCCACGAGAGAAGGCGTTAGTTCACCGCCGGCATCTGCTTCAGCCTGTTGCACCACGGTTCTCCTGGTGTCTTTTGCTGCTGGTGCGGCTTCACCGTAGCCTGGCTACGCTTGACCGGGTGATTCCATCTCGTAGAAAAAACGCGCACTTAGCCACTAGTCCTCACTAAAAGGCGCAACGGTCCACGAGGTAAGGCGTTTGTTCACCGCCGGCATCTGCTTCAGCCTGTTGCACCACGGTTCTCCGGAAGTGCTACCTGCTCTGGTGCAGCTTCACCGTAGCCCGGCTATGCTTGACCGGGTGATTCCATCTCATCGAAAAAATGGGCACTTAGCCACTGGTCCTCACTAAAAGGCGCAACGGTCCACGAGAGAAGGCGTTTGTTCACCGCAGGCATCTGCTTCAGCCTGTTGCCTCACGGTTCTCGGTGCCGCCGCTGCAGTGCGGCTTCCCGTAGCTCGCTATGCATCACCGGGTGATTCCATCTCGTAGAAAAACGGGCACTTAGCCACTTGTCCTCACTAAAAGGCGCAACGGTCCACGAGGTAAGGCGTTTGTTCACCGCCGGCATCTGCTTCAGCCTGTTGCCCCACGGTTCTCCGGAAGTCTTTGCTGCTGCAGTGCGGCTTCCACAGTCTTGCTATGCATCACCGGGTGATTCCATCTCGTAGAAAAAACGGGCACTTAGCCACTAGTCCTCACTAAAAGGCGCAACGGTCCACGAGGTAAGGCGTTTGTTCACCGCCGGCATCTGCTTCAGCCTGTTGCCCCACGGTTCTCCGGAAGTGCTGCCTGCTCCGGTGCAGCTTCCCCGTAGCCCGGCTATGCTTGACCGGGTGATTCTATCTCGTAGAAAAAACTGGCACTTAGCCACTAGTCCTCACTAAAAGGCGCAACGGTCCACGAGCGAAGGCGTTTGTTCACCGCCGGCATCTGCTTCAGCCTGTTGCCCCACGGTTCTCCGGAAGTCTTTGCTCCAAAGGTCAGCCTTCCGTAGCCCGGCTATGCTTGACCGGGTGATTCCATCTCGTAGAAAAAACTGGCACTTAGCCACTAGTCCTCACTAAAAGGCGCAACGGTCCACGAGAGAAGGCGTTTGTTCACCACCGGCATCTGCTTCAGCCTGTTGCCCCACGGTTCTCCTCAAGTCTTTGCTGCTCGTGCGGCTTCACCGTATCCCGGCTATGCTTGATTGGGTGATTCCATCTCGTAGAAAAAACGGGCGCTTTGCCACTAGTCCTCACTAAAAGGCGCAACGGTCCACGAGAGAAGGCGTTAGTTCACCGCCGGCATCTGCTTCAGCCTGTTGCACCACGGTTCTCCCAAGTCTTTGCTGCTGGTGCAGCTTCACCGTAGCCTGGCTACGCTTGACCGGGTGATTCCATCTCGTAGAAAAAACGCGCACTTAGCCACTAGTCCTCACTAAAAGGCGCAACGGTCCACGAGGTAAGGCGTTTGTTCACCGCCGGCATCTGCTTCAGCCTGTTGCACCACGGTTCTCCGGAAGTGCTACCGCCTGCACTGGTGCAGCTTCACCGTAGCCCGGCTATGCTTGACCGGGTGATTCCATCTCATCGAAAAATGGGCACTTAGCCACCGGGTCCTCTCTAAAAGGCGCAACGGTCCACGAGAGAAGGCGTTTGTTCACCGCCGCATCTGCTTGACTGTTGCCTCACGGTTCTCGGAAGTCTTTGCTGCTGCAGTGCGGCTTCCCGTAGCTCGGCTATGCATCACGGGTGATTCCATCTCGTAAAACGGGCACTTAGCCACTAGTCCTCACTAAAAGGCGCAACGGTCCACGAGGTAAGGCGTTTGTTCACCGCCGGCATCTGCTTCAGCCTGTTGCCCCACGGTTCTCCGGAAGTCTTGCCGCCGCCTGTGCGGCTTCCACAGTCTGGCTATGCATCACCGGGTGATTCCATCTCGTAGAAAAAACGGGCACATAGCCACTAGTCCTCACTAAAAGGCGCAGCGGTCCACGAGGTAAGGCGTTTGTTCACCGCCGATCCGCTTCACTGTTGCCCCACGGTTCTCCTGGTGTCTTTGCTGCTCGCAGCGGCTTCCCGTAGCTCAGCTATGCTTGACCGGTGATTCTATCTCGTAGAAAAACTTGCACTTAGCCACTAGTCCTCACTAAAAGGCGCAACGGTCCACGAGCGGCGTTTGTTCATCGCCGCATCCGCTTGACTGTTGCCCCACGGTTCTCCTGAGTCTTGCCGCTCCAAAGGGCTTCCCGTAGTCTTGCTATGCTTGACCGGGTGATTCCATCTCGTAGAAAAACTGGCACTTAGCCACTAGTCCTCACTAAAAGGCGCAACGGTCCACGAGAGAAGTTTGTTCACCACCCAGATCTGCTTGACTGTTGCCCCACGGTTCTCGGAAGTCTGCTGCTGCAGTGCGGCTTCACCGTATCCGGCTATGCTTGATTGGGTGATTCCATCTCATAGAAAAAACAGCCACTTAGCCACTAGTCCTCACTAAAAGGCGCCACGGTCCACGAGTAAGGCGTTTGTTCACCGCCGCATCTCCTTGACTGTTGCCCCACGGTTCTCCTAAGTCTTTTGCTCTAGTGCAGCTTCCCGTAGAGTCTATGCATCACGGGTGATTCCATCTCGTAGAAAAACGGGCACTTAGCCACTAGTCCTCACTAAAAGGCGCAACGGTCCACGAGTAAGCGTTTGTTCACCGCCGGCATCTGCTTCACTGTTGCCCCACGGTTCTCCTGGAAGTCTTTGCTGCTCGGTGCGGCTTCCCGTAGTCTTGCTATGCTTGACCGGTGATTCCATCTCGTAGAAAAACGGCACTTAGCCACTAGTACTCACTAAAAGGCGCAACGGTCCACGAGAGAAGGCGTTTGTTCACCACCGGCATCTGCTTCAGCCTGTTGCCCCACGGTTCTCCTGGTGTCTTGCTGATGCAGTGCGGCTTCACCGTAGCCCGGCTATGCTTGATTGGGTGATTCCATCTCGTAGAAAAACGGGCACTTAGCCACTAGTCCTCACTAAAAGGCGCAACGGTCCACGGTAAGCGTTTGTTCACCGCCGGCATCTGCTTCACTGTTGCCCTACGGTTCTCCTGGTCTTTGCTGCTGCTGTGCGGCTTCACCGTAGCACAGCTATGCATCACCGGGTGATTCCATCTCGTGAAAAACGGGCACTTAGCCACTAGTCCTCACTAAAAGGCGCAACGGTCCACGAGAGAAGGTGTTTGTTCACCGGCATCCTTGACTGTTGCACCACGGTTCTCCGGAAGTGCTGCCTGCTCTGGTGCAGCTTCACCGTAGCCTGGCTATGCTTGACCGGGTGATTCCATCTCGTAGAAAAAACGCGCACTTAGCCACCAGTCCTCACTAAAAGGCGCAACGGTCCAGGAGGTAAGGCGTTTGTTCACCGCCGGCATCTGCTTCAGCCTGTTGCACTACGGTTCTCCGGAAGTGCTGCCTGCTCTAGTGCAGCTTCACCGTAGCCCGGCTATGCTTGACCAGGTGATTCCATCACGTAGAAAAAATGGGCACTTAGCCATTGGTCCTCACTAAAAGGCGCAACGGTTCACGAGAGAAGGCGTTTGTTCACCGCCGGCATCTGCTTCAGCCTGTTGCCTCACGGTTCTCCGGAAGTGCTGCCTGCTCTGGTACAGCTTCCCCGTAGCTCGGCTATGCATCACCGGGTGATTCCATCTCGTAGAAAAAACGGGCACTTAGCCACTAGTCCTCACTAAAAGGCGCAACGGTCCACGAGGTAAGGCGTTTGTTCACCGCCAAGACGGCCACTGTTGCCCCACCTGTCTCGGAAGTCTTTGCTGCAGTGCGGCTTCCCGTGCTCGGCTATGCATCACCGGGTGATTCCATCTCGTAGAAAAAACGGGCACTTAGCCACTTGTCCTCACTAAAAGGCGCAGCGGTCCACGAGGTAAGGCGTTTGTTCACCGCCGCATCTGCTTGACTGTTGCCCCACGGTTCTCCTGGTCTTTGCTGCTCTGTGCGGCTTCCCGTGTCCGGCTCCCAACACCATGCCCCAAGGCCCAAATCTAATTTGATAGCCTTGTCAAGTAAACCAATACTATGCATGTGGATGTCCGACATCCACCCTATTAGATCAAGATAGTTGATGGTACTCGCTTTGGCGGACCTACCAAACAATGATCATGATTCTTATAGGCGCGACAATTGGAAGGGCATCAAAACAAATTCTTAATTTTTCTTGAGAGAAGCTATTCTATCATGAAAAACTAACCCTTAGTTGGTATGGCATGAAAGAATAGTATGACAAGAAATAAACATCACATGCATATAATCACATTATACTGTGAATGGTATGGCATTTTGTATCGTAGTGGTCGCCATCGCCATGGTTCCACGGTGATATTCTTCGCCACACTTCTTGTCCTCTTTGTCATCATGCTTGAAGCCTCCATAGCAAAGAACTAAACTATTACAACTAATAGGTAGCAAATGAATTACATGAGGAGCTCAAGCATCACAAGTCGACACGCAGTCGTTATACAATTAAAGAACGACCTCAACCCTACTGTGATTAATACGACACACAGTCCGCCAAAACACACATGCATCACATATGCATCTATGCCATACCATTCACATCATTCCCTGCAAAAACAAGTTAAGCGTAGAACATATTCTACCGCCCTGACATGAATGTGTTTCTATAAAATTTTGTTTTCTGTAATGGATCGCGAGTAGGCTACGAGAGCAGAAAACAAAATTTTTCTACCGCGCACACAAGAACATCATGCTTAAGGAGGGATCATGGATCATTACCACTAGGCCTTGCAGCAGTGAAGAAGAGTTGGAGAAGCCGATCCAACCACGCCGTCGAAGTAGTAGTGGAAGTAGTCGATCGTCCCGAACCGATTGTCTCCTCCACGCGATCAACCACACCACGAGCGGATCAATCAGAGGTTGTTGATGCCGATCAACGCCGAACGAGCGGCGCCTCCACGGTATCCACACGTCCGGGTTGGGCGCCGATCGCGAGTGTACCGGCACTCGCGAGCGGCTAGGGTTTGGCTCGGAGGTGGCGGCTACGGATTAGCTCGGGATTATCGGTGCATTCCTCGGCCCTCGCCTCCATATATAGACCTCCTCTCTTGGGCCTCGTGGACCGAGGCCCAATAGGAGTCTATCAGGATCTCTATCCGAATTGAGCCCATATCCGAATCACATTGAATTAGTGTTCCAACCCGTTAAGTGTGCGACCACAGAGGTTCACGTATACTTGGTCGCGACCGTAAACACCTTCCGGTCACCACATTAATAGCGGCCTCTAGCAAGACATATTAACCCCAAAGTATACGTAAAGATCATATCGGTGAACACAGTAATGTTCTCATGTACTAATCCCTTTGCCTCACGATATAGATTAAGCTCAAGGCGAGACACATGTCATCCTCTTAATAGCTCAATCACTCTCTCGATTCCGTGATGGATTATAAACTCGTGATTGACTCCTCAATCACCTTGGCATGGCCATGCACTTTCATAACCCATTACATCGAGGGGCCAGAGATATCTCTCCCATAAGGAGGGGCAAATTCTATCTTGATCATTCACATCCCACTACATGTTTCATGGCAAACCCAAAGACTACTTTTATGACTACCCGATTCACGGAGTAGTGTTTAGTAGTCCCAAAGTAGCTACTACGCATCTTGGGAACCATGATGATCTCAAGTCTAAGGATTCCACATAAACACTACTTGAGACCAACTGATGACACTTGGAATCTCTGCGGTGTCTCATGGCGGGTCTATCAACATATGTTCACTAACACATGTCCATATTATTGATTTGGTATCTCCATACCATGATCCATGAGACATGATCATCAATCAATACATATCTTGATCTTTGAATCATATTTGTTCCTCATATGAAATATAATCAGGGATCATTTAGAAATAGCAACATTTTGGCATTAAGAGTCTCATGAATAAGTCACATACTCATTGATCAATAATGATAATGTCTATTTCAAGGAACAAAGCAATATATCATAAACATAGTATGTGATATATTCAACATCTCCATGTTGCCTCTAGGGCATATCACCAACAGTCTCCCACTTGTACTAGAGTCAACCATGTAGGTATCTAATACCCATTGCCCTAGTGTGAGCCTCATGCTTTGGGTGGGAAGCGACTTTGTCAGCGGATCTGCAATGTTCAAATCCGTGTGTACTTTGCATATCTTAACATCGCCTCTCTCACAATCTCGCGGATGAGATGAAATCGCCGTAGAATGTGCTTGGACTTACAGTGCGATCTAGGCTCCTTGGCTTATGCAATGGCTCCACCGTTGTCACAAGAGAGGTCCATTGGGTGGAGGCACTAGCCATCACACCAAGCTCGAAACAAATTTCTTGATCCAAACGGCCTCTTTAGCGACTTGAGCTGCTATGTACTCGACTTCGTTGTAGAATCAAGAATCGCTGTCTCTGCTTGGAACTCTTCCACCACCGCACCGCCATTCGTGCGAGAACACAAATCCGATTGCGATCTAAAATCATCTTTGTCGGTTTGGAAGCTAGCATCGGTGTAACCATTTACAACGAGCTCTTCCTCACCCCATAGACGAGGAACACATCTTTAGTTCTTCTCAAGTACTTCAAGATGTTCTTCTGGTAATCCAAAGTGACTTTCACGGATCGGTAGGTATCTACTCGTAGCACTTAAAGCATACGAGACATCCGGGCGTGTACAAAGCATGGCATACATAATGGATCCAATAGTGAAGCATATGGAATCGCATTCATTTTATCCGCTCATCGGTGTACTAGGACACCGATTCTTGCTAAGATTTATACCATGTGACATAGGTAGGAAGCCTTTCTTGGAATCTGCATGTTGAACCTTTTCAACACCTTGTCAATGTACGTATCTTGGCTTAATCCAATCGACCTTTTGATCTATCTCTATAGATCTTGATGCCCAGAATATATGTCGCCTCTCCTAAGTCTTTCATAGAAAACTACTTTTCAATGAAGACTTAATGATTCGACATAGGAATGTCATTTCCGATCAATAATATGTCATCCACATATAAGACCGTAAACACGAGTGCGCTCCACTAGCCTTTTTGTAAACACAAGGCTCTTCTTCGTTCTTGATGAAACCAAACCCTTTGATTACTTCATCAAAGCGAATGTTCCAACTCCGAGATACTCGCTTTAATCCATAAATGGATCTTTGTAGCTTGCATATCTTTCTAGGCGATTGCGGATCGACAAAACACGTGGGTGTGTCATGTACACATCCTCACTCGATTTCCATTAAGGAAAGCTGTTTTGACATCCATTGCCATATTTCATAGTCGAAATAGCGACAATCGCTAGAATGATACGAATAGACTTTAGCATTGCGACGGGCGAAAAGTTTCATCATAATCAACACCTTGAATTTGTTTGAAACCTTTGGCCTGCAATCGCGCTTTATAGATGTGAACATTTCCATCTATGTCTATCTTTTCTTGAAAACCCATTTGCACTCAATGGTTTTAACACCATCGGTGGATCAACCAAGTTCCAAACTTGATTCTCGTGCATGGATTCAATTTCGGATCTCATGGCTTCAAGCCATTTCTCGAGTCTGGTCCCACCATCGCTTCTTCATAGGTCTTAGGTTCATCGTTGTCTAACAACAATATATCCCGTTGTTGAGTAGTCAAGAACATGTACCTCTCGGTACACGACGTGACCTCTCGACCTCGTGGTCTTGGTGTGTCCAGCACAGTTCTTCAACGGTTGTTCATCTGTTGTGGTTATGTAGGAGCTGAAACGTTTTCAGGTGTTTCTCGAATTTCTTCAAGTTGCACCATGCTCCCACTATCCCTTCTTGAGAGAAACTCTTTCTCTAAGAAGACACCATCTTGAGCGACAAACACTTTGCCTTCTTCTTGATTATAGAAGTAATATCCTTTTGTTTCCTTAGGATACCCGATAAAGAAGCATTTATCGATTTAGGTGAGCTTATCGATTGTAAGCGTTTTACATAAGTCTCACATCCCCAAATCTTAAGAAAAGACAAGCTAGGGCGTTGTCTGTCCACATCTCATATGGTGTCTTTTCTCACGATTTTGATGGAACTCGCTTAGTGTGGCGGTCGCTTCAAGAGCGTACCCCCAAAAAGACAACGGAAGATCACTGTGGCTCATCATGGAGCGCACCATATCTAATAAGGTGCGATTTCTCCGTTCAGATACCCCATTCCATTGAGGTGTTCCGGGCGGAGTCAATTGTGGAACAATTCCACAATCCTTCAGATGATTACCAAACTCATGGCTCAAATACTCGCCTCCACGATCAGATCGTAGAAACTTGATTGTCTTGCCTAAATGATTTTGCACTTCATTTTGGAATTCTTTGAACTTTTCAAAGGATTGGACTTATCTTCATCGGTAGATATATCCATATCTACTAAAGTCATCGATAAAAGTTATGAATCTTGAAAACCACCTCATTTGTTGAGCTCATTGGTCCACATACATCAGAATGTACGAGTGCCAATAAGTCACTTGCCCGTTCACCTTGACCGGTGAAAGGTGCTTTTGTCATCTTGCCAAGTAAACAAGATTCGCATGTCTCAAATGATTCAAAATCAAATGAGTGCGAATACCATCTCTATGGAGCTTCTCCATGCGTTTCTCATTTATGTGACCTAGCGGCGGTGCCAAATAAGCGTGGGATTCATATCATTCGATCGTTGCCTCTTTGTATTAATGTTATAGACCGATGACTCTTCAAGAGTAAGAACATATAACCCATTCACCAATGGAGTATGACAATAGAACATATCTTTGAAATAAAGAGAACAACCATTGTTCACGGATCTAAAGTCATAACCTTCGCTTGTAAACATGAGCGAAATAATGTTCTTGGAAAGAGATGGAACACAATAACAATTATTCAATTCCAAAACTAATCCTCGAAGGTAAAGACAATGGCATGGTGCCAACACCACCGCACAACTTTTGCTCCATTGCCAGCGCCAAGATCCACTTCTCCTCCTCAAACTTCTACTTCTTCTTAGCCCCGCAACGATTTGCAAATGTGAGCAACCGATCCGTATCAAATACCCAAGAATCGAAGATGAAGTAGCAAGATTGATTTCTATAACATTTATACACGGAGCGAAGTCGTACTTCCTTCTTTTCTCAAGATCCTCCAAGTACTTTGGGCGCCCTTTTCCAATGTCACGATTGCTTATAGTAGTAGCAATGCGCATCGGGGCAGGGCCCTTCTTGACTTGCTTGGCCTTAGAACCGCTCGCGATCTCATCGGAGCTAACTTTCTTTGACCGCGCTTTCTTTACATAGGGCTTGCCCTTGCCTTTCTGCATCATCATCACATGATGGCTGCTTTTCTTAATGCTTTCCTCGGCTGATTTTAGCATCCCATGCAACTCGACCAAGGTCTTGTCCATGTTGTTCATGTGATAGTTCGAATGAATGGCTCAAAGCTCGAGGGCGCGATCAAGAATCACATCGAGAGCCAACTCTTGGCTAAGGGAAAACCAAGCTTTTCGGACTCTCAATGTAGCCAATCATCTTAATCACATGAGGGTCGACGGATTCCCTTCAGAAGCTTCGCACGCAAACAAGGACTTTGAAGTGTTGAACCTCTCACCCTTGCTTGGTTCTCAAACATACCACGCAACCCCACAATGATATTGTAGGCATCTGTGTTCTCATATTGCTTCGAAGCTCGAGGACATTGTGGCAAGCATGAGGCGACTCACATCAAGGTAATCATTCGTTTGCTTCTCATAAGCTTTCCGTGCAGCCACGGTAGCATTATCGGGCAAGTCATCGGGATAAGGAGACTCAGGACATGCTCCTTGCGCTCTTGCTTGAGAACAATTCTCGTGTTGCGATACCAATCTAAAAGTTCGTTCCATTGAGTTTTCTTTCTCAAGAATAGATCGCAAATTAAAAGAACTGGATGCGGCATTAGTTGACATGATCTACAACAAAGAATATGCAAAGTTTAGCACTATGTTCTTGTTTGATCTTCCATTAAACAATTTAACAAAGATACTCCCACTATATGTTTTGTAATCGTCTTCCCTCTAACGACATATAGTGGTCAAGATCCATGTTCATCTAAGTTCTAGTGAGCTTTGGCATCCTTTGCTAGAAACGTAGTGGCGTGGGTAAGCAACACTTGCTAATCACATCTTATGTGACTCTTGTTTGTTGGGTGGCATCCAATGCCCCGGCTCCCAACACCATGCCCCAAGGCCCAAATCTAATTTGATAGCCTTGTCAAGTAAACCAATACTATGCATGTGGATGTCCGACATCCACCCTATTAGATCAAGATAGTTGATGGTACTCGCTTTGGCGGACCTACCAAACAATGATCATGATTCTTATAGGCGCGACAATTGGAAGGGCATCAAAACAAATTCTTAATTTTTCTTGAGAGAAGCTATTCTATCATGAAAAACTAACCCTTAGTTGGTATGGCATGAAAGAATAGTATGACAAGAAATAAACATCACATGCATATAATCACATTATCTTGTGAATGGTATGGCATTTTGTATCGTAGTGGTCGCCATCGCCATGGTTCCACGGTGATATTCTTCGCCACACTTCTTGTCCTCTTTGTCATCATGCTTGAAGCCTCCATAGCAAAGAACTAAACTATTACAACTAATAGGTAGCAAATGAATTACATGAGGAGCTCAAGCATCACAAGTCGACACGCAGTCGTTATACAATTAAAGAACGACCTCAACCCTACTGTGATTAATACGACACACAGCCGCCAAAACACACATGCATCACATATGCATCTATGCCATACCATTCACATCATTCCACAAAAACAAGTTAGCGTAGAACATATTCTACATACGACATGAATGTGTTTCTATAAAATTTTGTTTTACGTAATGGATCGCGAGTAGGCTACGAGAGCGAAAACAAAATTTTTCTACCGCGCACACAAGAACATCATGTAGGAGGATCATGGATCATTACCACTAGACGCCAGCGCAATGAAGAAGAGTTGGAGAAGCCGATCCAACCACGCGTCAAGTAGTAGTGGAAGTAGTCGATCGTCCCGAACCGATCGTCTCCTCCACGCGATCAACCACACCACGAGCGGATCAATCAGAGGTTGTTGATGCCGATCAACGCCGCAACGAGCGGCGCCTCCACCGGTATCCACACGTCCGGGTTTGGGCGCCGATCGCGAGTGTACCGGCAAGACTCATGAGCGGCTAGGGTTTGGCTCTGGAGGTGGCGGCTACGGATTAGCTCGGGATTATCAGGTGCATTCCCTCAGCCCCTCGCCTCCATATATATAGACCTCCTCTCTTGGGCCTCGTGGACCGAGGCCCAATAGGAGTCTATCCGGATCTCTATCCGAATTGAGCCCATATCCGAATCACATTCGAATTAGTGTTCCAACCCGTTAAGTGTGCGACCCTGTAGGTTCACGTATACTTGGTCGCGACCGAAACACCTTTCCGGTCACCACATTAATAGCGGCCTCTAGCAAGACATATTAACCCCAAAGTATACGTAAAGATCATATCGGTGAACTGTAATGTTCTCATGTACTAATCCCTTTGCCTCACGATATAGATTAAGCTCAAGGCGAGACACGTGTCATCCTCTTAATAGCTCAATCACTCTCTCGATTCCGTGATGGATTATAAACTCGTGATTGACTCCTCAATCACCTTGGCATGGCCATGCACTTTCATAATCCATTACATCGAGGGGCCCAGATATCTCTCCCATAAGGAGGGCAAATTCTATCTTGATCATTCACATCCCACTACATGTTTCATGGCAAACCCAAAGACTACTTTTATGACTACCCGATTCACGGAGTAGTGTTTAGTAGTCCCAAAGTAGCTACTACGCATCTTGGGAACCATGATGATCTCAAGTCTAAGGATTCCACATAAACACTACTTGAGACCAGCGGATGACACTTGGAATCTCTGCGGTGTCTCATGGCGGGTCTATCAACATATGTTCACTAACACATGTCCATATTATTGATTTGGTATCTCCATACCATGATCCATGAGACATGATCATCAATCAATACATATGCTGATCTTTGAATCATATTTGTTCCTCATATGAAATATAATCAGGGATCATTTAGAAATAGCAACATTTTGGCATTAAGAGTCTTATGAATAAGTCACATACTCATTGATCAATAATGATAATGTCTATTTCAAGGAACAAAGCAATATATCATAAACATAGTATGTGATATATTCAACATCTCCATGTTGCCTCTAGGGCATATCACCAACATTCTGCTCTCGTAGCCTACTCGCGATCCATTATGCTTAACCGGGTGATTCCATCTCGTAGAAAAAACTGGCACTTAGCCACTAGTCCTCACTAAAAGGCGCAACGGTCCACGAGAGAAGGCGTTTGTTCACCACCGGCATCTGCTTCAGCCTGTTGCCCCACGGTTCTCCGGAAGTGCTGCCTGGTCTGGTGCAGCTTCACCGTAGCCCGGCTATGCTTGATTGGGTGATTCCATCTCGTAGAAAAAATGGGCACTTAGCCACTGGTCCAAACTAAAAGGCGCAACGGTTCACGAGAGAAGGCGTTTGTTCACCGCCGGCATCTGCTTCAGCCTGTTGCCTCACGGTTCTCCGGAAGTGCTGCCTGCTCTGGTACAACTTCCCCGTAGCTCGGCTATGCATCACCGGGTGATTCCATCTCGTAGAAAAAACGGGCACTTAGCCACTAGTCCTCACTAAAAGGCGCAACGGTCCACGAGGTAAGGCGTTTGTTCACCGCCAGCATCTGCTTCAGCCTGTTGCCCCACGGTTCTCCGGAAGTCTTTGCTGCTTTGGTGCGGCTTCCCGTGTCCGCCACGCATCACCGGTCATTCCATCTCGTGAAAAATGGGCACTTAGCCGAGTCCTCACTAAAAGGCGCCAGCGGTCCACGAGGTATGGCGTTTGTTCACCGCCGCATCTCGCTTGACTGTTGCCCCACGGTTCTCTGGAAGTCTTTGCTGCGCCTGCGGCTTCCCGTGAGTCTTGCTATGCTTGACCGGGTGATTCCATCTCGTGAAAAAAGCGGCACTTAGCCACTAGTCCTCACTAAAAGGCGCAACGGTCCACGAGAGAGGCGTTTGTTCACCACCGCATCCGCTGACTGTTGCCCCATGGTTCTCCTGAAGTCTTTGCTGCTGCAGTGCGGCTTCACCGTAGCCTGTATGCTTGATTGGGTGATTCCATCTCGTAGAAAAAATGGGCACTTAGCCACTAGTCCTCACTAAAAGGCGCAACGGTCCACGAGAGAAGGCGTTTGTTCACCGCCGGCATCTGCTTCAGCCTGTTGCACCACGGTTCTCCGGAAGTGCTGCCTGCTCTGGTGCAGCTTCACCGTAGCCTGGCTATGCTTGACCGGGTGATTCCATCTCGTAGAAAAAACGCGCACTTAGCCACTAGTCCTCACTAAAAGGCGCAACGGTCCACGAGGTAAGGCGTTTGTTCACCGCCGGCATCTGCTTCAGCCTGTTGCACCACGGTTCTCCGGAAGTCTTGCTGCTCTGTGCGGCTTCTCCGTGTCCCGCTATGCTTGACCGGGTGATTCCATCAGCGAGAAAAACGGGCACTTAGCCACCGGTCCTCACTAAAAGGCGCAATGGTCCACGAGAGAAGGCGTTTGTTCACCGCCATCCGCTTCACTGTTGCCTCACGGTTCTCGAAGTCTTTGCTGCTCTGTGCGGCTTCCCGTAGCTCGGCTATGCATCACTGGGTGATTCCATCTCATAGAAAAAACGAGCACTTAGCCACTAGTCCTCACTAAAAGGCGCAGCGGTCCACGAGGTAAGCGTTTGTTCACCGCCAAGCATCTGCTTGACTGTTGCCCCACGGTTCTCCTAAGTCTTTGCTGCTGCAGTGCGGCTTCCCGTGTCCGGCTATGCATCACCGGGTGATTCCATCTCGTAGAAAAAACGGGCACTTAGCCACTAGTCCTCACTAAAAGGCGCAACGGTCCACGAGGTAAGGTGTTTGTTCACCACCGGCATCTGCTTCAGCCTGTTGCACTACGGTTCTCCTGGCGTCTTTGCTGCTCTAGTGCAGCTTCACCGTAGCCCGGCTATGCTTGACCAGGTGATTCCATCTCGTAGAAAAAATGGGCACTTAGCCACTGGTCCTCACTAAAAGGCGCAACGGTTCACGAGAGAAGGCGTTTGTTCACCGCCGGCATCTGCTTCAGCCTGTTGCCTCACGGTTCTCCGAAAGTGCTGCCTACTCTGGTACAGCTTCCCCGTAGCTCGGCTATGCATCACCGGGTGATTCCATCTCGTAGAAAAAACTGGCACTTAGCCACTAGTCCTCACTAAAAGGCGCAACGGTCCACGAGAGAAGGCGTTTGTTCACCACCAGCATCTGCTTCAGCCTGTTGCCCCATGGTTCTCCTGGCGTCTTGCCGCCTCAGTGCGGCTTCACCGTAGCCCAACTATGCTTGATTGGGTGATTCCATCTCGTAGAAAAAATGGGCACTTAGCCACTAGTCCTCACTAAAAGGCGCAACGGTCCACGAGAGAAGGCGTTTGTTCACCGCCGGCATCTGCTTCAGCCTGTTGCACCACGGTTCTCCGGAAGTGCTGCCTGCTCTGGTGCAGCTTCACCGTAGCCCGGCTATGCTTGACCGGGTGATTCCATCTCGTAGAAAAAATGCGCACTTAGCCACTAGTCCTCACTAAAAGGCGCAACGGTCCACGAGGTAAGGCGTTTGTTCACCGCCGGCATCTGCTTCAGCCTGTTGCACCACGGTTCTCCGGAAGTGCTGCCTGCTCTGGTGCAGCTTCACCGTAGCCTGGCTATGCTTGACCGGGTGATTCCATCTCGTAGAAAAAATGGGCACTTAGCCACTGGTCCTCACTAAAAGGCGCAACGGTCCACGAGAGAAGGCGTTTGTTCACCGCCGGCATCTGCTTCAGCCTGTTGCCTCACGGTTCTCCGGAAGTGCTGCCTGCTCTGGTGCAGCTTCCCCGTAGCTCGGCTATGCATCACCGGGTGATTCCATCTCATAGAAAAAACGAGCACTTAGCCACTAGTCCTCACTAAAAGGCGCAACGGTCCACGAGGTAAGGCGTTTGTTCACCGCCGGCATCTGCTTCAGCCTGTTGCCCCACGGTTCTCCGGAAGTCTTTGCTGCTGCAGTGCGGCTTCCCGTGGCCGGCTATGCATCACCGGGTGATTCCATCTCGTAGAAAAAATGGGCACTTAGCCACTAGTCCTCACTAAAAGGCGCAACGGTCCACGAGGTAAGGCGTTTGTTCACCGCCGGCATCTGCTTCAGCCTGTTGCACTACGGTTCTCCGGAAGTGCTGCCTGCTCTAGTGCAGCTTCACCGTAGCCAGCTATGCTTGACCAGGTGATTCCATCTCGTAGAAAAAATGGGCACTTAGCCACTGGTCCTCACTAAAAGGCGCAACGGTCCACGAGAGAAGGCGTTTGTTCACCGCCAGGCATCTGCTTTGCTGTTGCCTCACGGTTCTCCCAAGTCTTTTTGCTCTGTGCAGCTTCCCGTAGCTCGGCTATGCATCACCGGGTGATTCCATCTCATAGAAAAACGAGCACTTAGCCACTAGTCCTCACTAAAAGGCGCAACGGTCCACGAGTAAGGCGTTTGTTCACCGCCGCATCTGCTTGACTGTTGCCCCACGGTTCTCCGGAAGTCTTGCTGCTGCAGTGCGGCTTCCCGTAGCCCGCCTATGCATCACCGGTGATTCCATCTCGTGAAAAAATGGGCACTTAGCCACTAGTCCTCACTAAAAGGCGCAACGGTCCACGAGGTAAGACGTTTGTTCACCGCCAGCATCTGCTTCAGCCTGTTGCCCCACGGTTCTCGGAAGTCTTTGCTGCTGCAGTGCGGCTTCCCGTAGCCCGCTACGCATCACCAGGTGATTCCATCTCGTAGAAAAAATGGGCACTTAGCCACTAGTCCTCACTAAAAGGCGCAACGGTCCACGAGGTAATGCGTTTGTTCACAACAAGATCATCTGCTTGACTGTTGCCCCACGGTTCTCCGGAAGTGCTGCCTGCTCTGGTGCAGCTTCACCGTAGCCCAGCTATGCTTGATTGGGTGATTCCATCTCGTAGAAAAAACGCGCACTTAGCCACTAGTCCTCACTAAAAGGCGCAACGGTCCACGAGGTAAGGCGTTTGTTCACCGCCGGCATCTGCTTCAGCCTGTTGCACCACGGTTCTCCGGAAGTGCTGCCTGCTCCGGTGCAGCTTCACCGTAGCCCGGCTATGCTTGACCGGGTGATTCCATCTCGTAGAAAAAACGGGCACTTAGCCACTGGTCCTCACTAAAAGGCGCAACGGTCCACGAGAGAAGGCGTTTGTTCACCGCATCTGCTTGACTGTTGCCTCACGGTTCTCCTGGTCTTCGCTGCTGTGCGGCTTCACCAAGCACAGCTATGCTTGACCGGTGATTCCATCTCGTAAAAAACGCGCACTTAGCCACAAGTCCTCACTAAAAGGCGCAACGGTCCACGAGGTAAGGCGTTTGTTCACCGCCGCATCCGCTTGACTGTTGCACCACGGTTCTCCTGAAGTCTTTGCTGCTGCAGTGCGGCTTCACCGTAGTCTGCTATGCTTGACCGGTGATTCCATCTCGTAGAAAAACGGGCACTTAGCCACCGGGTCCTCACTAAAAGGCGCAGCGGTCCACGAGAGAAGGCGTTTGTTCACCGCCGGCATCTGCTTCACTGTTGCACCACGGTTCTCCTGGTCTTTGCTGCTACTGTGCGGCTTCACCGTAGCTCGCTATGCTTGACCGGTGATTCCATCTTGTAGAAAAACGCGCACTTAGCCACTAGTCCTCACTAAAAGGCGCAACGGTCCACGAGTAAGGCGTTTGTTCACCGCCGCATCTGCTTGACTGTTGCACCACGGTTCTCCTGGTCTTTGCCGCTCAGTGCGGCTTCACCGTAGCCTGCTATGCTTTACCGGTGATTCCATCTCGTAGAAAAACGGGCACTTAGCCACCGGTCCTCACTAAAAGGCGCAACGGTCCACGAGAAGGCGTTTGTTCACCGCCGGCATCTCGCTCACTGTTGCACCACGGTTCTCCTGGTGTCTTGCTGCTGCAGTGCGGCTTCACCGTAGCCGGGCTATGCTTGACCGGGTGATTCCATCTTGTAGAAAAAACGCGCACTTAGCCACTAGTCCTCACTAAAAGGCGCAACGGTCCACGAGGTAAGGCGTTTGTTCACCGCCGGCATCTGCTTCAGCCTGTTGCACCACGGTTCTCCGGAAGTGCTGCCTGCTCTGGTGCAGCTTCACCGTAGCCTGGCTATGCTTGACCGGGTGATTCCATCTCGTAGAAAAAATGGGCACTTAGCCACTGGTCCTCACTAAAAGGCGCAACGGTCCACGAGAGAAGGCGTTTGTTCACCGCCGGCATCTGCTTCAGCCTGTTGCCTCACGGTTCTCCCAAGAGCTGCTGCTGCAGTGCGGCTTCCCGTAGCTCGGCTATGCATCACCGGGTGATTCCATCTCATAGAAAAAACGAGCACTTAGCCACTAGTCCTCACTAAAAGGCGCAACGGTCCACGAGGTAAGGCGTTTGTTCACCGCCAGCATCTGCTTCAGCCTGTTGCCCCACGGTTCTCCGGAAGTCTTTGCTGCTGCAGTGCGGCTTCCCAGAGTCCGGCTATGTATCACGGGTGATTCCATCTCGTAGAAAAAACGGGCACTTCGCCACTAGTCCTCACTAAAAGGCGCAACGGTCCACGAGGTAAGGCGTTTGTTCACCGCCGGCATCTGCTTCAGCCTGTTGCACTACGGTTCTCCGGAAGTGCTGCCTGCTCTAGTCCAGCTTCACCGTAGCCCAGCTATGCTTGACCAGGTGATTCCATCTCGTAGAAAAAATGGGCACTTAGCCACTGGTCCTCACTAAAAGGCGCAACGGTTCACGAGAGAAGGCGTTTGTTCACCGCCGGCATCTGCTTGACTGTTGCCTCACGGTTCTCGAAAGTCTTTGCTGCTGCATGCAGCTTCCCGTAGCTCGGCTATGCATCACCGGGTGATTCCATCTCGTAGAAAAAACGGGCACTTAGCCACTAGTCCTCACTAAAAGGCGCAACGGTCCATGAGGTAAGGCGTTTGTTCACCGCCGGCATCTGCTTCAACCTGTTGCCCCACGGTTCTCCGGAAGTCTTGCTGCTGCAGTGCGGCTTCCCGTAGTCTTGCCTCGCATCACCGGTGATTCCATCTCGTAGAAAAAATGGGCACTTAGCCACTAGTCCTCACTAAAAGGCGCAACGGTCCACGAGGTAATGCGTTTGTTCACCGCCGGTATCTGCTTCAGCCTGTTGCCCCACGGTTCTCCGGAAGTGCTGCCTGCTCTGGTGCAGCTTCACCGTAGCCCAGCTATGCTTGATTGGGTGATTCCATCTCGTAGAAAAAATGGGCACTTAGCCACTAGTCCTCACTAAAAGGCGCAACGGTCCACGAGAGAAGGCGTTTGTTCACCGCCGGCATCTGCTTCAGCCTGTTGCACCACGGTTCTCCGGAAGTGCTGCCTGCTCTGGTGCAGCTTCACCATAGCCTGGCTATGCTTGACCGGGTGATTCCATCTCGTAGAAAAACGCGCTTAGCCACTAGTCCTCACTAAAAGGCGCAACGGTCCACGAGGTAAGGCGTTTGTTCACCGCCGGCATCTGCTTCAGCCTGTTGCCCCACGGTTCTCCGGAAGTCTTTGCTGCTGCAGTGCGGCTTCACGTAGCCCGGCTATGCTTGACCGGGTGATTCCATCTCGTAGAAAAAACGGGCACTTAGCCACTGGTCCTCACTAAAAGGCGCAACGGTCCACGAGAGAATGCGTTTGTTCACCGCCGGTATCTGCTTCAGCCTGTTGCCTCACGGTTCTCCGGAAGTGCTGCCTGCTCTGGTGCAGCTTCCCCGTAGCTCGGCTATGCATCACCGGGTGATTCCATCTCGTAGAAAAAACGGGCACTTAGCCACTAGTCCTCACTAAAAGGCGCAACGGTCCACGAGGTAAGGCGTTTGTTCACCGCCGGCATCTGCTTCAGCCTGTTGCCCCACGGTTCTCCGGAAGTGCTGCCTGCTCTGGTGCAGCTTCCCCGTAGCCCGGCTATGCATCACCGGGTGATTCCATCTCGTAGAAAAAACGGGCACTTAGCCACTAGTCCTCACTAAAAGGCGCAACGGTCCACGAGGTAAGGCGTTTGTTCACCGCCGGCATCTGCTTCAGCCTGTTGCCCCACGGTTCTCCGGAAGTCTTTGCTGCTGCAGTGCAGCTTCCCGTGGCCCGCTATGCTTGACCGGGTGATTGCATCTCGTAGAAAAAACTGGCACTTAGCCACTAGTCCTCACTAAAAGGCGCAACTGTCCACGAGAGAAGGCGTTTGTTCACCGCCAGCATCTGCTTCAGCCTGTTGCCCCACAGTTCTCCAGAAGTGCTGCCTGCTCTGGTGCAGCTTCACCGTAGCCCAGCTATGCTTGATTGGGTGATTCCATCTTGATGAGGACATCACTTCTTCGGATGTACACAACACTCCTCCACTTGATATTCAAGGACCAATCACTAGAGCTCGTGCCCGACAATTGAATTTACACGTGAGCTCGTTCCTAAGTACTTCTTTTTGTTCATTTGAGAATCGATTACTACCTAATGATTTAATTATGATTAGGAACCATGGAGAGGATCAAGAAGTACTTGGAGAAGGGCTACGAGGCGCACGAGTCCAGCAAGGGTGGTCGAATCATGTTGGATGTCCAACTCAAGCCGACTTCGAATCCAATTCGGAGTCCATGACCAGGCCGCACTAAAACGGACGCCCAGATCGCATCCGGACTCCGTTTTGGACGTTTCACATATGTATGGAAAGCTGAGAAGATAACCTTTCCAATGGCTCTGGTCTCATATCAAAATTCCTTCTGAGTCAACGGGGATCGTTGAAACAAGTGGACGTCCAGAATCTGTCAGGGTGCTGCGACACCGTCTTTTGGGCCGTTTGGCTTTGTATCGTGTTGGAGTCCATTAAGGACGCGTCCAGGGGTTTTGCACGCCTCTTACTCCTTTATATACAGCCGCCACCCCCACCATTAGGGTTGGGTTTTGCTTAGATTAAATCTGTCTTTGAACAGTTTCGCCGTTCATCGGTTTGTGAGACCCCGACTTTCGAGTGCTATATCAATACATCTGCAATTCAGTTGTGATCTTCCTTGTTCTTGCTTGTGTTCTTTGATTCGCAGGCGAGGATTAGCCTTCTTGGCGAGGTCAACCGGGCTGCGCGGTTGATAACCCGAGGAGACGTGGTGCTGCGATTGCGGGGTTCGGGGCGTGTTGTTGAAGCGGATCGGTTGTGTCGCGACTCCACCGTCGAACTTATCCAGAACCTGTTGGAAGATCGGGACCCCGTTCCCATCAAGTGGTAATCAGAGCTTCAGGTGTTCCTCCAGGTTCGAGTTTACCCATCTTGTTGTTTTCGATTTCATCCTAGAGTCCAAGAAAAAGCCCTAAAAAAATTGTAGTCATAGGTTGTTTCCTGTCCTAGATCGTGTTTAGCCTTTTGCACAATTTGATTCCAGAGTCCGTAGTGTTGAGTTTGTGTCCTTAGTCGAGTTGTGTTGCTTTGGTTTAGATCGTGTTTTGTTTGAGTTGTTTTGCTTCCGCTACCTTTCATACAAACCCTAGCCGTCAATTTTTGTTTTCCCATCCATATCCCACCCTCTGTTTGAGTCACCCATCGCATCTCGTGATCTCCCAGAACCATCACCCACCTTTCCCTGAGCTTCCGCCCCCAATTCCACCAATTTACTCCGCCCGATTTTCGTTTCGGCCTCCACACAAACCATAACTCGAAGACCTTACTTCAAACAGCCATAACTTTCTCATACGGACTCGAAATCAGGCGATTTTTTTTTGAAGTTGGGTGAAATTAAATTTTACATCTAAATCAAACTGACAACGTCAGTTTCGGCGAATTTATCTTGCCCAAATTCGGCCTGGAAAGTGTAATACTCGAGCTCCGAAATTTCATCACCGACTTTTTAGCACATTCATCATTTTCTGTAGGCCACACCTTATATCAGATTGACGTGAAACTTTGTGTGGTTCCTATTCCTATGCTCTGCTTTGCGAAAAAAATACAAAAAAAAATAAAAAGAAAAAATTTGGCACCTACGATAGTCTTTGCGAGTGCCATCCGTGGCCAAAAAAGAAGAAAAAAAGCGTGTGAGCACGGTTTAGGTGTGAGCCTCATTTGTGTTGTGTTTGTGCTGAATTAAGTTTCTCGGTGCTGCCATCTTTGTTCTTGTCTTTGCTTCATTATTACATTCTTGACTCCTTGTTCTTCATATCATACATTATAGGACACATTTAGACCGACAACTAGGACCGAGCTTTGGACATTTATTCAGCATTACTATCTGTTATTAATTTGTGTTCCACTCACATAATTGGCACGCCAAGCTCCATATACCTACTTAGGATAGCACGTTCGACCCTTGCAATCGCCGGATCACACTCTCCAGGTATCCTTTGCCTTGCTTTGGTAAGAATACTTGTAAGAGCTTGGTAAGTCACTTCCTTTGCGGGTTCCACTGCCCTTCCTTTGTAGTTGATAGGGATAATCCTTTTGTTTTCCTGTATTTCCACTAACCATGGCGAGAAGCGAAGAGGACGGACACCAATCGATTTCAACGAGTGTGTTAGTCGCGCCGCCTACAAGCTGCGCTCGACAAACAAAACGCTTCACTCACGATCTCGGCGAGATTGGACATCATCGTCGCCGCCATTACCCGCTTGAACACCACGGAAGGCATTGGCGGGTGGGCGGCGGATGGTGACCTCACGGTCGGATAGACACATTGAGAGCACGCCGCCACTGTCAATGACGGCCATCATCATGATGATGACACACTGCATGATACAGATGGCAACATTGATCAGCGGGCGACACAAGATGCACGACTACGTCGGCGTCTTGACAAAACCGACATGGTATGGGAGGTAATAACCGGAACCGCCATGGTAACGACGATCCTTTTGCTAAAGTCAAGTTTACCATTCCATCTTTTTCGGTCTTTATGATGCTGAAATATATCTAGATTGGGAGATGACGGTGAAGCGTAAGTTTAACTCTCACTTAGTTCACGAGCAACATAGAGTTAGACAAGCTACTAGTGAGTTTATCGGTGGAATGAACTAAGTACCATGCGCTACAACCCGATACATGGGGCGCTTAAAAGAAGCTATCGTGTCGTTTTGTTCCTCCCTCATATAAACTTGAATTGAGAAAAAATTGCAGCGCTTAGAACAAGGTGATAGTTACATTCAAGACTATTATCTTGAGCTTCAAAAGGGTATGGTGCGTTGTGGGGTTGTTGAGGACACGGAGGATAAGATTTGTCGTTTCTACGGGGTTCTGGCGTGAAAGTCGAGGATATTGTTGATTATAAAGAATTTACTCATCACAACCGCTTGTTCCACCTTGCTATGCTTGCGAGAAAAAGAATTGCGAGGGGCGCACGTAATCAACTAAAACACGCACCGGACGACCCTTCTACACCCATGACGACTACATCAGCGGATGCCCAATTCTTCTTGAGTTTTCGTTCTCCTCCACCACACGTGAACAAGATGGAAGCAGCGCCACGAAGCCACCTTCCACGACCGCCTTCAGATTCTTCAAAAATTCTTTGCGGGTCCAGCCAAGAGTTCTTCTTCCGTGGCTTCAGCGGGCGCTCCTCCGGCATTCGATGCCACCGCTGCCATGGGCTTGGTCATGTGCGGAAGAATTGCCCTAGCCAGCGGGCATACATCGCCACGAAGATGGAGGCTACATCGACGCCGGATGTTGAGGAGGATGATGATGTTGCTTGCCTCGAGCGACAATGGCGGTGGTGATGATGACCTCATCCTTGGTGGGCGTCCACAGCGACGTCGGAGCATCATTGTGCGGCGAGTCCTCGACGACGCGGTACAACAACCCGATAAACTTCAACGTCATAATTTGTTTCGACCTTCTTTGCGATCAAGAACCGCGTGCACGTGTCATCATTGATGGAGGAAGTTGCAATAACTTGGTGAGTTCTGACTTGGTCAAGAAGCTTGGCTTGACCACGCGACCGCATCCACATCCATACCATATTCAATGGTTAAATGACTCTGGAAAAGCTAAGGTAACGCAAACATGCCGAGTACATTTTTCCATTGGTGCTTATGTTGATCATGTTGATTGTGATGTGGTTCCCATGCAAGCATGCTCTCTTTTATTGGGTCGACCTTGGGAATTTGATAATGATGCTTTACACCATGGTAGTAGTAACACATACACTTTTATGCATAAGGGAAAGAAAGTTACTTTACTGCCTTTGACCCCAGCTGAGATTATAGAGGCCGATAGGGCGAGAGCTGCTGCTGCTAATGATCCAAAGGAACATGATAAATCTGAAAACAGCAAGTAACCCATTTGAAAAATTCTGTTATGCTTGCCACAAAATCAGACCTTGCTGCAATTGATGATGTTAATGATACATGCTATGCTTTTGTGTGCAAAGATGCTTTATTTTCTCTTGATAATATGCCTTGTACTTTGCCTGCTCCTGTCACTAACCTTTTGCAGGAGTTTAGAGATGTTTTCCCTGATGAGATACCTCCAGGACTTCCACCCATTCGAGGGATTGAGCACAGTTGATTTGATTCTGGAGCGAGCTTGCCAAACCGTCTGCGTCTGGGACCAATCCGAAGAGACTAAGGAGATTCAGCGCCAAGTCCAAGACCTTTTGGACCGTGGAGTACGTCGTGAGAGCCTTAGTCCTTGTCTTGTTCTGTTCTTTTGGTTCCCAAAAAAGATGGTTCTTGGCGTATGTGTGTAGATTGTAGAGCCATTAACAACATTACTATACGGTATCGTCATCCTATTCCTAGGCTAGACGACATGCTTGATGAGTTGTGTGGTGCTATAATTTTCACAAAGATTGACTTGCGTAGTGGATACCACCAAATAAGAATGAAACTTGGAGATGAATGGAAAACTGCTTTTAAAACTAAGTTCGGCTTGTATGAGTTGTTAGTCATGCCTTTTGGTTTAACTAATGCACCTAGCACTTTCATGAGATTAATGAATGAGGTTTTACGTCCTTTCATTGGCAAATTTGTGGTCGTTTACTTTGATGATATCTTGATTTATAGCAAGTCCATGGATGAACATTCGACTCACTTACGTGCTGTTTTTAATGCTTTACGAGATGCACGTTTGTTTGGTAACCTTGAGAAGTGCACCTTTTGCACGAATCGAGTCTCTTTTCTTGGCTATGTTGTGACTCCACAGGGAATTGAGGTTGATAGAGCCAAGGTGGAGGCGATATGGAGTTGGCCCACGCCCACGGCAGTCTCCCAAGTCGGAGTTTTCTTGGCCTTGCAGGATTTTATCGCCGCTTTGTCAAAGAATTCAGCACCATTGCGACACCGTTGATTGAGTTGACAAAGAAGGGAGTTGTGTTCCATTGGGGGCCATCACAAGAGGAGTCCTTTAATCTTTTGAAGGACAAGCTTACGCACGCACCATTGCTCCAACTTCGGATTTTGGTAAGACTTTTGAACTCGAATGTGATGCTAGCGGAATTGGTATTGGTGGTGTGTTGATGCAAGAAGGCAAACCTGTTGCCTACTTTAGCGAAAAATTGAATGGTCCTGTTCTTAATTATTCCACGTATGATAAAGAATTGTATGCTCTTGTTCGTTCTTTAGAGGCGTGGCAACACTATTTATGGCCTAAAGAATTTGTCATTCATTCCGATCATGAATCACTTAAGCATATTAGTAGTCAAACCAATTTGAATCGTAGACATGCTAAGTGGGTTGAATTTATTGAATCTTTTCCTTATGTCATTAAACACAAGAAAGGGAAGGATAATGTGATTCTTGATGCTTTGTCTCGATGCTATACCATGTTGTCTCAACTTGATTGTCGCATTTTGGTTTTGAAACTATTAAAGAACAATATGCTTTTGATGCTGATTTTAAGGATGTGTTGTTGCATTGTAAAGAGGGTCAAGCATGGAATAAATTCGTGATCAATGATGGGTTTTGTTTAGAGCTAACCGCCTATGCATTCCAGCTTGGATCCGTTCGTCTTTTGTTGTTGCAGGAGGCGCATGGAGGCGGTTTGATGGGTCATTTTGGTGCTAAGAAGACGGAGGACATTCTGACCACATATTTCTTTTGGCCAAAGATGAGGCGAGATGTTGAGCGGTTTGTGGCTCACTGCACTACATGTCAAAAAGCTAAGTCTCGCTTGAATCCACATGGTTTATATATGCCACTCCCTGTTCCTTCTATTCCGTGGGCAGATATTTCTATGGACTTTGTTTTAGGGTTGCCCAGGACTAAGAGGGGGAGGGATAGCATTTTTGTTGTTGTGGATCGTTTTTCTAAGATGGCTCACTTTATCCCATGTCATAAAACCGATGATGCCGTTCATATTGCTGACCTCTTTTTCAAAGAGATGGTTCGTTTGCATGGTATGCCTTCTACTATTGTTTCAGATCGTGATGCCAAGTTCTTGAGTCACTTTTGGCGTACTCTATGGAACAAGTTGGGTACAAAGTTGTTGTTCTCTACCACATGTCACCCACAAACCGATGGCCAAACCGGGTGGTGAACCACACATTGTCTACCATGTTGAGAGCTATTTTGAAGAACAATTTGAAGCTATGGGAAAAGTGTTTGCCGCATGTTGAGTTCGCATATAATCGAGCGGAACACTCCACCACCAAGGTAAGTCCTTTTCGGGTAGTGTATGGATTCAATCCCGTGCCCTATTGATATTTTACCTTTGCCTACTAGTGAGAGAGTTCATAATGATGCTAAGGGCGTGCTGATTTTATTCTCAAAATGCATGAGACTACTAAGGCAAACATTGAAAAGATGAATGAAAATATAGGATTCTTGGTAGTAAAGGTAGAAAGGAAGTTAAACTTGAACCGGCGATTTTGTTTGGTTGCACTTGCGAAAGGATAGATTTCCTGAGTTAAGAAAGTCAAAATTGATGCCTAGAGCTGCTGGTCCTTTTAAGATAGTTGAGAAGATAAATGATAATGCATATAAACTTGAGTTGCCTCCCGAGTTTGGGGTTAGTCCCACCTTTAACATTTCAGATTTGAAGCCATGCTTGGGAGAAGAAGATGAGACTGAGTTGAGGACAACTCCGCTTCAAGAGGGGGAGGATGATGAGGACATCACTTCTTCAGATATACACAACACTCCTCCACTTGATATTCAAGAACCAATCACTAGAGCTTGCGCCCGACAATTGAATTTACATGTGAGCTCGTTCCTAAGTACTTCTTTTTGTTCATTTGAGAATCGATTACTACCTAATGATTTAATTATGATTAGGAACCATGGAGAGGATCAAGAAGTACTTGGAGAAGGGCTACGAGGCGCACGAGTCCAGCAAGGGTGGTCGAATCATGTTGGATGTCCAACTCAAGCCGACTTCGAATCCAATTCGGAGTCTAGGACCAGGTCGCACTAAAACGGACGCCCAGATCGCATCCGGACTCCGTTTCGGACGTTCCACATATGTATGGAAATCTGAGAAGATAACCTTTCCAATGGCTCTGGTCTAATATCAAAATTCCTTCTGAGTCAACGGGAATCGTCGAAACAAGTGAACATCCAGAATCTGTCAGGGTGCTGCGACACCGTCTTTTGGGCCGTTTGCCTTTGTATCGTGTTGGAGTCCATTGAGGACGCGTCCAGGGGTTTTGCACGCCCCTTACTCCTTTATATACAGCTGCCACCCCCACCATTAGGGTTGGGTTTTGCTTAGATTAAATCTATCTTTGAACAGTTTCGCCGTTCATCGGTTTGTGAGACCCCGACTTTCGAGTGGTATATCAATACATCTGCAATTCAGTTGTGATCTTCCTTGTTCTTGAGAGACCATGTGAGGGTCATCCCATTGTGAGTGATGAGTAATTGACATCGTTTCTCAAAAGTCGAGTTTGAGTCGGTTTGTCCGGACCTAGACGTTGCATGGTGCAACGGGCTCGGTCGGACTTTGGTCAAGCGTAGTCGTATGGGTTAGGATGTATATTCTGATATTGCGACATGTTTGATCTTGTTTATGCTATTCTGGCGTTCATGTATCGGCGGTGCTATGTGGCGTGTTTTCTTGTGCGTATGCGCATGACATCGAGGCGGTCGTGGCGAGACACGGTGGACGGACTAAGCGCGGTGGCGCCGAGGTCGAACGGTCATGAGGTGTCGAAGGCGGCGTGGACTCGGCGTGTTGCGGGCGTGCGAGGCAAGGGCGGAAGCTTCCGGAAGGTGCGGGAGGCGGCGGAATTTCGCAAGGCTGCACAAGCGGAGACGCAGCTCCGTTAGGGTTTAGCGGCGAACGGGTTGGAGACCCGTTAGCCAAGGGCTATAAATAGAGGTGAGGGGCTGCATACCCCTTAGGACACAATAGAGAGACTTAGGACACTTGAGAGCTTATTCATATCTTTGTGTGTGTTGTGTTCCTCCCAAGAAGCTTGTGAGGCTCTTGGTGTTTTGAGGATTGAGAGAGAGGATGGATTGAGAGACGTGTAATCATTCCTTGTTCTATTGTCCATGCATATGGGGATGTAGGGTTTGATTTGTGAAATGAAATGGATTCTTAAAACTTTTGTTCTCTCGGCGAAGAAGCTCTAAATCTTTTGGTTATGAAGTTTGCTTCTTCTTTGCTATTTTCGGTTGAGGTAATTTCGTTCTCTGCCAAATCCTCTTCCTGTGCTGCAGCTCTTCTTTCTTTCGGCCAGTCCAAAATCTGCACTACTCACTCGGCAGTGAGGCATTGCAATCTTTTGATCTTTGTGCTTTGGCCAGCAGTGTGTTGCTCAGAAAGAAGAAGACGAATGTTATGGCTGTTAAAACCCTGTTTTAATGCAATCATACAATTATTGGCATCTGTTGGATCTGTTTGGTTCAAGAGAAAATCAGTTGAGATTGTGATTTTTCTTGCCTGTTGGAGAGAGTGTTCAGGAGAGTCTTGTTCAAAAGTTTCAAGAACTGAATGATTCTCGTTGGTCTTATTTAGAAGTTTGTTTTCTTGTCTTGGGAGCACATCAATCACGAGATTTCCTTCTGGTTTTTCTCTGGTCATTAGTTTCTTTTGTTTCAGTCTTTTATCACCTTTTCGGCTGTAAGTTTCTTTGGCCAGTAGCTTGTTTGCTTTGTGTCTTTTCAGATTGGGGAGTCCTGAATCACTTTTCTTTTGTCACCAGATCGCCTTCTTTCTTTGTCTCCTTTTGCGCTTTTCGGTTGAGTCCATCGGTTCTTCTTTACGATTCTATCGATCGCTCCGGTTCAATGTTAGACAATCTTTGTTGTTTCCGTCTTTGTGTTTGATCGGAAAATTACTAGGCCATAAAACTAAATGTGCCATTTGGTTTTACTCCTGTCTGATTACTATCGTGTATCTGTTGTATCTGAGCTTCATCAGTTTCCCTGTTGTCGGCAGGACTGCAGTGCCCACTTTCCGTTTTTCGGTTCCCATCAGTGTCTTCCTTCTCCATTTCAGTTTTGTTTTACGTGTTCTTCTCTCAGCATTCTCATTCACTTTTATTTCTCCTGTTATCGGAACACAAGTACTTGCTGCCTGCAGTCATGCTCTTTAGTTTGCATTTTTCTCTTAATGATCTTTTTGACGATTTTGCATGCAGATCAAACGGCAATATTTTCAGCTGAAATTTTTACTGACTACTCTCTGATTTATGCTGAATTTTTCAGTGTCACATGCGTCCAAATTTCAGCAAGATTAATTTTAATTTTCGTGAGGTGCTTTGTTTTGCATCTTTTGAAAAGCAATGTCTGCAATTTCGGGCGATTTTAAAAGAGCGACATTCACCCCCTCCGTCGCCATTTCGGTCCTACAATTGGTATCAGAGCCGGTTAGCTCTTCTTGATAGATCTTTAACCGGTCTCAAGAGCCATGGCGACGGACAAGTACTCGACCAAGCCCCCGATCTTTGATGGGATGGATTTTCCATTCTGGAAGAGCCGGATGGAGACCTACATCCGTGCTCGAGGCTACGCCATCTGGCGAAAGGTCAAGGTCCAGTTTGTTGTTCCGTGATGAGAACATCAATGCCGGAATATGGTGATGTTGAGGCAAGCGCAAAGGCGAGGAACATCATCATTCGAGGATTGAGCGAGCGAATTTGATTGCATCTCTCACCGACGTCGGCCTTGATATTTGGGTGACCCTCAATGCTTACCATGAGGGCACCACCCAAATAAAGACGATGCGACAAGACCGATTCAAGCGATTACAACAAATTCGAGATGCTTGCTGGTGAGTCCCTAGACAAGTGCTTTTCTCGCTTTCATAAGATTACGAGCAACCTCAGAGCCGTCGGTCTCACATACTCCGACTCGGATAACGCTCGACGATTCTTTCCGCTTTCGATCTTAGGGTTTGGGAAATGAAGGTGACCACCATCAAGGACACCACGGACCTCTCGACCACGACTCTTGATGCGCTTTACTCGCGCCTCAAGACTCACGAGATTGACATAGTCTCTCGTCGGTCGAAGTCTCAGTCGATGGCTTTAGTCACTGATCCCACTGCTGCTTCTGGTTCTTCTGCTGACTCTCTTGGTGGGTTCTCCCTATCTGCTCTCTGTGATGTAACTGATGATCAGTTAGAGCAGTTAGAGGATGAACAACTGGCCCTTCTTGCTCGTAAGTTCTCCCATGCTTACAAGAGGAGGAGGGACGGAAAGAAAAGAGGACCGATGATTTGCTTTGAGTGTGGTGGCCCCAACCACATTCGAGCAAACCTGTCCCAAGTTGGGGAAAGGCAAAGTCGACTCTGGCGGTTCCGGCAAAACGACTACTCAGACAAGAACCGCAACAAGAAGGCCCCAACTCCGACGCAAGGCAAGAAGCCGTTCGCGACTTTAGGAAGGCCAAGAAACTCTTCCACAGCGTCCTCGCCGCCTTGACGACCTCGACCTCGGCGAGGTGGAGGGATGGAGCGGCGACGGCGGGACGGGTGATCAAGAACCCAAGAGCGGCGACGACTTCTCGGCATGTGCTTCATGGCCCTCGAGGCGAGATCGTGACGGCGATCTCTATTCCGACTCCGACGGTATGTCCCTCCTATGACCAACTCGAATGCGGCTTTTCTTAAGCTAGGAGGTTTTCATGCTAGATCTAGAGCTAGATGTAGCGAGTTGGAGAAGGAAGTAGATCGTTTGTCACGGGAGCTTTCTTTACTTATATCTGCTCCCTCCCGTGACGATTGTGATACATGCACTGCTTTGCTGGGAGATATGGAGAAGTTAAGGACCTCGCATGATAGTTTGTCCTCTGAACTAGACATTGTTAAGGTGGAGAACATTAGTCTTCTTCTTGAGCTTGAGATGAGTAGGATAGCTCTGTTTCATCTTCTCTTGTTGAGACTATTTCTTGCACCTCATGTGAGGATAAGGACAATGCTTTTAGAGGTCTTTATACCATGTTGCTTGATCTGCACGAGACTTGTGAAAGTTGCAATAATTTAAAATGAACTTAAAAGAGCGGATCACAAAATTCTTTGAGTTACAAGCCTTTTACTTGAGCCTATTACTTCATGTGCAAATTGTCCCAAGCTTCTTCTTGAACTTGAATCGTCTCCAAGCAGGTTTCAAGAATTTGTTGATGATAATAAGAAAATGGCTCGGTATGCTTCTAAGGATCTGTTAGCTCACCATGCAAAAGTTGTAATAAACTAAAATCTGATTTGATTGCCTTAGATGAAAAGTGTGTGAAGCTAACTAAGGACCTTCTAGAAAAATCACATCCTTCACGTGCTTTACGTCTTTGAAATATTGGAAAAGGATAAGGACATGGTAGAGGCGTTTAGGAAGAGTTACGAGAACCAAATGGCTAGGATTAGGGCTGCCCCTGTGTGTCTGTGAAGCCCTCAAGGTTGAGGTGGCCGTGCATAAGGAAAAATACGCGTGCTATTCGCTCTTACGCTATTGGTTCTTCTCCTTCCTCTCCTCCTGCTGTCTCTTCTTCTCCTCCTTGCTCTTCCTGCGCCTCTCTCTTTCGGGAGTGTCAGTATCTTATGAACACCCTCGAGAAATTTGTAGGAGGTAAGAAGAAGCTCAACCTTATTCTAGACCAGTCTAAGATTTCCAGATTTAAAAAAGGTCTAGGATATGATTTTCATGAGGATGTGATTGAGGTCAAGCCCAAGAACAAGAAAGTTCAATTTAAATCAGCGGGCTTTGTCCAAGGGATCTCTGACAGCAAGGTGATTTCACCTGCAGCTTCGGCCTCTCAGAAGGCGAAGCCATCTCATGCTACTTCAGCCCCTCAGAAGGCGAAGTATCATTGCACCTTCTGTCAGAAGGATGGGCATTTGTTTGACCATTGCTTCAAGCGCGCCAAGATCGCGCGAAGAGACCGTGTTGAGTCTCTTAGGCGTATTCAGGGTCAGCCCGAGACCTTGAGTGCACCTAAGACCAACACGAGTCTAAACTTGCTCTTGTTGGTAGCTTTGGGCGACATCGAGGACTTGGTTCTTAGAGTTTTACGTTTTCGTCCTCATGTTCCCTCGGTCGTGACTTAGCCATCACGAGGGTAGATCTCGTTCCATCGAGATAGCTACCCGCAGCGTGATCGGCGTCTTCGCGGTGCTCGACTCGCTCTCCGTGCGGTCGGACCCGGCCAATGACTTCAGTGCACATAGACCTTACGCTTCTTTGAGCGACGGAGGCGTGGGGTAGTTAGAGGTCGATCGTGCGTGACTACTTCTTACGCTCGACGTGTGACTCGGTATTGGGTGCCAAAATCTATGTTGATTTATCCCATCTTCGAGACTTTGCTCTCTTGTTGACTCGGGTTCGCGGGCGGGGAAGGAAAGGTTTGGCTTGTAGACTCGGGTGTTCACGACACATGACCGGAGATTCCGTTGGTTTTCTTCCTTGCCGTGCTCCGGTGATGAGGCGATCACCTTGGAGCGCCTCTTACGGGCGAGTCATCGCCAAAGGTGCGATCTTGCATTAATGATTCATTTGTTTTAAAAGATGTTGCCTTGGTTAGCAAGCTGCGGTACAATTTGCTTTCGCCTCTCGACTTCTGATGGCGATTTCGAGGTGAGTTTTAAGAAAAACAACCGCAAAATTCTTGATTCTTGGTGATGTCGGTTTGCGGGATTTCTCGTTTTGGGAGGATCTTTCGTGCTGATTTTTCCGAGTCTTGGTGATCCTCTCCGTTGTTTGCTTGCTTCGAGTCCCACGATCTTTCCTTCGGCATAGGAGACTTGGTCATATTGGATTTGACCATTTGACCCGAGTTAGCGACCACGATTTCATTAGTGGTCTGCGAAACTCAAGATGGTCAAAGATCTTGTTTGCGCTCCATGCCGCACGGGCAAGATGGTTGCCGCTTCTCATCCTCGGTCCACATTACTATGACCGATGCACCGGACATTGCTCCATATGGATACGGTTGGACCAAATCGAGTGCGATCGGCAGGAGGAAGTGGTATGTTCTTGTCGTGGTCGATGACTTCTCGAGGTACTCTTGGGTGTTTTCTTAGCCTCGAAGGATGAGGCGTTTTCACATTTTCGAGGTCTTTTCGGTGGGCTTTCTGTTGAGCTTCCGGTGCCTTCTGAGCGATCCGCGATGACAATGGCACGAGTTGAAGAATTCCTACTTTGAGAGTTTCGTGGTGAGGCAGGTGTAGAGCACCGGTTCTCTTCTCCATCGTCCCTCGGCGAGAATGGCGTTGTGGAGAGAAAGAACCGTACCTTAGTCGAGATGGCGGGGCGATGCTTGATGAGTACTCTACACCGCGAAGTTTTGGGTGAGGCTATAGCCACCGCGTGCCATGTCTCGAATCGAGTTTTCTTGAGCACACTTGCATCGCACTTCTTATGAGTTGAGATACGGCGGCCAGCCCGTGTTTCCATTTTCGTGTGTTTGGTTGCAAGTGTTTTATTCGAAGTCAGGAACCTAGATAAGTTCGAGTCACGTTCTTGTGATGGACTTTTACGGGCTACTCGACTTCTTGGCGGGCCTATAGGGTGCAGGCTGCGAGTCTAGTAAAATGGTAGAAACACGTGAGGTAACTTTCGATGAGGCCATCAGGGACTAGGCCCGATATCTCGAGTTCACTAGAGCGATCGAGACCATCTTTGTGGATGATGAGGATGATGGAGATGAGGGTTGTCTACCGATCCGGTCCTTCTCCACCCCTTGAGGTGCCTTCTTCCACCGCACCTCGAGGCGATCGCCCTACCTTCCCTCTTACGGAGCTAGTGGCTCTGTTCCTACCCGTCGGTGTAACGAGGTGAGGTCACTTCTTTATCTCATCCAGGACCTCAAGACATATCCAAAATCTCATCCTTCCGGCGGATGATTGGAGATCTATTTGAGCGAGTCACACGTTCCAAGTCCGGCGTGTCACTTTTCTCTCCTCTCTGCCTTCGTAGCTTCCTTTGAGCCCAAGGCGTTTGCCATGCTTTATCGGCGAGTCTTGGGTCAGCGCCATGCATGAGGAGCTAGAGAGTTTCGAGAGAAACAAGGTGCGGGCGCTTGTTGAGCCCCTCGAGATCAAAATATCATTGGAACCAAATGGGTGTTCAAGAACAAGCAAAGTGAGGATGGGGTAGTCATTGAAACAAGGCTAGGCTGGTTGCAGGGGTACTCCTGGTTGAGGTCCGTTTGAGGAGACCTTTGCCCCTATAGCTCGTCTTGAGGCCATTAGAATTCTGCTCGCCTTTGCAGCTTCTAAAGGTTTCAAGCTTTACCAGATGGACGTCAAGAGTGTCTTTCTCAATGGCTTCATTGAGGAAGAAGTCTATGTCAGACAGCCTCCAGGTTTCGAGAACCCCAAATACCCTAGTCATGTCTTCAAGCATTCCAAAGCGTTGTATGGACTTAAGCAAGCCCCTAGAGCTTGGTATGAGAGGCTTAAGTCCTATCTATTGAGACATGATTTTGAGATGGGTAAAGTTGACAAGACCTTGTTCATTCGCCGGCTTGGCAATGACCTTCCTTTCGTCAAATTTATGTCGATGACATCATCTTTGGCGGCTCTTCCCATGCTCTAGTTTCACAGTTCTCGGATGTCATGAGCACCGAGTTTGAGATGAGAATGATGGGTGAGTTGACATTCTTTCTTGGCTTCCAAATCAAGCGAGACTCGGGAGGTACCTTTTGCATCAAGGCAAGTACACTCGAGACCTCTGAGGCGCTTTGACATGAGTGATGGAAAGCGGTGTCGACTCGATGGCTTCTCTGATCGCACTTGACCCGATGAGGACAAGGAGCAGTTGATCAAAAGGAGTTCGAGTATGATTGGCTCTCTCTTGTACCTCACGCCTCGAGACCGGACATATAGTTTTACGTGTGTCTTTGTGCGGTTTGAGCTTCTCCTCGCGTATCTCATCGCCAGCGGTGAAGCGCATCTTCGGTACCTTCGAGCTACCATTGACTATGGTATCGGTACTCTTCCTCATCTGTCTATCCTCGAGCCTATTCGGATGCGAGACTTTGCGGTGTAGGATAGATAGGAAAACACTCGAACTGCCGGTTCATTGGCACTTCTCTCGTTTCTTGGTCTTGAGGAAGCGATGCGGTGTTGCACACCCACCGCAGAGGCGAGTGCGTTCTTTGCGACCGATTCTTTGTAGCCAAGTGCTGGATGGTCTCGACTCTGCGGGACTTTGGGTTGCTATCGATCGTGTTCCGCTCTTTTGCGATAACACGTCTGCGATTAACATTGCTAAGAACCCAATGCAACACTCTCGGACCAAGCACATCGATATCGATATCATTTTCTTGAGACCATGTAGAGAAGGGTGACATCGTGCTCCGTTTGTGGAGAGTGACCACCGGTTGGTGATATCTTCACCAAGCCTTTGGATATACGAGGTTTTCACTCTGCGGAGAGCTTGGGGTGGTTTGTCCTTATGGACTGTTGTGAGGGGAGCTTGGACTTTCTTGCTTTACTATATTGATTATGCTACATATCATTTACATTGCATTGCATTTGCGGGTGCATTGGGCTTAGTCCTTCTAGCATATGTTAGAGTGTGTCTCTTCTTGAGTGCTTAGACTTCTTGCTCTTATCTTGTGCTTTCAGGATAGCTGTTTCTTATCTCACTAGGTTGAGCTCACTCACTTCTTTTAGGTTCTAGCGAGGTTGGGCCACCCTCGGGTGAGCAGTGCGTGTTTGCTCTCTAGTGTGTGTTTTTCTCGACAGCTGTTGTTCTGGAGTCATATGGGGTAGATGAGAGTCAGTCTGAGCCATAGTATCATTTATATCTTATCTATGCTTTAAGGACTGCCTGTTTTCGTGATTTATTTGCCAGCTTCTCATTTTATTGCTTTGGTTCAGGGGGAGTTCATTTGAGAACTTCTAGATATTAATGTTGACATAACTCAACTTGAACTAAAAGTTGTATCTCAAGTTAAGGGGGAGCTGGATGTTCTTCATTTGTATCATAACTTAATGGAGTCTTGATTATTATCCTTTCATGACATGTTTTCATTATATTACATCTTGCCATGATTTATGCTCCATTGCTAATTTGATCATGACTTTATATGTGTAGTCAAGTCTTTGCCATGATAGGTTAATTAAAATGCTAAATTTTGACCTAACTCATGTCATGTTCATATTTGAGACTAGTCAGCTTTGTGTTATCTTTTTATGGTTCTTATCATGTCAAATAGACTGAGTTGAGTCTTGAATCTTAGTTGAGCAATAGATTGAGCTATACAGTTTCTTGATGACACATAAGTTAGTACAACTGTCAAAAACAAAAAAAAGATCTCTTCTGTGCGAAAAAACTGATCTCACCAATTCTTTCTCATGAGACAGCTTGTCATTGCACAAGGCATGAACTCAGGGGAGTTTTGGATGACCAAGATCATTTCCTTAAGCTTCTCGCTTGGAATGATCGCATAAGGCTTGAGGTCTAGCACATGGTGAATAAAAGATGGTTGAAAACAACCATGTGATCTCTAAAGAAAAATGTCATTTGTGCTCAGTTGCAAAAATGTCAAAGTACTTAAACAAATGTATCATTCTTGAACAAATAGCACTCTAGTTTGCTCAACACTAGCTTCTTGATTCCATTTAGCTTATTGACATGGTTTGCATCATTTGTGGATATCATTAGCTAGACTAAAATCTTGTTTGACTTGACTTGCTAAGCACTTCAATTAAAATTCAGATTATACCTTATGTTGCTTAGCTTCTCTTTACATACTTAGTCATGATCTTTGTAGCATATTTGTATGTTATGGCTTGGTGTAATACATTATGGTCATTTTGGATAATTCTCATGGCTCTACATACTTAAAAATGATCAAATCAGCCTTTCATCCATTTTCATGATTTTTTCTCCTTCCTTCCTTCTTGATGGGTTTATTGTCAAAAAGGGGGAGAATAGTGGTAGAAAAAGCCACTTGGGAGCTTTGAAGAAAAATTGTTCTTTCTTTTGCTCCTACATCGACATGGTCATTAGCTTCACTCTTTACTTATGGACCATGTTAGACTCTTCAAACCAACTTTGTGCTTTTTCGGTGTTTGTCAATATACTCATCAAGGGGGAGATTGAGAGACCATGTGAGGGTCATCCCATTGTGAGTGATGAGTAATTGACATCGTTTCTCAAAAGTCGAGTTTGAGTCGGTTTGTCCGGACCCAGACGTTGCATGGTGCAACGGGCTCGGTCGGACTTTGGTCAAGCGTAGTCGTATGGGTTATGATGTATATTCTAATATTGCGACATGTTTGATCTTGTTTATGCTATTTACGCGTTCATGTATCGAGCGGTGCTATGTGACGTGTTTTCTTGTCTGTGTGTCTGCAGGACATCGAGGCGGAGTCGTGGCGAGACACGGTGGACGGACTAGGCGCGGTGGCGCCGAGGTCGAACGGTCATGAGGTGTCGAAGGCGGCGTGGACTCGGCGTGTTGCGGGCGTGCGAGGCAAGGCGCGAAGCTTTCCGGAAGGTGCGGGGAGGGGCGGGGAATTTCGCAAGGCTGCACAAGCGGGAGACGGCTCCGTTAGGGTTTAGCCGGCGTAACGGGTTGGAGACCCGTTAGCCAAGGGCTATAAATAGAGGTGAGGGGCTGCATACCCCTTAGGACACAATAGAGAGACTTAGGACACTTGAGAGCTTATTCATATCTTTGTGTGTGTTGTGTTCCTCCCAAGAAGCTTGTGAGGCTCTTGGTGTTTTTGAGGATTGAGAGAGAGAGGATGGATTGAGAGACGTGTAATCATTCCTTGTTCTATTGTCCATGCATATGGGGATGTAGGGTTTGATTTGTGAAATGAAATGGATTCTTAAAACTTTTGTTCTCTCGGCCAGCAAGCTCTAAATCTTTTGGTTATGAAGTTTGCTTCTTGCTGCTATTTTCGGTTGAGGTAATTTCGTTCTCTGCCAAATCCTCTTCCTGTGCTGCAGCTCTTCTTTCTTTCGGCCAGTCCAAAATCTGCACTACTCACTCGGCAGTGAGGCATTGCAATCTTTTGATCTTTGTGCTTTGGCCAGCAGTGTGTTGCTCAGAAAGAAGAAGACGAATGTTATGGCTGTTAAAACCCTGTTTTAATGCAATCATACAATTATTGGCATCTGTTGGATCTGTTTGGTTCAAGAGAAAATCAGTTGAGATTGTGATTTTTCTTGCCTGTTGGAGAGAGTGTTCAGGAGAGTCTTGTTCAAAAGTTTCAAGAACTGAATGATTCTCGTTGGTCTTATTTAGAAGTTTGTTTTCTTGTCTTGGGAGCACATCAATCACGAGATTTCCTTCTGGTTTTTCTCTGGTCATTAGTTTCTTTTGTTTCAGTCTTTTATCACCTTTTCGGCTGTAAGTTTCTTTGGCCAGTAGCTTGTTTGCTTTGTGTCTTTTCAGATTGGGGAGTCCTGAATCACTTTTCTTTTTGTCAGCTGTATCAGCTTCTTTGCTGTCTCCTTTTGCAGCTTTCAGTTGAGTCCAGTGCGGTTCTTCTTTCTGATTCTATCCAGTCTGCTCCGGTTCAATGTTAGACAATCTTTGTTGTTTCCGTCTTTGTGTTTCAGTCAGAAGAATTACTAGGCCATAAAACTAAATGTGCCATTTGGTTTTTACTCCCTGTGCAGATTACTATCTGTGTATCTGTTGTATCTGAGCTTCATCAGTTTCCCTGTTGTCGGCAGGACTGCAGTGCCCACTTTCCGTTTTTCGGTTCCCATCAGTGTCTTCCTTCTCCATTTCAGTTTTGTTTTACGTGTTCTTCTCTCAGCATTCTCATTCACTTTTATTTCTCCTGTTATCGGAACACAAGTACTTGCTGCCTGCAGTCATGCTCTTTAGTTTGCATTTTTCTCTTAATGATCTTTGACGACTTTGCATGCAGATCAAACGGCAATATTTTCAGCTGAAATTTTTACTGACAACTCTCTGATTTATGCTGAATTTTTCAGTGTCGCATGCGTTCCAAATTTCAGCAAGATTAATTTTAATTTTCTGTGAGGTGCTTTGTTTTGCATCTTTTGAAAACAATGTACTGCAATTTTCGGGGCGATTTTAAAAGAGAGCGACATTCACCCCTCCGTCGCCATTTCGGTCCTCGCTTCTTGCTTGTGTTCTTGATTCGCAGCGAGGATTAGCCTTCTTGGCGAGGTCAACCGGCTGCGCGGTTGATAACCCGAGGAGACGTGGTGCTGCGATTGCGGGGTTCGGGCGTGTTGTTCGGGCCGGATCGGTGTGCCGCGACTCCACCAAATCGAACTTATCCAGAACCTGTTGGAAGATCGGGACCCCGTTCCCATCAGAATCACCCGGTAAAGCATAGCCGGGCTACGGTGAAGCTACACCAGAGCAGGCAGCACTTCCGGAGAACCGTGGTGCAACAGGCTGAAGCAGATGCCGGCGGTGAACAAACGCCTTACCTCGTGGATCGTTGCGCCTTTTAGTGAGGACTAGAGGCTAAGTGCCCGTTTTTTCTACGAGATGGAATCACCCGGTCAAGCATAGCTAGGATACGGTGAAGCTGCACCAGAGCAGGCAGCACTTCCGGAGAACCGTGGTGCAACAGGCTGAAGCAGATGCCGGCGGTGAACAAACGCCTTCTCTCGTGGACCGTTGCGCCTTTTAGTGAGGACTAGGGCTAAGTGCCCATTTTTTCTACGAGATGGAATCACCCAGTCAAGCATAGCCGGGCTACGGTGAAGCGCACTGAGCAGGCGACACTTCCGGAGAACAGTGGGGCAACAGTCAAGCGGATGCGGCGGTGAACAAACGCCTTCTCTCGTGGACCGTTCGCCTTTTAGTGAGGACTAGTGGCTAAGTGCCAGTTCTTTCTATGAGATGGAATCACCCGGTCAAGCATAGCAGACTCTGGGAAGCTGCTTTGGGCGGCGGCACTTCCGGAGAACCGTAGGGCAACAGGCTGAAGCAGATGCCGGCGTTGAACAATCGCCTTACCTCGTGGACCGTTGCGCCTTTTAGTGAGGACTAGTGGCTAAGTGCCCAATTTTTCTACGAGATGGAATCACCCGGTGATGCATAGCTAGGCTACGGGGAAGCTACCCCAGAGCAGGCAGCACTTCCGGAGAACCGTGGGGCAACAGGCTGAAGCAGATGCCGGCGGTGAACAAACGCCACTCCTCGTGGACCGTTGCGCCTTTTAGTGAGGACTAGTGGCTAAGTGCCCGTTTTTCTACGAGATGGAATCACCCGTAAAAGCATAGCCGAGCTACGGTGGCTGCACAGGCGGCGACACTTCCGAGAATCGTGGGGCAACAGTGAAGCGAGATGCGGCGGTGAACAAACGCCTTCTCGTGGGACCGTTCGCCTTTTAGTGAGGACTAGTGGCTAAGTGCCGTTTTTCTATGAGATGGAATCACCGGTCAAGCAAAGCAGGTTACGGGAAGCCGCACCGAGCAGCGGCCTTGAGAACCGTGGGCAACAGTCAAGCGAGATGCGGCGGTGAACAATCGCCTTACCTCGTGGACCGTTGCGCCTTTTAGTGAGGACTAGTGGCTATGTGCCCGTTTTTCTCGAGATGGAATCACCCGTGATGCATAGTCGGGCTCGGGAAGCTGCCCGAGCGGCGACACTTCGGAGAACCGTGGGCAACAGTGAAGCGGATGCGGCGGTGAACAAGCGCCTTACCTCGTGGACCGTTGCGCCTTTTAGCGAGGACTAGTGGCTAAGTGCCTATTTTTCTACGAGATGGAATCACACGGTCAAGCATAGCAGACTCGGTGAAGCCGCACCAGGCGCAGCGACACTTCCGGAGAACCGTGGGGCAACAGGCTGAAGCAGATGCCGGCGGTGAACAAACGCCTTACCTCGTGGACCGTTGCGCCTTTTAGTGAGGACTAGTGGCTAAGTGCCCATTTTTTCTACGAGATGGAATCACCGGTCAAGCATAGGCGGGCTACGGGAAGCTGCACAGGCGGCGACACTTCAGAGAAAACGGGGGGAACAGTCAAGCGGATGCCTGCGGTGAACAATCGCCTTACCTCGTGAACCGTTGCGCTTTTAGTGAGGACTAGTGGCTAGCGCTGCTTTTTTCTCGAGATGGAATCACCCGGTGATGCATAGCAAGACTCTGGAAGCTGCACAGGCGGCGGCACTTCCGGAGAACCGTGGGGCAACAGGCTGAAGCAGATGCCGGCGGTGAACAAACGCCTTACCTCGTGGACCGTTGCGCCTTTTAGTGAGGACTAGTGGCTAAGTGCCCGTTTTTTCTACGAGATGGAATCACCCGGTCAAGCATAGCAGGCTACGGTGAAGCTGCACCAGAGCAGGCAGCACTTCCGGAGAACCGTGGTGCAACAGGCTGAAGCAGATGCCGGCGGTGAACAAACGCCTTACCTCGTGGACCGTTGCGCCTTTTAGTGAGGACTAGTGGCTAAGTGCCCGTTTTTTCTACGAGATGGAATCACCTGGTCAAGCATAGCCGGGCTACGGTGAAGCCGCACTGGCGGCGGCAAAGACGGAGGACAAGTGGTGCAGCAGTGAAGTAGATGCGGCGGTGAACAAACGCCTTCTCTCGTGGACCGTTGCGCCTTTTAGTGAGGACTAGTGGCTAAGTGCCCGTTTTTTCTACGAGATGGAATCACCCGGTCAAGCATAGCCGGGCTACGGGGAAGCTGCACTGGAGCAGGCAGCACTTCCGGAGAACCGTGGGGCAACAGGCTGAAGCAGATGCCGGCGGTGAACAAACGCCTTCTCTCGTGGACCGTTACGCCTTTTAGTGAGGACTAGTGGCTAAGTGCCAGTTTTTTCTATGAGATGGAATCACCCGGTCAAGCATAACCGGGCTACGGGGAAGCTGCACCGGAGCAGGCAGCACTTCCGGAGAACCGTAGGGCAACAGGCTGAAGCAGATGCCGGCGGTGAACAAACGCCTTACCTCGTGGACCGTTGCGCCTTTTAGTGAGGACTAGTGGCTAAGTGCCCGTTTTTTCTACGAGATGGAATCACCCGGTCAAGCATAGCCAGGCTACGGTGAAGCCGCACTGGCGAGGCAAGACTTGGGAGAACCGTGGTGCAACAGTGAAGCGGATGCTTGGCGGTGAACAAACGACTTCTCTGTGGACCGTTGCGCCTTTTAGTGAGGACTAGTGGCTAAGTGCCCATTTTTCTATGAGATGGAATCACCCAATCAAGCATAGCTGGGCTACGGTGAAGCCGCACTGGCGCAGCGAAGACTTACGGAGATCCGTGGGGCAACAGTGAAGCGAGATGCGGCGGTGAACAAACGCCTTCTCTCGTGGACCGTTCGCCTTTTAGTGAGGACTAGTGGCTAAGTGCAGTTTTTCTATGAGATCGAATCACCCGGTCAAGCATAGCAGACTCGGGAAGCCGCACCGAGCAGGCGAGACTTCCGAGAACCGTAGGGCAAAAGGTGAAGCGGATGCGGCGGTGAACAAACGCCTTACCTCGTGGACCGTTGCGCCTTTTAGTGAGGACTAGTGGCTAAGTGCCGTTTTTCTACGAGATGGAATCACCGGTCAAGCATAGCCGAGCTACGGTGGCTGCACGCACTGCGGCGGCGACTTCGGAGGACAAGGTGCAACAGTGAAGTAGATGCCGGCGGTAAACAAACGCCTTCTCTCGTGGACCGTTGCGCCTTTTAGTGAGGACTAGTGGCTAAGTGCCCATTTTTTCTGTGAGATGGAATCACCCAGTCAAGCATAGCCGGGCTACGGTGAAGCTGCACCAGAGTAGGCAGCACTTCCGGAGAACCGTGGGGCAACAGGCTGAAGCAGATACCGCCGGTGAACAAACGCCTTCTCTCGTGGACCGTTACGCCTTTTAGTGAGGACTAGTGGCTAAGTGCCAGTTTTTTCTATGAGATGGAATCACCGGTCAAGCATAACCTCTGACGGGAAGCCGCACCGAGCACCAGGAGAACCGTGAACCGCAGGGCAACAGTCAAGAGATGCCGCGGTGAACAAACGCCACCTCGTGGACCGTTGCGCCTTTTAGTGAGGACTAGTGGCTAAGTGCCCGTTTTTCTACGAGATGGAATCACCCAACAAGCATAGCCGGGCTACGGTGAAGCCGCACAGGCGAGCAAGACTTCCGAGAACCGTGGTGCAACAGTGAAGCGGATGCGGCGGTGAACAAGCGACTTCTCTCGTGGACCGTTGCGCCTTTTAGTGAGGACTAGTGGCTAAGTGCCCATTTTTCTATGAGATGGAATCACCCAATCAAGCATAGCTGGGCTACGGTGAAGCACACTGCAGCGGCGCAACTTCGAGAACCGTGGGGCAACAGTGAAGCGGATGCGGCGGTGAACAAACGCCTTCTCTCGTGGACCGTTCGCCTTTTAGTGAGGACTAGTGGCTAAGTGCCAGTTTTTCTATGAGATGGAATCACCGGTCAAGCATAGCAGACTCTGGAAGCCGCACCGAGCAGCGGCTTCCGGAGAACCGTAGGGCAAAAGGCTGAAGCAGATGCCGGCGGTGAACAATCGCCTCACCTCGTGGACCGTCGCGCCTTTTAGTGAGGACTAGTGGCTATGTGCCCATTTTTTCTACGAGATGGAATCACCCGGTGATGCATAGCTGGGCTACGGGGAAGCTGCCCCAGAGCAGGCAGCACGTCCGGAGAACCGTGGGGCAACAGGCTGAAGCAGATGCCGGCGGTGAACAAACGCCTTTCCTCGTGGACCGTTGCACCTTTTAGTGAGGACTAGTGGCTAAGTGCCTAATTTTTCTACGAGATGGAATCACCCGGTCAAGCATAGCCAGGCTACGGTGAAGCTGCACAGGCGGGCGACACCTTGGGAACCGTGGGGTAACAGGCTGAAGCAGATGCCGGTGGTGAACAAACGTCCTACCTCGTGGACCGTTGCGCCTTTTAGTGAGGACTAGTGGCTAAGTGCCGTTTTTCAACGAGATGGAATCACCGGTCAAGCATAGCAGACTACGAGGAAGCCGCACTGCGCAGCGACACTTCCGAGAACCGTGGGGCAACAGTGAGCGGATGCGGCGGTGAACAATCGCCTTACCTCGTGAACCGTTGCGCTTTTTAGTGAGGACTAGTGGCTAAGTGCTGTTTTTCTGAGATGGAATCACCCGGTGATGCATAGCAAGACTCTGAGGGAAGCTGCACAGGCGGCAAGCACTTCCGGAGAACCGTGGTGCAACAGTGAAGCGAGATGCCTGCGGTGAACAAGCGCATTACCTCGTGGACCGTTGCGCCTTTTAGTGAGGACTAGTGGCTAAGTGCCCGTTTTTCTGAGATGGAATCACCGGTCAAGCATAGCCGAGCTACGGTGAAGCCGCACAGGCGGCGAAGACTTCGGAGACAAGGTGCAACAGTGAAGTAGATGCTTGCGGTGAACAAACGCCTTCTCTCGTGGACCGTTGCGCCTTTTAGTGAGGACTAGTGGCTAAGTACCCGTTTTTACGTGAGATGGAATCACCCGGTCAAGCATAGCCGGACTACGGTGAAGCTGCACTGAGTAGGCGACACTTCCGAGAACAGTGGGAACAGTCAAGCAGATGCTGGCGGTGAACAAACGCCTTCTCTCGTGGACCGTTCGCCTTTTAGTGAGGACTAGTGGCTAAGTGCCGTTTTTCTATGAGATGGAATCACCGGTCAAGCATAACAAGGCTCTGGGAAGCTGCACCAGAGCAGGCAGCACTTCCGGAGAACCGTGGGGCAACAGGCTGAAGCAGATGCCGGCGGTGAACAAACGCCTTACCTCGTGGACCGTTGCGCCTTTTAGTGAGGACTAGTGGCTAAGTGCCCGTTTTTTCTACGAGATGGAATCACCCGGTCAAGCATAGCCGGGCTACGGTGAAGCTGCACCAGAGCAGGCAAGACTTCCGGAGAACCGTGGTGCAACAGGCTGAAGCAGATGCCGGCGGTGAACAAACGACTTCTCTCGTGGACCGTTGCGCCTTTTAGTGAGGACTAGTGGCTAAGTGCCCATTTTTTCTATGAGATGGAATCACCCAATCAAGCATAGCTGGGCTACGGTGAAGCTGCACAGCGCGGCAAGCCTTCGGAGAACCGTGGGGCAACAGTGAAGCGAGATGCGGCGGTGAACAAACGCCTTCTCTCGTGGACCGTTCGCCTTTTAGTGAGGACTAGTGGCTAAGTGCCAGTTTTTTCTATGAGATGGAATCACCCGGTCAAGCATAGCAGACTCTGGAAGCCGCACCGAGCAGCAAGACTTCCGGAGAACCGTAGGGCAAAAGGCTGAAGCAGATGCCGGCGGTGAACAATCGCCTTACCTCGTGGACCGTTCGCCTTTTAGTGAGGACTAGTGGCTATGTGCCCATTTTTCTCGAGATGGAATCACCCGGTGATGCATAGGCGGGCTCTGGGAAGCTGCCCAGGCGGCGAAGACGTCCGGAGAACCGTGGGGCAACAGGCTGAAGCAGATGCCGGCGGTGAACAAACGCCTTTCCTCGTGGACCGTTGCACCTTTTAGTGAGGACTAGTGGCTAAGTGCCTAATTTTTCTACGAGATGGAATCACCGGTCAAGCATAGCAGAGCTACGGTGAAGCTGCACAGGCGCAGCGGCCGCCCGGAGAACCGTGGGTAACAGTGAAGCGGATGCGGGTGAACAAACGCCCTACCTCGTGGACCGTTGCGCCTTTTAGTGAGGACTAGTGGCTAAGTGCCGTTTTTTCTACGAGATGGAATCACCGGTCAAGCATAGCAGGCTCGAGGAAGCCGCAGGCGCGGCGGCACTTGGGAGAACCGTGGGGCAACAGTGAAGCGGATCTGCGGTGAACAATCGCCTTACCTCGTGACCGTTGCGCTTTTAGTGAGGACTAGTGGCTAAGTGCCTATTTTTCTACGAGATGGAATCACCCGGTGATGCATAGCAAGACTCGGGAAGCCGCACAGGCGGCGGCACTTAGGAGAACCGTGGGGCAACAGTGAAGCGGATGCTTGGCGGTGAACAAACGCATTACCTCGTGGACCGTTCGCCTTTTAGTGAGGACTAGTGGCTAAGTGCCCATTTTTCTACGAGATGGAATCACCGGTCAAGCATAGCGAGTTACGGTGAAGCCGCACAGGCGGCGACGACTTCGGAGGACAGTGGTGCAGCAGTGAAGTAGATGCTTGGCGGTGAACAAACGCCTTCTCTCGTGGACCGTTGCGCCTTTTAGTGAGGACTAGTGGCTAAGTGCCCGTTTTTTCTACGAGATGGAATCACCCGGTCAAGCATAGCCGGGCTACGGTGAAGCTGCACTAGAGCAGGCAGCACTTCCGGAGAACCGTGGGGCAACAGGCTGAAGCAGATGCCGGCGGTGAACAAACGCCTTCTCTCGTGGACCGTTGCGCCTTTTAGTGAGGACTAGTGGCTAAGTGCCCGTTTTTTCTACGAGATGGAATCACCCGGTCAAGCATAACAAGACTCTGGGAAGCCGCACCGGCAGCGGACTTCCAGGAGAACCGTAGGGCAACAGTGAAGCGGATGCTTGCGGTGAACAAGCGCCTACTCGTGGACCGTTGCGCCTTTTAGTGAGGACTAGTGGCTAAGTGCCCGTTTTTTCTACGAGATGGAATCACCCGGTCAAGCATAGCCAGGCTACGGTGAAGCTGCACCAGAGCAGGCAAGACTTCCGGACAACCGTGGTGCAACAGGCTGAAGCAGATGCCGGCGGTGAACAAACGACTTCTCTCGTGGACCGTTGCGCCTTTTAGTGAGGACTAGTGGCTAAGTGCCCGTTTTTTCTACGAGATGGAATCACCCAATCAAGCATAGCTGGGCTACGGTGAAGCTGCACAGGCGGCGGCGACTTGAGAACCGTGAGGCAACAGTGAAGCGGATGCGGCGGTGAACAACGCCTTCTCTCGTGGACCGTTCGCCTTTTAGTGAGAACTAGTGGCTAAGTGCAGTTTTTCTATGAGATGGAATCACCGGTCAAGCATAGCAGACTACGGGAAGCCGCACGGAGCAGCAAGACTTCTGGAGAACCGTAGGGCAACAGGCTGAAGCAGATGCCGGCGGTGAACAATCGCCTTACCTCGTGGACCGTTGCGCCTTTTAGTGAGGACTAGTGGCTATGTGCCCGTTTTTTCTATGAGATGGAATCACCCGGTGATGCATAGCTGGGCTACGGGGAAGCCGCCCCAGAGCAGGCAGCACTTCCGGAGAACCGTGGGGCAACAGGCTGAAGCAGATGTCGGCGGTGAACAAACGCCTTTCCTCGTGGACCGTTGCGCCTTTTAGTGAGGACTAGTGGCTAAGTGCCTATTTTTTCTACGAGATGGAATCACCCGGTCAAGCATAGCCAGGCTACGGTGAAGCTGCACAGGCGGCGGCACTTAGGAGAACAGGTGGGGCAGCAGGCTAAGCGGATGCGGCGGTGAACAAACGCCCTACCTCGTGGACCGTTGCGCCTTTTAGTGAGGACTAGTGGCTAAGTGCCAGTTTTTTCTACGAGATAGAATCTGTAGGACCGAAATGGCGACAGAGGGGGGTGAATGTCGCTCTCTTTTTAAAATCGCCCCCGAGAATTCGACACTGTTTTTCAAAGCGATGCAAAACAAAGCACCTCACGAAAATTAAAATTAATCTTGCTAAAATTTGGAGCATGCGACACTAAAAATTCAGCATAAATCGAGAGTAGTCGGTAAAATTTCAATTGAAAATATTGTCGTTTGATCTGCATGCAAAATCGTCAAAGATCAAAAAACCAAAAAGAAAAGCAACTAAAAGAGATCACAAGACTGCTGTCGGCACAAAGGAAACTCACACTTCAACGTGCAGTAAGAGACACAGGCTGCACACAACAAAAAGGACTTGGACTGCTGTGCACAAATAAAGAAACTGAACTGCTGGGAGTACTTTGTTACCAAAGGCTGAAAATCTGCAGCCAAAACTTGACTGAAAACAGCCTGTAACAGATATTACACTTGCTGCTGAAATACCGAATAAGTAAAACTGAAGATGCAGATCGGTAGGAGATAACCCAAGCAGGAAATAGAGATTTCAGCTCTGCAAAAGACAGCAGGAGCAACAGCCTAACAAGAAAACTGAAATCAAAGGCTGTCTACTAGCACATCCGAAATCAAGAAGTAACAGAGCAAATCATCGCTCAAAAGCCAAAACTGATCGGACTAATGTGAAGAGACTTAAGAATATACATTGATGTGTAATTGGCTGAAGATCAGCATGTGCAGAGAAACTGGAAGAAACAGTGAGTAATGTGTTTTGCCGAAAAGATCATAGGAGCCTAGACGGATAATCTCAGAAAGATTAGCATGCAGGAATCTTATGTTCCACAACTCATTCGGATGAGAGATTTTTAACCAAGAGAAGATTACATCCTCTACTGAAAGAAGAAACAAGAAAAATGATTTGAATAGCAGCAGAACTAGAACTCCTTTTCTGAGACAAAACAGAACTCACAAGCCAATGTTTCTCTGCTCAAGGAAGAACACACACTACATGCTTTCTCAGTGAGGACTCACGCACACACCCTGAGAACTAACTCCTGCTCACTCCCTTGAGCTCTCTATTGCTTGAATTGATTTCCTTCTTGCTGCACATCCCTCTCCTTTTAACACCAAGGGTACACCCTCAAGGAGAAATACAAGAAGTGTCATACTCCACCCACTCAAACCTCACATACACAAATGAGGTAATGGGTCAAACCAGATTTTTGGAGGGAAATCTGCCTCCACCTCCATTGCTTGAGTCAAATTACCATTTTGCCCCTCAAGCACCTTCCCGAAAACTTCCGTGTCGGCACCTTTGACCGACCGACCTTGACTCCTCCCGAGTCTAGTCAGGTCCGCTCCACCTGCGTTGTGTCCATCCGACTCCGACCGACTGGACCTTCGACTCCACCCAGAGTCTAGTCCCGGTTCTCTTGTCATTGCCTGTCGTGTGCACCACTGGTAGCTCCAGCTCCGGTTCATCGTCTCCCAACTCGCAACCACCTCGAGTTCACGTCGTCTTCGACACATCCCGACCGTTCTGACCTCAGCGCCACCTGCGCCTAGTCCGGTCCACCGTGTCTCGCCACGACACCGACTCGATGTCCTGCAGTCAACACAGACAAGAAACACATCAAATAGCACCGCTCGATATATGTAAGCATAATCAAATCCAAACACATCGCATCGGTGAGAATCGCCTCTTAAACTCGTGCGACAAGTTCGACCGGTCCGACCGAGCCCGTTCGCCACGCATAGCGTCAAGGTCCGAACCAACCGACTCAAACTCGACTTTTCCTAAAACGATGTCAATTACTCATCATTCTCAACGGGATGACCACCACATGGTCTCTCAATCTCCCCCTTGATGAGTATATTGACAAACCCAGAAAAACATGAAGTTGAGTTTGAAGAGTCTAACATGGTCCAAAGAAAGAAATGAAACTCATGACCATGTCGACAGAAAGAATCACTAGAGCAACTCAAGAAAGAGTATAGATTCCTAAAGACTTTTCCTCCAATCTATTCTCCCCTTTTGGCAATAAACACATCAAGAATGCAAAGAGAGAATAAGTCATGATGATGGATGAAATGGCTGAAGTTTGTTTATTCTAAGCATTTAGAGCCATGAGAATTATCCAAAATGACCATCATGCATTACATCAAGCCATAACATACAAATATGCTATAAAGATCATGACTAAGTATGTAAGGAGAAGCTAAGCAACATAAGGTATAATCTGAATTTTAATTGAAGTGCTTAGCAAGTCAAGTCAAATATGATTTTAGTCTAGCTAATGATATCCACAAATGATGCAAGCCATGTCAATCAGCTAAATGGAATCAAGAAGCTAGTGTTGAGCAAACTAGAGTGCTATTTGTTCAAGAATGATACAATTGTTGGAGTACATTGAACATTTTTAGCAATTGAGCACATTTGACATTTTTCTTTTGAGATCATATGGTTGTTTTCAACCATCTTTTTATTCAGCCATGTGCTAGACCTCAAGCCTTATGCGATCATTCCAAGCGAGAAGCTTAAGGAAATGATCTTGGTCATCAAAACTCCCCGAGTTCATGCCTTGTGCAATGGCAAGCGCCTCATGAGAAGGAATTGGTGAGATCGGTTTTTCGCACAAAGAGATCTTTTGCTTTTAATAGATTGTACTAACTTATGTGTCATCAAGAAACTGTATAGCTCAATCTATTGCTCAACTAAGATTCAAGACTCAACTCGACCTATTTGACATGGCAAGAACCATAAAAGATAACACAAAGTCGACTAGTCTCAAATATGAACAAGACATGAATTAGGTCAAAATTTAGCATTTTAATTAACCTATCATGGCAAAGACTTGACTACACATATAAAGTCATGATCAAATTAGCAATGGAGCATAAATCATGGCAAGATATAATATAATGAAAACATGTCATGAAGGGATAATAATCAAGGCTCCATTAAGTTATGTTACAAATCAAATGAAGAAAATCCACTCCCCACGAACTTGAGATACAACTTTTAGTTTAAGTTGAGTTATGCCATCATTAAAATCTAGAAGTTCCCAAATGAACTCCCCCTAAACCAAAGCAATAAAAAACAAGAGCTGGCAAATGAAACAAGAAAACAGGCAGTCCTTAAAGCATAGATAAGATATAGAGGATACTATGGCTCAGACTGACTCTCATCTACCCCATATGACTCCGGGACTAACGGTTGTCGAGAAAAACACACACTAGAGAGCAAACACGTGCTGCCTCTGCAGGGTGGCCCAACCCTCGCTAGAACCTAAAAGGCGTGAGTGAGCTCAACCTAATGAGATAAGAAACAGCTATCACGAAAGTATAAGATAAAGTACTGAGTCTAAGCAACTCGATGAGACACACTCTAACCTATGCTAGAAGGACTAAACCCAATGCACCCGCAGATGCAATGCAGCAGTAAGGAGACAGAAGCATAAATAATATGATAAAGCAATAAAGCCCAAAGCTCCCCTCACAACAGTCCATAAGACAGATCACCCCAAGCTCTCCCATGAGTGAAAACCTCGTGCTATCCAAAGGCTTGGTGAAAATATCGATAGCCGGTGGTCACTCTCCTGGCCGAAGCACGATGTCACCCTTCTCTACATGGTCTCGAAGAAAGTGATATCGATATCAATGTGCTTGGTCCGAGTCTGTGCCTTGGGTTCTTTGCAATGCTAATCGCAGACGTGTTATCGCAAAAGCGGAACACGGTCGATAGCTAACCAAAGTCCCGCAGTCGAGACCATCAAAGGACACAGCTACGACAATCGGCTGCAAAGAACATACTCGGCCTCTGCGGTGGGTGTGCAACACCGGATGCTTCCTCGAGACCAAAAAGCGAGAGAAGTGCCAATGAACCGGCGGTGCCGAAGTGCTCTTCCTATCAATCCTACACCGCAAAGTCGCATCCGAATAGGCTCTAAGGGATGAGCAGGATGAGGAAGAGTACCGATACCATAGTCAATAGTAGCTCGAAGGTACCGAAGATCGCTTCACTTGCTTTGGCGGTGAGATCTGTGAGGAGAAGCTCAAACCGAGCACATAGACACACGAGAAAAGTGTATGTCGGTCTCGAGGCGGTGAGGTACAAGAGAGAGCCAATCATACTTCAACTCTTTTTGATCAAGCTGCTCGCCGTCCTCATCTCGGGTCAAGTGTGGCCGTAGAAGCCATCGGAGTCGACACCGCTTTCCATCACTCATGTCGAAGCGTCTCGGGAGATCACGGGTGTACTTGCCTTGATGCAAGAAGGTACCCTCCGAGTGCAGCTTGATTTGGAAGCCAAGGAAGAAAGTCAACTCACCCATCATGCTCATCTCAAACTCGGTGCTCATGACATCAAGAACTGTGAAACTAGAGCATGGGAAGAGCCGCCAAAGATGATGTCATCGACATAAATTTGGACGAGCAGAAGGTCACTGCCGAGCCGGCGAATGAACAAGGTCTTGTCAACTTTACCCATCTCGAAATCATGCCTCAATATATAGGACTTAAGCCTCTCATACCAAGCTCTAGGGGCTTGCTTAAGTCCATACAATGCTTTGGAAAGCTTGAAGACATGACTAGGGTATTTGGGGTTCTCGAAACACGAGGTCGTCGACATAGACTTCTTCCTCAATGAAGCCATTGAGAAAGGCACTCTTGGCGTCCATCGGTAAAGCTTGAAACCCTTAGAAGCTGCAAAGGCAAGCGTAATTCTAATGGCCTCAAGGCGAGCTACGGGGCAAGGTCTCCTCGAAATCCGGACCCTCAACACAGGAGTACCCACATGCAACCAGTAGAGCCTTGTTTGAATGACTACCCCATCCTCACTTTGCTTGTTCTTGAACACCCATTTGGTTCCAATGATATTTTGATCTCGGGGGCTCAACAAGCGTCCGCACCTTGTTTCTCTCGAAACTCTCTAGCTCCTCATGCATGGCGTTGACCCAAGACTCGTCAGATAAAGCATGGCAAACATCCTTGGGCTCAAAGGAAGCTATGAAGGCGAGTGGAGATGTAAAAGTGACACGCCCGACTTGGAACGTGTGACTCGCTCAAATAGATCTCCAATCATCTGCTCAGAAGGATGAGATTTTTGGATATGTCTTGGAGGTCCTGGATGAGATAAAGAAGTGACCTCTACCTCGTTACCTGACGGGGTAGGAACAGAGCCACTAGCTCCAGAAGAGGCAGAAGGTAAGGGCTGATCGCCTCGAGGTGCGGTGGAAGAAGGCACCTCAAGGGGTGGAGAAGGGACTGGATCGGGTAGACAACCCTCGTCTCCATCATCCTCATCATCCACAAAGATGGTCTCGGTTGCTCTAGTGAACACGAGATATCGGGCCTAGTCCCTGACCGCCTCATCGAAAGTTACCTCACGTGTTTCTACCATTTTACTAGACTCAGCCCGGACCCTATAGGCCCGCCAAGAAGTCGAGTAGCCTAGAAAAGTCCATCACAAGAACGTGACTCGAACTTATCTAGGTTTCCTGACTTGAGAATAAAACACTTGCAACCAAACACACGAAAATGAGAAACACCGGCTTTGCCGTATCTCAACTCATAAGAAGTGCGGTGCAAGTGTGCAAGAAAACTCGATTGGAAACATGGCACGCGGTGGCTATAGCCTCACCCAAAACTTCCGCGGTGTAGAGTACTCATCAAGCATCGTCCCGCCATCTCGACCAAGGTGCGGTTCTTTCTCTCCACAACGCCATTCTGGCGAGGGACGTATGGAGAAGAGAACGGTGCTCTACACTGTTTCACCACGAAACTCTCAAAGTAGGAATTCTTGAACTCCGTGCCATTGTCATCGCGGATCGCTCGTAAGGCACCGGAAGCTCAGCAAAAGCCTCTTGAAAAGACCTCGAAATGTGTAAACGTCTCATCCTTGAGGCTAAGAAAACACCCAAGAATACCTCGAGAAGTCATCGACTACGACAAGAACATACCACTTCCCTCCTGCCGATCGCACTCGAGCCGGTCCAACCGTATCCATATGGAGCAATGTCCGGTGCATCGGTCATAGTATGTGGACCGGGAGGATGAGAAGCGGAAACCATCTTCTTGTCTTGGGCATGGGCGCAAACAAGATCTTTGACCATCTTGAGTTTCGCGGACCACGAATGAGATCGTGGTCGCTAACTCGAGTCAAATGGTCAAATCCAATATGACCAAGTCTCCTATGCGAGAAGGAAAGGTTGCGGGACTCGAAGCAACCAAACACCGGAGAGGATCACGGAAGATTCAATAAAATCAGCACGAAAGATCCTCCCATAACGAGAAATCCATAAACCGGACTACAGAAGAATCAACAATTTTGCGGGCATTTTCTTAAAACTTACCTCGAAACCGTCATCGGTGGTGAGAAACCGAAAGCAAATTGTAATGCGTTTACTCACCAAGGCAACATCTTTTAAAACAAATGAGTTATTAACGCGACGGTACCTTTGGCGATGATGCGTCCGCATTTAAGAGTCTCCAAGGTGATAGTCTCATCACACAAGCTCGGGCTGGGAAGAAAACCAACGTGAATCTCCGGTCATGTGTCGTGAACACCGGAGTCTGAGCCAAACCTTTCCTTCCCCGCCCGGGAACCCGAGTCAACAAGAGAGCAAAGTCTCGATCTTGGGATAAATCAAGATAGATTTTGGAACCCAATCTTGAGTCACACGTCGAGCGTAAGAAGTAGTCACATCTGATGACCTCTAACTACCCTCGCTCTCCGTCGCTCAAAGAGCGTAAGGTCTGTTGCGGACACTGAAGGCATTCTTTGGGTCCGATCCTACGGGAGGCGAGTCGGAGCACCGGCGACGCCGATCACGCCGCGGGTAGCTATCTCGATGAAAACGAGATCTACCCTCGGGACGGCGGAAGTCACGACCGAGAGGAGCATGAGAACGAAAACGAAAACTTCGGAAGAACCAAGTCCTCGATGCTGCCCAAAACTACCAACAGTAGCAAGCCTAGACCTCGTGTTGGTCTTAGGTGCACTCAAGGTCTGGGGCTGACCCTGAATACGCCTAAGAGCTGCAACACGGTCTCTGCTACGATCTTGGCGCGCTGAAGCAATGGTCAAATAAATGCCCATCCTTCCGGCTGAAGGTGCAATGATACCATATTCGAGGGGCTGAAGTGGCATGAGATGGCCGCCGCCGAGAGGTCGAGCTGCGGTGAAATCACCTTGTCGTCGAAATCCCTTGGACAAAGCCCGCCGATTTAAATTGAACTCTCTTGTTCTTGGGCTTGACCTCAATCACACTGCGACTACGGGTCCGAGCACTACAGGTGGATGCTTCCTCACATCCTCACGGAAATCATATCCTAGACCCTGTTTGAACTTGCAAATCTTTGATTGGTCTAGAATAAGATTGAGATCCTTCTTGCCTCCGACAAATCTCTCGAGAGTGTTCATAAGGTACTGACACTCCCGAAACAGAGAGGCACAAGAAGAGCAGGGAGAAGAAGAAGGAACAACAGGAGGAGAGGAAGAAGAACCAATGTAAGAAGAGCGAATAGCACGTGCGTATTTTTCCTTATGCACGGCCACCTCAACCTTGAGGGCTTCACAGGACACACAAGGGGCAGCTTTAATCCTAGCCATTTGGTTCTCGTAACTCTTCCTAAACGTCTCTACCATGTCCTTATCCTTTTCCAATATTTCAAAGACGTAAAGCACGGGAAGGATGTGATTTTCTAGAAGGTCCTTAGTTAGCTTCACACACTTTTCATCTAAGGCAATCAAATCAGATTTTAGTTTATTACAACTTTTGCATGGTGAGCTAACAGGATCCTTAGAAGCATACTGAGCCATTTTCTTATTATCATCAACAAATTCTTGAAACTGTTTGGAGACAGATTCAAGTTCAGCAGTAAGCTTGGGACAATTCACGCAAGAAGCAATAGGCTCAAGTAAGAAGGTTTGAAATTCTGCAATTTTATGATCTGCCCGTTTTAGTTTCATATTCAAGTTATCACAATTTACACAAGACTCGGGCAGATCCAGAAGCATGGCATAAGGTCCTCTATCATTAAAGTCCTTATCCTCACATGAGGTGGGAGCAATAGTCTCATCAGTAGTAAGTAGGGTAACAGCCATCCTACTCAATTCTAAATCAGCAAGCAGACTAACATTCTCCACCTTAATTGCATCAAGCTCAGAGGATAGACTATCATGTGAGGTCCTTAGCTTCTCCATATCACCGATCAAAGCACAGCATGTATCACAGTCATCACGGGAGGGAGCAGATATAAGTGAAGTAAGCTCCCGTGATAATCTCTCTACTTCCTTCTCCAACTCACTACATCTAGTCTTAGCTCTAGCATGAAAACGTCCTAACTTAAGAAAAGCTTCATTAAGTTGGTCATAAGAGGGACATACCTCATCGGTCGGAATAGAGATCGCGTCGCTCGGTTAAGCCCTCAAGGGCCATGAAGCACATCCGGAGAAGTCGCCGCCGCCCTTGGGGTCTTGGTCACCGGTCCCGTCGTCGTCGCTCCATCCCTCCACCTCGGTGAGGTTGAGGTCGTCGAAAGCAGCGAGAACGCGGTGGAAGAGCTTCTTGGCCTTCTCAAAGTCGCGGAACTTCTTCTTTCCCGGGGCCGGTGCTGAGGGCTTCGAGTTGCGGTTCTTGTCGATGTAGTCGTTCTTACCCGAACCGCCGAAGTCACCTTTTCCCTTCCCAAGCTTGGGACAGTTTGCTCGGATGTGGTTGGGGCCACCACACTCGAAACAAATCACGGGTCCTCTTTTCCTTCCGTCCCTCCTCCGTTTGTAAGCATGGGAGAATCTCCGTGTGAGGAGGGCTAGCTGCTCATCCGCAAGCTGCTCTGCTCGATCATCGGTTATGTCACGAGAGCGGCGAGGAGAATCCGCAAGATGGCTCGGAAGAAGTGGATCGAGCGGGATCGGTGACTAGTGCCATCGGCGAGACTTCGACCGACGAGACTATGTCAATCTCGTGAGTCTTGAGGCGCGAGTAAAGCGCATCAAGAGTCAAGGTCGAGAGGTCCGTGGTGTCCTTGATGGTAGTCACCTTCATCTCCCAAACCCTAAGATCGAGTGCGAAAAGAATTTGACGGCGTTATCCGAGTCGGAGTATGTGAGACCGACAGCTCGGAGGTTGCTCAAAATCTTGTGAAAGCGAGAAAAGCACTCGTCAAGGACTCACCGGCAAGCATCTCGAATTTTGTATTCTCGCTTGAATCGGTCTTGTCGCACCGTCTTTATTTGGGTGGTGCCCTCATGGTAAGCATTGAGGTCACCCAAATATCGAAGGCCGACGTCGGTGAGAGATGCGATCAAATTAAACCTGCTCAATCCACGAATGATGATGTTCCTCGCCTTTGCGTTTGCCTCAACATCGACCATATTCCGGCATTGATGTTCTCATCGGTAGGAACAACAAACTGGACCTTGACCTTTCGCCAGATGGCGTAGCCTCGAGCTGGATGTAGGTCTCCATCCGCTCTTCGAATGGAAAATCCATCCCATCAAAGATCGGGGCTTGGTCGAGTACTTGTCCGTCGCCATGGCTCTTGAGACCGGTTAAAGATCTATCAAGAAGAGCTAACCGGCTCTGATACCAATTGTAGGACCGAAATGGCGACAGGGGGGTGAATGTCGCTCTCTTTTAAAATCGCCCGAGAATTCGACCTTTGTTTTCAAAGCGATGCAAAACAAAGCACCTCACGAAAAATTAAAATTAATCTTGCTGAAATTTGGAGCATGCGACACTAAAAATTCAGCATAAATCGAGAGTAGTCAAAAAATTTCAATTTGAAAATATTGCCGTTTGATTTGCATGCAAAATCGTCAAAGATCAACAAAACCAAAAAAGAAAAGCAACTAAAAGAGATCACAAGACTGCTGTCGGCACAAAGGAAACTCACACTTCAGCGTGCGATCGAGACACGGTGCACACAACAAAAGGACTTGGGCTGCTGTGCACAAATAAAGAAACTGAATCTGGCAGGGAGTACTTTGTTACCAAAGGCTGAAAATCTGCAGCCAAAACTTGACTGAAAACAGCCTGTAACAGATATTACACTTGCGGCTGAAATACCGAATAAGTAAAACTGAAGATGCAGATCGGTAGGAGATAACCCAAGCAGGAACTAGAGATTTCAGCTCTGCAAAAGACAGCAGGAGCAACAGCCTAACAAGAAAACTGAAATCAAAGGCTGTCTACTAGCACATCCGAAATCAAGAAGTAACAGAGCAAATCATCTGCTCAAAAGCCAAAAACTGATCCAGACTAGTAACGAAGAGACTTAAGAATATACATTGATGTGTAATTGGCTGAAGATCAGCATGTGCAGAGAAACTGGAAGAAACAGTGAGTAATGTGTTTTGCCGAAAAGATCATAGGAGCCTAGACGGATAATCTCAGAAAGATTAGCATGCAGGAATCTTATGTTCCACAACTCATTCGGATGAGAGATTTTTAACCAAGAGAAGATTACATCCTTGTAGGACCGAAATGGCAACAGAGGGGGGGTGAATGGTGCCTTCAAAAACTCTCTAAAAATTCACACCGATCTTTTCTCCAATAGCTAGGGAGCTATGAAGACAAAGATCAAATGCTCACTAGAAATCCGAGAGAGACAGTCAAAGATAAATATTGGCAGAAGAAATACAGAGCGGTCGAAGCGTTACCGTGATCGAATGCACGTGATCGTAGCGACGGTGATCGAATGACGAGCGTGGTCGAATCAAGAATGAATGGTGAAATACGATCTAACAACGGAGAGAGTAGTTATGGTCGTTACGTGACACCGTGGTCGAAAGCCAACTAGTGGTCAATCGAGGCGACAGGTCGAGAACACTAGAAGCCGAGAAGTCAATCGACCACAGAGAAGATAGTCGTGTCCGACAATAAACTGAATAGTAATTACTACATGGTCGAACAAAATGGCGCCCGGCGCACGATCGCAAAGACAAAAATCCGAAAACTTGCTAACCTCTCGAACAAAAGGAAGAGATCTTTCTGACGAGAGTTAACATCCTCGGAAGATAAATTACCAAGAAGATCAAGTCTTTGCTATGGTTGGAAAGAACGGCATGGTCGAATTCTAAACAGAGCAACTTGAGGCGCACTACAGAAAACACAAACTCTTCTCCGATTCGACTTTTGCTCTCGGGAATGAACTGACCAAGTGGTCTAGAGAATGAATCCCAGCTTCCGAGCAAAACAAAACTGAGACTACCAGAAAAGGAACCCAGTTCAAAACATGATAAGACAGATCAAACCAGAGAACAAAGAAAGAACAGAACCGAGCGATCAAAATATCTCAAACAAAATAACTCAAAGGTAGATATAGAGAAATGAGTCCCCATACGCAATTGGATAAAGGAAAGAACACAAACGCAGGAGCTCAAGCACACACCTTGCTTGCTTCTCCGTCTGAGCTCACTCTCAACACCCACTCCCTCGAGAGGGCAAGCTCTAACCCTAGAGCGAACACACGCAGACAAACTCCCAAGGGAGGGAGGCGGTGCCTCAAGGCCCAGCCGTCCAACTCAAACATTCTCGTGCCTCCCCTCTCCCTTTTATAGCCTCACACCCGAGACTAACCCTAATGGATCCATCCATTAGTCCACACTGGGGATAACCCGTAAACCCCACCTAACACCGGGTTTTAATACTCACTTTGCCCGCTAACTCAAATGCTTTGCCTGCTATCCCAACAGACCCGCACTTTGCCCGTTAGCTCCAACAGAATCCACTGCTTTCGCAGAGACACAGCTTCCCTTTGCAGCCTTTGGCCATTTCTCCAAAATGCCACTCTGCGCCTTCCCGAAGCTTCCTCCACCGCTTTGTTGTCCATGCCGTCGACCCACCGGCACGACACGTCCTCTTGACTTTTCCACGTCGTTCGGACCTCAACAACTCCCTTGTCTAGTCCCGACCTCCTAAGCCTCACCAAGACTGTCTCCAGGATCATGCAACCGACCGATCAGACCTCCGACTCCTCCAGAGTCTAGTCTCGGTCTATTCCACCGCACACGACCGCACCCAACCTCCTGACCATCTGGACCTCAGCTCCTCCCTGAGCCTAGTCCTGGTCCTCCTCGTTGTTGCCCGTCGTGCTCGGCTCTGCGCAGTTCGGCTCAGCTTCCTCGTCCCGGCTGCAACCACCTCGGCAGCCTCGATCATCTTGGCGTCTCCGACCGTCTGACCTCAACACCTCCTGTGCCTAGTCCCGGTCCTCCCACCTCACCATGAAATAGCTCAAGTCCTGCACCACATAGACAAGAAAACCGTCACATAGCACCGCTCAATGCACATGCACCATCAATCGGCACAAGTATCACAAGCACAACACCGGTCGTAAATTCTCTCGACCACTCAAAAGCACACCTCAAGAAGTGGTGAAGCCACGGAAGACTCCCAGCTTCCTTGACCACAAACATCTCATCACGACCTCTTCAAAGCTCGTTACGACCATGCGCACACAAGCCACGACCATCGCTAGCTTGCTACGACTTTATCGCACAAAGTCTAGACCTCATACGAGCACTCTGTTGCACCAACCGAGACACTCGAGCCCATCGTAACCTTCTTGTAGCCTACGACCGCACACAATCTTTCGACCACCACGTAGCTTGCTACGACCACCGCTCAAGCAGAGAAACCAAACTCGCACCGCCAACCCGAGCTCAAGTCTTTGCACGTAATTTAGATTACAGCAAGACCTTGTCAAAAGATGAACCAATGAGTCCACAAGGTCGACGGCATCACTATGAATCCATACGACCAAGTTCCAACAAAATCGGACATCAAATGGGCTCATCGACCGGTTTGAATGAACTCGGTAGACCACGGTCATTCTCGCCGACAACGTGGTCGAATTCGACCGCCACAACGTGGTCGAACAACCGATCGCTGGCGTGGTCGTAAACCCTTAGTGCCATAACGTGGTCGAGCACTCCCGATCGCTCAATGTGGTCGCACCACCGATCAAACAACGTGGTCGACGCCCGATCGCTACAACGTGGTCGTAAACCCTAGCCACGACTGCCGACCACGTTCAAACCCGCGCTAACGTGGTCGATGCACTGACCACTCAACGTGGTCGAAGACCCTAGCACCCAACGTGGTCGATACTCCAACCGGTACAACGTGGTCGACCGCCCGGCGTGGTCGAGGCTCCGATCCCACAACGCGGTCGTACTCTGGCGTGGTCGAACCACCGAGTGCCGAACTGCGCCAACGTGGTCGATGCCGAATGTCACAATCGTGGTCGAGCTTGAGCGCCTGGCGTGGTCGACTTACCGGCGCCGACTACCGACCACGACCAACGGGTCGAGAACCCTAGCGCCGACTTCGATCACGACCAGCGGTCGAAACTTCACAACGTGGTCGTAAATGACCACGAGGCCTCAGACCATGGCCAACGTGGCCGTAGACTCCTGGCGTGGTCGTGCGCTACCCTACCGGTTCTTGATTTCGCTCAGCGTGGCCGTATGTCGTCCTACCGGCTCCCGACCACGATCAAATAGGTCGTACGACGCCCGGCTGACTTCCGACTACGCTCAATGAGGTCGAAACAGCTTCCGATTAATGGATCGCGAGTAGGCTACGAGAGCAGAAAACAAAATTTTCTACCGCGCACACAAGAACATCATGCTTAAGGAGGATCATGGATCCTTACCACTAGACGCAGCGCAATGGAAGAAGAGTTGGGCCGATCCAACCACGCGCGTCGAGGTAGTAGTGGAAGTAGTCGATCGTCCGAACCGATCGTCTCCTCCACGCGATCAACCGCACCACGAGCGGATCCGATCCGTAGGTTGTTGATGCCGATCAACGCCGCAACCGCCAGCGTCTCCACCGGTATCCACACGTCCGGAAATTTGCCGATCGCGAGTGTACCGGCACTCGCGAGCGGCTAGGGTTTGGCTCGGAGGTGGCGGCGGGGTTTAGCTCGGGATATCGACATCGTTCCCTCGGCCCTCGCCTCCATATATAGACCTCCTCACTTGGGCCTCGTGGACCGAGGCCCAATAGGAGTCTATCCGGATCTCTATCCGAATTGAGCCCATATCCGAATCATATTGAATTAGTGTTCCAACCCGTTAAGTGTGCGACCACAGCAGGTTCACGTATACTTGGTCGCGACCGAAACACCTTTCCGGTCACCGTGTTAATAGCGGCCTCTAGTAAGACATATTAACCCCAAAGTATCGTAAAGATTATATCGGTGAACACGTAATGTTCTCATGTACTAATCCCTTTGCCTCACGATATAGATTAAGCTCAAGGCGAGACACATGTCATCCTCTTAATAGCTCAATCACTCTCTCGATTCCGTGATGGATTATAAACTCGTGATTGACTCCTCAATCACCTTGGCATGGCCATGCACTTTCATAATCCATTACATCGAGGGGCCGAGATATCTCTCCCATAAGGAGGGGCAAATTCTATCTTGATCATTCACATCCCACTACATGTTTCATGGCAAACCCAAAGACTACTTTTATGACTACCCGATTCGGAGTAGTGTTTAGTAGTCCCAAAGTAGCTACTACGCATGCCGGGAACCATGATGATCTCAAGTCTAAGGATTCCACATAAACACTACTTGAGACCAGCCGATGACACATGGAATCTCTGCGGTGTCTCATGGCGGGTCTATCCAACATATGTTCACTAACACATGTCCATATTATTGATTTGGTATCTCCATACCATGATCCATGAGACATGATCATCAATCAATACATATCTTGATCTTTGAATCATATTTGTTCCTCATATGAAATATAATCAGGGATCATTTAGAAATAGCAACATTTTGGCATTAAGAGTCTCATGAATAAGTCACATACTCATTGATCAATAATGATAATGTCTATTTCAAGGAACAAAGCAATGTATCATAAACATAGTATGTGATATATTCAACATCTCCATGTTGCCTCTAGGGCATATCACCAACACCGATCACAGTCAAATTTGCCGAGGATGCCGTAACATGGTCGTAGTGATCCCGATAGAGTTCCGACCACAGTCAAATCTACCGAGAGAGCGCGCGTGGTCGTAAATAACCCGAAGACTTCCGACCACGCCCATAATGGTCGTGACGACGTTTTACGCTTCCGACCGTTCCAAAACGGTCGTACGGATTCGGTTGGCTTCCGACCACTGACAGTGTGGTCGTAAACTTTCCCGGTGCCCTTCGAGCATGGCCAGAGTGGTCGTAAACGCCTTCCGACCTTGGACAACATAGTCGTAAGCAGTCTGCTGACCAATCTTAAGACTTACGACTTTGCAGAGCCAACTCAAACCTCAAAAACCAAACTCAATCTTCCTAGATCAAGAGTCAATTACTCATCACAACCATGGGGTGACCTGCACATGGTCTCACAATCCTCTACTGAAAGAAGAAACAAGAAAAATGATTTGAATAGCAGCAGAACTAGAACTCCTTTTCTGAGACAAAACAGAACTCACAAGCCAATGTTTCTCTGCTCAAGGAAGAACACACACTACATGCTTTCTCAGTGAGGACTCACGCACACACCCTGAGAACTAACTCCTGCTCACTCCCTTGAGCTCTCTATTGCTTGAATTGATTTCCTTCTTGCTGCACATCCCTCTCCTTTTAACACCAAGGGTACACCCTCAAGGAGAAATACAAGAAGTGTCATACTCCACCCACTCAAACCTCACATACACAAATGAGGTAATGGGTCAAACCAGATTTTTGGAGGGAAATCTGCCTCCACCTCCATTGCTTGAGTCAAATTACCATTTTGCCCCTCAAGCACCTTCCCAGAAACTTCCCGTAACCGGCACCTTTGACCGACTGGACCTTGACTCCTCCCAGAGTCTAGTCCGGTCCGCTCCGCTGCACGTTGTGTCCATCCGACTCCGACCGACTGGACCTTCGACTCCACCCAGAGTCTAGTCCCGGTTCTCTTGTCATTGCCTGTCGTGTGCACCACTGGTAGCTCCAGCTCCGGTTCATCGTCTCCCAACTCGCAACCACCTCGAGTTCACGTCGTCTTCGACACATCCCGACCGTTCTGACCTCAGCGCCACCTGCGCCTAGTCCGGTCCACCGTGTCTCGCCACGACACCGACTCGATGTCCTGCAGTCAACACAGACAAGAAACACATCAAATAGCACCGCTCGATATATGTAAGCATAATCAAATCCAAACCTGTCGCATCAGCAGAATACGCCTCTTAAACTCGTACGACAAGTTCGACCAGGTCCGACCGAGCCCGTTACGCCACGCAACGTCAAGGTCCGAACCAACCGACTCAAACTCGACTTTTCCTAAAACGATGTCAATTACTCATCATTCTCAACGGGATGACCACCACATGGTCTCTCAGAATCACCCGGTCAAGCATAGCAAGACTCTGAGGAAGCCGCACCAAAGCAGCGACGCCACGGAGAACCGTGGGGCAACAGTGAAGCGGATGCTTGGCGGTGAACAATCGCCTTACCTCGTAGACCGTTGCGCTTTTTAGTGAGGACTAGTGGCTAAGTGCCTGTTTTTTCTACGAGATGGAATCACCCGGTGATGCATAGTCACACGGGAAGCCGCACTGGCGCAGCAAAGACTTCCGGAGAACCGTGGGGCAACAGTGAAGCGATGCGGCGGTGAACAAACGCCTTACCTCGTGGACCGTTGCGCCTTTTAGTGAGGACTAGTGGCTAAGTGCCCGTTTTTTCTACAAGATGAAATCACCCGGTCAAGCATAGCCAGGCTACGGTGAAGCCGCACTGGCGGCAGCAAAGACTTCGAGGACAGTGGTGCAACAGGCTGAAGTAGATGCCGGCGGTGAACAAACGCCTTCTCTCGTGGACCGTTGCGCCTTTTAGTGAGGACTAGTGACTAAGTGCCCGTTTTTTCTGTGAGATGGAATCACCCAGTCAAGCATAGCCGGGCTACGGTGAAGCAGCACTGAGTAGGCGACACTTCCGAGAACCGGGGGCAACAGTGAAGCAGATGCGGCGGTGAACAAACGCCTTCTCTCGTGGACCGTTCGCCTTTTAGTGAGGACTAGTGGCTAAGTGCCGTTTTTCTATGAGATGGAATCACCGGTCAAGCATAACCAAGACTCTGGGAAGCTGCACCGAGCGGCAAAGACTTCCGGAGAACCGTAGGGCAGCAGTGAAGCGAGATGCGGCGGTGAACAAACGCCTTACCTCGTGGACCGTTGCGCCTTTTAGTGAGGACTAGTGGCTAAGTGCCCGTTTTTTCTACTAGATGGAATCACCCGGTCAAGCATAGCCAGGCTACGGTGAAGCTGCACCAGAGCAGGCAAGACTTCCGGAGAACCGTGGTGCAACAGGCTGAAGCAGATGCCGGCGGTGAACAATCGACTTCTCTCGTGGACCGTTGCGCCTTTTAGTGAGGACTAGTGGCTAAGTGCCCGTTTTTTCTACGAGATGGAATCACCCAATCAAGCATAGCTGGGCTACGGTGAAGCTGCACCAGAGCAGGCAGCACTTCCGGAGAACCGTGGGGCAACAGGCTGAAGCAGATGCCGGCGGTGAACAAACGCCTTCTCTCGTGGACCGTTACGCCTTTTAGTGAGGACTAGTGGCTAAGTGCCAGTTTTTTCTATGAGATGGAATCACCCGGTCAAGCATAGCAAGACTCTGGAAGCCGCACCGAGCAGCAAAGACTTCCGGAGAACCGTGGGGCAACAGGCTGAAGCAGATGCCGGCGGTGAGCAATCGCCTTACCTCGTGGACCGTTGCGCCTTTTAGTGAGGACTAGTGGCTATGTGCCCGTTTTTTCTACGAGATGAAATCACCCGGTGATGCATAGCTGGGCTACGGGGAAGCTGCCCCAGAGCAGGCAGCACTTCCGGAGAACCGTGGGGCAACAGGCTGAAGTAGATGCCGGCGGTGAACAAACGCCTTTCCTCGTGGACCGTTGCGCCTTTTAGTGAGGACTAGTGGCTAAGTGCCTATTTTTCTACGAGATGGAATCACCCGGTCAAGCATAGCCGGGCTACGGTGAAGCTGCACCAGAGCAGGCAGCACTTCCGGAGAACCGTGGGGCAACAGGCTGAAGCAGATGCCGGCGGTGAACAAACGCCCTACCTCGTGGACCGTTGCGCCTTTTAGTGAGGACTAGTGGCTAAGTGCCAGTTTTTTCTACGAGATGGAATCACCCGGTCAAGCATAGCCGGGCTACGAGGAAGCTGCACCAGAGCAGGCAGCACTTCCGGAGAACCGTGGGGCAACAGGCTGAAGCAGATGCCGGCGGTGAACAATCGCCTTACCTCGTAGACCGTTGCGCTTTTTAGTGAGGACTAGTGGCTAAGTGCCTGTTTTTTCTACGAGATGGAATCACCCGGTGATGCATAGCAAGACTCGGGAAGCTGCACTGAGCAGCGGCACTTCCGAGAACCGTGGGGCAGCAGTGAAGCGTATGCCTGGCGGTGAACAAACGCCTTACCTTGTGGACCGTTGCGCCTTTTAGTGAGGACTAGTGGCTAAGTGCCCGTTTTTTCTACGAGATGGAATCACACGGTCAAGCATAGCAAGACTACGGTGAAGCTGCACTGGCAGCAACACTTCCGAGAACTGTGGTGCAACAGTGAAGCGATGCCTGGCGGTGAACAAACGCCTTACCTCGTGGACCGTTGCGCCTTTTAGTGAGGACTAGTGGCTAAGTGCCTGTTTTTTCTACGAGATGGAATCACCCGGTCAAGCATAGCCAGGCTACGGTGAAGCACAGCACTGGCAGGCAAGACTTCGGAGAACCGTGGTGCAACAGGCTGAAGTAGATGCCGGCGGTGAACAAACGCCTTACCTCGTGGACCGTTGCGCCTTTTGTTGGTGATATGCCCTAGAGGCAACATGGAGATGTTGAATATATCACATACTATGTTTATGATACATTGCTTTGTTCCTTGAAATAGACATTATCATTATTGATCAATGAGTATGTGACTTATTCATGAGACTCTTAATGCCAAAATGTTGCTATTTCTAAATGATCCCTGATTATATTTCATATGAGGAACAAATATGATTCAAAGATCAGCATATGTATTGATTGATGATCATGTCTCATGGATCATGGTATGTTGATACCAAATCAATAATATGGACATGTGTTAGTGAACATATGTTGGATAGACCCGCCATGAGACACTGCAGAGATTCCATATGTCATCAGTTGGTCTCAAGTAGTGTTTATGTGGAATCCTTAGACTTGAGATCATCATGTTTCCCAACATGTGTAGTAGCTTATTTTGGGACTACTAAACACTACTCCGTAACTGGGTAGTCATAAAAGTAGTCTTTGGGTTTGCCATGAAACATGTAGTGGGATGTGAATGATCAAGATAGAATTTGCACCTCCTTATGGGAGAGATATCTCTGGGCCCCTCGATGTAATGGATTGTGAAAGTGCATGGCCATGCCAAGGTGATTGAGGAGTCAATCACGAGTTTATAATCAATCACGGAATCGAGAGAGTGATTGAGCTATTAAGAGGATGACACAGGTCTCGCCTTGAGCTTAATCTATATCGTGAGGCAAAGGGATTAGTACATGAGAACATTACGAGTTCGGTAGATATGATCTTCACGTATACTTTGGGGTTAATATGTGTTACTAGAGGCCGCTATTAACACGGTGACCGGAAAGATGTTTACGGGTCGCGACCAAGTATCGTGAACCTCTGTGGTCGCACACTTAACGGGTTGGAACACTAATTCGAATGTGATTCGGATATGGGCTCAATTCGGATAGAGATCCTGATAGACTCCTATTGGGCCTCGGTCCACGAGGCCCAAGTGAGGAGGTCTATATATGGAGGCGAGGGGCTGAGGGCGATCGATAATCCCGAGCTAAACCACAGCCGCCACCTCCGAGCCAAACCCTAGCCGCTCGCGAGTGCTGGTACACTCGCGATCGGCGTTCCAGCCCCGGACGTGTGGATACCGGTGGAGACGCTGCTTGTTGCGGCGTTGATCGGCATCAACAACCTCTGATTGGATCGCTCGTGGTGCGGTTGATCGCGTGGAGGAGACGATCGGTTCGGGACGATCGACTACTTCCACTACTACCTCGGCAGCGTGGTTGGATCGGCTTCTCCAACTCTTCTTCATTGCTGGCGTCTAGTGGTAACGATCCATGATCCCTCCTTAAGCATGATGTCCTTGTGTGCGCGGTAGAAAAGTTTTGTTTTACGCTATCGTAGCCTTCGCGCAATCCATTAGTGGTATCGAGCCATCTTGCTTAGTTTGCGATGCGGATCGGCGCATATGTTGATATGCGGTTGTAATAGATTGGATCTATTACGGACTAGATCAATCGGTCATAAGGGGTTAGAATATGTATGAGTTGATAGCATCATGTGGCCAAAAGATTAGTTCGTGCTCCTTCTTTGATGTCTGCCGACTTGCCCCTCTGCACCTTTGGTAACACCATCGGGGCTAATGCGCGCCACGGTCGATGGAATTGAGCCAACGGATCGAGGTCTTGTGTTGCGGTCTCCTCAAGCATCCGATCGCGATGATCAATGTGATTGATCTAATGAAAATTGAGACATTTTGAATGGCTCGGATTTGGGTTGATTTGATCGGCCCGATGAGATTTTCATAGCGATTTCATAGATGCGATCTATGTAATTCCGTGAGGATTTCATAGATGGGACCGCTGTTGCGTACACGCATAGATTGTTATAGAAACACATTCATGTCGTATGGTAGAATCGTTGTGCGCAACTTATTTTGCGGGGAATGATGTGAATGGTATGGCATAGATGCATATGTGATGTATGTGTGTTTTGGCGGCACGTGTGTCGTATTAATCACAGTAGGGTTGAGGTCGTTCTTTAATTGTATAACGACTGCGCGTCGACTTGTGATGCTTGAGCTCCTCATGTAATTCATTTGCTACCTATTAGTTGTAATAGTTTAGTTCTTTGCTATGGAGGCTTCAAGCATGATGACAAAGAGGACAAGAAGTGTGGCGAAGAATATCACCGTGGAACCATGGCGATGGCGACCACTACGATACAAAATGCCATACCATTCACGGTATAATGTGATTATATGCATGTGATGTTTATTTCTTGTCATACTATTCTTTCATGCCATACCTATAGAGGTGTGTTTTTATGATAGAATAGCTTCTCTCAAGAAAAATTAAGAATTTGTTTTGATGCCCTTCAATTCTTTGCGCTATAAGAATCATGATCATTGTTTGGTAGGTGCCAAAGCGGTACCATCAACTATCTTGATCTAATAGGGTGGATGTCGGACATCCACATGCATAGTATTGGTTTACTTGACAAGGCTATCAAATTGGATTTGGGCCTTGGGGCATGGTGTTGGGAGCCGGGCATTGGATGCCACCCAACAAACAAGAGTCACATAAGATGTGATTAGCAAGTGTTGCTTATCTCGTCACTAGGTTTCTAGCGGTGATGCCAAAGCTCACTAGAACTTAGATGAACATGGATCTTGACCACTATATGTCGTTAGAGGAAGGCGATTACAAAACATATAGTGGGAGTATCTTTGTTAAATTGTTTAATGGAAGATCAAACATGAACATAGTGCTAAACTTTGCATATTCTTTGTTGTAGATCATGTCAACTAATGCCGCATCCAGTTCTTTTAATTTGCGATCTATTCTTGAAAAAAACTCAATGGAGCGAACTTTTTGGATTGGTACCGCAACTTGAGAATTGTTCTCAAGCAAGGCGCAAGGAGTATGTCCTTGAGTCTCCTTATCCCGATGACTTGCACGATAATGCTACCGTGGCTGCGGAAAGCTTATGAGAAGCAAACGAATGATTACCTTGATGTGAGCTGTCTCATGCTTGCCACAATGTCCTCTGAGCTTCAGAAGCAATATGAGAACACAGATGCCTTGTAGGACCGAAATGGCGACAGCGGGGGGTGAATGTCGCTCTCTTTTTAAAATCGCCCCCGAGAATTCGACACTATTTTTCAAAACGATGCAAAACAAAGCACCTCACAGAAAATTAAAATTAATCTTGCTGAAATTTGGAGCATGCGATCTTGAAAAATTCAGCATAAATCGAGAGTAGTCGGTAAAATTTTAGCTGAAAATAATGTCGTTTGATCGCATGCAAAATGCTCAAAGATCGAAAAGAAATAAAAGAAAAGTGAACATACTTGCTGTTTACTGAGAGGATCACAAATGATTTGCCCCTGCCGAGAGAATCAAAGGCTGCCGCAAAGCAAAGAAGAAAGGTTAAAGGAAAAGAGAAAGCCAAATCTGAAAAGAGAGACAACAACAAAAAGGACACGATCAACCACTGCTGCTTGCTGCCAACCGAATACAAGGAAGACCAAAAGGAAACAAAAAAAACACTGAAACAAAGCACCGAAAAACAAAAGCATTCTGACGCGATGCTCTCTGCGAATCGAAAATAACCACTGCGGTCTAAAATCGAACTGGAAACGGAAGCGAGCGGCGGTTACACGTAAATGCATTAGATCAAAAATCAGACCGAAATGTGCACAGAACACACAAAATTCAGTTTCGGATGGCAATGATCAAAGTATTTTCGGTTGACAACTGTGCGGATACTGCAGAAGATTAGAAGCTGAACTTTGATACTCGGTAAAAGCACAAATACTGCAGCAATTAAGCAGAGGGGACACAAAACCTTGATGTACTTCTCAAGCCAACGGATCAAGACCATGAACTAACTAGCACAGGGTGCTCAGGAACAAGGAAGTACATATCAAAAGAAATAGAGCCTGAAATCTGAGCCAACAGATAAAACTTAATTTCTCAAGAAATCTGCTCAAATCATCAAGAACCAGATAAGCAATCAGGGCAAAGCAGACAAGGAAAATAATTAGAGACCAAAGCAAGTCACAGAGAAACAACTCAAGGCATGATGTGCAGACATGAATAAATACACAACACCACACTCGCCAAGCAGATAATAGACAACAGCTAAGAAATGAAGAAAACTACAGAACACCGAAGGAAGAGAAACAAGAACAGTTCAACCGTAGTTCATTTCATGTTGAGACAAAAGGATGAAAAGAAATACAAAGGAGTCCCGATACGCATGGACATTAGAACAAGATTGATTACATGAAGTCTCAATCCATCCTCTCCCTCTCAATCCTCAAAAACACCAAGAGCCTCACATGCTTCTTGGGAGGAACACAACACACACAAAGATATGAATAAGCTCTCAAGTGTCCTAAGGGGTATGCAGCCCCTCACCTCTATTTATAGCCCTTGGCTAACGGGTCTCCAACCCGTTCGCGGCTAAACCCTAACGGAGCCGTCTCCGCTTGTGCAGCCTTGCGAAATTCCGTTTAGCCCCTACGCACCTTCCGGGAAGCTTCCGCGCTCCTTGCCTCGCACGCTCCGCAACACGTCGAGTCCACGTCGTCTTCGACACATCACGACCATTCTGACCTCAGCGCCACCTGCGCCTAGTCCGGTCCACCGTGTCTCGCCACGACTCCGCCTCGCTGTCCTGCAGACACACAGACAAGAAAACACGTCAAATAGCACCGCTCGATACATGAACGCGTAATAGAGACCAAACCTGTCGCATCAGTAGAATATGCATCCTAATCCCATACGACCAAGTTTGACCAAGTCCGACCGAGCCCGTTGCACCCCGCAACGACATGGTCCGACCAAACCGACTCAAACTCGACTTTTGAGAACAGATGTCAATTACTCATCACTCACAATGGGATGACCTCCACATGGTCTCTCAATCTCCCCCTTGATGAGTATATTGACAAACACCGAAAAAGCATAAAGTAGAGTTTGAAGAGTCTAACATGGTCCATAAGTAAAGAGTGAAGGTAATGACCATGTCGACAGAAGGAGCAAAAGAAAGAACAATTTTCCTCAAAGCTCCCAAGTGGCTTTTTCTACCACTAATTTCTCCCCCTTTTGGCAATAAACCCATCAAGAATGAAAGAAGGAGAAAATAAGTCATGATGATGGATGAAATGGCTGAAGTTTGTTTATTCTAAGCATTTAGAGCCATGAGAATTATCCATAATGACCATAATGTAATACACCAAGCCATAACTCAATGAACTGCTATCTAGATCATGACAGGATATGTATAAGCTAGCTAGAAGCAATTAGATGACAATCTGAATTTTAGTGCATTTATGAGCATGTCAAGTTATCAATAAGCAAAGTCTAGCTAGAGACATCCAAGATGTCATAACCGGATAATAATCAAGGCTCAATGTATTTATATTACAATGCAGAATGACATGCAGAAAATCCAGCTCCCCCTCAACAAGTGATGCAGCTTTTAGTTCAAGTTGAGTTAAGTCAATATTACATTCCAGAAGCTCCCAAATGAACTCCACCTGAACCAAAGCAATAAAATTGAGAAGCTGGTAAAGAAAACAGGCAGTCCTTAAAGCATAGATAAGATATAGAGGATACTATGGCTCAGACTGACTCTCATCTACCCCATATGACTCCAAGACTAATAGCTGACCGTAAAAACACACACTAGAGAGCAAACACGTACCCTGTCTACCCGAAGGTGGCCCAACCCTCGCTAGAACCTAGAAGAAGTGAGTGAGCTCAACCTAGTGAGATAAGAAACAGCTATCCTGAAAGCACAAGATAAGAGCAAGAAGTCTAAGCACTCGACCTTGAGACACACTCTAACCTATGCTAGAAGGACTAAACCCAATGCACCAAAATGCGATGCAGCATGAAGGATCTGAAGCATAATTAATATGATAAGCGATAAAGCCCAAAGCTCCCCTCACAATAGTCTCAGTAAGGACAAACCACCCCAAGCTCTCCCAGAGTGAAAACCTCGTGCTATCAAAGGCTTGGTGAAGATATCGATGGCGGTGGTCACTCTCCTGGCCGGAGCACGATGTCACCCTTCTCTACATGATCTCGAAGAAAATGATATCGATATCGATGTGCTTGGTCGGCGTCTTTGCTGGGTTCTTAGCAATGCTAATCGCAGGCGTGTTATCGCAAAAGAGCGGAAGGCGATCGATAGCTAACCCAAAGTCCAGAGTCGAGACCATCTAAAGCACTTGGCTACGACAATCGGGCTGCAACAACGTACTCGACCTCTGCGGTGGGCGTGCAACACCGGATCGCTTCCTCGAAGACCAAGAAGCGAGAGAAGTGCTAATGAACTGGCGGTGCCGGTGCTCTTCCTATCTATCCTCTGTACCGCAAAGTGCGCATCCGAATAGGCTCTAAGGGATGAGCAGGATGAGGAAGAGTACCGAATACCATAGTCAATGGTAGCTCGAAGGTACCGAAGATGCGCTTCACCGCTTTGGCGGTGAGATCTGTGAGGAGAAGCACAAACCGGCACAAAGACACACGAGAAAAGTGTATGTCGGTCTCGGGCGGTGAGGTACAAGAGAGAGCCAATCATACTTGAACTCTTTTTGATCAAGCGGCTCGCCGTCCTCATACAGGTCAAGTGTGGCCGTAGAAGCCATCGGAGTCGACACCGCTTTCCATCACTCATGTCGAAGCGTCTCGGAGATCACGGGTGTACTTGCCTTGATGCAAGAAGGTACCCTCCAGTGCAGCTTGATTTGGAAGCCGAGGAAGAAAGTCAACTCACCCATCATGCTCATCTCAAACTCGGTGCTCATGACATCCGAGAACGTGAAACTAGAGCATGAGAAGAGCCGCCAAAGATAATGTCATCGACATAAATTTAGGCGACGAAGGTCATTATAAGCCGTGAATGAACAAGGTCTTGTCAACTTTACCCATCTCAAAATCATGTCTCAATAGATGGGACTTAAGCCTCTCATACCAAGCTCTAGGGGCTTACTTAAGTCCATACAATGCTTTGGAAAGCTTGAAGACATGACTAGGGTATTTGGGGTTCTCGAAACACGGAGGTCATCGACATAGACTTCTTCCTCAATGAAGCCATTGAGAAAGGCACTCTTGGCGTCCATCGGTAAAGCTTGAAACCCTTAGAAGCTGCAAAGGCAAGCGAATTCTAATGGCCTCAAGGCGAGCTACGAGGGCAAGGTCTCCTCGAAATCCGGACCCTCAACACAGGAGTACCCATGCAACCAGCCTAGCCTTGTTTCAATGACTACCCCATCCTCACTTTGCTTGTTCTTGAACACCCATTTGGTTCCAATGATATTTTGATCTCGAGGGGCTCAACAAGCGTCCAAACCTTGTTTCTCTCGAAACTCTCTAGCTCCTCATGCATGGCGTTGACCCAAGACTCGTCAGATAAAGCATGGCAAACGTCCTTGGGCTCAAAGGAAGCTACGAAGGCAGAGTGGAGACAGAAAAAGTGACACGCCCGACTTGGAGCGTGTGACTCGCTCAAATAGATCTCCAATCATACGCTTTCGAAGGATGAGATTTTGGATATGTCTTGGAGGTCCTAGATGAGATGAAGAAGTGGCCTCTACCTCGTTACACGGGGGTAGGAGCAGAGCCACTAGCTCGGAAGAAGCGAAGGTGAGGCGATCGCCTCGAGGTGCGGTGGAAGAAGGCACCTCAAGGGGTGGAGAAGGGGCCGGATCGGTGACAACCCTCATCTCCATCATCCTCATCATCCACAAAGATGGTCTCGGACTGCTCTAGTGAACCTGAGATATCGGGCCTAGTCCCCGGACTGGCCTCATCGAAAGTTACCTCACAGGTTTCTACCATTTTACTAGACTCATGATTCCGGACCCTATAGGCCCAAGAAGTCGAGTAGCCTAGAAAAAGTCCATCACAAGAACGTGACTCGAACTTATCTAGGTTCCCAGACTTCAGAATAAAACACTTGCAACCAAACACACGAAAATAAGAAACACTAGGCTTTCGCCGTGTCTCAACTCATAAGTGCGGTGCAAGTGTGCAGAAGAAAAACTCGATTGGAAACATGGCACGCGGTGTCTATAGCCTCGACCAAAACTTCCGCGGTGTAGAGTACTCATCAAGCATCGTCACGGCCATCTCGACCAAGGTGCGGTTCTTTCTCTCCACAACGCCATTACGCTAAGGGCATATGGAGAAGAGAACTGGTGCTCTACACCTGTCTCACCACAGAAACTCTCAAAGTAGGAATTCTTGAACTCCGTGCCATTGTCACTGCGGATCGCTCGTAAGGCACCTTGAAGCTCAACATAAAGCCTACTGAAAAGACCTCGGAAATGTGAAAACGTCTCATCCTTCGAGGCTAAGAAAAACACCCAAGAGTACCTCGAGAAGTCATCGACTACGACAAGAACATACCACTTCCCTCCTGCCGATCGCACTCGAGTGGTCCAACCGTATCCATATGGAGCGGTGTCCGGTGCATCGGTCATAATGCTTGTGGACCGGGAGGATGAGCGGCAACCATCTTCCGTGTGCAAGATGGGCGCAAACAAGATCTTTGACCATCTTGAGTTTCGCGGACCACGAATGAGACCGTGGCCGCTAACTCGAGTCAAATGGTCAAATCAATATGATCAAGTCTCCTATGCCAGAAGGAAAGGTCGCGGGACTCAGAAGCAAGCAAACAACGAAGAGGATCACCAAAAGACTCAGAAAAATCAGCACGAAAGATCCTCCCAAAGCGAGAAATCCTGCAAACCGGACTACAGAAGAATCAAGAATTTTGCGGTTGTTTTCTTAAAACTCACCTCGAAATCGTCATCGGTGGTGAGAGACGAAAGCAAATTGTCTTGCAGCTTACTAACCAAGGCAACATCTTTTAAAACAAATGAATCATTAATGCGCCTTTGTACCTTTGGCGATGACTCGCCCGGAAGAGGCGTCTCGAAGGTGATCGTCTCATCACACGGAGCACGGGCAGGAAGAAAACCAGCGGAATCTCCGGTCATGTGTCGTGAACACCCGAGTCTACAAGCCAAACCTTTCCTTCCACGCCCGTGAACACGAGTCAACAAGAGAGCAAAGTCTCGATCTTGGGATAAATCAACATAGATTTTGGCACCCAATCTTGAGTCACACGTCGGCGTAAGAAGTAGTCACAGACGGTGACCTCTAACTACCCTCGCTCTCCGTCGCTCAAAGAAGCGGAAGGTCTATGTGCGGACTGAAGGCATTCTTTGGGTCCGACGCTACGGAGAGCGAGTCGAGCTGCCGGCGGCCTGCGATCACGCCGCGGGTAGCTATCTCGATGGAAGCGAGATCTACCCTCGGGATGGTGGAAGTCACGACCGAGGGAGCATGAGGACAAAAAGCTTCGGAAGAACCAAGTCCTCGATCTTGCCCAAAGCTACCAACAAGATAGCAAGCCTAGACCTCGTGTTGGTCTTAGGTGCACTCAAGGTGCAGGGCTGACCACGAATACGCCTAAGAGACTCAACACGGTCTCTTCGCGCGATCTTGGCGCTTGAAGCAATGGTCAAACAAATGCCCATCCTTCGGCGAAGGTGCAATGATACCATATACGAGGGTGAAGTAGCATGAGATGGCTTCGCCTACGAGAGGCGGCTGCGGTGAAATCACCTTCTCGTCGAAATCCCTTGGACAAAGCCCGCTGATCTAAATTGAACTTTCTTGTTCTTGGGCTTGACCTCGATCACACTGCGGCTATGGGTGCGAGCACGGCGGTGGATGCTTCCTTCTATCCTCTCGAAAATCATATCCTAGACCTTGATTGAATTTGCAAATCTTGATTGGTCTAGAATAAGATTAAGATTCTTCTTGCCCCTACAAATCTCTCGAGAGTGTTCATAAGGCACCGACACTCCCGAAGCAGAGAGGCACAAGAAGGGCGGGGAGAAGAAGAGACAGCGAGAAGGTAAGGGAGCGAAAGAAGAACCAGCATGAGAGGAAAGTTTGGCTTGTGCACGCACAGTAGACCTACTGGGGCACATTCCTACTACTAGCGAGGTTGGTTCGCGTCTCTAGGCGTCTTACCCTTATCACGGGCTTCTTCCCTTCTCCTCAATCACATTACAAGCACAAGGTGGCTTCTCTAGTAGGTCCTTAGTTAGCTTCACATTTCTCATCCAATGCAATCAAGTTAGATTTTAGTTTGTTACAACTAATGCATGGTGAGCTAACGAGGTCCTTAGAAGCAAGCGAGCCAACTTCTTATCATGATCAATCATTTCTTGAAACTGTTTGGAAAGCAGATTCAAGCTCGTGATCGATTTAGGACAATTCACACATGAAGCAATAGGCTCAAGTAGAAAAGCTTGTAATTCAGCAATTTTATGATCTGCCCGTTTTAGGTTCATCTTCAAATTATTACAACTTTCACAAGTCTCGGGCAGATCGAGAAGCATAGTGTAAAGACCTCTAAAAGCATTGTCCTTATCCTCACATGAGGTGCAAGAAGTAGTCTCAACGGTAGATGAAGAAAAAACAATCCTAGACATCTCTAGTTCAGCGAGCAGACTAACATTCTCCACCTTAAGAATATCTAGCTCAGATGTCACACTATCATATGAAGTCCTTAGCTTCTCCATATCACCAATCAAGGTAGGGCATGTATCACATTCGTCACGAGAGGAAGCAGATGTAAGTGAAGTAAGCTCTCGTGACAATCTAGCTACTTCCTTCTCTAACTCAGTACACCTAGCCTTAGTTCTAGCATGAAATCCACCTAGCTTAAGAAAAGCATGATTGAGCTGGTCATAGGTGGGGCATACCTCGTCCGAGTCGAGATCGCAGTACGCGTCGCTCGTTAAGCCCTCGAGGGCCATGAAGCACATCTTGGGAGAAGTCTTCGCCGCTCTTGGGGTCTTGATCACCCGTCCGTCGTCGTCGCTCCATCCCTCCACCTCGCCGAGGTCGAGGTCGTCGAGCGCGAGAGGACGCGGTGGAAAAGCTTCTTGGCCTTCCCAAAGTCGCGGAACTTCTTCTTGCCTTGCGTCTGAGCTGGAGGCTTCTTATTGCGGTTCTTGTCGGTGTAGTCGTTCTTGACCAAACCGCCGTAGTCGTTCTTGCCCTTCTCCAGCTTGGGGCAGTTTGCTCGAATGTGGTTGGGGCCACCACACTCAAAGCAAATCAATGGTCCTCTTCTCTTTCCATCCTCCTCCTCTTGTAAGCATGGGAGAACTTCCGAGCTAGGAGGGTCATTGTTCATCCTCTAGCTGCTCTAGCGATCATCGGTTACATCACGAGAGAGCGAATAGGGAGAATCCGCAAAGAGAATCGGCGAGAAGAACCGAAGCGGCGGTGGGATCGGTGACTAGTGCCATCGATGAGACTTGACCGACAAGAGACTATGTCAATCTCGTGAGTCTTGAGGCGCGAGTAAAGCGCGTCAAGAGTCAAGGTCGAGAGGTCCGTGGTGTCCTTGATGGTAGTCACCTTCATCTCCCAAACCCGAAGATCGAGTGCGAAAAAGAATTTGTCGGCGTTATCCGGTCGGAGTATGTGAGACCGACGGCTCGGAGGTTGCTCAAAATTTTGTGAAAGCGAGAAAAGCACTCGTCAAGGGACTCACCGGCAAGCATCTCGAATTTCTTTGTAATCGCTTGAATCTGGTCTTGTCGTCATCGTCTTTATTTGGGTGGTGCCCTCATGGTAAGCATTGAGGTCACCCAAATATCGAAGCCGACGTCGGTGAGAGATGCGATCAAATTAAACTCGCTCAATCCTCGAATGATGATGTTCCTCGCCTTTGGGTTTGCCTCAACATCGACCATATTCCGGCATTGATGTTCTCATCGGTAGGAACAACAAGCGGACCTTGACCTTCGCCAGATGGCGTAGCCACGAGCACGGATGTAGGTCTCCATCCGGCTCTTCCAGAATGGAAAATCCATCCCATCAAAGATCGGGGGCTTGGTCGAGTACTTGTCCGTCGCCATGGCTCTTGAGACCGGTTAAAGATCTATCAAGAAGAGCTAACCGCTCGATACCAATTGTAGGACCGAAATGGCGACGGAGGGGTGAATGTCGCTCTCTTTTTAAAATCGCCCCCGAGAATTCGACACAATTTTTCAAAACGATGCAAAACAAAGCACCTCACAGAAAATTAAAATTAATCTTGCTGAAATTTGGAACGCATGCGATACTGAAAAATTCAGCATAAATCAGAGAGTAGTCAGTAAAAATTTTAGCTGAAAATAATGTCGTTTGATCTGCATGCAAAATGCTCAAAGATCAGAAAAGAAATAAAAAGAAAAGTGAACATACTTGCTGTTTGCTGAGAGGATCACAAATGATTTGCCCCTGCCGAGAGAATCAAAGGCTGCCGCAAAGCAAAGAAGAAAGGTTAAAGGAAAAGAGAAAGCCAAATCTGAAAAGAGAGACAACAACAAAAAGGACACGATCAACCACTGCTGCTTGCTACCAACCGAATACAAGGAAGACCAAAAGGAAACAAAAAAAACACTGAAACAAAGCACCGAAAAACAAAAGCATTCTACGACATGATGCGCTTTCTGCGAACGGAAAATAACCACTGCAGTCTAAAATCGAACTACGGGAAGCGAAGCGGCGATTACGTAAATGCATTAGATCAAAAATCTGTAGACTGAAATGTGCACAGAACACACAAAATTCAGTTTCGGATGGCAATGATCAAAGTATTTTCGGTTGACAACTGTGCGGATACTGCAGAAGATTAGAAGCTGAACTTTGATACTCGGTAAAAGCACAAATACTGCAGCAGCCGAAAAACAGAGGGGACACAAAACCTTGATGTACTTCTCAAGCCAACGGATCAAGACCATGAACTAACTAGCACAGGGTGCTCAGGAACAAGGAAGTACATATCAAAAGAAATAGAGCCTGAAATCTGAGCCAACAGATAAAACTTAATTTCTCAAGAAATCTGCTCAAATCATCAAGAACCAGATAAGCAATCAGGGCAAAGCAGACAAGAAAAATAATTAGAGACCAAAGCAAGTCACAGAGAAACAACTCAAGGCATGATGTGCAGACATGAATAAATACACAACACCACACTCGCCAAGCGAGATAATAGACAACGACTAAGAAATGAAGAAAACTACAGAACACCGAAGGAAGAGAAACAAGAACAGTTCAACCGTAGTTCATTTCATGTTGAGACAAAAGGATGAAAAGAAATACAAAGGAGTCCCGATACGCATGGACATTAGAACAAGATTGATTACATGAAGTCTCAATCCATCCTCTCCTCTCAATCCTCAAAACACCAAGAGCCTCACATGCTTCTTGGGAGGAACACAACACACACAAAGATATGAATAAGCTCTCAAGTGTCCTAAGGGTATGCAGCCCCTCACCTCTATTATAGCCCTTGGCTAACGGGTCTCCAACCCGTTCGCCGGCTAAACCTAACGGAGCCGTCTCCGCTTGTGCAGCCTTGCGAAATTCCCGTTTCGCCCCTTCTGCACCTTCCGGGAAGCTTCCGCGCTCCTTGCCTCGCACGCTCCGCAACACGTCGAGTCCACGTCGTCTTCGACACATCACGACCGTTCTGACCTCAGCGCCACCTGCGCCTAGTCCGGTCCACCGTGTCTCGCCACGACTCCGCCTCGCTGTCCTGCAGACACACAGACAAGAAAACACGTCAAATAGCACCGCTCGATACATGAACGCGTAATAGAGACCAAACCTGTCGCATCAGTAGAATATGCATCCTAATCCCATACGACCAAGTTTGACCAAGTCCGACCGAGCCCGTTGCACCCCGCAACGACATGGTCCGAACAAACCGACTCAAACTCGACTTTTGAGAACAGATGTCAATTACTCATCACTCACAATGGGATGACCTCCACATGGTCTCTCATGCCTACAATATCATTGTGGGGTTGCGTGGTATGTTTGAGAACCAAGCAAGGGCTGAGAGGTTCAACACTTCAAAGTCCTTGTTTGCGTGCGAGCTTGCGAAGGGAATCCGTCGACCCTCATGTGATTAAGATGATTGGCTACATTGAGAGTCGGAAAAGCTTGGTTTTCCCCTTAGCCAAGAGTTGGCTCTTGATGTGATTCTTGATCGCTCCCCTCGAGCTTTGAGCCATTCATTACGAACTATCACATGAACAACATGGACAAGACCTTGGTGAGTTGCATGGGATGCTAAAATCAGTAGGAAAGCATTAAGAAAAGCAGCCATCATGTGATGATGATGCGAGAAAGGCAAGGGCAAGCCCTATGTAAAGAAAGGCGGTCAAAGAAAGTTAGCTCGATGAGATCGCGGCGGTTCTAAGGCCAAGCAAGTCAAGAAGGGCCACGCTCACGATGCGATTGCTACTACGTAAGCAATCGGGACATTGGAAAAGGCGCCCAAAGTACTTGGAGGATCTTGAGAAAAGAAGGAAATCGACTTCGCTCCGGTATAAATGTTATAGAAATCAATCTTGCTACTTCATCTACGATTCTTGGGTATTTGATACGGATCGGTTGCTCACATTTGCAAATCGTTGCGGGGCTAAGAAGAAGTAGAAGTTTGAGGAGGAGCGAAGTGGATCTTGGCGTTGGCAATGGAGCAAAAGTTCTTTGCGGTGGTGTTGGCACCATGCCATTGTCTTTACCTTGAGGATTAGTTTTGGAATTGAATAATTGTTATTGTGTTCCATCTCTTTCCAAGAACATTATTTACGCTTCATGTTTGCAAGCGAAATGTTATGACTTTAGATCGTGAACAATGGTTGTTCTCTTTATTTCAAAGATATGTTCTATTGTCATACTCTATTGGTGAATGGGTTATATGTTCTTACTCTTGAAGAGTCATCGGTCTATAACATTAATGCAAAGAGGCAACGATCGAATGATTTGAATCCCACGTTTATTTGGCACTTGCCGCTTGGGTCACATAAATGAGAAACGCATGGAGAAGCTCCGTAGAGATGGTATTCGCACTCATTTGATTTTGAATCATTTGAGACATGCGAATCTTGTTTACTTGGCAAGATGACAAAAACACCTTTCACCGGTCAAGGTGAGCGGACAAGTGACTTATTGGCACTCGTACATTCGATGTATGTGGACCAATGAGCTCAACGACCAAAGGTGGTTTCGATGCTTCATAACTTTCTTGATGACTTTAGTAGATATGGATATATCTACGATGAAGCATAAGTCCGAAACCTTTGAAAAGTTCAAAGAATTCCAAAATGAAGTGCAAAATCATTTAGGCAAGACAATCAAGTTTCTACGATCGATCGTGGAGGCGAGTATTTGAGCCATGAGTTTGGCAATCATCGAAAGGATTGTGGAATTGTTCCACAATTAACTCCGCCGAACACCTCAATGGAATGGGGTATCCGAGCGAGAAATCGAACCTTATTAGATATGGTGCGCTCCATGATGAGCCACGTGATCTTCCGTTGTCTTTTGAAGTGCGCTCTTGAAGCAGTAGCTTTCACACTAAGCAGGTTCCATCAAAATCGATAGAAAAGACACCATATGAGATGTGGACGGGACAACGTCCTAGCTTGTCTTTTCTTAAGATTTGGGGATGTGAGACTTATGTAAAACGTTTACAATCGATAAGCTCGGTCCTAAATCGATAAATGCTTCTTTATCGGGTATCCTAAGGAAACAAAAGGATATTACTTCTATAATCAAGAAGAAGGCAAAGTGTTTGTCGCCGGCATGGTGTCTTCTTAGAAAGAGTTTCTCTCAAGAAGGGATAGTGGGAGCATGGTGCAACTTGAAGAAATTCGAGAAACACACGAAAACGTTTCAGCTCCTGAGAACCACAACAGGATGAACAAGCTGTTGAAGAACTGTTGTGGACACACCGCACCACGTGGGTCGAGAGGTCACATCGTGCACACGAGAGGTACATGTTCTTGACTACTCAACAACGGGACATATTGTTGTTAGACAACGATGAGCCTAAGACCTATGAAGAAGCGATGGTGAGACCAGACTCTGAGAAATGGCATGAAGCCATGAGATCCGAAATTGAATCCATGCACAGTAATCAAGTTTGGAACTTGGTTGATCCACCGGATGGTGTTAAAACCATTGAGTGCAAATGGGTTTTCAAGAAAAGATAGACATAGATGGAAATGTTCACATCTATAAAGCGCGATTGGTGGCCAAAGGTTTCAAACAAATTCAAGGTGTTGATTATGATGAAACTTTTAGCCGTCGCAATGCTAAAGTCTATTCGGATCATACTAGCGATTGCTGCTTATTTCGACTATGAAATATGGCAAATGGATGTTAAAACAGCTTTCCTTAATGGAAATTAGAGTGAGGATGTGTACATGACACAGCCTACAGGTTTTGTCGATCCGCAATCAGCTGGAAAGATATGCAAGCTGCAAAGATCCATTTATGGATTAAAGCAGGCATCTCGGAGTTGGAACATTCGTTTTGATGAAGTAATCAAAGGGTTTGGTTTCATCAAGAATGAAGAAGAGCCTTGTGTTTACAAAAGGCTAGTGGGAGAGCACTCGTGTTTACGGTCTTATATGTGGATGACATATTATTGATCGGAAATGACATTCCTATGCTCGAATCATTAAGTCTTCATTGAAAAATAGTTTCTCTATGAAAGACTTAGGAGGCGGCATATATTCTGGCATCAAGATCTATAGAGATAGATCAAAAGGCTGATTGGATTAAGCCAAGATACGTTACATCGACAAGGTGTTGAAAAGGTTCAACATGCGATTTCAAGAAAGGCTTCCTACCTTTGTCACATGGTATAAATCTTAGCAAGAATCGGTGTCCTAGTACACACGATGAGCGGGATAAAATGAATGTGATTCCATATGCTTCACTATTGGATCCATTATGTATGCCATGCTTTGTACACGTCCGGATGTCTCGTATGCTTTAAGTGCTACAAGTAGATACCGGTCGATCGGTGAAAGTCAACTGGATTACCGTAAAGAACATCTTGAAGTACTTGAGAAGAACTAAAGATGTGTTCCTCGTCTATGGGGTGAGGAAGAGCTCGTTGTAAATGGTTACACCGATGCTAGCTTCCAAACCGACAAAGATGATTTTAGATCGCAATCTGGATTTGTGTTACTGCACGAATGGCGGTGCGGTGGTGGAAGAGTTCCAAGCAAGAGGCAGTTCTTGATTCTACAACGAGCCGGTACATAGCGGCTCAAGTCGCTAAAGAGGTTGTTTGGATCAAGAAATTTGTTTCGAGCTTGGTGTGATGGCTAGTGCCTCCACCCAATGGACCTCTCTTGTGACAACAAGTGGAGCCATTCGCAAGCCAAGGAGCCTAGATCGCACTGTAAGTCCAAGCACATTCTCTGCGATTTCATCTCATCCGCGAGATTGTGGAGAGGCGATGTTAAGATATGCAAAGTACACAGATTTGAACATTGCGGATCCGTTGACAAAGCCGCTTCCCGACCAAAGCATGAGGCTCACACTAGGGCAATGGGTATTAGATACCTACATGGTTGACTCTAGTGCAAGTGGGAGACTGTTGGTGATATGCCCTAGAGGCAACATGGAGATGTTGAATATATCACATACTATATTTATGATACATTGCTTTGTTCCTTGAAATATACATTATCATTATTGATCAATGAGTATGTGACTTATTCATGAGACTCTTAATGCCAAAATGTTGCTATTTCTAAATGATCCTGATTATATTTCATATGAGGAACAAATATGATTCAAAGATCAACATATGTATTGATTGATGATCATGTCTCATGGATCATGGTATGGAGATACCAAATCAATAATATGGACATGTGTTAGTGAACATATGTTGGATAGACCCGCCATGAGACACTGCAGAGATTCCATGTGTCATCGGTTGGTCTCAAGTAGTGTTTATGTGGAATCCTTAGACTTGATATCATCATGGTTCCCAAGCATGCGTAGTAGCTTATTTTGGGACTACTAAACACTACTCCGTGGCGGGTAGTCATAAAAGTAGTCTTTGGGTTTGCCATGAAACATGTAGTGGGATGTGAATGATCAAGATAGAATTTGCCCCTCCTTATGGGAGAGATATCTCGGGCCCCTCGATGTAATGGATTATGAAAGTGCATGGCCATGCCAAGGTGATTGAGGAGTCAATCACGAGTTTATAATCCATCACGGAATCGAGAGAGTGATTGAGCTATTAAGAGGATGACACGGTCTCGCCTTGAGCTTAATCTATATCGTGAGGCAAAGGATTAGTACATGAGAACATTACGAGTTCGGTAGATATGATCTTCACGTATACTTTGGGGTTAATATGTCTTACTAGAGGCCGCTATTAACGGGGTGACCGGAAGGTGTTTACGGTCGCGACCAAGTATCGTGAACCTCTGGTCGCACACTTAACGGGTTGGAACACTAATTCGAATGTGATTGGGATATGGGCTCAATTCGGATAGAGATCGGATAGACTCCTATTGGGCCTCGGTCCACGAGGCCCAAGTGAGGAGGTATATATATGGAGGCGAGGGGGCGAGGAACGGATCGATAATCCCGAGCTAATCCGTAGCCGCCACCTCGAGCCAAACCCTAGCCGCTCGCGAGTCTTTGTGCGCTCGCGATCGGCGTTCACCCCGGGCGTGTGGATACCGGTGGAGACGCTGCTTGTTGCGGCGTTGATCGGCATCAACAACCTCTGATTGGATCGCTCGTGGTGCGGTTGATCGCGTGGAGGAGCGATCGGTTCGGGACGATCGACTACTTCCACTACTACCTCGACGCGTGGTTGGATCGGCTTCTCCAACTCTTCTTCACGCTGCTGCTGCGTCTAGTGGTAACGATCCATGATCCTCCTTAAGCATGATGTCCTTGTGTGCGCGGTAGAAAAGTTTTGTTTTCTGCTATCGTAGCCTTCGTGCGATCCATTAGTGGTATCAGAGCCATCTTGCTTAGTTTGCGATGCGGATCGGCGCATATGTTGATATCGCGGTTGTAATAGATTGGATCTATTACGGACTAGATCAATCGGTCATAAGGGGTTGGAATATGTATGAGTTGATAGCGTCATGTGGCCAAAAGATTAGTTCGTGCTCCTTCTTTGATGTCTGCGCGACTTGCCCCTACCTTTGGTAACACCATCGGGGCTAGCTGCACAAGCGCGCGATCGATGGATTGAGCCAGCGGATCGAGGTCTTGTGTTGTGGTCTCCTCAAGCATACCGATCGCGATGATCAATGTGATTGATCTAATGAAAATTGAGACATTTTGAATGGCTCGGATTTGGGTTGATTTGATCGGCCCGATGAGATTTTCATAGCGATTTCATAGATGCGATCTATGTAATTCCATGAGGTTTTCAGGGCGCTGCCCTGACCGGCCAGTGGGACCGCCGTTGCGTACACGTATAGATTGTTATAGAAACACATTCATGTCAGGGCGGTAGAATCGTTCTCGCTAACTTGTTTTGCGGGGAATGATGTGAATGGTATGGCATAGATGCATATGTGATGCATGTGTGTTTTGGCGACACGTGTCGTATTAATCACAGTAGAGTTGAGGTCGTTTCTTTAATTGTATAACGACTGCGTGTCGACTTGTGATGCTTGAGCTCCTCATGTAATTCATTTGCTACCTATTAGTTGTAATAGTTTAGTTCTTTGCTATGGAGGCTTCAAGCATGATGACAAAGAGGACAAGAAGTGTGCCGAAGAATATCACCGTGGAACCATGGCGATGGCGACCACTACGATACAAAATGCCATACCATTCATAGTATAATGTGATTATATGCATGTGATGTTTATTTCTTGTCATACTATTCTTTCATGCCATACCTATAGAGGTGTGTTTTCATGATAGAATAGCTTCTCTCAAAAAAATTAAGAATTTGTTTTGATGCCCTTCCAATTCTTTGCGCCTATAAGAATCATGATCATTGTTTGGTAGGTGCGCCAAAGCGGTACCATCAACTATCTTGATCTAATAGGGTGGATGTCGGACATCCACATGCATAGTATTGGTTTACTTGACAAGGCTATCAAATTGGATTTGGGCCTTGGGGCATGGTGTTGGGAGCCGGGGCATTGGATGCCACCCAACAAACAAGAGTCACATAAGATGTGATTAGCAAGTGTTGCTTACCTCGTCACTAGGTTTCTAGCGGTGATGCCAAAGCTCACTAGAACTTAGATGAACATGGATCTTGACCACTATATGTCGTTAGAGGAAGGCGATTACAAAACATATAGTGGGAGTATCTTTGTTAAATTGTTTAATGGAAGATCAAACATGAACATAGTGCTAAACTTTGCATATTCTTTGTTGTAGATCATGTCACTAATGCGCATCCAGTTCTTTTAATTTACGATCTATTCTTGAGAAATAAAAACTCAATGGAGCGAACTTTTGGATTAGTATCGCAACTTGAGAATTGTTCTCAAGCAAGAGCGCAAGGAGTATGTCCTTGAGTCTCCTTATCACGATGACTTGCACGATAATGCTCTGTGGCTGCACGGAGAGCTTATGAGAAGCAAGCGAATGATTGCCTTGATGTGAGTCGTCTCATGCTTGCCACAATGTTCTCTGAGCTTGAAGCAATATGAGAACACAGATGCCTACAATATCATTGTGGGGTTGCGTGGTATGTTTGAGAACCAAGCAAGGGTGAGAGGTTCAACACTTCAAAGTCCTTGTTTGCGTGCGAGCTTCGAAGGGAATCCGTCGACCCTCATGTGATTAAGATGATTGGCTACATTGAGAGTGCGGAAAAGCTTGGTTTTCCCCTTAGCCAAGAGTTGGCTCTTGATGTGATTCTTGATCGCTCCCAGAGCTTTGAGCCATTCATTCGAACTATCACATGAACAACATGGACAAGACCTTGGTGAGTTGCATGGGATGCTAAAATCTGCGAGGAAAGCATTAAGAAAAGCACCAATCATGTGATGATGATGCGAAAGGCAAGGGCAAGCCCTATGTCAAGAAAGGCGTGGTCAAAGAGTTAGCTCGATGAGATCGCGGCGGTTCTAAGGCCAAGCAAGTCAAGAAGGGCATCTTGCTCACGATGCGATTGCTACTATCGTAAGCAATCAGGACATTGGAAATGGAACTGCCCAAAGTACTTGGAGGATCTTAAGGAGAAGAAGGGAAGTACGACTTTCGCTCCAGGTATAAGTGTTATAGAAATCAATCTTGCCACTTCTTCTACTGATTCTTGGGTATTTGATACGGATCGATTGCTCACATTTGCAAATCGTTGCGGGGCTAAGAAGAAGTAGAAGTTTGAGGAGGAGCGAAGTGGATCTTGGCGTTGGCAATGGAGCAAAAGTTATCATGCGGTGGTGTTGGCACCATGCCATTGTCTTTACCTTCGAGGATTAGTTTTGGAATTGAATAATTGTTATTGTGTTCGTCTCTTTCCAAGAACATTATTTACGCTTCATGTTTGCAAGCGAGAGGTTATGACTTTAGATCTGTGAACAATGGTTGTTCTCTTTATTTCAAAGATATGTTCTATTGTCATACTCCATTGGTGAATGGGTTATATGTTCTTACTCTTGAAGAGTCATCGGTCTATAACATTAATGCAAAGAGGCAGCGATCGAATGATTTGAATCCCACGTTTATTTGGCACTGTCGCTTGGGTCACATAAATGAGAAGCATGGAGAAGCTCCATAGAGATGGTATTCGCACTCATTTGATTTTGAATCATTTGAGACATGCGAATCTTGTTTACTTGGCAAGATGACAAAAGCATCTTTCATCGGTCAAGGTGAGCAGACAAGTGACTTATTGGCACTCGTACATTCGATGTATGTGGACCAATGAGCTCTACCAGAGGTGGTTTTCAGTACTTCATAACTTTTACTGATGACTTTAGTAGATATGGGTATATCTACCTGATGAAGCATAAGTCTGAATCCTTTGAAAAGTTCAAAGAATTCCAAAATGAAGTGCAAAATCATTTAGGCAAGATAATCAAGTTTCTGATCGATCGTGGAGGCGAGTATTTGAGCCATGAGTTTGGCAATCATCGAAGGATTGTGGAATTGTTCCACAATTAACTCCGCCAGAACACCTCAATGGAATGGGGTATCGAGCGAGAAATCGCACCTTATTAGATATGGTGCGCTCCATGATGAGCCACGATGATCTTAGTTGTCTTTTTGAGTGCGCTCTTGAAACAACCGCTTTCACACTAAACAGGGTTCCATCAAAATTAGTAGAAAAGACACCATATGAGATGTGGACAGGATATGTAAAACACCGCTTATGTAAAATGTTTACAATCTGATAAGCTCAGTCCTAAATATGATAAATGCTTCTTTATCGGGTATCCTAAGGAAACAAAAGGGTATTACTTCTATAATCAAGAAGAAGGCAAAGTGTTTGTCGCCCGGCATAGTGTCTTCTTAGAGAAAGAGTTTCTCTCAAGAAGGGATAGTGGGACATGGTGCAACTTGAAGAAATTAGAAACACACAGCGTTTCAGCTCCTGAGAACCACAACAGGATGAACAAGCGTTGAAGAACCTATTGTGGACACACGGCACCACGTGGGTCGAGAGGTCACGTCGTGCACAGAGAGGTACATGTTCTTGACTACTCAACAACGGGACATATTGTTGTTAGACAACGATGAGCCTAAGACCTATGAAGAAGCGATGGTGGGACCAGACTCTGAGAAATGGCTTGAAGCCATGAGATCCGAAATTGAATCCATGCACAATAATCAAGTTTGGAACTTGGTTGATCCTCCTGATGGTGTTAAAACCATTGAGTGCAAATGGGTTTTCAAGAAAATGATAGACATAGATGGAAATGTTCACATCTATAAAGCGCGATTGGTGGCCAAAGGTTTCAAATAAATTCAAGGTGTTGATTATGATGAAACTTTTAGCCGTCGCAATGCTAAAGTCTATTCGGATCATTCTAGCGATTGTTGCTTATTTCGACTATGAAATATGACAAATGGATGTCAAAACAGCTTTCCTTAATGGAAATCGAGTGAGGATGTGTACATGACACAACCCACGGGTTTTGTCGATCCATAATCATTGGAAAGATATGCAAGCGCAAAGATCCATTTATGGATTAAGCGAGCATCTCGGAGTTGGAACATTCATTTTGATGAAGTAATCAAAGGGTTTGGTTTCATCAAGAACGAAGAAGAGCCTTGTGTTTACAAAAAGGCTAGTGGGAGCGCACTCGTGTTTCTGGTCTTATATGTGGATGACATATTATTGATCGGAAATGACATTCCTATGCTCGAATCATTAAATCTTCGTTGAAAAATAGTTTCTCTATGAAAGACTTAGGAGGCGGCATATATTACGGGCATCAAGATCTATAGAGATAGATCAAAAGGTGATTGGATTAAGCCAAGATACGTACATTGACAAGGTGTTGAAAAGGTTCAACATGTAGGATTCAAGAAAGGCTTCCTACCTATGTCACATGGTATAAATCTTAGCAAGAATCAGTGTCCTAGTACACCTGATGAGCGGGATAAAATGAATGTGATTCCATATGCTTCAGCTATTGGATCCATTATGTATGCCATGCTTCAGCTTGAGAAGAACTAAAGATGTGTTCCTCGTCTATGGGGGTGAGGAAGAGCTCGTTGTAAATGGTTACACCGATGCTAGCTTCAAACCGACAAAGATGATTTTAGATCATAATCTGGATTTGTGTTACTTTGAATGGCGGTGCGGTGGTGGAAGAGTTCAAAGGAGACGATTCTTGATTCTACAACGAGCCGAGTACATAGCGGCTTCAAGTCGCTAAAGAGGTTTGTTTGGATCAAGAAATTTGTTTCGAGCTTGGTGTGATGGCTAGTGCCTCCAGCCCAATGGACCTCTCTGTGACAACAGGGGAGCCATTCATAAACCAAGGAGCCTAGATCGCACCGAAGTCCAAGCACATTCTACGATTTCATCTCATCCGCGAGATTGTGGAGAGGCGATGTTAAGATATGCAAAGTACAAGCGGTTTGAACATTGCAGATCCGTTGACAAAGCCGCTTCCCGACCAAAGCATGAGGCTCACACTAGGGCAATGGGTATTAGATACCTACATGGTTGACTCTAGTGCAAGTGGGAGGCTGTTGGTGATATGCCCTAGAGGCAACATGGAGATGTTGAATATATCACATACTATGTTTATGATACATTGCTTTGTTCCTTGAAATATACATTATCATTATTGATCAATGAGTATGTGACTTATTCATGAGACTCTTAATGCCAAAATGTTGCTATTTCTAAATGATCCCGATTATATTTCACATGAGGAACAAATATGATTCAAAGATCGGCATATGTATTGATTGATGATCATGTCTCATGGATCATGGTATGGAGATACCAAATCAATAATATGGACATGTGTTAGTGAACATATGTTGGATAGACCCGCCATGAGACACTGCAGAGATTCCATGTGTCATCGGTTGGTCTCAAGTAGTGTTTATGTGGAATCCTTAGACTTGATATCATCATGGTTCCCGACATGCGTAGTAGCTTATTTTGGGACTACTAAACACTACTCCGTGGCGGGTAGTCATAAAAGTAGTCTTTGGGTTTGCCATGAAACATGTAGTGGGATGTGAATGATCAAGATAGAATTTGCCCTCCTTATGGGAGAGATATCTCGGGCCCCTCGATGTAATGGATTATGAAAGTGCATGGCCATGCCAAGGTGATTGAGGAGTCAATCACGAGTTTATAATCCATCACGGAATCGAGAGAGTGATTGAGCTATTAAGAGGATGACACGGGTCTCGCCTTGAGCTTAATCTATATCGTGAGGCAAAGGGATTAGTACATGAGAACATTACGAGTTCGTTGATATGATCTTTACGTATACTTTGGGGTTAATATGTCTTACTAGAGGCCGCTATTAACGGGGTGACCGGAAAGGTGTTTCTGCGTCGCGACCAAGTATCGTGAACCTCTGGTCGCACATAGCGGGTTGGAACACTAATTGAATTTGATTCGGATATGGGCTCAATTCGGATAGAGATCCGGATAGACTCCTATTGGGCTTCGGTCCACGAGGCCCAAGTGAGGAGGTCTACATATATGGAGGCGAGGGGTGAAGGGATGCATCGATAATCCCGAGCTAATCCCTAGCCGCCACCTCCCGAGCCAAACCCTAGTCGCTCATGAGTCTTTGGTACACTGCGATCGGCGTTCCGCCCGGACGTGTGGATACCGGTGGAGGCGCTGCTCGTTGCGGCGTTGATCGGCATCAACAACCCACGGTTCTCCGGAAGAGATTTCTGCTCCGGTGCAGCTTCACCGTAGCCCGGCTATGCTTGACCAGGTGATTCCATCTCGTAGAAAAAATGGGCACTTAGCCACTAGTCCTCACTAAAAGGCGCAACGGTCCATGAGAGAAGGCGTTTGTTCACCGCCGGCATCTGCTTTAGCCTGTTGCCCCACGGTTCTCTGGAAGTCTTTATGCGCTGCAGTGCGGCTTCATCGTGGCCCGCTATGCATCACGGGTGATTCCATCTCGTGAAAAATGGGCACTTGCCACTAGTCCTCACTAAAAGGCGCAGCGGTCCACGAGAGAAGGCGTTTGTTCACCGCCGGTATCTGCTTTAGCCTGTTGCCCCACGGTTCTCCGGAAGTGCTGCCTGCTCCAATGCAGCTTCACCGTAGCCCGGCTATGCATCACCGGGTGATTCCATCTCCTAGAAAAATTGGACACTTAGCAACTAGTCCTCACTAAAAGGCGCAACGGTCCACGAGAGAAGGCGTTTGTTCACCGCCGGCATCTGCTTTAGCCTGTTGCCCCACGGTTCTCCGGAAGTGCTGCCTGCTCCGGTGCAGCTTCGCCATTACCCGGCTATGCTTGACCAGGTGATTCCATCTCGTAGAAAAAACAGGAACTTAGCCACTAGTCCTCAATAAAAGCTGCAACGGTCCACGAGAGAAGGCGTTTGTTCATCGCCGGCATCTGCTTTAGCCTGTTGCCCCACGGTTCTCTGGAAGTGCTGTCTACTCCGGTGCAGCTTCACCGTAGCCCGGCTATGCATCACCAGGTGATTCCATCTCATAGAAAAAATGGGCACTTAGCCACTAGTCCTCATTAAAAGGCGCAACGGTCCACGAGAGAGGGCGTTTGTTCCCCGCCGGCATCTGCTTTAGCCTGTTGCCACACGGTTCTCCGGAAGTGCTGCCTGCTCCGGTGCAGCTTCACCACAGCCCGGCTATGCATCACCGGGTGATTCCATCTCGTAGAAAAATTGGACACTTAGCAACTAGTCCTCACTAAAAGGCGCAACGGTCCACGAGAGAAGGCGTTTGTTCACCGGCATACGCTTTAACTGTTGCCCCACGGTTCTCGGAAGTCTTTGCTGCTCGGTGCAACTTGCGTTACCGGCTATGCTTGACCAGGTGATACCCTCTCGTAGAAAAAACGGGCACTTAGCCACTAGTCCTCACTAAAAGGCGCAGCGGTCCACGAGAGAAGGCGTTTGTTACGTCGGCATCTGCTTTGCTTTGTTGCCCCACGGTTCTCCGGAAGTCTTTGCTGCTCGATGCGGACTTCACCGTAGCCTGGCTATGCATCACCGGTGATTCCATCTCATAGAAAAACGGGCGCCGCCACTAGTCCTCACTAAAAGGCGCAACGGTCCACGAGAGAAGGCGTTTGTTCACCGCCGGCATCTGCTTTAGCCTGTTGCCCCACGGTTCTCTGGAAGTGCTATCTGCTCCGGTGCAGCTTCATCGTAGCCCAGCTATGCATCACCGGGTGATTCCATCTCGTAGAAAAAATGGGCACTTAGCCACTAGTCCTCACTAAAAGGCGCAACGGTCCACGAGAGAAGAAGTTTGTTCACCGCCGGCATCTGCTTTAGCCTGTTGCCACACGGTTCTCCGGAAGTGCTGCCTGCTCCGGTGCAGCTTCACCACAGCCCGGCTATGCATCACCGGGTGATTCCATCTCGTAGAAAAATTGGACACTTAGCAACTAGTCCTCACTAAAAGGCGCAACGGTCCACAAGAGAAGGCGTTTGTTCACCGCCGGCATCTGCTTTAGCCTGTTGCCCCACGGTTCTCGGAAGTCTTTGCTGCTCGGTGCGGCCGCGTTACCCGCTATGCTTGACCGGTGATTCTATCTCATAGAAAAACGGGCACTAGCCACTAGTCCTCACTAAAAGGCGCAGCGGTCCACGAGAGAAGGCGTTTGTTACACGCCGCATCTGCTTTGCTTGTTGCCCCACGGTTCTCGGAAGTCTTTGCTGCTCGGTGCGGCTTCACCGTAGTCTTGCTATGCATCACCGGGTGATTCCATCTCGTAGAAAAACAGGCACTTAGCCACTAGTCCTCACTAAAAGGCGCAGCGGTCCACGAGAAGGCGTTTGTTCACCGCCGTATCTGCTTTAACTTTGTTGCCCCACGGTTCTCCGAAATCTTTGCTGCTCCGATGCGACTTCGCCGTAGCCTGCTATGCTTGACCAGTGATTCCATCTCGTGAAAAATGGGCACTTAGCCACTAGTCCTCACTAAAAGGCGCAGCGGTCCACAAGAGAAGGCGTTTGTTCACCGCCGGCATCTGCTTTAGCCTGTTGCCCCACGGTTCTCCCCTGAAGTCTTGCTGCTCGGTGCAGCTTCGCCGTTACCCGGCTATGCTTGACCAGGTGATTCTATCTCATAGAAAAAACGGGCACTTAGCCACTAGTCCTCACTAAAAGGCGCAACGGTCCACGAGAGAAGACGTTTGTTACACGCCGACATCTGCTTTAGCCTGTGCCCCACGGTTCTCCGGAAGTGATGCCTGCTCCAGTGCAGCTTCACCGTAGCCCGGCTATGCATCACCGGGTGATTCCATCTCGTAGAAAAAACAGGCATTTAGCCACTAGTCCTCACTAAAAGGCGCAACGGTCCACGAGAGAAGGCGTTTGTTCACCGCCGGTATCTGCTTTAGCCTGTTGCCCCACGGTTCTCTGGAAATGCTGCCTGCTCCGATGCAGCTTCGCCGTAGCCCGGCTATGCTTGACCAGGTGATTCCATCTCATAGAAAAAATGGGCACTTAGCCACTAGTCCTCACTAAAAGGCGCAACGGTCCACAAGAGAAGGCGTTTGTTCACCGCCGGCATCTGCTTTAGCCTGTTGCCCCACGGTTCTCCGGAAGTGCTGCCTGCTACGGTGCAGCTTCGCCGTTACCCGGCTATGCATCACCGGGTGATTCCATCTCGTAGAAAAAATGGACACTTAGCCACTAGTCCTCACTAAAAGGCGCAACGGTCCACGAGAGAAGGTGTTTGTTCACCGGATGTTCATCTGCTTTAGCCTGTTGCCCCACGGTTCTCCGGAAGTGCTGCCTACTCCGGTGCAGCTTCGCCGTAGCCCGGCTATTCTTGACCAGGTGATTCCATCCCGTAGAAAAAATGGGCACTTAGCCACTAGTCCTCATTAAAAGGTGCAACAGTCCACGAGAGAAGGTGTTTGTTCACCGCCGGCATCTGCTTTAGCCTGTTGCCCCACGGTTCTCTGTAAGTCTTTGCTGCTCCGGTGCGGCTTGCGTTACCGGCTATGCTTGACTGGTGATTCCATCTCGTAGAAAAACGGGCACTTAGCCAGTAGTCCTCACTAAAAGGCGCAACGGTCCACGAGAGAAGGCGTTTGTTACACGCCGGCATCTGCTTTAGCCTGTTTCCCCACGGTTCTCCGGAAGTTATGCCTGCTCCGGTGCAGCTTCACCGTAGCCCGGCTATGCATCACCGGGTGATTCCATCTCGTAGAAAAAACGGGCACTTAGCCACTAGTCCTCACTAAAAGGCGCAACGGTCCACGAGAGAAGGCGTTTGTTCACCGCCGGTATCTGCTTTAACTGTTGCCCCACGGTTCTCGGAAGTCTTTGCTGCTCGGTGCGGCTTCGCCGTAACCGGCTATGCTTGACCAGTGATTCCATCTCGCGAAAAAATGGGCACTTAGCCACTAGTCCTCACTAAAAGGCGCAGCGGTCCACGAGAGAGGCGTTTGTTCACCGCCGGTATCTGCTTTAGCCTGTTGCCCCACGGTTCTCCGGAAGTCTTTTGCTCGGTGCGGCTTGGCCAGTTACAGCTATGCTTGACCTGGTGATTCCATCTCGTAGAAAAAATGGGCACTTAGCCACTAGTCCTCACTAAAAGGCGCAACGGTCCACGAGAGAAGGCGTTTGTTCACCGTCGGCATCTGCTTTATCCTGTTGCGCCACGATTCTCGAAGTCTTTTGCTCTGTGCAGCTTGCGTTACCGACTATGCATCCTTTGGGTGATTCCATCTCGTAGAAAAAATGGACACTTAGCCACCAGTCCGCACTAAAAGGCGCAACGGTCCACGAGAGAAGGCGTTTATTCACCGGATGTGCATCTGCTTTAGCCTGTTGCCCCACGGTTCTCCGGAAGTGCTGCCGGCTCTAGTGCAGCTTCGCCGTTACCCGTTGTAACATCCTGAAAACTCAGAGGATCTGTATGATAAAATGTTGTAGAATATTTTGTAAAATTTTGTTTTGAGTTGGGTTTTGAAGATGTTTTATCTGAAGAATTTCGTGGAAAAGCCCATCTGTTTAATTAATAGAGAATCCTAAGTTTAAGTTCGAATCTGAAAAGATGATCCATAAAGAAAACTCCGTAAGTTAACGTACATAGGTTTTCAAAGAAGCAAGGACAGATTTAAAATTTCATAAGTACAAGTGGCTGAACTGCCGATGAAAGCTTCCTAGAAATGAGTAGGGCAATATATATATATATATATATATATATATATATATATATATATATATATATATATATATATATATATATATATATATATATATATATATATATATATATATATATATATATATATATATATATATATATATATATATATATATATATATATATATATATATATATATATATGTATGTATATATATGCATATATGTGAATACTTTTACACAAAGTAAATATATCTCAAATTATAGAAAAGAAAAGAGGAGAAAAATAAAAAGGAAAAAGGAAAAGGAGCCTGTTGTAGGCCTTAGAGTATTAAAGGAAATAACCACTTTGTGGTGAAACAATTTTATTAAACCCAAAAATGTCTCTTTGAGCCTCTGTGAATTTTCTAGAATTTTTGGTGGAGATTTAGTACTTTTCCGAATTATATTAGGCCTTCTAGCATTTCTGAAAATACAAAATCAAAATAAAAACCCAAAAATCCCACCGGTGGCGTGGGCCAGGCCGGATCTGCCCACGTCGCCCGGATCCGCCCTCCCCTCTCGGGTCGACACGCGTCCGGTCCGGATGGCGCCACGTCCCACCCGGGCGCCATCTCGGCCACCCGCGCGGTCGCCTCTCCCGCGCCCCCTCTCTCTCTGGCAAGCGGGCCCCGCTGTCAGGGCCCGTTTTCCCCTTTCTTCCTCCTCCTCCGCGCGCGCGCTCCCGGACCCCCCCCTCGGCCGTGCGACGCCCCTGCCGCGGAGACCCCACTGGGGGGACAGCGTTATGGGGAAAAGACCCCCACGTCGTCCCCGAACCCCGCTGCCCCTTCCGCCGCCCGTGTTCGCCGCGCCCTTGCGCCGCGACACCGCCCCCTGCCGCGCCGGCTACTCGGGGCAGGCTGTTCTGCCGGCTATAAAGCCCGGGAGCAGCCGGAAGGTTCGCCGTGCCCCCCTGGTCCTTTCACAACCGCCCATTGCCCTCAAGACCCACCCGATCGCCGGCGACTACCTTTCTTCCCCAACTCGGCCGACGCCCTCGCCGCAATTCATGATCCTCCTGTGGGAGCTCAATCCGTTGCTTCCACACCATCTCTGAACCGTCGCCGAGCTTTTGCCGGCCTCCCAGCTTCCCGACGGTAGTAGCTCGCCGTGCGCCGTGAGCCCTCCGGGAGCCGCCGGCTGCGCTCGTCGCCGACCCACCTCCGGTGACCCCCGGCCCTCCTCGTCACCACCACCAGCATCGCCGCAAGCTCGACTTTGCATTTCACGAAGCCCCCGACCCTCGGTGAGCTTCCCTCGCCGGCGGCGACCACTGCCTTCCCCAGACTCGGGCCGCCTCTGCTCCACCCCCTCGTACCCCCCCCCTTAAGGGAAAAGATCATCCCTTAAGGGGTGAGATAAAACGAGCGGCGGGTTGGCTACCATCGCTCACCCCTCTTCCCCCCTGGCTCCCTCGGCGCGCGTTCGAGCCCCCGCTCACGCAGCGCCCGAGGTTGAACCATTCTTTTAAACCGTCGTGACGGTGGGCCCCACCCGCCGATCGCGCTGAACCAGCCGCCTCCGGGCCCCGCTTTGTCGGGGCAGCGCAGGAGTTGGCGTGAGCCCCGCCGCTGGGTCCCACGTGTCGACACCGCATAAGTCTGGTCTCTGCCGGGGGCCCGCTCGTCAGATTTTATTATTTTTGGGATTTATTCAAACCGAAAGTATTCAAATGTGGATAACTTGTTCATTTTAGCTCCAAATTTAGTGAAATCAATTTCTAAATTCATCTAAAATCAAGGGCTACTTAATGAAACCCGAACCAACACTTTTGAAGCTTGTTTAAATTTTCATTGTGTTATTGGATTGTTGTGATGTTTTTATCTAAATTTTCGCGCGTACGAAACGTAGCTTTCGAGACTCAAGAGGAGGAAGCTGCAGCTGCTGTAGAATCCAACGTGCAAAACCCAGACCTCAGCAACCAAGGCGAGTCAATGCTTTGATCATTTTGAACCTATGTTTTCAATAAAGTATATTGGTTTAAGTATTATAACCTGCATGCTTATATTTATGTTGCGATACATGTTAATTTCAGCTTTTAGATATATGCCCATGTTCTCTTGATTTAGTATATGTCCTTTGCAATACTTTTGGCTATGTGATCCTTGTCACCCTAGTAAAAGTAATAATGCTACAACTCTTTTTGAAACTAAGTCTATAATTATAAATGCATGCTTAGAGTTGTTTTAGATAAACAAGGGTGTGAGAGCACCCTAGCATATCTTGCAAACTAAAGAAAGAAGTATTGGGCGTCATTGTGATGATGGTGGTTTATGTTGGTATAAGTGTATTTTTCATCCAAAAGAACCTTACATGCTTAATTATCTGGGCGGATGGTTGAGGGCGGGAGTGTTGAATGGTGCCGTGATAGCACAGATTTGTGATAAAGTGGTGCCGTGATAGCACAAGAGATTGTGGTAGAACCGCCCAGATGACACTTAAGAACTGAATCTTGTGATAATCTCCCACGATACAACAGGTGCAACCACATGCTGGCAAAGTGTAGGCAGGGCTAAATAATTTGCATTGACTTAGTAAGAGTTGCGTCGGTGTGAACACGGGCGGGTAGAGGATGGCCACATCCTCCGACATGATGGCGCAAGAGGGGGCTTCTGGAAGGGTGGTCGTACCCGGAGGAAGTGGAAACCTTAGCGGTCGCAACTCTGCTAGGAAAATACATCGTAAAAGCTCTGTGATAGTCTACTCAACTGCATGGTTAAGGAATCATGTGGGACAATGAGCAGACCTATCTCATGTGGGTAAGGTGTACACACTCTGCAGAGTCAAAACTATTCGAATAGCCGTGCCCACGGTCAAGGGCGGACATGGGAACTTAACTAGATATAGTTCTATTTCAAAATATTTTAAGGAGGGCAGAGAAAGGCCTTTATGGGAAGGCAGAGTAAGGCCCTTATGGAATTGTCCTGGGTGTCGTCCCAGTGGTAATGTAAGCGAGTATACGCTGAAGGCATGGTATGAGGAGCAGAGACCATGTAATGGTGGATGGTCTCTGATTCGATGAAAATTATATGTATATGGCATCAAGTATCATGTTTGAAAATTTAACTGCTAGGTCCTAGGGAATTTATAAGTATCATAATTCAAAAGCATATTTCCGCAAACAAAACAACTTGAGCCTTCCCTTGTTAAAAGCCTTGCATACTACCTACTGCATTCTATGTGTTGACTCGCTGAGCACGGTGGTTAGTGTGCTCACTCTCGTAATACCAAAAATCCAGATTCCGGAGCTCAAGATCCTTATGCCTATGAGGAAGCACCTACTGCAGATGGAGAAGACCGCGCCGGGAATTAGGACGATTAATGCGCGCTTAGAACCTTAGGCATCTAGACTAAGGTGTGGTTTCATCCGGATATTCTAGTACCCTAGAATATTTGTATGACCACTTTTTGCCCTCAGTCTTTGCTTGTGGTTTAAAGGCCTACCTTGTATTTCTTCCGCTGCTAGACTTTTGTAATGTAATTATTTGGCCTGCTTGGCCCTATCGTACAACTGCGCCTTTGTGAAGGCCTAACGTAACATTTGCAATGTAATAATATTATGGCTTGTTGTGAATTCCGCACTGTATGAAATGATTCAGCAATGTATCTGTGCATTATCTCTTGATCCGTGGAATAATGCGATGAAGCCACACAGGTGCGGATTGCAAAATCCGGGTCCGAAAGAGTGGTATCGAGCATCTGACTGTTGGGTAAAAACCTTAGTTGGTCGTTAGTACTTAGGCTGTTGTATATTTAAAAATGTATAAAAAGGAATTTCTTAAAAATATAGCGTAATATTTCTTTCCGCATCCTTCCTAGCTCTACTCTGATCTACCTTTCAGTTGTTATTTCGAAAAATTACTAACGATATTATTTAATTACAGATGGCGGGAGTTGCGACGTTGGACACTGGGACTTCTTCGCTCACGAGTGCGTGAGGGAGAGTTTATGGATATACTTATAAACTACTCCACTACTTGGGCTACGAGGACGCACCCATCTACCGCGGCCGAGGACCGTGATAGGAGGAGACGAGTCCTGGTTGGTGGAGATCTTTATCTACCCCCGCCGTGAGGGAGACCAGTCTCACGTGTTTCAGACCACCCACCGGAGGAGCCTGGTGGCAGCAGCACTACAGGATGCCGCTCGTTTGGCCGCGGCCCGACTTTGCGACATCCACGCGACACTAGTGCTGGATTCTCCTTTCACCTACCACCCTCTGAGGACAGAGCACGCCCGTGCAGCACGGGACCGGTGGCGGGGTTGGAGGGCGACCCGAGGCTTACCTACCGGTGGACCTCACTCGGGCCATGGGTGCAGCCCATGTGGTGGCTCGAGAGGAGATCACCGCGCCGAGGCGCCTCCTCGCCGCGCCACATCGAGGTGGACTCCTTGCGTGAGCAGCTTCGCCCGAGTGGCGGGCCTTGGCGAGGCCAAAGCGGGCGGCCATGCCCGCACCTGCACTCGTGACGCCTACACCGACTCGATTCCCAGCACCTCCACGGGTTCGGGGACTCCGCACCGAGCTCACGGACGCAAGAGCGTGCGACCCCTGAGCCCCATCCGCTCTGCCGTGGAGAGACTCGGCGCAGCCGTTCACGCTCTCACTCCGACACCGACCCGTCGAGTTTAGTGGTAGCGGTCCCGTTCTCGGTGTCGGGACTACACCCCTCCGGTCCAAAGTCGGTGACATGGAGGAGTAAGCGATCGTGGATCGATTAGTCACGATGCTTGCTAGAGTTTGGCTAGTAGTAGCAAGCATATGCCCCACCTCACTAGTAGCAGCTTATGCCAGTACCTTAGTATCGTTAAGTATGTGTATGTTTGTAAAGCCCAGCGTGGCTTATGAAGCCATAAAAAGCTGGCTATGTGATGTACTGTCTGTGCTTAATGAAAACGGTCTTGTGTTGTTTACTGTTTGTATTGGTTCTTTAATGTGCTGGTCGTGGGTTATTAACTGTTATAGGGAGGTTAGAACAAGAGTTTAAAAGAATGTTAAATTATCTACAGATGGCTAGCCATAGAGTTACCCGTGCACAAGCTGGAGCCAACCCGGACATGCAGGCAGAAGTGGAAGCCAGTCAAGAAGCACAGCAAGCAGGAAGGGGTAGAGGCCCAGGTCAAGGGGTAAACCTCCCACCCCCGTCGGCTAACCCATCCATGGCGCAAGTAATGGCCCAGCAAACGCAAATACTTCAGGCTATCTTCGCAGGCCAGCAGACCCACGCCAATGTTCACGCCTCCGACCTGGGCGACTTCATCAGGACCCGGCCCCATACCTTCTCCGGGGCAGATGAGCCCCTAGAGGCGGAAGATTGGCTGCGGGACACCGAAAGGAAGCTCCGTTTGGCCAAATCTGCGGAGGATGACCAAGTGCTCTTTGCGACCCATCAACTCCAAGGGGCCGCGGCTGCCTGGTGGGAGAATTACCTAGCCACCAAAGGATATGAAGATACCCCCACCGGAGCTAACGCAGCAATTATAACATGGACAGAATTCAAGACGGCCTTTAAGGCCAATTTCGTCCCAGCTGGGGTAATGCGAATAAAGAAGAATGAGTTCAGGACTTTGAAGCAGGGCGGCCTGTCGGTAAATGATTATCTCACCAAGTTTAATCAACTGGCCCGTTACGCCCCCAAGGATGTGGCCGATGAAGAGGAGAAAATTGACTCTTAGTTTTAATTTGTTATCTATTGCTCAAATTTGTGATCTTGGTTCCCATTGCTTATTCTCGGATGATGGTGTGGTATTTTTCAAAAAAATGAAAATGTTGTTTTCAAAGGTTTTAGATTTGGTAACTTATAATACTTCTTTTCTAAATCTTATTGCATCTCAACATGCCTTTTAGCTAATGTCTCCCATGGGTGGTTTTAGCGCTGTCAGCTTGCACATATTGGGACACCCACCTCCCTTTTTGCTTTTGTTGGAGAGAAACACCCCCACATCCACACCAAAAATGCCACTAGGCTAGTGAATGATAGGCGGGATCCACATGTCATCCCCGACCTAGCACCATCTCCTTCCTCAAGCCAGACCTGCCTTCATCCTGAATGTGATATGCCCTAGAGACAATCATGGAGATGATTGTATTGCTTAAGTATTTATGATATGTTGGATAATATGTTATCTTGATTCTTGGATAATGTTATTAATATTGATCAATGAGTATGTGACTTGTTTGTGAATCTCAATATGTTTATTGTAATGTTATTCTAAATGGGATCCCTAATAGGATATCACTTGGGGGACACATGTGAGTTATCGATTAGCACATGCATTGGTTGATGACCATGTTTCATAGGTCATAGATATGGAGATATTAAACTAATAATATGAACACATGTTGGAGAACATGGTATTGGATCGACCCACCATGAGATACATATGGATGTATATCTCATACGATGTTTATGTTGTATCCTTAGACTTGAGATCATCATTGTACTTGGGATGTGTAGTGACATACTTAGAGGTTGACAAATGTTATTCCATAACTGGGTAGTTATAAAGGTAGCTTTCAGGTTTGTCATGAAACATGCCGCAAGATATGGTTGATCAAGATGGGATTTGCCCCTCTTATCATGGGAGAGATACCTCTAGGCCACTCGAGTGAATTAGATCTGAAAAATGCATGGCCATGCTACTAGGTTAAAGAGTTAACCATAAATGGAATTCTAAGTCATGGGAATGAGAAAGAGTGATCTAGCTTAGAGCTTGGTCAGTATGGTGAGGCAAAGGGACACTCATAATTATACATTGTGGAAAGGTTCATTGGAATGGAATTCATGTATGCTTGGGAGCCAACATGTTCTGCTACGGGCCGCTACCGATTATTGACTAGAAAGGAATTTTCAGGTCATGTCTAAGAATAACTGAACCTACAAGTTCACACACTTAAAGGATTAGAACATTTACTGGAGCATCGGTCAAACCGATGTTTGTCGGGCGGTTGGACCACCGGCCGGTCGAACCAACTTGTGTCGAGCAGTCAAACACTCAGCCGGTTTGACCGATGGCCCGATTCTGAGTTGGGTATGTACGGTCATCTATATGAGTTTCGTATGGAGTCCGTACAAGATGCGGGATTAGAGTCCAAGGAAGGTTAGACCCACCTTGGGGACCTTTATATAAAGGGAGGTGATGGGGTGGCTTGATATAACACAAGATTGGAGAAAGTTTTTGCCACCGCTATACCTTACACTCAAAACACTTGTTTGTTCGCAAGTGATAACACAAGACAACATGAAGTTCCTCCTCTACACGTGTAGACTTCGGTAGAGGCGCTGCTACGTTGTGGTGCTGCTCGGGAAGCGAGAGGATGACGCAGCCGGTATGACCAACAGCACACTGGCTGTCAAACAGACAGGTGGTTCCATTGGAGCGGCGATAGCAATCTGATTACCATGTGGTCTAACTGATGTGTGACTATTGGTCTGACCAGCAACCGGCCTGATCGCGAGACAAGGATGGTCAACTACTTCTACTACGTAGACACGTGCTTCATTGAATCAGCTACTTTGACTACTTCTACTGCACTACGCATCTAGCAATAATAATCTGTGATCTCCTATTTACATGGCTTCCTGGCTTAGGCTGGTAGAAAAATTTAAATTTTTTTGCTACGTGGCCTACATGTTTCCTAACAATGGTATCAGAGCCAGCCCGTGTAGTTTTAGATCTACATCACATGGTTGATGTGTGGTAGCAGTAGATTGGATCTATTGCTATTTTGGCCACTGAAATTTTATTTTGCATATGGTATGTGCGGAGATCAATAAGATTGATGTTGCTGCTGTCGGATAGCCCGCTGGTTTGACCAGGGTGGGCTAGCCGATCTGAACAATGGTTGGTCTAACTGGTACGGGGCAATCGATCTGACCGAGCATCGGTCGGACCAATCAGAACGATCAATCAGATTGAGCGTTGATCTGACCGACCAGTCCAAGTGGTTTGACCAAGCGTTAGTCTTACCGTGTGGCCCATTACTGTTTGACCGATCATCGATCTGACCATGCGGCACACTTCAGTTCGACCGTTGATCGGTCTGACCGCAATTAGTATCATCGGTCCAACCGTCGAGCGGTTAGACTGAAACCGATAGTAGCGCCTTCTTAATAAAATTTGATTTTTTTCCCTCACATAAAAATTAAGTAAAATTTATGCCTTTCCAATAGCTGCAACTATTTCAATTTTAGATCTTTAATTTGTGGGTCTACCAAATTAGGTCGCCATTAATTATCTAAAACTAATAGGAGTGAGTGTTGGACACTTGCGGGTATAGTCACTACTACAGAAAGCCTAATACTAGACGCCAAATCACAGACGGTTTTGTGAAACCGTCTGTGATGTATACTATTATAGACGGTTTTAATTTGGAGGCCGTCTGTGGTATTTATGGCGGGAAAAAGGAGTATCATAGACGGTTCTTACCGCTGAACGGTCTGTGATACTGGAATATCACAGACGGTTTTATAATATAAACCGTCTGTGATACGTTTCCCGCCTTGCAATCCCTCAAAATTTCATATTTTCCCGCTTAAGTCCGAGTATGATTCAGTTTTGAGACACCTTCAGTAAAACGGGCATAACTTTTGCATACGGTGTCCGTTTTCGACGTTCTTGTACTCGTTGGAAAGCTAACGACGAGCCCGATCCAAAAAAACGATCGGCTTGTGCCCGTCGCCCTCTAAGACCCTGAAAATCAGCCATCTTTGGACCTAAACCTGCGTTGTAAGTTTTTAGTTTCTGTTTTTGCCCTTTTTCTTGGTCTTCCTTTCGGAATTTGGATTTTGCTTCAACTGAAAAGTTGTAGATCTCGTCGAAACCTTTCAAAGGAGTATATATAAGCCATATAAAACTTTGCTATTTTATCTTTTCAGACTACTTATTTATATTGCATCGGTATATAAAATTTTGTGCTCTAATTCACAGACGGTTCTATATATCGAACCGTCTGTGATATTCATTCATCACGACGGTTCTATATATAGAACTGTGCGTGATAATCTGGCCCGTCGATCCTACTCGATCCAATCATAGCCAATAGAAATCGACCAATCCTCACCCCACGGATCGTAGCGACGCCTCTCCCTCCCCCTCCCCTATAAATATAACCAAAACCCAGTCTCCTTGCTGGTCTCCTCTTCCTTGATGTCCTCCTCCTTCTTTTCTCCCCTCCTTGCCGGGTCTCCTCTTCCTTCTGTCCTCCTCCTTTTGTTCTTTTCCTCCTTGCTATTCTCCTCCTCCTTGCTGTCCTCCTCCTTGCAGACGACGCATAAGTCTACGGGAAGCAACTAGCTCGTGCCAACCGTGCAGACACTCAATCAACGCCGACGATGGTGGGCGTCAAAGACATCAATTCATGCGTTGCACCGGGGCTAGAAGGCATAGAGGATCTTTGCTTTTCTCTTTTCTTGTTGTGTAACCTGCTCGTTGTTTTGAGATATTGTAATGGTAGGCTCTAATCTTAATAAAAATGGATGTTTTATGTTTGTGAAATGAATTGAGATGTGACTTGGATGTATACATGTACATGTTGATCTGCTTATTTCAGAAGGCATGGCTAGCATTTCTGAGGCTAGCCAATAAACGCGAAATAGGTTTAGGAGTAGAAGAGAATATCACAGACGGTTCTTAACTAAAAACCGTCTGTGATAGTTATAATCACAGACGGTTTTTAATTAAGAACCGTCTGTGATTTATAAATATCACAGACGGTTTTTAGTTAAGAACCGTCTGTGGGAAAAAACGCTTAGCTTAGTATAGCTCATTTTTTGCGTTAAGCTCATAAGAAGAGATAGGGTCTTTATACTGGACCAGTAACGAGAGACTAGAGCTGACTTGGAAAGAGCAGAGGCGGTTTCGATTGTAGTGGCGGGGACAAAGCGAGAGTAGCTGACAGGAGACAAGTCGAAGAGCTAAGAATAAAAGAAAGAAGCAAAGACTCATTCATATAATATTCCCGCCTGTACTGCTGTAGCGGGTTCGGCTTGCTAACTGACAGGGAAGGTGACGAGTGCGGGTCCTGTTCAGGAGAGTTTCGAAGGGGAAAGGACAAAGATAGAGGGAAAGAGACTAAGGGAAAGGCCGCTTACTAAACTTATAGGGCAAGAGTTGCCAGTTTTGATTCAAAATACGAGGCTATGGATATAGTGACGTCTGGTCTGGAAGTCTATGATATTTGCACCACAGACGGTTCGAAAGCCGTCTGTGATGATCTCGTATTATTACTGACCCATAAATTCAGACGGTTCACAAAACCGTCTGTGATGACGTTTTTGAACCGTCTGTAATGACCTTTTCTGTAGTAGTGAGTATTGGTTTAACTTGACAAGGCTATCAAAATGGTTTTAGGCGTTGGGGCACAAGGTTAGGTGTCTTAGCATATTGATGCCACCTAACAAACAGGAGTCATATAGAGATATGATTAGCAAAGTGTTGTTTATCGAATTCACTAGTCTTCTAGCTATGATGCCAAAGCTCACTAGTCATCTATTGAATTGTGGGTCTTGTTCTGCTAATTGTCATTAGAGGGATAATGAATTGAGTGGGAGTATATTTCATTAAATTGTTAATGGAATTTATATCATGAACTTTCGGCTTATTGTTGCATATATCATCTGTTGTAGATTATGGCACCTCCACTTTATTTCTTTTCCGATCGATTCTTGAAAAGGAAAAATTGAATTGTTTATTGACTGGTGCCGTAACTTGAGAATTTTTCTCAAACGATAAAGGAAACTGCATGTTCTTGGCAATGCACTTCTAGACCATCTGCCAGATGATGCTACCCCGGCTGTCAAAGATGCTTTCAGCAAGCTTCAAACTGATTCAGTTGAAAGTCGCTTGTCTCATGCTTGCCACTATGGGTCCTGACCTTCGGAAGCAATTTGAGATCGCTAGTGCCTACGATATGATCATGGGGGCTAAGCATGAGAGCCAAGCTTGGTCGATTTGGGATGGAATGTTTCTGAAGAAATCGTGGATGGGCCGGTCGTTTTATTTTGGGAGTGTCTATTTCTCAGTTGCCTATTTTCTTTTAAATCTCAAAAATAAATCTATGTTTAGTGGATCCCTACAGAAAAAGAAAAGAAAAGAAAATTCTCAGCTAGAATAGAAATTGCACTAAATTTGTACCAAAATCGTATATTACTTTAGACTGTAATTTTAGGCTTAGTTTTATGTGCAACTTGAGAGGCATAAGATAATTTCAGACGACTGCGCACGACTTAGCAAAAGCGTTTTTCTTTTTATTGTAGATTTTTTTTTATTTTAGAAACACCCAGTACAGCGCAGACGACTGCGCATGACAGTGAAGTCTGACGAAGTCACCACGTACGCGTCCATCCCTCTGTATAGGGCCGCCATTACAGACTGAATTAACATGCAAATTAAACACTAAGACAATATGACTGACACAACATGTGTAGCTCGTGAGCCGGAGAAATCATAACCGAGATCTGGGGTCTTGCACAAGCTGCATTATTCCACGGGTGAGACCAAGATACTCCGCGGTGAGAGGCTTGAAGATGCGCTCTTCGTCGGACTCGAGCGCCGCCGCGAGCTGCGGCCATATGAACGCACTGACGAGCCACGAGCCGTCACCTCCAGGCCGCGCTCCGACCGACAGGTATCCAGAGCTCAGCCTCCCGTAGTCACACATGGGCAGGGCCAGCGTAGCTTCGCCGAAGCCGAAGTCTGTGTCGAGCGGGAACGAGGCGAACACCGTCTGGTTCACCGTCGGCGTCCCGAGCCCAAGGACGCCTTTCTCCATCACTCTTTCGGTCTTGTGCTCCTCCACCCAGTCCACCAGCTCCTGGATGTACTGGTCGTACTCTATGGACGCGATGGTCTCCCGCACCATGGCAGCCACGTCCGCCAGTGGCTTCCGCTGGATCTCCTTCACGGCCGCGTCCCCCAGAGCGTAGGTCGTGACGTTGCCGTAGTAGTTGCGCATTGCCGGGATGAGCTCAGGCGCCTTGATCCGCCGCCGCCCGTCCACCATCCACCCCATGCAGCAGCGCTCTTCGGGCAGGCGACACGAGGCCACGACGTTGGCGAGGACCTTCCACAGGTACGCGGACACCGCCTGGACGCGCGACGAGCGCTGGCCCGTGGTGCTTGCCATGTCGCGTAGCCTGGCGATGTCGGTCGCCTCGACGTAGTAGAGGCGTTCGATGAAGCTGACCTCGGCTGTCAGGACGTTGACCAGCCGGTGGTCATCGTATGTCGCGAACATGGCATCGAGTGAGGCGCTGTAGGCCGGCGGGTTTCGGGGTCGGAACACCGAGCGGTCGTGGTTGGGCGTTCCGTCGGCGATCCTCCCAGTCCGAGCGAGCTCGGACCACATCCTGACGCACATGGTGATGGCGTGGCCGTCATTGAGAAGGTTGTTGGTGCCCCACACGACGGAGAAGCTGCCGCAGGCAAAGGACAGCAGTTGCACCGAGAGCGGCACGTCTTCGGGGTACGGAAGCATGATCTTCTTCAAGGACTCCTCCGCCAGGCCGTAGTCCAGGCTCCCCAGGGCGACGTCGGCCTCTCCGACGATAAGCTCTGCGCCCTGGTTGTGGCAGTGGAGCTCGGGGAGGCCGGAGCTTGGATTGACGACAATGCGGCCAGCAAGAGGGTACAAGTGATTTAGCAAGGACGGCAGGACGGCCTCGAAGGTGGAGACAACGGCGTCGAAGTCGCCTGCCGTGGGAAGCTTGTGGTAGAGGCATACTACGGAGGCTTGGACGTTGTCGGGGTAGAGATCGAGGTTTGAGAAGGCGGTCACGTGCGGCTGGATAGAGGGGTCGGAGGCCTTGACAAAGCGTCTACTCACGACGCGGATGGGCAGGTCACAAGAGCTAGCAGCAGCCATATTGATTAATATTCAAGCTTCCTAGCTAGCTACTCGATATATGGTTTGTTTACGTCGACCGCTGCAGCCTGGCTTCTTCAGGAGGAGCTGTGAGCAATATATAGGCGCGCACTCGCGGTCCGTGTGCGTGCCTTACGCTCGCTCTCGTTTGCGATTTTGGTTAATCAGCACAAGTTCGCTCCAAGTAATCTTAGAAGCTCTAATAGATTAAATTATCTAGATCACTCTAAATTTACAGTTTTTGCATTCTAGATTAATTTTCTACGGTGTAAATCCGCTCTAATCTACCGCGAGCAGATTTGAAGTCACCGCATAATGTCGATCGGTAGATTGCATCACAGAGTAGATGTTGATTGCACGGTAGATCGAGAAAAAAAGAAAAAAAAGAGAAAATTGGCACGACAGCCCCGTACGACCGCCGCATGCGAAGACAACGCCGGCCGGCCCCGTAAACGCCGGCCGCCAGCTTGCCACCGCTCACCGCCCGAGGAAGCCGGCTGGCGCCCGAAGCCACTCGGCCGCCGCCGCCATCCAGCGCCGCCCGATGCCGACGCCGGCTGCGCCGAATATGGCGCCGCGAGCCTCGTCACCCGCATGGCACCGACGTGCTCGCCACCCGCATCATGCTCCCACGCCTCGTCGCCCGCATGGCACCGCCGCCGCCGATCCGATCATCGGCTCGGCTACCGCACCGCCGCTCGGTGCCGAGCACCGCGCCAAAGCCGCCAGACGGGATGCCTCGGCCTCCGGCTGCGCCGCTGAAGCGCCATTTGCGCCGGCAGACTCAGCGGGCCGCACGACGACCTCTGCTCGCCCGCCGAGCCGCCGTCTCGCCTCCTCCGCGCGGCACGCCGCCGCCACTCACCCGGCCGAGCCGCCCGCTCGGCCGCCTCACGCGCCGGGCCGCCGCCGTCCCGTAGATCCGCCAGACCTCCGCCGTCGAGGCCGGCCACCTCACACCCGCCCGAGAAGCGCCGCCTCCAAGTGGTAAGGTGGCTGGGGTAAACCCTAGCCACCGGGGTTTTATTGGGCCGGCGGCGGTGATGGGCCGACCGGGAGAAGATGGGCCGAACGGACAGATGCGGGATGGGCCAGAAGGGAAAAGGCCCGACCGGGGGGACGAAGTTTTGCAGAAAAACCCCCAAAGTTATGAAAATTACCGAGCGGCCTCAAACTTTACATATGTGTCCTGATCTTGCAGAAAGGCCTTTGTAATTCTGAAAATTACAAATAGGTCCTTTGATTTTCGAATGGGTCACAAATTTTGCAGAAACCCCTTAGAAAATGAGGAAATTACGCGGAATTTTTCTCTTAACTGAAAATTTGCGTCTTGACCCTTGGAAATTGCAGAATTCGCTGAAAAATCATATTCTAGCAAAAAAGGGCCTTGGGAATCCGAATTTTGAATTAGCTTTAGCATTTGAAGCATGTTTATTTTTGTCATTATTATTTTCCATGTTTCTCTGTATTTATTCACTGTTTTGATTAATCATAATTTAAATTTCCTTTAATCACCGAAATTAACAGTAAAATTTATCGAAAATTTATAGAAAATTCTGGAGCATTACGAGAATCTTTTGTACCACTATGAAATTTATTTACCTGAAGTAAATATTATTCCATGCATGTTTACCAGTAGTAAACTTATACACATGTAGATGATTGGGATCACGAACCGGGAGTTCGATGAGCTGGCCCAACATGGCCAAAACTATCTGACGTGGGCTTCCGAAGTCGAGATAGTGCTTGGAGCTATGAAGCTCCGCGCAGCTATTGGGATTGGCGGACCGCATGACGCCCAACCCACACCTGAGGAAAATGATCAAACACTTCATTTTCTCAGGCACCACCTCTGTCTCACTCTCAAGAATGAGTACATGGCACAGAAGAGCGCGCTAGCACTCTGGACCACACTCAAGAAGTGGTTTGAGAGGCTAAAGTACACCATTCTTCCTCAAGCAGAGCAAGAATGGATCAGATTGAGGTTTGCCGATTTCCAGACGGTCGGGGAGTACAATTCCGCCTTGCACAGAATTTGTAGCAATCCTCAACTCTGTGGCAAGCAGATCACAGATGAGCAGAACATTGAGAAGACCCTATCCACCTTACACCCCAAGGTAGTACAATCCGCACACAATTATCGTCAAGACGGCTACAAGGAGTATGCCGAATTGATTGATCTGATGCAGGTTGCAGAGGCTCAGGACGAAGTTCTCCACAAGAACTACATCACTCAGCCACCTGGGAGCTCCACTGGCCGTGAAGCCAACACCGGGAGCTACAAGGTGCGAAAGCCCTTGATGAAGAGAAGGGGAAGGAAGGGTAAGGCCGTAGCCCAGAAAGGCAAGTCAGATGCTCCATGTAAGAATATGGCAAGCAAGCCAAAGCGGGATGACAACTCCTATGGCAAGCAGGACCAATCCTACTTCAAGTGTAGCAAGAGGGGGCATTGGTCGCGGATATGTAAAGAGCCGCAGCATGTCATCGATGCCTTCTAAGCTTAGAAGAAGGATGGCAAAGGGAAGCATGAAACTCACTTTGCATCTGTTGAGGGGGAGAGCTTTGAACAGCTGCCTACGCTGATAGAGGTTGAAACCATTCCTACAGCATCCCCTTTTGACCTAGCAGCTGCCACCGCCATGATTTCTCTCGAAGAGAATATCACCACCGAGAAAATGGCAGAAGAAGTCTCTGATTTTCTAGTAGACTCGGTCTAATGCACATAATACATTTAGACGTTAATTGTCATTTATTTTGTATGAAAGGACAAGTTAGAACTTGCATGGATGATACTTAAGCAATTTATTTTTCTCGTGATGGTTGGATGATATTTGAATAAATCATTCATTTATTCTGTTTATAATGGCATGATATGTTCTGATATTGAAGTATTTTATTTATGTGTTGATTGCCTTCTAATACATGTTAACAAAATACCTTATATTAGAATACATGTGGCGCCCTATGGAGGAAGTGTGCTTAGCTGACAGCGGCACAATGAATATCATCTTAAGAGAGATAAAGTATTTTCAGTTGATTCGTAAGAATGTTGGTAGCCTTACGACAATCGCCAGTAGTGATACATGCATAATTGGTTCCGTAAGAGCCACAATTATACTCCCAATGGGCATAACTTTGGTCATTGAAGAAGCCTTATTGTACCCAGAATCTACTAGAACTCTCCCAAGTTTTAAAGATATTCGCGCAAATGGTTTCCATGTTGAGACTGAAGAAGAGTACGGTAAGGAATACCTACTTATTACGAAGCGCGAAGATAATGAAAAAAGGTATTAGAAAAACTTCCTTCACTAGAAACTGGGCTATATTGTACCAACATTAAGGCACCGACAGCCTACACTGCCCTGAAGACAGTGTTTAGAAGCTCTGAACTTTTCTATCTTTGGCATTACAGATTAGGCCACCCAGATCTTAGAATGATGAAAATATAATTAACAATTCCTAAGGGCATAATATTAATGTAAAGAATTTTCCGAATCACGAAGATTTTGTGTGAACTGCATGTGCCACCGGGAAATTAATTACTAGACCCTCCATTCTGAAAGTGAAGGATGAAGTCCCTGCATTCCTGGAGCGCATCCAAGGAGACATTTGCGGTCCTATTCAGCCTATTTCAGGGCCACTCAAATATTTCATGGTGCTCATCGATGCTTCCTCGAAATGGTTGCACATTGGTTTATTGTCCATAAGAAACCATGCTTTTGCAAAGCTGATCATGCAGATCATTCACATCAAAAATATCTTCCCTGATTATCACATAAAGTCCATCAGAATGGACAACACCGGAGAATTTACTTCAAAGGCATTTGACGATTATTGCATGACGATGGGAATTACAGTTGAGCATTCTGTATTGCATGTCTATTCCCAGAATGGTTTGGCGGAGGCATTAATCGAGAGAATTAAATTTATTGCCCGACCCCTTCAAAGTGCTGTGTTTGACGGTCAAATTCTTGATGCGTCACTGAGACATGAGCGTCCTCACCATGAGGATGGTGCACTCTCTCTGACGTTCCTATCATGTTAGCTGTGACTGACAACAAATATGTATATATGTGGACAACTCACAACTCACCTCTTCCTTACCCAAGCCCTTATACTCCTCGCCGAATCATGGTGTTTGTACTGGTGGTAGCAACTCAGATGTGGACATACGATTGTAAAGGAAGTGCTAATGGTGTTTTGGTGGAGCTAGGTAAGTGATAATCACAAGGAGTACAGTGCTGAAATTTAGTAGTAGCAAAATTAAATAGTAATCCAACTAGAAATCGATGCCTAGATTGCCAGTCTTTGCACCAACCCTACAGAAAGACCTTCTGAAAATGCAAAGTGTGGATTCTTGCAGCACAACCTTTTTTTTCTCCTCTGTTGGTGCTCAAAAAGCAGAACCAACGCACGTTCTTAACTTGTGAAATGGTAATAGAGAACACGTTTTTTCAATGCATACCTTTTTTTTGCTTCTTTTTTTTCTTTTTGCTGATCCGAACTGATATGTCACTAATGAAACAAACTATACTAATTGAAACAAACTAGTATTGTAATGCACTTAATGACTAGCAATACTAGACAACGTCTCTAAGGATTAAAACTTGGTAATGCACTCTAAAAAATCAAAACTAAAAAAATGGCTGGTTTTTTTCTCGGTTCTGGACGCTAGGATCAAAGACAAGCTACTAATTAGGCTGTTCTCAGTTTTTCTCGGTTCTGGACGCTAGGATCAAAGACAAGCTACTAATTAGGTAATGAACAAGAACTAATCTACTACTGAAATTAGGAATACGCACAAGCCCGGGAGAGCCAATGCACCGATTTGCCCGATCTCACGGCGTAGGATCAAGAACGGTACTTTGGGGAAATTTGTAACCTAACGACGAGGAAGCCAACCGTAGCCTACTATCCGAGACAATCGTTAGTCCACAAACCTGAATACTAACTCACACAGCCACACTCAATGGCGTAGAAGCACAAGCTAGATGCAATTAGCGGGGAATCACAACAACTCGGTAAACAAGAACACTCTCATTATTCTTAATAAAATCAATCTCAAAAGAAAAAGGCCTCACTACGGATAGGAGTAGAGAGGTATATATACTAGGAACAACCCTCCTAGCTGGGTATGAACATAAGTCATCACGTTGGAATTGGAAGGCCAACTGGTTGAAGCATTCAAGGAGTCTTCTTAAATTCCCGCGCGTCTGCTCAACTTCTGCGCAGTCTTTAGTAAAATTGCATAAATCTCTCCTCGGAAGTCCAAAAGACGAACCGTTTGTTGGAGGTGAAAATAGACTTGATTATCTTTCCATCCATATAGGATATGCACAGTAAAACATGACAGGTTGGTGCATAAGACTTCAAAGAGTCTTCAATTTTCGCACAGCATTTATCAGCATGTGCGGCTGTTACTAAAAGGACCATACTTTCTTTACACAACTCCAAACGATGGGACTCTCCCCTCGATGACGCCTCCTTATTACAACTGAGGTTTCAAGACCTCACAAAACACAGCGGAAGCAAAATAAACTCTGATGAAGACCCATCAATACGCCACAGGCAATTGACTGGGAAGCACAACCTAGTACTCCGGAAAGCCTTCGTCGAATCCACATGCGAAGTAGTCGTAATCTCCTTCCCGAGCTTCGTATTCCTCTGAGATTTGTTTTGAGTGCAGCATGTGAGTACATAAAGTACTCCGCAACTCTTGGGAAAATATAGTAGATGCAGGGCTTAGCAAAGAAGGCTTATATGATTCTTTTGCACAAAGTAATATTTTACTTTAAATGCCATTACATATTTTCGAAGGTAATAATTTAATAAAGTAATTTCTTTAACAGAAACTATCAAGAATTTTCTAGTGAAGGTTCCATCTACCAACACTAGTTGACTGGCTCTAACTGCCAAGGTTCAAGACTACGGGTTCCATCCACCCACACTGGCTCCATCCGCTAGGACAACCCCGAGAGTTCCATCCACTCTCGGGTTCCCAAAACATTTTATTTTAAAACCAAAACCAAAGATCTACCATGTGAATGCATTCCTTGCATACCCTTGCCCGTAGGCACGGCTATTCGAATAGTTTAACACTCTGCAGAGAATGTACAACTTTACCCACAAGAGACAAATTATCTTAATAGCCAACATGCTTTCTTAGGCATGAGACCCAGATAAAATATCACAAAGCTTTTACCTCACTCTAGTCTAGCTAGACACCACCCGCTGAGGTTTCCCCGCTGAAGGGTTAAATCCACCCAGTTAGAAGCTCCCTCTTGTGCCATACGAGTACAGTAAATCCCTATCCATCACTGTGAATAACCAGTAAATCCCTGGCACCCACTTTCGACTGGTGGTACCTAAACTAGACTATCGTAAGTTAATCAACTAGGTCGTACCCATATAGACTTGTGGTTGCACGGTTATGCTCAGTCTGGACAAACACAAGTGTCGGTCCTTAATTGACTAGGGCGGCACATATACTTTACAAGTTCTCGTGCTAAATCCGCACCAATCCAATCTTACCATCCGCTCAAGTCTAAAATAATTTGCACATTTTGTTTCATTTTAAAAGAACGGTGGCAACACCAATCGCCACTAACTTTCTGAATACAAAAATGAAAGGGTAAAGTAGAAATTTGTTTGTGCAACTCGCATTGGAGTATCTTACAATTAGTGTTGGAGTATATTGAAAGTGATAAAGGAGTATAAAGCGTTCGTAGATGATATGACGTGACAATCATGGAAAGTCACATCATTGCATCTAAAATATGGTAGGCGGGCGGCGCAAAGACTCGGGCAAAGAGCTTGAGGCCCGTGGGAATGAAGAAGTCGCGCAGCAAGATGGTTCGAGCGACACGCGGAGTCTGCCGTGGGCTGTGGGCGGCCCTCAAGTCATAGGCCCAAGCGCCCTTTACGCAAACCATCGTACAACTGCAGGCGCTGAGCAGCTAGGAACCTAGCAATAGCCTAATACGTATATACTTATACATAATTATCATTCATCTTATAATAAATTATTCATATATAAATTAAGTAGCTAGTTACATAGTATTTATGAAGCACAATAATGTCCAACAAATTTAAGCTAACTTTATAAAACTTGTCCACCGACGTGAGGAGATATTTGTAGAAATGGCTCCGTAGACATCTTTGCGAAAATAGCATATCCTTGGATGCGGCCGTGGAGGAACGCGGCCAGCGAGCGTGGCAGGTGAGTGTACTGGTCGGAGGCGTGTCAGGCAAGTGGGGATGTGCTGGCGTACGCTGTTTGCGTCGTATCTCGTCGCTGTTTGAAGACAGGCTAGCGGAGCCTTCATGCTTCGACCGTATGCACGCTGTTTGCGTCGTATCTCGTCGGTGCAGCATTTTCCAGGCGGATTACGTATGCAGCGAAACAACAAACCTCGTCGCTTGCTAGCTCTTGCAGCGAAAGTTTCCAGGTCGCTGTCACTACAATATAGTACTACGTATCAGCGAAACAACAAGCCTCGTCGCTTGCTAGCGCTTTCCAGGCGGATTACGTATACAGATATGTACTTCTCCTTCACTACAATATAGTATAACGTAGGCTTGTGGAGCCTTCATGCTTCATCACCCCGATAGATGCACGTCAACACAGGGCGTCATCACGTCAAGACAGACAGGAAGCATCACGGGAGGAAACAAAAAAAAGCAGGGTTTAGGACGCTCCATCACGTCGTTTAGCGCTCCACTACTACAAAAAAGTTTAATACTAGACGACAAATCACAGATAGTTTTGTCATAACGCTAAATGTGCCAATGGGGTGCAGATTGAGACAGATTGTTTTTCAAGTGTGATTTAGGGGTAGTAGATGATTTTTATGATTTTGGTTGCAATTGAAAAAATTGTATGGAATTCAGTAATCTAACTTTTATATAAAAATCATAATTTTTAGATCCTTACACTGTGGTTGGGACGCGTTAGAATCTGGCTGCCCAGATTGCCAGAACAGAGAACGTTCTCTGTTTTGCGCATTAAGTTACACCTTGCTAGGATCAAAATAAAAATATATGATCTACATGAAAAGTGAAGGTATTTAAGTGAGGAATCCAGAAATATATCATTTGCTACAAATGGCTTAATATTGTTAAAGATACAAAAATATTAAGCAGCGCTGCTGCAGTGGGTAGATTGAAGAATCGTTAAGCGGAGAGGATTTTGTGTGGGTTCGGGGTTTTAGCGATGTCCTTACTTCTTAAGACGAGTTTCCATTGCTGTAGCATTTTGCTGAGAGATACCTTTTAGACATATGGTTTTATTTCTGAACGTACGTGATTGTTTCGCTTCAACGGTAGAGATAAGTAAACATAGGTTTTGTATGCACGCCTTCATGCTTCGACCGTATGCACGCTGTTTGCGTCGTATCTCGTCGGTGCGGTTCACTGGATTGTTCGACCGATAGATGCACGTCAAGACAGACAAGAAGCATCACGGGGAGGAAACAAAAAAAGCAGCGAAAGTTTCCAGGTCGCTGTCACTAACGTTTACCTCGTCGCTTGCTCGCGCTTGCAGCATTTTCCAGGCGGATTACGTATGCAGATATGTACTTCTCCTTCACTACAATATAGTATAATGTAGGCTTGTGGAGCCTTCATGCTTCGACCCCGATAGATGCACGTCAAGACAGGACCGGGCGTCATCACGTCAAGAAAGGAAGCATCACGGGAAGAAACAACAAAGCAGGGTTTAGGACGCTCCATCACGTCGTTTAGCGTTTCACTACTACAAAAAAAAACCTAATATTAAACGTTAAATCACAGACAATTTTATCAAACTATCTGTGACCGACACTAACACAGATAATTTTAATTTGAACACCCTCTATGTTGATGGCGTCGGAGAAAACTATTATCACAGACGTTTCTTACCGAGGAACCGTCTGTGATATTTTAGTATCACAGACAGTTTTTATTAAAAATCGTCTGTGATAATGGCGCTAGACATTTATTGCACCGCTCATAATCGCACCTGTTTTCATTTCGATCCAGACCTGACCGGTGCTGCACTCTTTCGCTCAGGAGGCAAGCTAGACGATTTCAGGCCAATTAATTTGGTGGGAGGAGGCAGAGATTGATCTTTAAATATTCATACGTTACTGGTTGCTCTAGATATGATTAGTAATGAAATTTATTTTTCTTTGCATTACAATCTAGATCTATGTTTTGGTGAGTGCTATTGAAAATGGTTTACATCTACTTGACCATACATGATCAGTTCCAGTCATGTGTGATGCCAAATTTGTTAAAATTGTTGGTTATATACCTTCAGCGATCACTGGGGAAATAACTGTTGTGTTTATAATATGAATTAAGCTAGCAAAACCTCAATGCATGTGGTATATATGTAAGTAGTAATTAATTAATTGAATTTTTAATACTAAGTTGTTTTATATATACATAACGTAGGACCGAATTTGGATGTATGCCGTGAACCGTGTGAGTGAAGAGTACATTAATGGCGTGTCTGCTTTTATAAGAGCTGCCGAGCAGGATATGTTGAATAAGGGGTGGAATATATGTACTGTCCATACACTGACTGCGAGAATTTAAAGATGTTTAAGAACCGAGGGCAAATTGAAGCGCACTTGATTCGGGGGTTTCAAAAAGGGTTATACGTGTTGGACCAGTCATGGCGAAGTCAATGATCATATGCTGCCGGATGACATCGCCGGTGAAGTGAATGATATGCCGTCTGATGACATCGCTGGTGAAGTGAATGACATGCCACTGGATGATGTCGATTGTTGTTCGGATTCGGATAGATTGCATGATTACAATCTGGATTAGATGCTTCGCGATGTAGAAGAGAACTATGATGAGAGAGAGTATGTTGCAGGTCAAAGTACACGAGGTTGTCAGTCGTGCTTGAACTGTTGAAATTGAAGGCAAGCAACGGTTGATCCGACAAGAGTTTCACGGCGCTGCTAGGTCTTTTAGTGGACATGCTTCCGGAGGGAAATGAGTTGCCTAAAACCACGTATAAAGCCAAGAAGGTTCTTTGTCCATTGAGAATGGAAGTAGAAAGAATACATGCATGTCCGAACGACTGTATCTTGTAGCGTAAAGACCATGATCCACGTATAGCAGCGGAAACAAAAGCAGTAGTATGACCATGATCCACAGGCAAGCGACTGGGGGTAAATGTGTGCATTATATATTACCTAGACTTAGGTAGTATATGTGCAGACAACTCCATGGGTCAACATGTCTAGGATCTAAAATCGTAGAAGTCGTCCTAATTTCCTTCGTTATTTCCTCCATCTGTGGTTGGGGTATCTTCATGGGCATAATGATCTTGGTTCCCTGTATCTAATTTTGGTAATGCAAGTGTGAGCACAAATCCATCGTGCTCCACGAGCCAATACACAGAATACAATAAATAATATGCATGGTTATCAAGGAAAGGCTCGGGCTATTTTTTTTGCCAGAAATTGCTTTTAAATATACTACCTAGAAAATTGCCTATGACCTAGCAGTTTTAACAGAAACAGATTGTATCAATGTTTGAAATAATGCAATAATAGTAGTGATCCAGATACCATCCACCATTACATGGTCTCTGCACCATATGCTAGACCTTCAGTGTTATAGCCACTTACATTATCACTAGAGCGACACATAGGGCAACATAAATCAGGGCTTTCCACTACCCTCCACTTTTCTAATTCCATCCACACAGTTTTATAAATAGAACTATATCTAGTTAAGTTCCCATGTCTGCCCGTGACCGTGGACACGATTATTCGAATAGTTTTTGACTCTGCAAAGTTTGTACACTTTCACCACAAGAGACAATTCACTCATTGTTCCACACGATTCCTTCATCATGTGGTTGAGTAGACCACGATAGTAACTTTTCAAAATATCTAGCCTCTTGATGAGGACATCACTTCCTTAGATACACACAACACTCATCCACCAGATGATAGGCAAGGAACTATGACGAGGGCACGCGTACACAATTGAATTATCAGGTAAGGTCGTTTCTAGACTTGTATAATTTAGTTTCTGAGAATGGGTTGTTGCCTGATGCATGTGATGTGATTGTGCTTAGGAACATGGGCAAGGACCAAGGAAGGGCACATGGAGTCACGAACATGCTTGGGATGAACATCGGAGGTCACCACATCACTTTGAGGCCAGGACAACCAAGAATGAAAGCCGGGCATGTTCTGCAATCCAATTCGGCCTCCAGAAACAACGTTGACTTTAAACAAGAATAGAAGATGCATACGGAGTCCAAATGAGGTGTTTTGGACTTGTTGGAAAGCTCTTGACGTCCTCTTTCCAATGATTCTAGTCTCACCTCAAAACTCCACCTGGGCACGTCGTAAACTATAAAACAATTCTGAATCAGTTCCAAACCTGGGCCCTGGGCCTTGTATTAGTTTGAGCTCGACTGGAGAGTTGTAGTGGGATGTTCCTGAGAGACCATGTGAGAGGTGCTCCCATGTTTGTGATGAGTAATTGACACGTGTTCTAAAAGTTTAAGTTTGATTCGAGTGGTTAGTGTGTGTTTGCGACTAATACAAATGTTAATTCCATTATCTCGAGCGGTGCTATGTGATGTGTTTTCTTGTCTGTGATGGCTGCAAGACTTTGAGGCAGAGTCATGGCGAGGCACGGGATGACCGAACTAGGCACAGGCGGTGCTGAGGTCGGAGCGGTCGGGATATGCTGAAGACAGCGTGGACTCGAAGTGGTTATGAGGCGTGCACAGCAAAGAACGACGAAGCTTCCCGGAAGGTACAACAGGGGCATTGTGGTAAATGCGCGATGCTGCAAAAGCGGAAGCAGATTCGGTTCGAGTTAGTGGATAAAGAAATAGAGTTGTTGGCACTAATGGGTAAAGTGTGTTTGTGAATCTATTAGTGGAGACTATAAAAGGAGAGGGAGAGGCATGAGAGCAAAGTAGTAGTTAGGGTTTTTGCTTTGTGCTTTCTCTTTTCTTTGTGCTGTTGTGGAGTGGGCAGAGGCTGTTCTGCCTTTTTATCTCCTTTAGTTCTTGGGTGTGTTCTTGATTTCTCAATCGCATATGGGGCCGTAGATTGGGATGAATAGGTTGTAGTGTAGGACCGAAATGCCAACAGAGGGGGGTGAATGGTGCCTTTTAAGAATTGCCCCCAAGAATCCACATTGTCTGAAGAACTAAAGAGATTTCACTGAAGAAGCAAAGAAACACACTAGAAACTGCAAGAAATGATTTGGCCAAAAACTGACGGAGTATAAAACTTTCTTCTAGAGATACGGTCGACAAGATCTTCTTAAACTGCACAGACCAAACAGGCCAGAAGATGCAAACTACAGAAAAGAACTTGAAAGGACAACCGAGACCACAGGGACCTGAACTTTGGCTACTCAGCCTGACCAGAAACATGAACTTTTTGTTTTTTTGGAATTCTGATCCCTTCCGACCTAAAACAGACTGCACAAACTGAAGTGGCCGAGAGCAGGAAAAATTCAGAGACTGCTAAAAATAAGAGATGTAATCGGCTGAAATGAACAGAGTGTTTAGCTGCCGAAAACAAGACACAAGTGCTGCTAGCAGGCCAGGATTTCTGCACCACTCGAAACCAAAGAAAAATGCTGTGAGCAGAATCTGCTGTAGGCTGCAGACTGCTGAAGTTTTTCGGCACAAAACCAAAAGCACAGCCGAGCAGGAGACTAGCAACAGCTGAAAAACTGAATGCCGACTGCAAGGACTGATTGCCAAAATCTGAACACAGACCAAATGATTCGGATGAGCCACTTCTCAAGAGACCAAGATGATTTAAGAGTAAGAGCTATTTGAGTCTCAGAACTCAAATTCCATCTGAGACAAATGGAAAGGACAATCGGCAAGACAACTGAAAATAGATAAAAGCAATAACTACTTTTCAGTTTGAAGACCAAGAATACAAAGCCGAGCTGCTGGTATCCGACCGTCTGAACCTCGACTCCTCCCTGAGTCTAGTCCCGATCCATTCGCCGTTGCCCATCGTGTCCACCTCCGGTAGCTCCAGCTCGGTTACTGCCTCTCCGGCTGCAACCACCTCAGCAGCCTCGATCATCTTTGGCGTCTCCGACCGTCTGGACCTCAACACCTCCTGTGTCTAGTCCCGGTCCTCCCACGCCTCACCATGACCTAGCTCCGAAGTCCTGCAACCACATAGATAAGCAAACCGTCACATAGCACCGCACGAAACAACATAATCATCATTAACCACAATGAAAGGTGCTCACACATGAAATACCTAAATCGACCGATCGAGAAAGAAAACAAACGTCCTAAGCACTCCCGACCGCAATCGACCAAGTCCGACCGAAGCCGTTTGCACCGCGCAACGTCTTGGTCCGAACCAACCAACTCAAACTCGACTTCTCTAAGCCGATATCAATTACTCATCATACACATGGGATGACCTCACATGGTCTCTCATGTAGCAACTCTTGTAATCATCCATCCCTCTCAATCAATCTGAGAAATCTTGCTTTTGAGATGTTTTGAGCCGTTTGAATGTTCTCTGTTCTTCGCTCCTCCTCTCAATTCTTGATTCATTTGGTTGATTTCTTAATTTCCTAGTTGTTGGATGTTGATGCTTTGAACTAGAAACTTTCTCGTGGCTGTTTTTAGGGTTAGAACTCAGAGTTCTTGTGCCCCCTTTGATTTTCTAGAGGAATCTTGAAATTGGTTCTCGGCTTGGTATTCTGAGATCATTTCCTTGCTATCTTTAAAGTTTCCTAAGCCAAAAATCCAAGAGTATTGCGAATTTCTCAGTTTCTGATTCTACTGTCGTCTGATTTCTTTATGTGGTACTACCGCTCGTTCAACGTCAGTACTACCGCTCGACGGTACTACCGCTCCTCAAACGGTACTACCGTTCGCAGCCGGTACTACCGTTTGGCTCAGCGGTACTACTGCTCAACGGTACTACCGCTCATCACAACGGTACTACTGCTGGCAGTCAGACCTGCTCTGAATTTCTTTTTCTAGATTGTCTCTCTGGCTTTGCTTGCTGATCCTGTTTACAGTTTCCAGTGAGCATTTACCTTCTGTCTTCATAGCTTCTATAGCTATTGGAGAAGAAGGGTTTGTGGATACTTGAGGGGCGATTTTTGAAGGCACCATTCACCCCCCTCTGTTGCCATTTCGGTCCTACAATTGGTATCAGAGCCGGTTAGCTCTTCCTCGAAGATCTTAACCGGTCCCTAGAGCCATGGCAACGGATAAGTATTCCACAAAGCCTCCGATTTTTGATGGCATCGATTATCCCTTCTGGAAGAGCCAGATGGAGACCTACATCTAGGCTCAGGGCTATGCCATCTAGAGGAAGGTCAAGACCCGATATGTTGTTCCTACCGATGAGAACATCAATGCCGTAAACATGGCCGATGTTGAGGCGAATGCTAAGGCGAGGAACATCATAATTCAGGGTCTGAGCAGAAGCAAGTTCGATCGCACCTCTCATCTCACGTCGGCCTTCGACATCTGGGTGACCCTTGATGCATACAATGAGGGCACCAGTTAGCAGCATCAACTGGCGTGCCCAACCCATCGAAAGTATCCAACCTTAAAGCATTCCACTGGTGCAGGCCCATAGCACCCATCGCAGGTACTGTAATAGGAACCGCCATGGCTGCGGCAGTAGGTGCACCTAGTGGGGCCTCCGGCCATGTCGATCACGGTTGTTCGCCCGTTCCGACGTGGGCTCTGGACCTGATGTATTGAAACAAGCAGAAGAGCAAGTTCGACTGGTCCAGGACAGACTAAAGACAGCACAAGCAAGACAGAAAAGCTATGCAGACAATCGTCGAAGAGCTTTGGAATTTGTACCCAGGGATCATATGTATCTAAAAGTTTCACCTCTCAAGGGAATGCGTCGTTTCAGCGTTAGTGGAAAACTTGCTCCGAGATTCATTGGTCCATTTCCTGTTTTAGCCAAAAGAGGAGAAGTTGCTACCAGTTGAAGCTTTCACCTCAGTTGTCGAATGTGCACGACGTCTTCCATGTGTCTCAGTTAAGAAAGTGTCTCAGAGTGCTAGAAGAACAAATGTCGTTAGAAGAAGTAACTTTGAAAGAAGACTTAACATATCCAGAGTATCCAGTCAAGATTTTGGATGAAGCAGAGCGTCGAACAAGAAACAAGACCATCAAATTCTGCAAAGTGCAGTGGAGGAATCATTCTGAGTCTGAAGCAACTTGGGAGCGTGAGGAAGATTTGAGATCAGAGTTCCCCGATATTTTTCCCAGTCCATCCGAATCTCGGGGTCGAGAAGTTTGTAACATCCCAAATTTTGTGATTTTTGAAAAATTAAAATTAAAAATAAATATTTTAAAGTATTTGGATCTTATTTGACTTTTTTCTGAGTTTTTCCAGAATTTAAAATCAATTTCTAGAATTAAAAAGAAATATTAGTTTGAAAATTTAATACCAAAATAACTTGGAAATAATTTATCTAAGCCCAAAATACCTTCAGAAACTTATATGAATGTTTCTAGAATTTTTGGAATTTATTTCATGTTTTTGTGAGGCTTAATGAATTTTCTAGGCTTTTCTAAAAATTAAAAATCAGAAAAGAATTTGTTTTAAAAAAACTCCTCCCTCTCTCCGACCGCCACGTGGACGGTCGGATTGCTGCCCACGTCGCCGCTCCATCCCGCCTTCCTCCTCCCTCTGGCCGCCACGTGGACGGCCAGATTTGCGCCACGCCGCTCGCGCCTCTCTCACCCTCGGCCGCCCGATCGCCGTCCGACGCCCACGCGCCTCTCTCTCTCTCCCTCTCTCTCTCTCGCCGACCGCCCAGCCCCACCTGTCGGACCGGTCTTCCCCGCGTCCCCTCCTTTTTCCCCGCGACGCCGTCGCCCACAACCGCCCGGTCTTTTCGGCCTCCCGCCTTCCCTCCCCACTTTCCCCACCCTCTCCCTTCGTGCGCCGCCCGCCCCATGCGCCCACTTCCCTCTCCTCTCCCACTTCCCCAACCCCGCAACCGCCACCGCCACCTTCCCCACTCCGACGATGAATTGCCGCCGTTCCTCCCCTCGCCCCTATAAAATCCTTCCCGAACACCTCCGCTCTCCCTCCACCATTTTCCCACTTCCTTTTCCTCCGCCGCCCACCGCCCCGCACCGTGTCACCCTCTCCGAGCGCCGCCATCAACACCGGCGAGCAATTGCCGCGGCATGGGCCCCGTCTTGCCTCGACGTCCCCACCACCGCCTTCGCTGCCGGCGGCGCCTCTCCGCCACCGGAGCCCCCTCGTCGTCGTCGACCGAGCCGCACCATCGCCCGTCCTCGTCGCCGACGCGTCTCCGGCCGCCTCCGGTAAAGCCCGAGCCACCTCCGAGTTCTCCTCGGCCCCTCTTTCCATTTCCGCACCGCCGGGCCATCGCCCGCCGGAGCACCGGCGAGCCACGGCCCGAGCGCCGCCCGAAAGCCCGCCACCGTGCCCACGTGGCAGCCACGCGCGCCACGCCTCGCCCACCTCGGCGTCCCTCGGCCGTGTCAGCGCCAGCCCCCCCACCTGTGCCACCTCAGCCGTTTCCCCCTCCGTGGACTCAGTCTATGGACCAGGGCCCACTATCAGCCGGCCCACCTTTGGGCTGACGTCATGCTGGCGTCATAATCTCGATTTGTCAGTAGAAAAACAATTCGGCCGAAAAGAAATTCGGCACTGATGTCATAATTCCGAATTTCCTATAGAAAAATAATTCCAAAAATCCAATTTATTCATTTCCTCTGATTTTAAACTTCTTGAGGCCCGTACTTTTTCATCCTAACTCCAATTAAGCCCATTCAAATTTCTAAATTCATCAAAAATTTCAAACTATCCATTTCTGCAATCCTTTTGAAATTTTGAAATTTATTTGATACTTTCAAATTAAAATTTCAAATTTTAAATACCCAGTTCACTTTCAAAATCTCAGTTCCCTTTCAAATTTTTCCATGCATTTTCAAAATTCAAATTTAAACTTTGTAAAATCCTCATAAAGTGTATTTAATCTTTCTGAACTCAAATATTTTATTTCCAGTAAGTCTTTTTATTTAATATTCCGGAAATCCTTTCTTCCTCGTTTAAACTCCAAATCCGTTGAAACCTTCTTCTAAATTCATATAAAATTATGAACTTTCTTCCAATAAGTATATTATATCTTTGTAATGTTATTTGTATTTATTTGTTCATTTGTTTTATCATTTTGCGCGTAGAATCTGACGTTATTGAAGAATTCGCAGACCCGCAGCAAGAAAGTCAAAATATCGCACACGAAAGCAAGTCTCCTTTGAACATTTTGAACCTATGTTTGTGAAATATTTTTGATTATTTTAAATTTTATGCATTGCTATGTTACATAAAACGATAATTTATGTCGTAAGGATAATATTTAAACCGATAATTGTTATGCCCTCATTTGACATTGACAACCATGTACCTTTATCACTATAGATCTCTCTTGTCTCAGTATTGAGATTATTATGGAATTGATAATTTTAGAATGGTAGTAAATGCTTAGACAAGCTAGTCGGTCAGTATAACCCTCGGGTGGGAAATGGATATAAATGATTTCATCTAGTAGCAATCAATATTGCTGTTGTTGTTAAGATGGTGAAAGATGTTTTAGACTTGGGTGGATGGTAAGATTGGATTGGTGCTGTTTAGCACGAGAACTTGTAAAGTGTATGTTCCACCCAAGTCAATTAAGGACCGACGCTTGTGTTTGTCCAAACTGAGCACTACCGTACAACCACATGTCTATATGGGTACGACCTAGCTGATTAACTCATAATAGACTAGTTTAGGTACCACCAGAGGAAAATGGATGCCAGGGTGTACTGGTTATTCATAGTAAGGAACATGGTTTACAGTACTCATACGGCGCAAGAGGGGGCATCTGAATGTGGTGGATTTAACCCTTCAGCGGTGAAACCTCAGCGGGTGGTAACTAGCTACACTAGAGTAAGGTAAAGGCTTTGTGATGAATTATCTGGGTACGACCTAGCTGATTAACTTATGATACACTAGTTTAGTTACCACCAGTGGAAAGTGGGTGCTGTGGTGTCTTGGTTATTCACATGAGGACATGGTTTCTTGTGCTTATACTGGCGCAAGAGGGGGCTTCTGATTGGGTGGTTTAACCCTTCAGTGGTGAAACCTCAGCGGGTGGTGTCTAGCTAGACTAGAGTAAGGTAAAAGATTTGTGATATTTTATCTGGGTCTCATGCCGTAGGAAGCATGTTGGCTATTAAGATGACTTATCTCTTATGGGTAAAGTTGTACAATCTCTGCAGAGTGTAAAACTATTCGAATAGCCGTGCCCACGGTCAAGGGCGGGCAAGGAATCCATTCACATGGTAGATATTTGGTTTTGATTTTAAAATAAAAGTTTAGATCACTCGAGAGTGGGTGGAACTCTCGGAGTTGTATCTTGGCTGATGGAGCCAGTGCGGGTGGTTGGAACCCGTGGGTTTGAACCTTGGCGGTTGGAGCCAGTTAACTAGTGTTGATGGTTGGAACCTTCACTAGAAAATTATTGATAATTCTGTTAAAACAATTACCTTATTTTAATTAATGCCATATATTTAATATTGCTTGGTGCAAAAGAACCATATAACCCTCCTTTGTTAAACCTTGCATCTATTGCATTTTCTCAAGACTTACGGAGTACTTTATGTACTTACATGTTGCACTCAAAAATAATACCTAGAGGAATATGAAGCTCAAGAAGGAAACTTCGACTATGGCGCGTATGGTTTCAACGAAGACTTTCCGGAGTACTAGGTTGTGTTTCCCCAGTCAATTGCCTGTGGCGTATTGATGGGTCTCCGCTGGATTTACTTCTGCTTTCGCTGTGCTTTATGTTTTGTGTGTGTGGGGCATCTTGAAGCCTCATTTGTAATAAAAGGCATTTTGGTCTGTACTCTCTATTATTGTAATAAAGCGTTGTTGGTTATGTAATTATCACTGTTTGACTGTATGTACTAGCTTTGATCTGAGACTAATGCTGTAATACACAAAGTGTCCAGATTTGAAAATCTGGGGTCCCGATAGTATGTATGCATGTTCTAGATCTACGTACTACGATAATATATAGCTCTCCATGTATGGCCACTTAATGTACATATATACTTGCATGTACTCCATTTAAGTATGGTACACTGATGATTTTAGGATGGAACATGGGTAGATGAAAACTAACACCCTCGCTTCCACCACTAGGCCACCATAAATTTGGATGATAGTTAGGAAGAAAATATTCAAGTGATATTTATCAACACACAAGACGCCCCAACGTGTGCCTGCCTCTTTTGTGTTGTTATTGTTGGATCTAGGATCCCAAATCTGCAATCACACAAAATCTGGACACAAATGGAGAAGAGACGCAAGAGATAATCGAGTCTGAACTTGAGAGTTTTTCACACAAACTCTGATAACTGCACTCTGGACGTGCTACAGTATCTGAAAACAGAGCGCTTAACTTTTTACTCAACGCTGCAGAAAGAAGTTAACTGACACCCGAAAACTTTTCAACCTCAAAACCACTATGTTGGTTCATGATCCTAATAACCCGGATCACAAACTTACAACTCAAATATATGAAGGAAATACACTTATCTGCATTTTGGCCGAACTGCAGTCCTGACAACCACTGACTGATAAAACGATGCAGAACTGAAACAAACAGAATTGAGGCAAGTTGAAGACAACGCTAGACTGAAACCAATGCAGACTTTTTATTTAGACTGACTGAAAACAAAACTATTCTGACTTAACAGCAGCAAAACAAGATTAGAGATAACAGTTATTGCTCAACACACTTACGGAACAAAACGAGTACAAGGATACTTAAATGGAGTACATGGTCAAGACGATGAACAACCACTACAAAGTGGCCAATTAAGTCTTGATTATGCATGCATAACAGGAACATGGGTCGTCCTAGATGAGGCCAAGATACTCCGCGGTGAGAGGCTTGAAGACGCGCTGCTCGTCGGACTCGAGCGCCACCGCGAGCTGCGGCCATATGTATGCACTAACGAGCCATGACCCGTCGCCTCCAGGCAGCGAGCTCACCGACACGTAGGCCGAGCAAAGCGTCCAGGCATCCGTAACGGGCATCGCCAGAGCAGCTTTGCCGAAGCCGAAGTCCGTGTTGAGCTGGAACGAGCCGAACACCGACTGGGTTAACGTCGGGCTGCCGAGCCCGACGACGGCCGGCGCCATCAATTCTTGGCTCTTGTGCACCTCCGCAAAGTCCACCAGATCCTGGAAGTGCTCGTCGTAGTCTATCGACGTGATGGCATCACGTACCATGGCCGCTACCTCCGCCAGTGTCTTTCGCTGGATCTCCTCTACGGTCGCGTTCCCAAGAGCGTAGGTCATGAGGTTGCCAAAGTAGTTGCGCACTACGGGGATGAGCTCAGGCACCGTGATCCGCGGCCGCCCGTCCACGAACCACCCCATGCGGCAGCGCTCCGCGCGCATGCGAGACGCGGCCACTACGGCGGCGAGGACCTTCCACAGGTACGCGGACACCGCCTGGACGCGCGACGAGCGCTGGCCCGTGGTGCTCGCCATGTCGCGCAGGCTGGCGATGTCGCTTGCCTCGATGTAGTAGAGGCGGTCGACGAAGCTGTGATCGGCCGTCAGGACGTTGACCAGCCGGTGCTGGTCATACGTTGTTAACGAGGCGTCCAGTGAGGCGTTGTATGACGGCAGGTTGCGAGGGCGGAACACCGAGCGGTCGTGGTTGGGGCTTCCCCCGGCGATCCTTCCCGTCCGCGCGAGCTCGGACCACATCCTGACGAACATGGCGGCGGAATGGCCGTCGCTAAGAAGGTGGTTGTAGCCCCAATAGACGGCGAATCTGCCGCAGGCAAAGGACAGCAGCTGGACCGACAGAGCGACCTCTTCGGGGAACGGCAGCATGATCTTCTTCAAGGACTCCTCCGCCAGGCCGTAGTCCAGGCTCCCCAGGGCGACGTTGACCTCCCCAACTATAAGCTCCGCGCCTTGGTTGTGGCAGTGGAGCTCGGGGAGGCCAGAGCATGGGTTCGTGCCGATGCGGCCGGCGAGAGGGTAGAAGTAGTTGAGCCAGGACGGCAGGACGGCCTCGAAGGTGGCGACGACGGCGTCCCACTCACCGGCTGTCAGAATCCTGGGGTAGAGGCATAGCATGCGCTGTTGGACGTTGCCGCCGTAGACGTCGAGGTTGGAGACGGGCGCCACGTGCGGCTGGATGGAGGGGTCGGAGGCCTTCACAAGGCGGCGACTCATGACGCGAATGGTCAGGTCGACAGAGCCATCAACAGCCGTAGGCGCCATATATTGATATCTAAGCTAACTACTCGACGGTATATTGATATGTTTAGGTCGACGGCTGCAGCTTGAGGACGAGCCCTACTTTTATATAGGCGTTGGCCATCCGATAAATAGCGGAAATGCACTGATTTTCATTGGAAAACATCTGGCTTCAAAATGGCTGACTCCCACCAGGGTAATGCAGTGATGCTTCCTATCTGTGATGACGCTCTGTGTTGACGTGCATCTATCGGGGTGATGAAGCATGAAGGCTCCACAAGTACATATCTGTATACGTAATCCGCCTGGAAAGCGCTGCAAGCGACGTTAGTGACAGCGACCTGGAAACTTTCGCTGCTTTGTTGTTTCCTCCCGTGATGCTTCCTGTCTGTCTTGACGTGCATCGATCGGTCCAAGCATGACGACGACATACGACGCAAACAGCGTGCATACGGTCGAAGCATGACGACGACATACGACGCAAACAGCCGTCCACCTCCGGCCAGGTGACTGGCGTCCTCCACGGCCGTATCCAAGGATATGCTTATTTTCGCAAACATGTCTACGGAGCCATTTCTACAAATAACATCTCTCGTCGGTGGATAAGTTTTGTAAAGTTAGCTTAAATTTATTGGACATTATTGTGCTTCATAAATAGTATGTAGCTAGCTACTTAATTTATATATGGATAATCCATTATAAGGTGAATGACAATTATATGTAATTATATATTATTAAATATAATGATATTTTGATTTTCTGTACAAAAATCCTATGTCAAATTAATTATTTGGATTTATTTGACTTTTATTTGATTTTTCTGAGTTTTCCGGAGCTTTAAAATCTATTTTGAAATTAAAAAAGTATTTTTATTATGAAAATATAATACCAAAATAAGTTAAAAATATTTTATTAAAGTCCAAAACATCTCCAGGAAGTTCTTTGAATTTTTCTGGAATTGTTGGAAGTAATTTCATTTTTTCTGAGCTTTATTGAATTTATTAGGCTTTTCTGAAAAATCTAAAATCAGAAAATTAAAATTTCCTTCCTCTCTCCGGCCGACGCGTGGACGAACCAGATTGAGCCACCTCCAACGCACCCCGGCCCATCTCCGCCGTCCGCCAACCCCGCCTACCCCTCTCCCGCGCTCGTCACGTGGCCGGCCTGGATTTCGCCCGCGACCGCACCACGGCCCATCTGCGTCGTCCGTTCCTCGCTCCTTCCTCGGCCGCCCGGTCCCCATCCGACCGCCCGCATCTCCCTTTCCTCCGTCTCTCGCTGATAGGTCGGGCCCGCCTGTCGGGGTGCCTTCTTCCCCGCGCGCCCGCCTCCTTCTTTTCCGGCCGCGCCACCGCCATGGCCGTTACACCGCTCCACCCTTTCTGGCCGCCACGTCTCCCTTCGTGCGCCGCAAACCACTCCACACAAACTTCCCCCTCTTTCGCGCCCACTTCCCCACCTCCCACGCCGGCGAAATTCGCCGCCTCGCGCCCTCCGCCTCAGAATACCACCCCGCCACGCCTATCTCCACACTTCCTCCCTCCGCCTCCCATCCTCTCCCGGTCGCTCCACCGCCACCGCCTGGCACCCGAGCCGCCGCTTCTTCCTCGCCGCCGACCGCCTCCGCTCGCCGCCGAGCTCCGCGTCAGGGTGAAATGAGTTCCCCTCCTCCACATCTCCCTGTTCCCACCGTCATCGCCGGCAGCCGTGCCGCTGTTTCCTGGCAAGACCACCGTCCCCGTGAGCTCTCCGGTCGGCCTCCCACGTTGCCTTCCCCGCGCCTGCGTGGCGGCTGACGTGGCGCGACGCCAGCGCCACCTCCGCGCCATTGGCCCAGTCAACGCCGACCCAGCCTCCCCTTGCCACCTCAGCCGACACCTCCTCCCGTGAACCTGGTCTATGGACCAGAGCCCACTGTCAGTCGGCCTACCCCCAGGGCTGACGTCAGCATGATGCCATAAATTCAATTTTTCAGTACAAAAATAATTCAGCCGAAATTAAATCCTCTGCTGATGTCATAATTCTCATTTTTCTTTAGAAAAATAATTCCAAAAATCCAGTTTATTCATTTTCTCTGATTTTAAACTTCCAAGAGCCTGTTCTCCTTCATCCTAACTCCGATTGAGCCCATTCAAATTTCTAAATTCATCAAAAATTCCAAACTATCTATTTCTGCCATCCATTTAAATATTGGAAATTTATTTAATATTTTTTAAATATAAATTTCAAATTTCAATACCCAGTTTATTTTCAAAACCTCAGTTTCATTCCAAATTTTATCTGCACTTCCAAAATTCAAATTCAAACCTTATAAATTCTTCATAAAATCCATTCTATTTTTCTGGGCCCAAATAGTTTTCCAACAAATTCTTCTCCAATTAATCTTTCAGATATCCATTCTCCCTCGTATGAACTCCGAATCCGTTGAAACTTTATCCTAAATTCATATAAAATTATAAACTTCCTTCCAGTAAAAATATTATATTTTTTTAGTTTATTTGTATTTATTTGTTCGTTTGTGTTATCGTTTGCTGCGTAGAACCCGACTCCCGCCGCCTCCTCTTCCTCCGCCGCCTCGCCGCCCCGTCGTCGCCTGACCGACACAGGCCACGTCGGTACCGCGCACAGTGGCCGCCGCGTGGCGCCACGTCGCCTCGTCGTGCCACCTCGGCATGGCTCGCCATCCGTGGACCCGGTCCACGGTGAGACCGAGCCCACATGTCCGAATTTTCGAATTTCAAATTTATGCTCATCATAATTATGATTTTTCAATACAAAAATAAATCAAATTTCCCGAGGTCATAACTTTCTTATTTTAACTCCGATTTGACCTGTTCAAATTTCTAAAGTTTTCTACACTCTTTTTCAATTTTTGAATTTTATTTGAATTTATGATGGGAACGGGGTCCCGATCTTCCAACAGGTTCTGGATATGTTCGATTTGGTGGAGGCGCGACACAAATCGATCCGGCTTCCGAACAACACGTCCCGAACCCCGCAATCGCAGCACCACGTCTCCTCGGGTTTTCAACCGTGCGCAGCCGGTTGACCTCGCCAAGAAGGCTAATCCTTGCTGCGAATCGAAGAACACAAGCAAGAACAAGAAAGATCACAACTAAATTGCAGATATATTGATGTAGCACTCGATAATTGGGGTCTCACAAACCGATGAACGGCGAAACTGTTCAAAGACAGATTTAATCTAAGCAAAACCCCACCCTAATGGTGGGGGTGGCGGCTGTATATAAAGGAGTAAGGGGCGTGTAAAACCTCTGGACGCGTCCTTAATGGACTCCAACATGATACAAAGCCGAACGGCCTAAAAGACGGTGTCGCAGCACCCTGATAGATTCTGAACGTCCACTTATTTCGATGATTCCCGTCGACTCAGAAGGAATTTTGACATGGGACCAGATCCATTGGAAAGGTTATCTTCTCAGCTTTCCATACATATGTGGAACGTCCAAAACGAAGTCCGGATGCGATCTGGGCGTCCGTTTAGTGCAGCCTGGTCCTGGACTCGAGTTGGATTCAAGTCGGCCACCGTGACAGATTCTGAATGTCCACTTGTTTCGACGATTCCCGTTGACACAGAAGGAATTTTGACATGATACCAGAGCCGTTGGAAAGGTTATCTTCTTAGCTTTCCATACATATGTGGAACGTCCAAAACGGAGTCCGGATGCGATCTGGACGTCCGTTTTAGTGCAGCCTGGTCCTGGACTCCGAATTGGATTCGAAGTGGCTTGAGTTGGACATCCAACATGATTTGACCACCCTTGCTGGACTTGTGCGCCTCGTACCCCTTCTCCAAGTACTTCCTGATCCTCTCCATGATTCCTAATCATAATTAAATCATTAGGTAGTAATCGATTCTCAAATGAACAAAAGAAGTACTTAGGAACGAGTTCACCAGAATTCAATTGTCGGTATGAGCTCTAGTGATTGGTCCTTGAATATCTAGTGGAGGAGTGTTGTGTATATCTGAAGAAGTGATGTCCTCATCATCCTCCCCCTCTTGAAGCGGAGTTGTCCTCAACTCAGCCTCATTTTCTTCTCCCAAGTATGGCTTCAAATCTGAAATGTTAAAGGTGGGACTAACCCCAAACTCGGGAGGAAACTCAAGTTTATATGCATTATCATTTAGCTTCTCAACTATCTTAAAAGGACCAGCAGCTCTAGGCATCAATTTTGACTTTCTTAACTCAGAAATCTATCCTTTCGCAAGTGCAACCAAACAAAATCACCGGTTCAAGTTTAACTTCCTTTCTACCTTTACTACCAAGTAATCCTATATTTTCATTCATCTTTTCAATATTTGCCTTAGTAGTCTCTTGCATTTTGATAATAAAATCAGCACGCTCCTTAGCATCATTATGAACCCTCTCACTAGTAGGCAAAGGTAAAATATCAATAGGGCCATGGGGATTGAATCCATACACTACCTGAAAAGGACTTACCTTGGTGGTGGAGTGTTCCGCTCGATTATATGCGAACTCAACATGCGGCAAACACTCTTCCCACAGTTTCAAATTGTTCTTCAAAATAGCTCTCAACATGGTAGACAATGTGCGGTTCACCACCTCGGTTTGGCCATCAGTTTGTGGGTGACATGTGGTAGAGAACAACAACTTTGTACCCAACTTGTTCCATAGAGTACGCCAAAAGTGACTCAAGAACTTGACATCACGATCCGAAACAATAGTAGAAGGCATACCATGCAAACGAACTATCTCTTTAAAAAAGAGGTCAGCAATATGAACGGCATCATCGGTTTTATGACATGGTATAAAGTGAGTCATCTTAGAAAAACGATCCACAACAACAAAAATGCTATCAAGAGAAAATAAAGCATCTTTGCACACAAAAGCATAGCATGTATTATTAACTTCATCAACTACAGCAAGGTCTGATTTTGTGGCAAGCATAACAGAATTTTTCAAATGGAGTACTTGCAGTTTTTCAGATTTATCATGTTCCTTTGGATCATTAGTAGCAGCAGCTCTCGCCCTATCGGCCTCTATAATCTCAGCTGGGGTCAAAGGCAGTAAAGTAACTTTCTTTCCCTTATGCATAAAAGTGTATGTGTTACTACTACCATGGTGTAAAGCATCATTATCAAATTCCCAAGGTCGACCCAATAAAAGAGAGCATGCTTGCATGGGAACCACATCACAATCAACATGATCAAGCACCAACGGAAAAATGGACTCGGCATGTTTGCGTTACCTTAGCTTTTCTAGAGTCATTTAACCATTGAATATGGTATGGATGTGGATGCGGTCGCGTGGTCAAGCTAAGCTTCTTGACCAAATCAAAACTCACCAAGTTGTTGCAACTTCCTCCATCAATGATGACACGTGCACGGTTCTTGATTGCAAAGAAGGTCTGAAACAAATTATGGCGTTGAAGTTTATCGGGTTGTTGTACTGCGTCGAGGACGCGTTGCACAATGATGCTCCGTAGCATCGGTGTGGACGCCCCACCAAGGACGAGATCGTCATCACCACCGCCATTGTCGTCCGAGGCAGCAGTAACATCATCATCCTCCTCGACATCCGAAGTGCTGATGTAGCATCCATCTTCTGTGGCGATGTATGCCCGTTGGCTAGGGCAATTCTTCTGCACATGACCAAGTCCATGGCAGCGGTGGCACTGAATGCCGGAGGAGCGGCCCGTTGAAGCCACGGAAGAAGAACTCTTAGCTGGACCCTGCAAGGAATTTTTGTAGAATCTGCAAGGCGTGTCGTGGAAGGTGGCTTTGGTGGCGCTGCCATCTTGTTCACAGTGGTGGAGCGAACGAAAACTCAAGAAGACTTGGGCGGTTCCGTCAATGTAGTCGTCGCGGCGTGTAGAAGGGTCGTCCGGTGCGTGCCTTAGCTGATTACGTAGTCCTCGCAATTCTTTTTCTGCAAGCATAGCAAGGTGGAACAACTGGTTGACAGTAGAAAATTCTTTATAATCAACAATGTCCTGAATTTCACGCCGTAACCCCCCGTAGAAACGACAAATCTTATCCTCCGTGTCCTCAACAACCCCACAACGCACCATACCCTTTTGAAGCTCAGCATAATAGTCTTGAATGTAACTATCACCTTGTTCTAAGCGCTGCAATTTTTTCTCAATTCAAGTTTATATGAGGGAGGAACAAAACGATTACGCATAGCTTCTTTTAAGCGCTCCCATGTATCGGGTTGTAAGCGTATGGTACTTAGTTCATTCCACCGATAATAGCAAAGTCCTTAAACTCACTAGTAGCTTGTCTAACTCTATGTTGCTCGTGAACTAAGTGAGAGTTAAACTTCGCTCACCGTCATCTCCCAATCTAGATATATTTCAGCATCATAAAGACCAGAAAAAGATGGAATGGTAAACTTGACTTTAGCAAAAGGATCGTCGTTACCATGACGGTTCTGGTTATTACCTCCCATACCATGTCGGTTTTGCTGAAGACGCCGACGTAGTCGTGCATCTTGTGTCGCCCACGATCAATGTTGCCATCAGATCATGCGGTGTGTCATCATCATGATGATGGCCGTCATTGACAGTGGCGCGTGCCTCAATGTGTCTATCCGACCGGTGATGTCGACCATCCGCCGCTCCACCCGCTCAATGCCTTCCGTGGTGTTCAATCGGGTAATGGCGGCGACGATGGTGTCCAATCTCGCCGAGATCGGTGAGTGAAGCGTTTTGTTTGTCGAGCGCAGCTTGTAGCCGGCGCGACTAACACACTCGTTGAAATCGACCGGTGTCCGTCCTCTTCGTTTCACGCCATGGTTAGTGGAAATACAGGAAAACAAAAGGATTATCCTATCAACTACAAAGGAAGGGCATGGAACCCGCAAAGGAAGTGACTTACCAAGCTCTTACAAGTGTTCTTACCAAAGCAAGGCAAAGGATACCGGAGAGTGTGATCCGCGATTGCAAGGGTCGAACTGTGCTATCCGGAAGTAGGTATATGGAGCTTGGCGCCAATTATGTGAGTGGAACACAAATTAATAACGAGATAGTAATGCTGAATAAATGTCCAAAGCATCGGTCCTAGTTGTTTGGTCAAAATGTGTCCTATAACGGTATGATATGAAGAACAAGGAGTCAAGAATGAATAATGAAGCAAAGACAAGAACAAAGATGGCGGCACCGAGAAACTTAATTCAGACAAACACAACACAAATGAGGCTCACACCTAAAACGTGCTCATCACGTTTTTTCTTCTTTTTTTTGGCCACGGATGGCACTCATGACCTTCAGTAGGTGCCAAATTTTTTTCCTTTTTATTTTTTGTATTTTTTCGCAGCGAGCACGTGAATAGGAACCACACAAAGTTTCACGTCAATCGATATAAGGTGTGGTCTACGAAAATGATGAATGTGCTAAAAAGTCGGTGACGAAATTTCGGAGCTCGAGTACTACACTTTCCAGGCCGAATTTGGGCAAGATAAATTCGCCGAAACTGACATTGTCTGTTTGATTCGAATGTAAAATTTAATTTCACCCAACTTCAAAAAAAAATCGCCTGATTTCGAGTCCGTATGAGAAAGTTATGGCCGTTTGAAGTAAGGTCTTCGAGTTATGGTTTGTGTGGAGGCCGAAACGAAAATCGGGCGGAGTAAATTGGTGGAATTGGGGGCGGAAGCTCAGGGAAAGGTGGGTGATGGTTCTGGGAGATCACGAGATGCGATGGGTGACTCAAACAGAGGGTGGGATATGGGTGGGAAAACAAAAATTGACGGCTAGGGTTTGTATGAAAGGTAGCGGAAGCAAAACAACCCGAAACAAAACACGATCTAAACCAGCAACACAACTCGACTAAGGACACAAACTCAACACTACGGACTCTGGAATCAAATTGTGCAAAAGGCTAAACACGATCTGGGACAGGAAACAACCTATGACTACAATTTTTTAGGGCATTTTCTTGGACTCTAGGATGAAATCGAAAACAACAAGATGGGTAAACTCGAACCTGGAGGAACACCTGAAGCTCTGATTACCACTTGATGGGAACGGGGTCCCGATCTTCCAACAGGTTCTGGATATGTTCGATTTGGTGGAGACGCGACACAAATCGATCCGGCTTCCGAACAACACGTCCCGAACCCCGCAATCGCAGCACCACGTCTCCTCAGGTTATCAACCGTGCGTAGCCCGGTTGACCTCGCCAAGAAGGCTAATCCTTGCCTGCGAATCGAAGAACACAAGCAAGAACAAGAAAGATCACAACTGAATTGCAGATATATTGATGTAGCACTCGATAATTGGGGTCTCACAAACCGATGAACGGCGAAACTGTTCAAAGACAGATTTAATCTAAGCAAAACCCCACCCTAATGGTGGGGGTGGCGGCTGTATATAAAGGAGTAAGGGGCGTGTAAAACCCCTGGACACGTCCTTAATGGACTCCAACATGATACAAAGCCGAACGGCCTAAAAGACGGTGTCGCAGCACCCTGATAGATTCTGAACGTCCACTTGTTTCGACGATTCCTGTCGACTCAGAAGGAATTTTGACATGGGACCAGATCCATTGGAAAGGTTATCTTCTCAGCTTTCCATACATATGTGGAACGTCCAAAACAGAGTCCGGATGCGATCTGGGCGTCCGTTTTAGTGCAGCCTGGTCCTGGACTCCGAGTTGGATTCGAAGTCGGCCACCCTGACAGATTCTGAATGTCCACTTGTTTCGACGATTCCCATTGACACAGAAGGAATTTTGACATGAGATCAGAGCCATTGGAAATGTTATCTTCTCAGCTTTCCATACATATGTGGAACGTCCAAAACGGAGTCCGGATGCGATCTGGACGTCCGTTTTAGTGCAGCCTGGTCCTGGACTCCGAATTGGATTCGAAGTGGCTTGAGTTGGACATCCAACATGATTTGACCACCCTTGCTGGACTTGTGCGCCTCGTACCCCTTCTCCAAGTACTTCCTGATCCTCTCCATGGTTCCTAATCATAATTAAATCATTAGGTAGTAATCGATTCTCAAATGAACAAAAAGAAGTACTTAGGAACGAGTTCACCAGAAATTCAATTGTCGGTGCGAGCTCTAGTGATTGGTCCTTGAATATCAAGTGGAGGAGTGTTGTGTATATCCGAAGAAGTGATGTCCTCATCAATTTATGTGTATTTATTTGCTTTGTTATTTTGTCTTTTCGCGCGTAGAATCCGACGTTGCCGAAGAATTTGTCGAGCCACAACAAGAGGGACCAAACAACGCACAAGAAGGCAAGTCTCCTTTGAATATTCTGAACCTATGTTTGTGAAATGTTTTTGATTATTTTAAATTTAATGCACTGCTATGTAACATAAAATGATAATTTACGCTGTAAGGATAATAGTTATACCGATAATTGTTATGCCCTCATTTAACATTGACAACCATGTACCTTTGACACACTAGGATTCTCTATACTCAGTATTGAGATTATTAATTCTTTGCTAAATATTAGAACGATAGTAAAATACTTAGTCGTGCTAAATAACTTTTGTAACCTTGAAATGGAAATTTATATTTTATTGATCTAGACTTTTGTTCAGAAATTAGTGGCGATTGGTGTTGCCACCGTACATTCAAAATAAATAAAATGTGAAAATTGTTTTAGACCAGGGCGGATGGCTGGATTGGATTGGTGCGGTTAGCACGGGAACTTGTAAGGTGTATGTTCCGCCGTAGTCAATTAAGGACCGACGCTTGTGTTTGTCCAAACTGAGTACTCCCTAGCTGAAAAAATTACAATAGTCTAGTTTAGGTACCACCAGTGGAAGGTGAGTGCCAGGGATTTACTGGTTATTCACAGTGAGAGACAGGGATTTACTGTACTCATACGGTGCAAGAGGGGGGCTTCTGACTGGGTGGATTTAACTCTTCAACGATGAAACCTCAGCGGGTGGTGACTAGCTAGACTAGAGTAAGGTAAAGGCTTTGTGATGAATTATCTAGGTCTCATGCCTAAGGAAGCATGTTGGCTATTAAGATAACCTGTCTCTTGTGGGTAAAGTGTACAACCTCTACAGAGTGTAAAACTATTCGAATAGCCGTGCCCACGGTCAAGGGCGGACAAGGAATGCATTCATATGGTAGATCTTTGGTTTTGATTTTAAAATAAATGTTTTGAGAACTCGAGAGTGGATGGAACTCTCGGAGTTGTATCCTGGCGGATGGAGCCAGTGCGGGTGGTTGGAACCCGTGGTTTTGAACCTTGGCGGTTGGAGCCAGTTAACTAGTATTGGTGGTTGGAACCTTCACTGGAAAATTATTGATAATTCTGTTAAAACAATTACCTTATTTAAATTAATGTCTTCGAAAATATTTAATGGTATCTGAAATAAAATATTGCTTGGTGCAAAAGAATCATATAACCCTCCTTTGTTAAACCTTGCATCTATTGCATTTTTCCAAGACTTGCAGAGCACTTTATGTACTCACATGTTGCACTCAAAAATAATACCCAGAGGAATATGAAACTCAAGAAGGAAACTTCGACTATGGCGCGTATGGTTTCAACAAGACTTTCCGGAGTACTAGGTTGTGTTTCTCCAGTCAATTGCCTGTGGCGTATTGATGGGTCTCCACTGGATTTACTTCTGCTTCCGCTGCGCTTTATGTTTTGTGTGTGTATGAGGTCTTGAAGCTTCATTCGAAATAAAAAGGCCTTTTGGTATGTACTCTCTATTATCGTAATAAAATGTTGTTGGTTATGTAATCATTACTGTTTGACTGTGTGCACTAGCTTTGATCTGAAACTAGTGCTGTAATACATAGAGGATCTAGATTTGAAAATCCAGGGTCCCGACAGTACGTATGCGTGTTCTAGATCTACGTACTACGATAATATATAAGTCTCCATGCATGGCCACTTAATGTACATATATACTTGCATGTACTCCATTTAAGTATGTTACACTGATGATTTTAGGATCGAACATGGGTAGATGAAAACTAACACCCTCGCTTCCACCACTAGGCTACCGTAAATTTGTATGATAGTTAGAAAATATTCAGATGATATTTATCAACACACAAGACGCCCCAACGTGCGCCTGCTTGTTTTGTGTTCTTATTGCTCAACCCACTTACGGAACTAAACGAGTACAAGGATACTTAAATGGAGTACAAGGTCAAGACGATGAACAACCACTACAAAGTGGCCAATTATGTCTTGATTATGCATGCATAACAGGAACATGGGTCGTCCTAGATGAGGCCAAGATACTCCGCGGTGAGAGGCTTGAAGACGCGCTGCTCGTCGGATTCAAGCGCCACCGCGAGCTGCGGCCATATGTATGCACTAACGAGCCATGACCCGTCGCCTCCAGGCAGCGCGCTCAACGACATGTAGGCCGAGCAAATCGTCCCGGCATTCGTAACGGGCATCGTCAGAGCAGCTTTGCCGAAGCCGAAGTCCGTGTTGAGCTGGAACGAGTCGAACACCGACTGGCTTAACGTCGGGCTGCCGAGCCCGACGACGGCCGTCTCCATCAATCCTTGGGTCTTATGCACTTCCACAAAGTCCACCAGATCCTGGAAGTGCTCGTCGTAGTCTATCGACGTGATGGCATCACGTACCATGGCCGCTACCTCCGCCAGTGGCTTTCGCTGGATCTCCTCTACGGTCGCGTTCCCAAGAGCGTAGGTCATGAGGTTGCCGAAGTAGTTGCGCACTATGGGGATGAGCTCAGGCACCGTGATCCGCGACCGCCCGTCCACCCACCACCCCATGCGGCAGCGCTCCGAGCGCATGCGAGACGCGGCCACTACGGCGGCAAGGACCTTCCACAGGTACGCGGACACCGCCTGGACGCGCGACGAGCGCTGGCCCGTGGTGCTCGCCATGTCGCGCAGGCTGGCGATGTCGCTTGCCTCGATGTAGTAGAGGCGGTCGACGAAGCTGTGATGGGCCGTCAGGACGTTAACCAGCCGGTGCTGGTCATACGTTGTTAACCAGGCATCCAGTGTGGCGCTGTATGACGGCGGGTTGCGAGGGCGGAACACCGAGCGGTCGTGGTTGGGGCTTCCCCCGGCGATCCTCCCTGTCAGCGCGAGCTCTGACCACATCCTGACGAACATGGCGGCGGAATGGCCGTCGGTAACAAGGTGGTTGAAGCCCCAATAGACGGAGAATCTGCCGCAGGCAAAGGACAGAAGCTGGACCGACAGAGCGACCTCTTCGGGGAACGGCAACATGATTTTTTTCAACGACTCCGACGCCAGGCCGTAGTCCAGGCTCCCCAGGGCGACGTTGACCTCTCCAACTATAAGCTCCGCGCCTTGGTTGTGGCAGTGGAGCTCGGGGAGGCCGGAGCATGGGTTGGTGCCGATGCGGCCGGCGAGAGGGTAGAAGTAGTTGAGCAGGGACGGCAGGACGGCCTCGAAGGTGGCGACGACGGTGTCCCAGTCACCGACTGTCAGAATCCTAGGGTAGAGGCATAGCATGCGCTCTTGGACGTTGCCGCCGTAGACGTCGAGGTTGGAGACGGGCGCCACGTGCGGCTGGATGGAGGGGTCGGAGGCCTTCACAAGGCGGCGACTCATGACGCGGATGGTCAGGTCGACGGAGCCATCAACAGCCGTAGGCACCATATTGATAGCTAAGCTAACTACTCGACGGTATATTGATATGTTTAGGTCGACGGCTGTAGCTTGAGGACGAGCCCTAATTTTATATAGGCGCTGGCCATCCGATAAATAACGGAAATGCAATAATTTTCATTGGAAAACATCTGGCTTCAAAAGGTAATCCAGTGATGCTTCCTGTCTGTCTTTTTTTGTTTCCTCCCGTGATGCTTCCTGTCTGTCTTGACGTGCATCGATCGGTCCAAGCATGACGACGACAATCTGCAACCAAAATCATAAAAATCATCTACTACTCTTAAATCACACTTGAAAAACAATCTATCCTAATCTGCACCCTATTAGCACATTTAGCGTTATGATAAAACTGTCTGTGATTTGTCATCTAGTATTAGATTTTTTTGTAGTAGTGGAGCGCTAAACGGCGTGATGGAGCGTCCTAAACCCTGCTTTTTTTTGTTTCCTCCCGTGATGCTTCCTGTCTGTCTTGACGTGATGACGCCCTGTCTGTGTTGACGTGCATCTATCGGGGTGATGAAGCATGAAGGCTCCACAAGCCTACGTTATACTATATTGTAGTGAAGGAGAAGTACATATCTGCATACGTAATCCGCCTGGAAAGCGCTGCAAGCGAGGTTAGTGACGTGCATCGATCGGTCGAAGCATGTATGACGACGACATACGACGCAAACAGCGTGCATACGGTCGAAGCATGACGACGACATACGACGCATCCAAGGATAGGTAAGTAGTTGAATTTATGGAAATTTTCTTGAAAGATTTAGATTTGTTAAAATGAGTTTGAAAATAAATTTCGTAAATAATTTGATAATCGTCCCCAAGGATAGACAATTTTTTGAAATAAATCTCGAAATGCAAGCATCATGACTTTTGGCCTAAAATAGGTTTTTAAAAAGAGTTTACAAGAGGAGTACTGGATTTTCATTATTTTGAACTCAGGGTAAGAGAGCATTACAAGCAAAAATGGCTAAGGCAGCATATAGATCAGAAGGAATCATTTAGAAGAGACAAGAATGAGCAATTCTACTTATATTTCTAGAAATAGAATTTTTAAGAAGTAATTCTAGTCATGAAACTATCGGCCAGGCTAACTAGGTTACGACCTGCAGTCGATATGCTCTGATACCATGCCTGTCAGACCCCATATTTTACTATATGGAATCCTCTGTGATTTATTGCACTATTCTCTGGATCAGTAGATAGTGCTCACAGATACAGAAAATGAATATCAAATACATACCATGCGGAAGCATAAATAAAAAAGTAAACTTACACATGGGCCGATTAGGTCGAAATCAATAAATTGCAGCAGCGGAAGTAATGGATTGCGCGAAGGCTACGAAAGCAGAAAACAAAATTTTTCTACCGCGCACACAAGGACATCATGCTTAAGGAGGGATCATGGATCGTTACCACTAGACGCAGCAGCAGCAATGAAGAAGAGTTGGAGAAGCCGATCCAACCACGCGTCGAGGTAGTAGTGGAAGTAGTCGATCGTCCCGAACCGATCGTCTCCTCCACGCGATCAACCACACCACGAGCGATCCAATCAGAGGTTGTTGTTGCCGATCAACGCCGCAACGAGCAGCGCCTCCACCGGTATCCACACGTCCGGTGGAACGCCGATCGCGAGTGTACCAAAGACTCGCGGCGGCTAGGGTTTGGCTCGGAGGTGGTGGCTAGGGATTAGCTCGGGATTATCGGATGCATCCCTCACCCCGCCTCCATATATAGACCTCCTCACTTGGGCCTCGTGGACCGAGGCCCAATAGGAGTCTATCCGGATCTCTATCCGAATTGAGCCCATATCCGAATCACATTTGAATTAGTGTTCCAACCCGTTAAGTGTGCGACCACAGGTTCACGTATACTTGGTCGCGACCGAAACATCTTTCCGGTCACCACATTAATAGCGGCCTCTAGTAAGACATATTAACCCCAAAGTATACGTAAAGATCATATCGGTGAACACGTAATGTTCTCATGTACTAATCCTTTGCCTCACGATATAGATTAAGCTCAAGGCGAGACCTGTGTCATCCTCTTAATAGCTCAATCACTCTCTCGATTCCGTGATGGATTATGAACTCGTGATTGACTCCTCAATCACCTTGGCATGGCCATGCACTTTAATAATCCATTACATCGAGGAGCCCAGAGATATCTCTCCCATAAGGAGGGGCAAATTCTATCTTGATCATTCACATCCCACTACATGTTTCATGGCAAACCCAAAGACTACTTTTATGACTACTCGCCACGGAGTAGTGTTTAGTAGTCCCAAAATAAGCTACTACGCATGCCGGGAACTATGATGATCTCAAGTCTAAGGATTCCACATAAACACTACTTGAGACCAACGATGACACATGGAATCTCTGCGTGTCTCATGGCGGGTCTATCCAACATATGTTCACTAACACATGTCCATATTATTGATTTGGTATCTCCATACCATGATCCATGAGACATGATCATCAATCAATATATATGCTGATCTTTGAATCATATTTGTTCCTCATATGAAATATAATCAGGGATCATTTAGAAATAGCAACATTTTGGCATTAAGAGTCTCATGAATAAGTCACATACTCATTGATCAATAATGATAATGTCTATTTCAAGGAACAAAGCAATGTATCATAAACATAGTATGTGATATATTCAACATCTCCATGTTGCCTCTAGGGCATATCACCAACAGGAAGAACAAAACACACAGGTGGGACCTTCAGGACATGCCCACAAGCAGCCAACTAGAGGTTCGCGACCTAGCCCTTGACATCTTCATCTTCTTTGTCATCATGACCAATAGTGTTGCTGAGGCGCAGTGATCTGATTCTTGATTCTGAATTTGTTGTGAGAGCGAGTGTGAGCACACTAACCACCGTGCTCCGCGAGCCAATACACAGAATACAAATAAATAGTATGCAAGGCTTATCAAAGGAAAGGCTCGGGTTATTTTATTTACCAGAAATTGCTTTGGGTAGCATTATCATTATTGAATCCTAGTGTTATAGTTGCTAACTAGGACTCTACACGGCGATTGCCATAATTGACTTAATCCACCAAAGATATATTTTCTTTACTGATTGCTGTCTAAGACTCCAAACAGCGGGTGACATCATTCATTTAATCCACCGAACATACACTTTCTATATTGATTGCTGTCTAAGACTCCAAACAGCAGGTGACATCATTCATTTAATCTACCAACATACACTTTCTATATTGATTGCTGTCTAAACTCCAAACAGCGGGTGACATCATTTATTTAATCCACCGAACATAGTGACATCATTTATTTAATCCATCGAACATAGTGACATCATTTATTTAATCCACCGAACATACATTTTCTAGGTTGATTGTTGTCTAAACTCCAAACAGCGGGTGACATCATTTATTTAATCCACCGAACATAGTGACATCATTTATTTAATCCACCGAACATACACTTTCTTTGTTGATTGCTGTCTAAACTCCAAACAGCGGGTGACATCATTTATTTAATCCACCAATACTTTTTGTATTCCGAATTCCTAATAATCCAATCTTGTAATCAGTATTCCTCAACTCTTTACTTCTGAATTCTAATGATTCTCTAACATGATTCATCGGTATTTCTCCACCAAGAATATCATTAATCAAGTTTTCACCTCAATTATCATATCTCCAAATTTCCACAAATTCAAGTCATCCATCTAGATCAAATCCTATTAATCCCACTAAATCCAACAATTACCTTTACACTCTTCTAATTCTCCAAAATCATTTAAATCATCTATCTAGCCTATCTATTCATTTAGACTCCACCAATTTATTTCTCCTAGACTCCTTTTTATCATTTCCTTCTTATAATCGACATGAATTCACCAATCATCGTTATGTATTTACCACAACAGTCATCTTCTTTTCTAACGACTCTATTTATTCTTCCTAGCATTTTATTTTATGAGAAGTATCGTCATTATTTGCTTTTGAAATATAATACATAGAAATTTCCTGAGACTTAGCAGTTTAAACAAAAATATAATGTGTATGAGAATGCAATAATAGTAGCGATTCAGATCCCATCCATCGTTACATGGCATCTGCACCATGTGCTTAATCCTTCAGTGTTATAGCCGCTTAACTTATCACTAGGGCGACACCCAGGGCAACACAAATCAGGGCCATTAAGTGCCCTCCACTTTTCCATTCCCACCCATTAAGTTTTTGAAATAGAACTATATCTAGTTAAGTTCCCATGTCCACCCATGACCGTGAGCACGACTATTCGAATAGTTTTGACTCTGCAGAGTTTGTACACTTTCACCCCAAGAGACAGTCAACTCGTTGACCCACATGTTTCCTTAGTCATGTAGTTGAGTAGACCATCACAGTGACTTTTCAAAGTATCTAGTTCATTTTGTCATCTCACCTTATGGGAAACTGCCCACTTGCGGTGGGTCCCATCTATGCACGGGATGTTCACCACGGCTACTAGCGTTGTTTGGGCTCCACTCTCCGCAGCGCTAGTACGACTGGTGAACTTCACCCTCCACTCGGTGTCCCTTTAGGCCTCCTTGCCCTTGTGTATCCACTTCTATCCACTACTAGTGAGATGCGTCCGGGAGTTTCGATAAATTTACTTAGCCAAGTTGTACTTTCAGACTTGTGGTTGCACTGTTTTACGTGGGAGGTCATGACAAGATTCAGTCCTTAGGACTATATGGGCGGTTCTACCATATTCCATAATTTGTGCTTCCACTGCACCACATACCAGCCCCCAAACCATCCGCCCAGATACTTTAGCAAGTTGAGGTTTTTGGGAGCATAAAATAATCATATCCAACACATATCAGTCATTACCACCATGAGTGCCCAACCAAAATTTCTCATGTTTAAAAATGATAATGATGCTTGGGGTATTTCAGCGCCCCCGAGTATCTATGCAGTACTAAGCATGGTGTATAATTAGGGACTTATTTTCGAAAGGCTACTATTATAATTTTGCTAGGGCGACAAGGTACACATATTCAATATTCCAAAGGAGGTTTAATATTAATCAAGGCATACAATGGGCATATATCTAGAATCTTGAATTAAACATGTATTGTATATGAAATAGCAGCATACAATTTGATAATTTAAACCAAAGTAATTTTGCAGAAAATGTAGGTTCAACATGATCAAAGTATTGACTCGTCTGGCGCGGTTTACCGAGGTCTTGAGCTCACACAATGCTTTCTTATTCATTGGTCTTGGGCTTCTGGCCTTTATCTTCACCTGGATCTTGATCTCGCCTAATCCATCAAATCTTCAGGACTCCAATTTCTAATTACGCGATAAATGAAGGATCGTGCGAAGGCTACGCAAGCAGAAAACAAAAACTTTTCTACCGCGCACACAAGGACATCATGCTTAAGGAGGGATCATGGATCGTTACCACTAAACGCGCAGCGCAGCGGAAGAAGAGTTGGAGAAGCCGATCCAACCACGTGCGTCGAGGTAGTAGTGGAAGTAGCCGATCGTCCCGAACCGATCGTCTCCTCCACGCGATCAACCACACCACGAGCAGATCCAATCAGAGGTTGTTGATGCCGATCAACGCCGCAACGAGCGGCGCCTCACCGGTATCCACACGTCCGAGGCGAACGCCGATCGCGAGTGTACCAGCACTCGCGAGCGGCTAGGGTTTGGCTCAGGAGGTGGCGGCTAGGGATTAGCTCGGGATTATCAGATGCATCCCCTCAGCCCCTCGCCTCCATATATATAGACCTCCTCACTTGGGCCTCGTGGACCGAGGCCCAATAGGAGTCTATCCGGATCTCTATCCGAATTGAGCCCATATCCGAATCACATTCGAATTAGTGTTCCAACCCGTTAAGTGTGCGACCACAGGGTTCACGTATACTTGGTCGCGACCGAAACACCTTTCCGGTCACCACATTAATAGCGGCCTCTAGTAAGACATATTAACCCCAAAGTATACGTAAAGATCATATCGGTGAACTCGTAATGTTCTCATGTACTAATCCTCACGATATAGATTAAGCTCAAGGCGAGACCTGTCATCCTCTTAATAGCTCAATCACTCTCTCGATTCGTGATGGATTATGAACTCGTGATTGACTCCTCAATCACCTTGGCATGGCCATGCACTTTAATAATCCATTACATCGAGGGGCCCGAGATATCTCTCCCATAAGGAGGGGCAAATTCTATCTTGATCATTCACATCCCACTACATGTTTCATGGCAAACCCAAAGACTACTTTTATGACTACCCGATTCACGGAGTAGTGTTTAGTAGTCCCAAAATAAGCTACTACGCATGCTGGGAACCATGATGATCTCAAATCTAAGGATTCCACATAAACACTACTTGAGACCAACCGATGACACATGGAATCTCTGCGGTGTCTCATGGCGGGTCTATCCAACATATGTTCACTAACACATGTCCATATTATTGATTTGGTATCTCCATACCATGATCCATGAGACATGATCATCAATCAATACATATGCTGATCTTTGAATCATATTTGTTCCTCATATGAAATATAATCAGGGATCATTTGGAAATAGCAACATTTTGGCATTAAGAGCCTCATGAATAAGTCACATACTCATTGATCAATAATGATAATGTCTATTTCAAGGAACAAAGCAATGTATCATAAACATAGTATGTGATATATTCAACATCTCCATGTTGCCTCTAGGGCATATCACCAACAATAAACAACTGAATCCAAATAAAGGCAAATAACTCAAAAGATCCAAAATAAATCCGAATAATCTTGATTTAGTTTTGTTATAAGTTAATGGTCGGTTCGAGTGATTTGAGACAAGGTTGGTTACATAAGGTTGTATTTTAATATTTGTTAGTTAGCAACATCTACCTTTAAGGTTTATTTAAGATGACCCGTTAAATATTAGACACCTATTCCAATTATTATTAAGGGTATCTTTACTTAATTTGAATATTTAACTAAAGCCTTTTTTTCTTTACTAATGCCTTTGGTCAATTTAGATTTTAAAATAAATACTAAAGGCACCTTATTCATTCATTATGATAACTAATCCAAATTTAACTCCCTCATCATTGCTTCTACATCCTATTTAAATTTTATAAGCTTCTCTAAATTATTTTCTAAATTCAACTGAGTTTCCAAAATTATGATTTTGGTTTCATTGGACAGATCTTGAATTTAGATGAATTTAGAAATTTGTTTTATTCAATTTGGAGTAAAAATAAATAAGTTATGCCCCTTTGAAACCTTTCGGTTTAATTAAATACCAAAAATATGAAAACTCGACAGTGGGGCCCATCGGCGATGACCGCGCCACGCGGGCGCCGACAGTGGGGCTCACTGGTAGCGGCTCCTTCTCTCTCCCCTTCTGTCGATGGCAAGCGGGACCCACCGTCGTGAACGCGCACATAGCGGTCGGCGGACAAAGGGCCCACATGTCACCAATGAAAATAAAGAAAGGCTCACCTCGGCTGCGGGCGGGGCTCGAGCAGCACTACCGAGGGAGCCTAGGGGGGAGAAGAGAATTAGCGGTGCTAGCCAGGGGAACGCTCGAGTGTTGCTTACCTATATAGGACATATATGCCTCTTAAGCCATCTGCTGGAGAGGGCCGAGCAGAGGTGGTTCCAGGCTGAGGGAGGGCAGTGGAGTCGCCGGTGAGGGGTGGCCGGAGGGCCAGAGGTGGCAACCAAAATGCGTTGTGGGGTGGTGAGGATGCCGATGGTGAGGTCGACGAGGAACGGGGAGTGCCGGAGAGGGGTCGGCGGCGTGCGGTGGCGGCGGCTCGGAAGGAGCTCCAGTGATGGCGAGCTACGGGCGGTAAGAAGCTCGGGCAAGGCCGGGGTCGTCTTCGCGGTGTGCCGGAGATGGTGTGTTGGCGGGGAATCGGATTTTAATGGCTTAGGGCGGCGGATTGTAAGTCACTGGAGTTGGGGAAGGAGGTAGGATTGCTGGCGGCTACAAGGGGTTTGGGCTCAATTATTCCCGGTGGAAGGATGAGGAAGGCACAACGATTCTCTTGGTAGGTGCCCTGGGTTTTATAGCCAGCAGGACGTGGCCGGCCACAGACGGCATCGCGCGGGACAGGCGGTGATGTCGGGCGGCGATGGCAGGCGGCGGTGTCAGCGGCGACAGCGGCGGCGGGACATGGCAGCGAGATTCGGGGGCGGTTTGCTCGAGTTTTCCCCCACGCCGCTGCTCAGCTTAGCGCACGTGGCCGTGTCGCGTGGCTTTGGCCAGAGCGGAGGAGGAGAAGGGGGGACCGGGCGCGCGTGGGGAAGAGGAGAAAGGAGGGCCCAGCAGTCGTGCCCACCGCTGTGGCGAGGAGGTGGGGAGGGAGCGGGGTAGGCGGAGGTTGGGCAGGGCTACAACGAGGCGAGGCGGCTCGGCCTTGGGCAGAGGGAGGCAGTGACGCGGGCGCGGTGGCACACAATTAGAAGGGAGAGGAAAAAGAGAAGGGGGCAGAGTAGCGGGAGAAAGGGAGAAGGGGAGGGAGACAGAGAAAAGGGGGTGGGACCCACATGTAAGAGAGAGAGATAAAAGAAATGGTAGAGTGGGAAAGAGAAGAAAATGTTTGGGCTTGGTTTTGAAATTTCAGATTTCTAATTTAAATTTTTGTTTCATATTATGATCACTGATCTTTGCATGACATTTAGAATTTAAACTTTAAATTTTCAGCTATTAAATGAGTTTCTATTGTTATTATCCTTTAGTTCATATGTGTTTGTATTTTAGTCATTCACTTTTATTGCTATTTATGTCATTATTCCCACAATGAGCTTTTATATTTTAAATCAGGTTCCTCTTTCCTTATACTGGATCATCTTTTCAGATTCGTATTTAAAATTCTAGTTTTCTATTATTTGCATAATCCCTATTCGGCATTACTAATATTTGTCTTTGTCTTTTATACATTTAGTCAATTTTTGGATTCTCAACCACACTTAGGAAAGCACCATAAAATCCAAGGAAACACCATCAAAACCCAAATTTCAATAAAATATATTGCAAAATAATTTAGAAGACCCGTATTTTTAGATTTAGAATTTCCAGGATGTTACATATTTTTATACTGAAAAATCAATTTATGTACTGGAAAATGGCTTTATGACGTCAGGCTGACATCAGCCATGGGCTAACAGAGACTGACCAGTGGGCCCGGTCTATGTGGACCGAGTCCACGTACCAAAGAGAGCTGAGGTGGCACGTGGCTGCTGACCGGGCGAGCGGTCGCTGGCGTGGCACACACGTGGTGTGTGGTCGCGGCCACGTCACCTACCACACGGCCACACCGGATGGAGGCGGCGCTCAGTTCCCGATGGTCGCTGGCGCTCCGGTGGGCAATGGCGCATAGGGAGGGGCTCAGGAGAAAGAGGAAGCGACGGGGAGTTCAACGGTACCTGGTGCGGGACTCAGCGATGACCGAAGGGTGGTCGGCGGTGAAGGAGAAGGGGGCAATGGCGCATGGCTCCTGCAGTGATGGTGTTCCGGCGGCGCTGGCTGATGGCAGAGGGGCGGAGGAGGTTCGCACGGCTCCGGAGAAGTTGAAGATGTCGTCAGCGGGGCGCCAAGAGGGCCCAGGCGGCGGCAATTTCTCGCCGTTGGACCGCCAGAGCTCGGCGAAGAGTGGAAACGGTGCTAGGTCGTCTCGGGCACGGAGGGAAGGAAATGGTAGAGGGGAAAATGGTGGCGGCGCATGGGGATCCTCGGGGAGGGTTTTATAGGCGGAGGTGAGGAGTAACGGTCGGTGAAATAACTCATCGGAGTTGAAGGCCGAGCAGTGGTGTGGTGCAGCGGTTAGCGGGGATTAAAGGATGCGAAAACGGTCGGAATTGAGTGGGGGCGTGAAGAGGGCATTCAAATGTGCATTAGCTCGGGGTTTAAGTGAAGAACAATGGCCGAATCAAAAGCTCCGGCGGGCATCAATGGTGGTGGCGGATGTTGAAGAAAGGGAGGAGGAAGACACCCCTGACAGGTGGGACCCGCGTATCGGTGAGAGAGATGGGGAAAGGAAATGGCGGACGGACGGAGTTGAGACACGTGGCAAGCAGGTGAATCTCGGCCGTTCAGTTGAAACGAAGGGGTAGGTTATGGTGGACGGCCATGATTAGATCAAGAGATGGATGGATTTAATCCGGGCATGACACGTGTCAGCCCGAGATTAATCCGGATTTAAATTATGTTTTAATTTTTCAGAAATACTAGGAGGCTTTTAAACATACTTAGAAAATAGCTAATAAAGTCTAATAATTCCAACAAAATTCACAGAAATTCTTGGAGATATTTTAGACTTATTAAAAATATTTCCAACTTAAAGTTGGTCTTTTAATTTTTACAAAAATACTTTTTAGCTTTGAAATTGATTTTTAAAATCCAGAAAAACACAAAAATCCAAATAAAAGCCAAATACTTTAAAATATTTAATTTGAAATAGGGTTTTATGGAAATTAAAAATACTCTTTATTTAATAATATTTTTTATGTTTTTATTTAAATTACTTTTTAGAAAAGCCTTTTTAAAAAAAACTAAAAACAGGCAAACGAAATCTCAGAAATTCAAGCAATCAAATAATACTTATTTTATTTTAAATTAAATTAATTTTAATTTTTTTCTTTGCTAAGAATTTTGAAATAAACAGCTGGGCTGTTACAACACTGGAGCACGTGGAGATCAAAGGTGGATAATGCGTGAAAAATCTAAGGGAGGTGCGAGGCTTCGTCATGTGATGAGTTGAAAGATGTTATGGAAGGATTTTGTAACATGGAAGGCTTAGAGATATTGGAAAATCTGTGTTTGGAAGGGTTTCATGTCCCTTGATTTTTAGAAGAGATAGAATTTTGTGTCCGTGTTTGAATGGAACATGGTTTGGGGCATTAGCCTGTAAAAATAGGGAGAGGATAAGGGCTAATGCAAGGTTTTTGCAGAATAGATTGAAGGGGCTTTAGTTTTGGCTAGGCTTTTAGCGGTGCTTGTGAGGGCACTTTGTAAATCCATGAAAATCTAGTAATTAACATCATCTTGATTCAATTTGGTTCTTGATTTGCTTGAAAAATGCTGGTGATTGTAGTTGAATTGAAGTTTATGACTATGTGTAAAAGTATCATATCGCAGGCTGAAAAATATAGGATTTTGAGTACATGCAAACCGAGTGATCAAGCGAGCTGTTCGATTGAGTGGTCAAAATCTTCTCCGAGCACTAAAAGATTCCAAAAAGTGGAAGCAATTTTTTACCCCATCTAATTGCGGTAATCGATCCTATAGTTGCTTTGTTTTAGGAGCGCCTCAATGATGAGATGAAGTGGTCACTCGCTATCCACGATATCCCCAACTTCCAAACCTTGATTAACATGACCATTCGTGTAACAACCCATCTGTTTTTTTTATTTTGAGTAATTTTTTTAAATTAAATTATTTTGGTTTAAAAATAAAAATAAGAGTTTTGTTTGTGTGAAATTTGAATTTTGTTTTGCCCTAATTTTCTGCTTTTAAGAAAGCTAGATTTGAAAAGTAATTTGAAGTAAAAACTTAAAAATATTATTAAATAAAATGATAGCTCAAATTAATTATTTGGATTTATTTGGTATTTCTGATTTTCCGGGAGTTTTAAAATCTATTTGAAACTAAAAAGTATTTTAAAGTATGAAAATATAATACCAAAATAAGTTTGAAATATTTTATCTAAGTCCAAAATATCTCCAGGAGCTTTTGTGAATTTTTCTGGAATTTTTAGAATTTATTTCATATTTTTCTGAGCTTTATTGAATTTTCTAGGCCTTTCTGTAAATTAAAAAGGAAAATAAAATTTCCTTCCTCTCTCCGGCCGACGCGTGGACGGCCCAGATTGAGCCACGTCCAACGCGCCCCGACCCATCTCCGCCGTCCGCCCACCCCGCCTACCCCTTTCCCACGCTCGCACGTGTCCGGCCCGATTCGCACCATGCCGCCGCCCAGCTGATCTCACCTGTCCGCAGCCACTTGACCCCCTTCGACTGTCCGATCCCCGCCCCCACGATCTGACAGCTACCCGCTCCCCTCTCACTCTCCCACTGACAGCCCGGGCCCGCTGTCAGGCCCGACTTCTCCCTCGGGCCATCCCCTTCCTCGCGCCGCCCCGTGACACAACCGCCGCCCCGCCCTTCCCGGCCTCTCCTCCCTCTCTTCCGCCTGCGCCACCCTCTCTTCGTGCGCCGCACACCACGCACCCCGCACCCACTTCCCCTCTTTTGCACCCACTTTCCCTCTCTCGCTCCCACTCCCCATCTCCGCCCGCAACCGCCGCCCACCACCGACGGCACAGTCGCCGCTCCTCCCCTTGCCCGAGCACCCCGTTCCCCACCGCATCTCCCTCGCCTCCTCTTCCCTCCTCTTCCCTCCCCACAACGTGTCCTCTCTCTCCGAGCGCCGCCGCCAACTCCGGCGAGAGATTGCCGTCGCCTCGGCCACCCTCGTGCCTCGTCGTCGCCTCCTTCGGCTTCCCCGCGCCGCCGTGAAGCTCGGACACCCCTCGGCCGAAGCTCCTCGCCGCCGAATCGCGGTCGCGCCAGGAGACCCATGCCACCTCCGCCACCTCCTCGTCGCCGGCTACCATCGCCACCGCCGCTCGGGACAAGGTGAAACCGACTCCTCGCTCTCCTCTCCTCCTTCGCCCCTCGTCGTCGGCCGCCAGGCGCCGGAGTGCCGCCGCCGCCGCGCCGAGCGCCGCCTCGGTCGGCACTGCCACCCGTGCCTACGTGGCAGGTGGTGTGACGCCGCGTCAGTGCCACGTCGGTGCCACCTCGGTTCCCCGCGCCCAGTTGGCGCCACGCAAGCCACACGCCACCCCCTTGCCACCTCACCACTTTCCCTGGTCCATGGACTCGGTCCACATGGACCGGGCCCATCTCGATCGGCCCACCCTGGGTTGGCCTTGATGACATAATAAATCCATTTTCCCGTAGAAAAATAATTCGGCCAAAAAAGAAATTCATTGCAGACGCAACAATTACGATTTTCCTTTAGAAATATAATTCCAATAATCCAGTTTATTGTTTTTATCTGATCTTAAATTTCCCAGAGACCGTTCTCCTTCATCCTAACTCCGATTGAGCCCATTCAAATTTCTAAATTCATCAAAAATTCTAAACTATCAATTTCTGCCATCCTTTTAAATGTTTGAAATTTATTTGGTATTTAAAAATTTAAAATTCAAATTTCAATACCTAGTTTATTTTCAGAACCTCAGTTCCATTTCAAATTTTCTGTGCATTTCCAAAATTCAAATTCAAACTTTGTAAAACCCCCATAAAATCTATTCTATTTTTTCTGAGCTCAAATATTTTTATTTCCAATAAACTCTTTTCCAATTAATCTTCCAGATATCCATTCTCCCTCGTATGAACTCCGAATCCGTTGAAACTTTCTCCTAAATTCATATAAAATTATGAACTTCCTTCCAGTAAAAATATTATATTTTTGTAATTTTATTTGTATTCATTTGTGTGTTTGTGTTATCGTTTTGCGCGTAGAACACGACGTTGTCGAAGAATTCTCAGACCCGCAGCAAGAAGGTCAAGACATCGCACACGAAGGTAAGTCTCATTTGAACATTTTGTACCAATGCTTGAGAAATGATTTTTATTATTTTAAATTTAATGCATTTGCTACGTTACATAAAATGATAGTTTCTATTGTAATGATAATAGTTAAACCAATAATTGTTATCCCCTCATTTGATATTGACAACCATGTACCTTTGTCACCATAGGTTTCTCTTGTCTTAGTATTGAGATTATTATGTAATTGTTAATTTTAGAACGGTAGTAATTGCTTAGACAAGCCAGTCGGTCGGTATAACCCTTCGGGTGGAAAATTGATATGAATGTTTTCACCTTTTTATTTAGTGGCAATAAGTATTGTTGTTGTTTTTAAACTAAAATAAATTGGTGAAAGATGTTTAGACTTGGGCGGATGGTAAGATTGGATTGGTGTGGTTTAGCACGAGAACTTGTAAAGGGTATGTTCCGTCCTAGTCAATTAAGGACCAAAGCTTGTGTTTGTCCAAACTGAGCACTACCGTACAACCACATGTCTATATGGGTACGACCTAACTGACTAACTTATAATAGTTTAGTTTAGGTACCACCAGTGGAAAGTGGGTGCCAGGGATTTATGTCAGACCCGGATTTTGCAATCCAGACTCTGCTGTGCCTTACTGCATTATTCCCTGGATCAGTAGATAATGCACAGATACATTCTTGAATCATTTCATACATTGCGAATTCACAACAAGCCATAATATTATTACATTGCAAATGTTAAGTTAGGCCTTCACAAAGGCGCAGTTGATACAGTAGGGCCAAGCCGGCCAAATATCTACATTACAAAAGTCTAGCAGCGGAAGAGATACAAAGTAGGCCTTTAAACCACAAGCAAAGACTGAGGGCAAAAATGGTCACATAAATATTCTAGGGCTCTAGAATATCTGGATGAAACCACACCTTAGTCTAGATGCCTAGGGGTCTAAGCGCGGATTATCCGTCCTAATTCCCGGCGCGGTCTTCTCCATCTGCAGCAGGTGCTTCCTCGTAGGCATACGGATCTTGAGCTCCCGAATCCGGATTTTTGGTATTGCGAGAGTGAGCACACTAGCCACCGTGCTCAGCGAGTCAACACACAGAATGCAGTAGGTAGTATGCAAGGCTTTTAACAAGGGAAGGCTCAAGTGGTTTTTGAGGGCAATCGGACGTGGGGAAATGATGAGGGTGGCACAATGTCCTTTGGTCGCTCCCGGCTTTATAGCGGCGAAAGGGCCTGCTCCCGCGGACTGGCGCGGCGGGCGGCTGCATGGCGATGGGCGGCAAGCGGCAGGCGGCGGAAGGGCGGCGGGTTCGGGCGTCGTGGGGTCTTTTCCCATAACGCTGCCCCTCTGTGGGCCTCCAGCAGCATGGGCGCTGCACGGCCGCGAGGATGTCCGGGGCCTGGAGGAGGAGGAAGAAAGGGAAAGCGCCTGACAGTGGGGCCCGCTTGCCAGAGAGAGAGGGGGCGCGGGAGAGGGATCCGCGCGGGCGGCCGAGATGGTGCCCCGGGTGGGACGTGGCGCCATCCGGACCGGACGAGTGTCGGCCCGAGGGAGAGGGAGGGCGGATCCGGGGGCGACGTGGGCGGATCCAGTCCGTCCACGCGTCGGCCGGGGGTGGGGTTTTGGGTTTTATTTTTGATTTTGAATTTTTAGAAATGCTAGAGGGCATAATACAATTCGGAAAAATACTAAATTAGCACCAAAAGTTTTTGAAAATTCACAGAGGCTCAAAGAGATATTTTTGGGCTTAATAAAATTATTTCGCCACAAAGTGGTTATTTCATTTAATACTCTTAGGCCTACAACTGACTTCTTTTCCTTTTCCCTTTTTATTTTTCTCCTCTTTTCTTTTAAAATTGGAGATATATTTACTTTGTGTAAAAGCACTCATATATATACATATATATACATGCATATACATATACATATATATATATCTAAGCTTGCCCTACTCATTTCTAGAAAGCTTTCATCGGCGCTTCTGCCACTTATACTTCTGAAATTTAAATCTGTCCTTGTTTCTTTGAAAACCTATTTACGTTAACTTTCGGAGTTTTCTTTATGGATCATCTTTTCTGATTCGAATTAAAACTTAGGATTCTCTATTAATTAAACAGATGGGCTCCTCCACAAAATTCTTCAGAAAAACACTTTCAAAACCCGACTCAACACAATGCGCTACATAATATTTCATAATATTTTATTATACAATTCTTCTTAGTTTTCAGGGTGTTACAATTTACTAGTTATTCACAGTGAGGGACAGGGATTTACTGTACTCATATGGCCAAGAGGGAGCTTCTGACTGGGTGGATTTAACCCTTCAGCGGTTAAACCTCAGCGGGTGATGTCTAGCTAAACTAGAGTGAGGTAAAAGTTTTGTGATATTTTATCTGGGTCTCATGCCTAAGGAAACATGTTGGCTATTAAGATGACCTATCTCTTATGGGTAAAGTTGTACAACCTCTGCAGAGTGTTAAAACTATTTGAATAGCCGTGCCCACGGTCAAGGGCGGGCAAGGAATGCATTCACATGGTAGATCTTTGGTTTTGGTTTTAAAGTAAAAGTTTTGGGTATCCGAGAGTGGATAGAACTCTCGGGTTGTCCTGGTGGATGTAGCTAGTGTGGGTGGTTGGAACCTGTAGTCTTGAACCTTGGCGGATGGAGTCAGTTAACTAGTGTTGGTGAATAGAACCTTCACTCTAAAATGCTTAATAGTTTCGGTCGAAGTAATTACTTTGTTAAATTAATGCCTTCAAAAATATTTAATGGTATTGAAAATAAAATATTGTTTTGTGAAAAAGAACCATATAACCCTCCTTTGTTGAGCCTTGCATCTACTGTATTTTTCCAAGACTTGCGGAGTACTTTATGTACTCACATGCTACACTTAAAACAAAATCTCAGAGGAATACGAAGCTCAGGAAGGAGACTACGACTACTTCGCGTGCGGTTTCGACGAAGGGTTTCCGGAGTACTAGGTTGTGCTTCCCCAGTCAATTGCCTGTGGCGTATTGATGGGTCTTCATCAGAGTTTATTTTGCTTCCGCTGTGTTTTGTGTGTTGCGAGGTCTTGAAACCTCAGTTGTAATGAAGAGACCTTTCGGTCTGTACACTTTATTATTGTAATATTCATTGTAGGATATGAAATCATCACTGTTTGACTGTGTGCACTAGCTTTGATCTAGGACTAGTGCTGTAATACACAGAGGATCCGGATTCAGAAATTCGGGTCCCGACAATTCGGGTTGAGGATAGCACCGAAACAGTGGTGGAGAGCTACAAATGCAAGTGTCTTGCACAAAAATCAGCAAGCAGTAGCAAGCCAAGACCACACATTTGGCAACAAACAAGTGCATGTCCTTCGGCACCACTAATATGGGGCGCCCGATCTTCACGACGTAGGATCAAGGATAAATTTGGATCCGCGCAACCTAATGAACCGATGGCACCAACCACTGTTAGAGCAACAACCTGCAACAAAAGAAGTCACCCAACCACATGCTCATGATCTATGCAACCTAATGAACTGAATGATCCACGTACCTCCGAAACCAACTGAGCAGCATAAGCGTTTGGAATGGTCCAAATGTCACCAGGCGATCCATGCTCAATCGGATGGTGCGAGCGTTCAGAGTGGTCTGAACGTCTCCAAGTGATCAAGGCGGTCCACACCCAATAGGACAGTGCGAGTCGTTCGAAGCGGTCCGAACTTCACCGAAGTAATCAGGCGACTCGCGAATGATTGGACAGTCCAGAACACCAAAGCTATTCGGAATGGTTCGAACATCACCTAAGTGATCTATGGTTCATGGCCGATCGAACGGTGGAGCGATACGAAGCTGTTTGGACTAGTCTGAATGTTCTGATGTGATCGAATGGTCCAAAATCGATCGAACGGCCCTGAAAGAATTTGAGGCCGATTGGTTTGATCCGAAGGTTGTTCTTGATGTCGATTGAAATTGTTCAATGTTAGCAGTAAATTTGAGAATCCACCTGGACTTACGGACAAACCGACGTGGCCATGAGTGCTTGGACATGTCTTCCCTTACTTGGCTCCCATGTCTTTCTACTCCATTGTTGCAATGTCAAAAGCTTCACATTCTTCAACCTGAGAATGCACAGAACATTAGAATGAGGTTGTATCCAGTTCTTACGTAAATTAAAACCAAATGCAACTAGGAGTGAATTCACCTATTGATTAATCTATTTAGCTCGTGCTTGTGTAATCGGTCCAATTGGGATGTCCTCATCATCCTCCCCCTCTTGAGAAGGAGTCATCCTCGACTTTGATTCTTTCGGACCAAAGAATGGCAACAAATCAGCAACATTGAATGTAGAACTCACATCATAATCATCACCCGAAAGCTTGATTTTATATGCATTGTCATTGATCTTTTCATGCACTTTGAATAGACCATCTCCTTGAGGCATTCGCTTGGAGTTGCGCTGATCCGAAAAATGTTCTTTGCGTAGATGCTCCCAAACTATCGCCTAGGTGGTTAGCCTAGTCGATGGCAAAACCTTAGTGGGAGAGGTCAGGTTGACATTGAGCATTGTAAAAGTCATGTTGTGATTTTCTTTAACGTGAGGATGATCACATCGTGTGGGTAAAGTTGTGCAACCATTGCAGAGTGTAAAACTATTCGAATTGCCATGTCCCCGATTATGGACAATGCTTGGTGATTTCACACAAGGGATAGAGTTTTCATAAATGTTTGGTTGGGTTAAGTTGGAAAGTGAACGGTTAGTTCAGTGGTGGTCCTTACATGAATGGTTATTTCACGTGTGGTTCATTGGAGTGAATGGTCAGTTCACTTGTAGTTATTCTCAATTCCTTTGATTGTTTACTTATTAATCACTTCCAAAGTTCACTTTAAATCTATTTATTGTATTTACTTTAAGTTATTGCTTTTTGCAAAGTAACCTTTTCAACCATCTTTTGGTAAGCCTTGCATACTATATTGCATTTTTGTTACAAACGACTTGCTGAATACTCAATGTACTCACGACTATATTCATAATTGCTTAGTTGCTAAAGAAGAACCATAGCAGCCTGAGGTTTATGAAGGACGATACTTCAACGACTTCGCGGATTAGGACTTCGCTCCCTAGTCGATTGCCTGTGGGCATGTCGAGTGGCTACTACGCTTTTGTTTTATTTTCCGCTGTAAGTTTCTTCAGCCATTTAGGCTATTATCTATAAGCTTGGCCATAAGGTCGCAACTCTGATAATTATTAATAATATTTGAGTCTTTTCTTAGTAAGTCGTGATATGGTCGATATTTCATCTATATTTACATTGTGTGCACTAGCGTGATCCTAGACTTGCGCAAAATACACAGGAGAGTCCAGATTTGTAGATTCGGGTCTCAACAACTGTTGCCTCAAACCTCCTCTCGCCTACCCCTCCCTCAAGTCCTATCTCACTGTCGGTGACACCCTCTACGGCCTCTTCCTCCTCTCCTTCTCCCCCACTCTCGCCGAGCTCTCGTCCTAGCCTAGATCTGGTCGTGCATGGAGGTCCAATAGTACGACAAGTAGGGAGGTCTGGTGAGAGCAATGCCTCGGGGTCCCCGCACCTCTCCTCCAATTCCATTGTCGGTGGCCTCACCTCTCCTCTGATCCCATCGCTGATCCACCCCACCTGGGCTGCCCGCAAGAGCGGCGCCTGCATTGGCCTAGACACTACCGGATCTGGTCTAAATCTGACCTCCTCGACGCTGGCTTGCCCAGATATAGAGGGGAGGCACTTGGCCAACTCCGCCACCGCCCTAGCCTTTTCAGCTGCCGTTGCCTCTGGATCCCGCCGGACCTAGCCCTGGGAACCTGCCGCCTTCTAGCGTCAGACTCGCATGGGCTGCCGCATAGCCCGAGCTTCCCCAGCCAGCTCATCGTCGTGAAACCGCTGCTACTCAGCATTGGGGATGTGGGGGCAAGGAAGTAGAACCTTAAGCCGAGCGTAGGCTTTTCCTTTGTCTCTTTGCTACCTCTCACCAGAAGCCACCGTTTCTTCTGTAGTTTATGTGACAAGCCTATAAGCCACCACCTTTACCCTTTCTTCCCTCCATGATGGCACACATCTGACGCGGAATCTTGAGGCCACCCTCTAGAGTGGAGCACTGTGGATGCCCTAAGTCATCGCCAAAGTGAAAGATAGAGTGGTTCTGAAATTCAATCTTATAACAAATAGCAAACCGATCTACAAACCGTTCTTGACAAAGAAAGATGAATAATTACAATAGTCAGATCAAGACAAGCCTAATGGGTAAATTGCTAATGGTGGATTGCTACGCTGATGGTGGAGAGGGCAGCAGTAATGGTGGAGATGGAGGATGCTGTGGGAGATGGTGATGATATTGATGAAACGTCCAAACCCCTTATAGGGCCTATTCTTTTTAGGTTCAGCTTATGGCTACGACTTATGGCTTTTAGTCTGTTTGTGATAGAATACGGAGTAACAGACACTTGCATGTGGTTTTGGCCGATATAAATGAAGTTGCTACACTGTGTACTACAATCAACCTGTAGACCCCAACTTGAACAGATATTCTATTTGAAAGCCAGATACTGTAGAAAAACAAAAAAACAACTTTTAGAAGCCAAAAATAGGAGGCCCGTAGATGCATTTCTGAATTCCTTTATAGCCCTTCTGTGTAGGTGTAACGTCCTGAAAATTTAAAAGTTTTAGAATGCAATATTGTGAATTATTCTTCAATGCATTGTGCTTGAGTTTGAGCTTTTATAGTATTTTCTGGAAAAGCTGGTTAAAGTTCCCAAAAGTTAAAAAAATTACACCTGTTTAAATAATAGAAAATTTAAATTTCAATTCCAAATCTGAAAAGATGATCCATAAAAACGAGGGAGAAACTTGGCCTAAAAACCTAAGTAACCACATATAAAAATTTAAATACAAACACCAACCACACAAACCAAAAATTAAAAAGAAAAGAAAAGAAGAATGAAATGGGGAGCAGGCCGAGGCCAGCCCAGCTCATGAACCCCCCGCCCCTCTCTCGACCTCTCATCGACCGACGGGCCCCACCCGCACGGCCCCCTTTTGTAATATCCCGAACGTCGTTACAGTGCAAGTTTTTAAACAATCGCGGAATCGCCGGTTTTTTGGTAAATCGTGGAAAGGGAAAAATATGAATTGTAGAATATTGTAAAATGAATTAAATAAATTAAAATAAATAATTTAGATGTTTTAGGTCGTCTGGAGGGTGGGCCGGTAGCTTTGGGCCACCGGCCCAAATGGGGCCGTACCCCTCCCAAACCCGAATGCCTTTATAAACCCCTCCTTGGCCCTCCACCCTCCCCACCCATTGGCCGCCCCACCCCTTGGCGCCTCCCCTCCCCTATTAATGCCATGGGTGCTGCTGCCATTGGAGGAGAAGGAAGGGGAAGAAGGAAGGAGAAGGAAGGAGAAGAAGAAGAGGAGGAGACAAAAAAGGGTTGATCCTCCATCTAGGTAATTTTCCCCCATTCCAAATTCTCTGTTTTTCAGATTAATTAGGGTTCTTGGTACGGATTTTGAAGGTAGTTAATAGATTAATTGCCCGATTTAAGATTAGATGTTGTCTGTCTGTAGATTGATTCGCATAGCGCGGCTTGTCGCGCGGTTGTGACCTAGTAAACGCATTTTCCTACAGACTCTCCCAAAAGGAAAGTTGTAGAAGAATTCCATATGCATCTCTTGTATTTGTTTCGGATTTTTCTACCGTGGGATCTGGGAGATACGGAGTCGGCAATACCGCTGTCTGTCAGGCGGACAGATTGGTATAGTCCGACGGTAATCCAGAGTTTATAAATAGTAAACGAATTTTCTAGTCATGGCCGTAATTTATAAAGTTGTAGATAATTTAGATATAGAGATTCTGTATAAATTTCAGAATTGTTAGACCTCTGTGCTGTTGTTGGCACGCGTTTGAATACTGCTGTCCAATCTGCCAGAACAGAGTTCTTCCTCTATTTTGGGCATTAAATTACTCCTAGCTGTGATTAAAATAAAAATAGGTGTTCTGCATGAAAATTGTAGGTTTTTAAGTCGTGAATCCATAGAGGTATTATTTGTTGGATTTGGATCATTATTTTTAAAGATACAAAATTGTGAAGCAGCGCTGCTGCAGAAGGGTTTTTGCTGTTTTGCTCAGCGGAGGAGAGTTAGTGCGGGTTCGGGGTTTAGCGACGCTTATAATTATTTTTTTGCCATGTTTGTATGCTGTGGCTTGGTGCTGAGAGATGTCTTTTGGACAGGTGGTCTTGTCTCTGAGCGTTCTTGATTGTTTTGCTTCGCTTCGTCGGATTGAGGCAAGTGAACGTAGCGGTGGTTGCTACCGTTTAACTTGTTATTCCTTCTACTTGCAATTTACATTATTATCTTAATTTGATACATGATGTCATGATTGTATGATATTTTAATTGTGGAGATGATAGCAAATATTTATCCATTGACATGTTGATATTATGCTAGTAGACATGTGGAATTCTTGCTTAATGTTATAATGTGGACATGAAAATAACATGTGGTGGATGTGAATATGTTGTGAGCATGATGATGCTCCTTTGAAGTTGGAATTCATGTGATTAATGAACTATCATATCATTCATATCATTCATGTCATATCATGTCCTTTGTGTATGTGGATGTCACCGCTTATAACCGCGACCGTACCGGTACAACATCGTATATTGCCGTAATATGATGCACCTCTTCGCCCACGGAAAGCATCGTGTATTGCCGAAATACGATGCATTGCACTTCCTGCCCTGGCAAGAGTAATGTGGAGCATAGCATGAAGCATTCATATGCATTACATTGTGGAAAGATCATTTGCATACATATGCAACATATTGTGTTGATGTTATTTTGTGGTATATACAACTTTCTAGTTGTAATGTGGAATTGGCTCATGTGAGCTATTTGTGGTATGAAGATTTCAGATGTGGTCGTGGAATGGGATTCGTCCCTTGTGTATGGTTAGGGTTGTGGTTGTGGCTTGAGATTCTTTTCACTTGCATTAATTGTTGATAGCATTTGTGGATGTGAGAATTAATAAAGTAGTGAGATGATCATACATATGTTTAATTGTCTTTGATGGTGATTTGAAGTTGAGGATATAACATTGTTATTTGTGGAAGATTAAATGTTGATGATTAATCTATTGTAGTTGTGGAAGACTAAATGTTTCATATGCATTTAATTGATATTTAAATGACTGCATTCTTATGCCAATTAAATCTGAAATTGAAGAGGCATGATTCATGGAAGTTTATGGTGATTAATAATTATGGACATGAATTGTGGTTGTAGTTGTATGGAATTATAAATGATGATGTATAATTGTTTGTAGTTTGAATAGCACATAAGCAGTTTGCTTGCTGAGATTTTTATCTCACCCTTGTTTCCCCCTCCCTACAGGTGGACTTTGAGCATGCATTGGGAAGGGTAGAGCAGCACCACATTGATGCACATGGATTTTATTTTAATGCTGAAATAAAATCGAAAGAACTCTAGTCTTTGCTTAGCTATCTTGTTGATGAATGTTTCATCTCATTGATGTTTAATTCAGAACCGTTGCTTTGGTTATTATGTTGAAGTTGAATATGAATATTAAATTGTTCTCATTATTCTGTTATTTTCTAGTTATTTATGCTTCCGCTTATATTATCTTGTTTAATAATTGTTGCCAGTTTATGTTATCTTGTAAATTGGCTAGTTGTAGAGTAGTTTTAGTAGCATCCTAGGGCATTGTGGTCCTGGGGTGTTACACCCGCGCGCGTCGGACCCCCATTCCTCCTCTGTGGCGCCTCGACCAGTACCGCGACAATGTCGCATGAACCCCGCTGCACCCTCCGCCGCCCGCTCTCGCCACTGCCAGCCCCGCCGCGCAACCGCCCAGCTTGTCCCGTGTCGGGTCCGCCGTGGCCGGCCATGCCCGGTCGGCAATAAAGCTTGGGGTGCCCGCCAAAAGAACCGCCAAGCCACCCTCTTCCTTCCACTGAGAGCAATCGAACCCAAGGCCACCCAATCACCAGCATTCTCCTTTCTTCCCCAGCTCCGGCCGTCGGTGCCCTCCGCGATTTCCACCGCTCCTAGCCAAAGGAACCCAATTCCCACCTCCTACATCATCTCCGGTGCGTCTCCGACCTTCTCCCGGCCTCACCCGAGCATCTCGTCGGCCGTACCTCGCCGGCACCAAACGCCTCCCCGAGCGCACCGCCACCGCACGTCGTCGACCCACCTTCGGCGAGCCCCGACCCTTACCGGTACCTCCATCAGCTTCACTAGGACGCCAACAACCCGTTTTGGTCCTCCCCGCTGCCTCCCTGGCCCTCCCTCGCCAGCGACGCCACCGTCTTCCCCGGCCTCAGACCGCCTCTGCCCCGCCTCCCTCGCACGATATCTCAAGAGGTAATATTACCCGTATGGGGGTGAGATGCACTGCAAGCCCGCCCTGGCTAGCAGCGCTAATTCTTTCTCCCCCGGCTCCCTCGGCGCGTGTTCGAGCCCCCACTCACGCATCGCCTGAGGTTGAGTCATTTCTTTTAAAAATGTCGCTGACACATGGGTCCCACTGCCGATTGACGCACGTGCGCGATCCGACAGTGGGCCCCGCTGTTAGAGGCGATGGGGAGAGAGTGAGCCACTGCTGCCCGAACCCCACATGTTAGCGCTCGCGTGAGGAGCGCGTCCCGCTAACAGTGGGCCCCACCTGTCAGATTTTGATGTTTTGGTATTTAATCAGACCGAAAGTTTTCAAATGGGCATAACTTTTTCATCTTAACTCCAAATTAAATGAAACCAATTTCTAAATTCATCTAAATCCAATGAAACCAGAACCAACATGTTTGAAGCTCATTCGAATGTTGTTGTGATATTTTGGTTATTTTACTGATTTTTATCCAAATTTTTGCGCACATAAAAATAGCGTACGAGGCCCAAGAAGAGGAAGCCGCAGCTGCCATAGACTCCGACGCTCAGAATCAAGACCTCTGTAACCAAGGGGAGTCAATGCTTTGATCATATTGAACCTACTTTTTCTGCAAATTACTTTTGTTTAAATTCTTAAAATTGCATGCTAATATTTTATATTCAATTCATGTTAATTTAAGCCCCTAGTTATATGTCCATGTTTTTCCTTGATTAATATTACAGCTTCTTTTTGAATACTTGCTTGTGCGATCCTTGTTACCATAGCAAAAATAATGATAATACTCGTTCGAAAATAAGTCCGTAAGTAAATGCTATGCTTAGTACTGCTTAGGTATTCATGGGTGTGAGAGCACCCAAGCATCACTTTTAAACATGAGAAGGATTTAGTTGGGAAGTCATTGTGATGATGACTGGTGTATGTTGGTATGATTATTTTATGCTCCCAAAAACCCTACTTAAATATCTGGACGGATGGTTCGAGGGTGTGTGTGAGTGGTGCAGTGGAAGCACAAAGTGGTTAGTGGTAGAACTGCCCAGATAATCCCTAAGGACCGAATTTTGTGATGACCTCCCAAGGTCCAACAGTACAACCACATGCTAGCAAAATGTAGGCAGGGCTAACTAAATTGCATAGCTCTAGTGTGGTTACGTGAATGTGTGGACATGAGCAAAGGGATGGATGGTCTCATCCCCGCCTTTGCCCGTGATGGCTCACGAGGGACTCTTCTCGAGGGATGCGTGCATCCTATAGAAGATAGACCTTAGCGGGCGTAACCACAAGTAGGATTATGCACTGTAACAGTCCTGTGATAATCTACTCAACTGCATGGCTAGGGAATCATGTGGGGCAACGAGCAGATTTCTCTTATGGGTAAAGTGTACAAATTCTGCAGAGTAAGAACTATTCGAATAGCCATGCCCACGCTCAAGGGCGGACATTGGAACATGACTAGATATAGTTCTGTTTCAAATTTTGGTGGGTGGAAATGGAAAAGTGGAGGGCAGAGAAAGTCCCTGATTTGTGTTGTCCTGGGTGTCGTCCCAGTGGTAATGTAAGCGGTTATAATGCTGAAGGTATAGCATACAGAGCAGAGATCATGTAATGGTGGATGGTCTTTGGATCAATAATAATAAAGCATACGTTCTATACAATATGTTTATAGTCCAAAATGCTAGGTCATCAGTAATTGTGAAGTATAGTATTTAAAAAGCAATTTTAGGCAAATAAAATAGCCTGAGCCTCCCTTGATAAGCCATGCATACTACTTACTGCATTTTGTGCATTGACTCGCTGAGCACGGTGGTTAGTGTGCTCACACTTGCATTTCCAAAAATCAGATTCAGGAGCTCAAGATCACTACGCGTATGAAGAAACCCCTGCTACGGATGGAGGGAACAACGCTGAGAATTAGGACGACTACTGCGCTTTTGAAACCCTAGACAATTAGACTAAGGTGTGGCGTGCATGCAAATATTACTTAAGCTCTAGTAATATTCGTATGGCCCACATTTACTCTCAGTCACTGCCTGTGGTTGAAAGGGCTTACCTTGCTTTTGCTTGCGCTGTAATGCTTTTGTAATATAAACATTTGGCCCAATCGGTCCTACTGTAAAACTGTCGCCCTTTAAGGCCTAACTTCGACCTAGTTATGTAATGTTATTATGGCTTGATGTGATTCCAGCGATGTATGAAATGATACAGCAATGTACCTATGTGCATTATGTACTGATCCAGGGAATAATGCAGTAAAACACAGCAGATTCTGGATTGAAAAATCTGGGTCTGACAGAGCTGGTATCAGAGCATACGACTGTAGGGTAAAGGCTTAAGTGGTTGTTAGAATTTGGAGTTACGGTTATTGAAAAACTTATAAAAAGAATTTCTTAAAAAAAATATAGAGTAATACTGCTTCTCGTATCCTTCCTAGATCTGCACTACTCTACTTTTTTAATTATTATTTTGAAATTACTAATGCTATTAACTTAAATTACAGATGGCGTGAGACAGCGTCCTTTGGGACTTTATGGCTCATGGAGATGCGAGGGAGTTCTGGGTTTGCTCATAGTCGTTGCACTACTTGAGCTACCCAGAGCCGACCATCTGCCGTGGTCAGAGGACCCGGACTGCTGGAGACGAGTCATGGTTAGTGGAGGTCTTCATCTACCCCCAGCATGAGGGAGACCCACCCCACGTCTTTCGGACCACCCACCGGAGAGGCACGGTGGCTGCAGCACTACAGGACACCGCACATTTGGCCACGGCCTGACTTACGACGTTCACACGGCCGTGATGAGACAGACTCCTTTCCGCTACTACCCACTACGTACGGAGGACGCCAGGTACGATGGGACCCGTGTGGCCGAGCTGGAGGACAACCCGACGCTCACGCACCAGGTGGACCTCACTAGGGCCATGGGGACGGCCCACGTTGTAGCCCAGGAGGAGATTACAGCACTCAGGGGAGTCTTTGCGGGAGCAGCTCGCCCAGTGCGAGAAGGCTTTGGCAGAGGCCAAGTCAGAGGCGGCTGTCGCCCGCACCCAGCTTCAGCAGACTCCTACACCAGTCGCAGCTCCAGCACCACCTCCACCAGGTTCCGGGGGGCTCTGCACTAGGCTCACTACGCGCAAAAGCGTGCGGCCCCCGGGGCCACATTCCGCTCTGCGTCGGGGGGAGACTCAACGCAGCCGTTCGCGCTCCCACTCCGACTCTGACCCATCTGAGTTTAGTGGTAGCATGTCCCGTTCACAGTGTACAGACTACAGCCCCTCCAGCCCCAGTGTTGGTGACATGGAGGAGTAGGCAGCATATGGTTTGGTTAGTATAGTGCTTGCTAGAGTTTGGCTAGTATGAGCAAGCACAGGTCCCCGTCGTAATAGTAGTAGCTTGTGCTAGTATCCTAGTCTCATATTTGTATGATTATGAACTTTGAGTATGTGTATGCTTGTAAAGCCCAGCATGGCTTAAAGACCATAAAAGCTGGCTATGTGATGTGTTATTTATGATTAATGAAACTGCCTTGTGTTTAAAAAAATTGTTCTGCTATTTGATGTTTGATATGGGTCTTCGATATGGTGGTCACGGGGGATGGTCTTTTGTTTTAAAGCAAAAGTCTAATAGTATACTGCAATGCCTACAGATGGCCAGCCACAGAGTCACCCGTGCACAAGCTGGTGCGAACCCCGACATGCAGGCGGAGGTTGAAGCCAGTCAAGAGACGCAGCCTGTAGGTCGGGGAAGAGGACCAAGTCAAGGGGTAAACCTTCCACCCCCGCCGGCCAACCCATCTATGGCGCAAGTAATGGCGCAACAGACAAATCCTACAAGCTATCTAGCGGGCCAGCAGTCCAGCGTCAGTGCCCATGGCCCCGACCTGGGCGACTTCATAAGGACTCGGCCCCTTACTTTCGCTGGTGCAGATGAGCCCCTCGAGGTGGAAGATTGGCTATGGGACACAGAGAGGAAACTCCGCTTAGCCAAGTCCGCAGAGAATGACCAAGTAATTTTTGCTACCCACCAACTCCAGGGAGCCGCAGCCGCTTGGTGGGAGAATTACCTGGCTACTAAAGGATACGAGGACACCCCAACTGGAGCTAGCACAACAATTGTAACATGGGCAGAATTCAAGGCGGCCTTCAAGGCCAACTTCATCCCAGCTGGTGTAATGCGAATGAAGAAGAATGAGTTCCGCACCCTGAAGCAAGGCAGCATGTCAGTCAGTGAATACCTCACCAAGTTTAATCAACTCGCCTGCTACGCCCCAAAGGATGTAGCAGACGAAGAAGAGAAGATTGACAGGTTCTTTGTAGGGATGAATGAAGAACTACGCGTGCAGCTTATCATTCAGGACTTCACGAGCTTTCACCAACTGGTAAAAAAGGCATTAGTCCTGGAAAATGAGAAGAAGAACCTGGAGGCTAGCCGCAAGCGCAAGCAGGTGGCTCAGCGACCCTAGGGGAGGTTCATCCAGAAGTTCTTCAACAACCCCTCCTTCTTAGGATCAGCCCCGCCCCAGAGTCCAAATCTAGCATTCCGTCCAAGTGGCAGCACTTTCCAGACTCCCCGTCCTATGGGCCAGTCCACTAGAACCAACCCTGATGCCTCCTTCAACTGCTACAGCTGTGGAGAAAAGGGACATTTTGCCTATCGCTGCCCGCAACGGCAGACCACTCCAGTGAAGTTCATCCTAGGAACCACTCCTACACGAGGCCAAGCCCCAGCACCTAGCAAAGGGAATCAGACTCCTCAATCCAACAGGACGGCCTCAACTCCAAACCGAGGGAGGGTTAATCACGTCACCGCGAAGAAGCTCAAGAGGCTGGGAGTTCTGCTGGTATGTTCTCTGTCAAAACATTACCATCTCATGTTCTCTTTGTGAGACCATGTGGAGGTCACCCATGGTTGTGATGAGTAATTGACCTTTGGTCTAGAAAGATTGAGTTTGGTTTTTGAGGTTTGAGCTGACTTTGCAAAGTTGTAAACCTTGAGAATAGTTGGCAGACCACCTACGACCACTCTGTTCATAGTTAGAACCAAGTAATGCGTTGAACTGAGTGGTCGGAAGGCTCTTCGACCTTATTGGTCATGATCGAAAGACGTGCAACCACGTTATCCGGTGTTGACGAGCATAGCGTGGTCGGTACTCGGGCGCCGAATGGCCTTAATCGAAGTCGCTCTCCTCACGTTGGCCATGGTGGGATGTCGATGGATTGGTTTATGACCGCGTTGTCCTTGGTGAAACCTCATAGATGCATTTTGAGTGGTCGGAAGGCTCTGACCACGTTGGTCATGGTGGAAAGCCATGCGCACTGTTTTCGACCATTTTGGGCATGGTCGAAGGTCACCCAAGAGGTTTGCGACCACTCGGCGTGGTGGGAGGGCACCAAAAGGAGTTACGACCACTGCGAGCAAATTGAGCGTGGTCGAAGAGTTTAAGACCATCTTGACCGTGGTCGGGTGGCGTACAACCACGTTGAAGGTAATCGGAAGCCGGTAGGGAGTTTACGACTCGTTGGTCGTGAGTCGGTAGTCATGGTGGGGTTTACGACTACGTGGTCGTGGTCGGTAGTCGGCGCTCGGTAAGTCGACCACGTTGGCGATCGGAGCATCGACCATGTTATCACGGATTGAGCGTGGTGAAACCGCGTTCGACCACGTTATCGGCGAGAATGACCGTGGTCGGCTGAGTTCATTCAAACCGGTCGTATGAGCCCATGTGATGTCCGATTATGTTGGGACTTGATCGTATGGGTTCTGGTGATGTTGTGGACCTTGTGGACTTGTTGGTTCATATTCTTGACGGGGTTTGTCAATGTCTATTTTCGAGGAAAGGTGTGAGCTCTGTTGAGCTATGCAGTGTGGTGCGCTTGTTTAGTGCGGTGCTATGTAATGGTTTTCTTGTGCGTGTGGTGCGGGACTTGAGCTATTTCATGGTGAGGCGTGGGAGGACCGGGACTAGGCACGGGGAGGTGTTGAGGTCCGACGGTCGGAGGCGCCAAGATGATCGAGGCGATGAGGTGGTTGCGGCCGGAGGCGAGGAACCGAGGCTGTAGCTACTGTGATGGTCACGACAGGCAACGACGAGGAGGATCAGGACTAGGCTCAGGGAGGAGCTAAGGTCCAGATGGTCAGGAGGTCGGGTGCAGTCGTGTGTGACGAGATGGACGAGACAAGTCTTGGTGAGGCTTGGAGTGGTCGGGACTAGACATGGGAGATGTTGGGGTCCAGAACGACCAGGGAAAGCCGAAGGAGACCTAGTCTTGCGAGGTGGTTGCAAGCGTGGACAGGGAGGCAGCGGAGGGGCATTTTGGAGAAATGTCAAAGCTGCAAAGGAAGCTGTCCCTCTGGTAAAGCACCTGAGAAGTTGACAGAAAAGAAGTGGATTCAGTTGTCGCTAACGGCAAAGTCTTGGTCTGTTGGGATAGCGAGCAAAGCATTTGAGTTAGCGGGCAAAGTGAGTGGTAAAACCCGGTGTTAGGTGGGGTTTACGGGTTATCCCCAGTGTGGACTAATGGATGGATCCATTAGGGTTAGTCTCGGGTGTGAGGCTATAAAAGGGAGAGGGGAGGCACGAGAATGTTTGAGTTGGTCGGCTAGGCCTTGGAGGCAGCCGCCTCTCCCTCCCTTGGGAGTGTATCTGTGTGTGTTTGCTCTAGGGCTAGAGCTTGTCCTCCCAGGGGGAGTGGTTGCAGAAACCTCCCGTGTTATGATTTGAGAGGACTCATCTCTCTGTACTTGTTAGAGTTTATCTATGAGATGGGTCTGTGTTTGTGATCTGGGTTGAGAGGCTGTTCTTGAGATGTTTTCATTGATTTATTTGCCATCTCTTCATTCTTAGTTCCTTCTGTATTTCCTTTGAGAGTTGGCTTATATTTGTTGGTGCGAACCCCGACATGCAGGCGGAGGTTGAAGCCAGTCAAGAGACGCAGCCTGTAGGTCGGGGAAGAGGACCAAGTCAAGGGGTAAACCTTCCACCCCCGCCGGCCAACCCGTCTATGGCGCAAGTAATGGCGCAATGACAAATCCTACAAGCTATCTAGCGGGCGGCGGCCCAGTCGGTGCCCATGGCCCCGACACAGGCGACTTCATAAGGACTCGGCCCCTTACTTTCGCTGGTGCAGATGAGCCCCTCGAGGTGGAAGATTGGCTATGGGACACAGAGAGGAAACTCCGCTTAGCCAAGTCCGCAGAGAATGACCAAGTAATTTTTGCTACCCACCAACTCCAGGGAGCCGCAGCCGCTTGGTGGGAGAATTACCTGGCTACTAAAGGATACGAGGACACCCCATCGAGCTAGCACAACAATTGTAACATGGGCAGAATTCAAGGCGGCCTTCAAGGCCAACTTCATCCCAGCTGGTGTAATGCGAATGAAGAAGAATGAGTTCCGCACCCTGAAGCAAGGCAGCATGTCAGTCAGTGAATACCTCACCAAGTTTAATCAACTCGCCTGCTACGCCCCAAAGGATGTAGCAGACGAAGAAGAGAAGATTGACAGGTTCTTTGTAGGGATGAATGAAGAACTACGCGTGCAGCTTATCATTCAGGACTTCACGAGCTTTCACCAACTGGTAAAAAAGGCATTAGTCCTGGAAAATGAGAAGAAGAACCTGGAGGCTAGCCGCAAGCGCAAGCAGGTGGCTCAGCGACCCTAGGGGAGGTTCATCCAGAAGTTCTTCAACAACCCCTCCTTCTTAGGATCAGCCCGCCCGAGTCCAAATCTAGCATTCCGTCCAAGTGGCAGCACTTTCCAGACTCCCCGTCCTATGGGCCAGTCCACTAGAACCAACCCTGATGCCTCCTTCAAGCCCTACTGTTTGTGGAGAAAGGGACATTTGCCTATCGCTGCCTGCAAGCAGCGACCACCACTCGATGAAGTTCATCCTAGGAACCACTCCTACACGAGGCCAAGCCCCAGCACCTAGCAAAGGGAATCAGACTCCTCAATCCAACAGGACGGCCTCAACTCCAAACCGAGGGAGGGTTAATCACGTCACCGCAGAAGAAGCTCAAGAGGCTGCTGGAGTTCTGCTGGGTATGTTCTCTGTCAAAACATTACCATCTCATGTTCTCTTTGTGAGACCATGTGGAGGTCACCCATGGTTGTGATGAGTAATTGACCTTTGGTCTAGAAAGATTGAGTTTGGTTTTTGAGGTTTGAGCTGACTTTGCAAAGTTGTAAACCTTGAGAATAGTTGGCAGACCACCTACGACCACTCTGTTCATAGTTAGAACCAAGTAATGCGTTGAACTGAGTGGTCGGAAGGCTCTTCGACCTTATTGGTCATGATCGAAAGACGTGCAACCACGTTATCCAGTGTTGACAATGAACGCATAGCGTGGTCGGTACTCGGAGGCGCCGAATGGCCTTAATCGGAAGTCGCTCTCCTCACGTTGGCCATGGTCGGATGTCAGTAGATTGGTTTATGACCGCGTTGTCCTTGGTCGAAACCTCATAGATGCATTTTTGAGTGGTCGGAAGGCTCTACGACCACGTTGGTCATGGTGGAAAGCCATGCGCACTGTTTTCGACCATTTTGGGCATGGTCGAAGGTCACCCAAGAGGTTTGCGACCACTCGGCGTGGTGGGAGGGCACCAAAAGGAGTTACGACCACTGCGAGCAAATTGAGCGTGGTCGAGAAGAGTTTAAGACCATCTTGACCGTGGTCGGGTGGCGTACAACCACGTTGAAGGTAATCGGAAGCCACCGGGAGTTTACGACTCGTTGGTCGTGGTCGGTAGTCATGGTGGGGTTTACGACTACGTGGTGGTGGTCGGTAGTCGGCGCTCGGTAAGTCGACCACGTTGGCGATCGGAGCATCGACCATGTTATCACGGGATTGAGCGTGGTCGAAACGCGTTCGACCACGTTATCGGCGAAATGACCGTGGTCGGTGAGTTCATTCAAACCGGTCGTATGAGCCCATGTGATGTCCGATTATGTTGGGACTTGATCGTATGGGTTCCTGGTGATGTTGTGGACCTTGTGGACTTGTTGGTTCATATTCTTGACGGGGTTTGTCAATGTCTATTTTACGAGGAAAGGTGTGAGCTCATGTTGAGCTATGCAGAGTGTGGTGCCTTGTTTAGTGCGGTGCTATGTAATGGTTTTCTTGTGCGTGTGGCTGCGGGACTTGAGCTATTTCATGGTGAGGCGTGGGAGGACCGGGACTAGGCACGGGAGGTGTTGAGGTCGAGGCGGTCGGAGGCCAAGATGATCGAGGCTGATGAGGTGGTTGCGAGCCGGGAGACGAGGAACCAGAGCTGTAGCTACCTGTGATGGTCACGACAGGCAACGACGAGGAGGATCAGGACTAGGCTCAGGGAGGAGCTAAGGTCCAGATGGTCAGGAGGTCGGGTGCAGTCGTGTGTGACGAGATGGACGAGACAAGTCTTGGTGAGGCTTGGGTGGTCGGGACTAGACATGGGAGATGTTGGGGTCCGAGCGACCGTGGAAAGCCGAAGGAGACCTAGTCTTGCGAGGTGGTTGCAAGCGTGGACGGGGAGGCAGCGGAGGGCATTTTGGAGAAATGTCAAAGCGCAAAGGAAGCTGTCCCTCCGTAAAGCACACGAGAAGTTGACAGAAAAAGTGGATTCGGTTGTCGCTAACGGGCAAAGTGCGGGTCTGTTGGGATAGCAGGCAAAGCATTTGAGTTAGCGGGCAAAGTGAGTGGTAAAACCCGGTGTTAGGTGGGGTTTACGGGTTATCCCCAGTGTGGACTAATGGATGGATCCATTAGGGTTAGTCTCGGTGTGAGGCTATAAAAGGGAGAGGGAGGCACGAGAATGTTTGAGTTGGTCGGCTAGGCCTTGGAGGCGCCGCCTCCCTCCCTTGGGAGTGTATCTGTGTGTGTTTGCTCTAGGGCTAGAGCTTGTCCTCCCAGGGGGAGTGGTTGCAGAAACCTCCCGTGTTATGATTTGAGAGGACTCATCTCTCTGTACTTGTTAGAGTTTATCTATGAGATGGAGTGCATGTTTGTGATCTGGGTTGAGAGGCTGTTCTTGAGATGTTTTCATTGATTTATTTGCCATCTCTTCATTCTTAGTTCCTTCTGTATTTCCTTTGAGAGTTGGCTTATATTTGATTTGCTCAGAACTGAGAATATGTCTCAAGGCTAGTTGGCCAGTTCATTCCCGAGAGGAAAAGTTGATTTGGAAAAATTCCTGTGTCTTTCGGTCTGCCGCCAGTGAGTCTCTGTTCTATTTTTCGACTGCATCAATCTCTTTGGCCGGAACAAAGACTTTTGGTTTTCTTGGTATATTCACTTCTAGAGATCATGTTCTTGCTAAGTTTGAAGTTTCATGTGCTCTGGATCTCTAATTCAAAAGTTCTTCGAAAAATCGCTCTGGCGGTCGTTCGCCTCACATATGCTCTGTTTTCAGTCTTGCCGTATTTAGACTTTGCGTCTTCTTTAGCGTCGACCGCCTTGAGGAGGCGGTAGAAAGGAAGTCGACTTGAGAATACAAGTTTCGGTTTGTTTATCTCAAGTTTCTCAACCGATCTGAACACTTCCTTTGTGGTCGAAATCGGTTTATTGTCACGCTCCATGGTCGTCGCTCCGACAAAAGTAGTACTTCTTGTTTGCTCGTCATTTTCCGATCGAGTATCGACCACGTTCTATTTGCATCCGAAACGCTTACGCCGACCGTCCAATCACGACGTTCGACTTCGCTATCGGCCGCTTGTCGGTTCGAGCGATCAAGGCGTAGATCATCTGCTTTCTTTTGCGCTGGTTTCCGAGTGCTTGATGGTCGTAGATCTCGTGTCGTGTGCCCCACGGTCTCATGAGGTGTCTGCGACCGCGATCGGCTATAGGTGCGAGTCGGTCTTCGACCACGTTGATCGTGCGACTATGCCATTGGCTTACGACCACGGCGGTTCCGACCGGACTCATCTTTCGATCGCGCCGCTTCACTTGTGGTCATACTTTGTCGATCGCCGCTGTCATCCTTTGTCGGACGGGTCGACAAGCGCGATCTCGGTATTCTTGTTGGTCGCTTTCGGTTCTCGGGTGATTACTTTTTCGGATGAGTTGTTCGACCATTGCAAATATATTCGGATATAGATCACAGCGGTTGTTCGTTTCTCTCCTGGATTTCGACCACAGTCTTTTGACCCTTTCCTCTCGGTCTTAAACTAAAGATTTCTCTGTTCTCTCGAGTTTTCGGTGAACAACCAATCTTCTTCTTCATAGCTCTTTAGCTCTTGGAGAAAGATAGGGTTGAATTTTATTTGAGAATATTTTTAAAGGCACCATTCACCCCCTCTGTTGCCATTTCGATCCTACACTCTTTGATTCCGAGCATCACACTCATTTATAGCCAAGAAATTTGTGGATAAACTTAGGCTGCCCACATACCCGTTGAAAAAGCCATTGGTGCTTAGTTCACCGCATGAATCATTAATGCCACCTTAGTATGCCCGGGGGTGGAAATTGTCATGGAAAGGTTTGGATTCCTAGCAGATTTAATAGTTTTGACCTCCCAGACCCTGGATATTATCCTAGGAATGGACTGGTTAGCTAGACACCAGGGAATACTAGACTGTGCCGCGAGGCAAGTAAAGCTAACCAAGTGCCCAGGATTAACAGTTGAGGTGAAGGTGGACCGATCATATCGGTGGGGTCGAGCCATTTACCACTTTGAGGATGTACCGCTGGAAGGGATGATAGTAGTACAAGATTACCCGGAAGTATTTCCCGAAGAACTGCCCGGCATGCCGCCAGATAGAGATCTCAAGTTTATTATCAACCTAAAGCCTAGTGCTGCCCCCATCTCCAAGAGGCCGTATAGAATGACCGTTGATGAGCTAGAGGAGTTGAAGAAGCAACTCCATGAGCTACAAGACAAAGGTTTTATCCGGCCGAGTTCCTCACCCTGGGGATCCCCGGTAATCTTTGTGAAAAAGAAGGATGGCACTGCCCGGATGTGCGTAGATTATCGGGAATATTGTGATCGCTTCTTTGCATCTTGTTGGGGTGGTTTTGCCAATGATGTCCTTTGAGACAAGAGGCTTGATTTCGGCTAGAGGATGATTTTATTTGCAAGAAACCACAAGTGTGAGCTTTGTGGTACATTCTTGTCCTTTGGTTGATCAAGTGCCAGGAAGGAGAAAGCCTTGGAGAACACACGGATGATAATGATAAGCGTCGACTTATCATGAGCAAGGTAAAAAAACTCATTATGACCTTGGCCTTGTCCAAGATGAATATACTTGCTCTTCGGGATATTGTGAGGTGCCTAGATTATAAATTGCTAGATTGTTCTTGCTAGGTTGAAATCTCATTTCTCATGTATAGGTTGTGAGTCTTTCTCTGTAGATGGTGAAAATTTAATTTCTCTACTTGAATGTTAAAATCTGCAAATGAGAAATTAAAACTTTGACTCACTGCACATGTGTAGAGGAGTGTGAGCTTGCTAGAATGTAGTAAAGCTGAGTTCCTCTGCTGTGTCGTCATTGTAGTCGTAATGCCTTACGACCACAACTTCGGCTTCTCGACATAGTCGTAGCTGCATACGACCATGTCTGCTGGCGGACACTTTCGCTTGTTACCATGGTCGAAAGTCCCTACGATCACGATCGCTGGTTACGGCGAAAGGCCGCTCGATTGCCGTGGTCATAATCGACTTACGACCACACCGCAATTCCGATCGTGGTTGTAATGACCAACGATCACATCTCTACCGTAGTCGTTCAAGACTACGCCTCTCGTGCTACGACCACGCTCATTTCTTCTCGACCGTAGTCGTGATGCGTAACAACCACTCTTTTCTCGCGAGTGGCGTGTGTCGGTCTTGGTGTCTCAAGCATTTGCTTACTAACCCTTGGGATCCAAGACTTGGACATTTTGTTCTTGTCTTTATAGGTGTCCGACGTTGGATGGAGAACATGGGATCGAATGGATTTTAGTCTTCTGCTTCATCACGCGACTAGAACATTTGTTGGTTCTCCATTTCATGGCCTCCAAGAGGCATGTACCTTCACGTTTGGCGTCTCCACCTACTTTGTGAGCTACTCTATACTCTCATGCCCTTATACTCATGTTTGACCATATTGGCATGTTGTGCTTGTTCATGTGCTCACTTGTACCATCTTGGCATGTTTTCTCTCAATGCTTTCATGTCATGCCTTTATGTGTATCTTGCTTAAGTATCCATGTACCTTGTTGTATTTGTTACATGCTTAAGCTTTGACTTGACTTCATGAGCTAAGTAGAATGTGTGCATTAGAAGTCAAGTATCATCATGACCTTGTGCTCTGTAGTATCTATCATGGTTCACATCTTGCTCCTTATGTTCATTCATCATTATTTATACATGTTAGCATACTTTTCATGATGTTGATTTGCCATATTGTATGTCTACATGATGTATGCATATGTATGGACAGTATGAGTTTGAGTATATCTTGGATAGTTTCTCTGTGTCATGATGGTGCGTTTATTCATGCCTTTGTATCTTTTCTAGTATACATGCTTTTATCCATGCTAGCATATGCTTCGTGATTTGTTCTGTCATCCGCTATGTGTATGGTTGTGATTCATTGTGATGCTTGTATACTTTGATCTTATTCTTTGTTATGGCATGAAATAAATTGTATGATATCTTGGTAGCATTAGTCTGTGCTTATGCTTAGATATCATGAGATTTGTGGTTAGGTCACAAGCTTCTTCTAGTATTGGGTGGCTCTAGGCTTGCTGTTCTAGATGCTTTTGATGAGGGCTAGATTGAGCTTGTGGCGGTGCGTGTTCTCATACATTTGTAATGCTACCGATTGTGGTCACTTGTCTCAGTACTGGATCCATGCCTGTGTATTATTTACCCCAGTACTAGGACACCAGCTGTTCCCCTATGTTTAATCCGCAGGTTATGAATGAGGGGAGAGTGGTACAGCTATTTACGACCACTCCCTGGTCTTTATGACCACGTCGTAGTGTCTCGACCACAAGATGGACTCTCGGTGAACCCATACACGACCATGAGCCGGATTCGACCACGACTACGATCCGGACTCAACTTCGGCCACGACTCGGACTCAACTACAACCGATCCTCAGACGCGAGTTCGACCACACGAACACGACTCGACCATTCTCGACTCTCGTCTCGACCACGGTCTGACCGGGATCAATCGCGACCCGGAATCATCTCGACTATGGTCTGGACTCAATTTGGATTCATCTGCGACCATGATGAACTCGGACTCGATCACGTCCAGTACATGACTTGATCGCTGATGAGGTGCGAACACATATGCGACCATGTCCAGGACTCATCTACGACCTCGTCCTGGACACATATTCGACCTCGACCACTACAACAACCTCCCAAGCAACTGTAACCAAGGTTTGCTCTCCTGTGATCTTTAGTGTTTTGCTTCCCTCCACTTGGCTTTGCTCTGTTTATCTGTTCTAATGGGAGGAAGAGTCCGATTGGTTAGACAAGAACCGACTCTAGGTGATACTGTCTCGTTCACACTTCTCATCCAAATGGTTCTCTAGGATTATTTACTACCTAGTTTGGGCTTTGGTTCTCTAGGATTCTCTTCTCCTAGATTGGACTTTTTCTTGGCCACTAGAGTCTTTTGCATTGACATAGTGTGCTTTTGCCCGTGGTATGAGGTTATAGACTAGAGACCATGAGGATAGGGTGTGTTTGGAATCACCTCCTTGAGCCGAACCTCCTCTTTCGAATTTTGTGCCAAATTTCGTGGTTCTTCTCAAGTTGCTTTCTCTAGGGGGAGTTGGACCCTTTCTATCTGTTCGGGTTATTTTTCAGGGGGAGTTCATCTCGTGTGCAGTCTTTTGTCCCTTAGTGTATACCATTCACATGAATGCCTGTACAGTCTTTGGTGCCCTGAATATTATCTTTATGTGACATTATATCATGCTTTATATCTTGCCATGTCTTGTGATAGCTTGATTTATCATGCCCTTCTATGTGTTGCTTAGCTCTTGCCATACTAGCTTAATTAAATGTGAACAACTTGAATCAAATCATGTCTTGTTCAATCTTGTGAATAGTCTGGCTTTAGTGATCCTCTCTTGATTCAGGCCATGTCGAATAGGCTAAGTTGAGTCTTGAATCTGTTTTTTGAGGTTTAGATTGAGCTAAGTTAGTTCATTAATGATGCGTGAGTTAAGTTTTAACTCTTTGTTCATGAACTAATTCAAGTAAATGCAAAAAGATCTCTTTTGTGCGAAAAAACTGATCTCACCAATTCTTTCTCATGAGATGGCTTGCCATTGCACTCGGCATGAACTCAGGGGGAGTTTTGGATGACCAAGATCACCTCTTTAAGCTTATTGCTTGGAGTGATCGCATAAGGCTTGAGATCTAGCACATGGCTAAGAAAACAAATCTTTGTGAAAAATGGTTGGAGCCAACCATTAATTTATGAAAAGTGCCGAATGTGCTAATTTTGCTCAGCTACAAGTGTTATCCAAAGTACTACAAGTAGTGAATTGCTTGTGATATCTAGTGCTTGAACAAAATGTCTCATTTTTGAACTTATAGCACTCTAAAATTAACTCAACTATAGCTTCTTGGTTCCACTTAGAATATTGACATGGCTTGACTCACTTTTGGATACCTTCTTCTAGACTATAATCTTGGTGACTCGACATGCTAATCAAACCATTTAATTTAAAGATCATGACTTATTTGGCTTGAGCTTGGCAATAGATAGTTTGTTATGATCTAAATAGCTTTGTCACCTTTTATGGCTTGGTATAATTTTCTGTGAAGTCACTTTAGATAATCTTCATGACTCCCATAGCTCCTATCGCTTAAATCAAATCAATCATGGCACTCCATTTCATTCATACTCTATGTTTCTTCCTTGCATCTTGATGACTTTATTGACAAAAGGGGGAGAAGGATAGAGAAAAAGGCATTAAGGGGTGCAAAAGGCATTAAAATGGGAGAATGCATTAAGGGATGGGAGAAGGATAAAAGGCATTAAGGGGGAGAATGTTTGGTCATCTTGCTATGACAATGGTCATGTGAGCATCTGCTTTCATGAGCAAGATTGGACCTTCTTTGTGATTTGGAGTTTCTGTAGAAATTTTTGATCCTTCTCTGTCTGCTCCATTTCATTCTATGTCAACATGGTCTTGAGTCCCTTCTTCATTCTTTTAGACCATGTGTGGCTTTTGCATCTCCTTCCTTTCTTACGTTCAAAACAAACTCATGTTTTTCGTGTTTGTCAATATACTCATCAAGGGGGAGATTGTGAGACCATGTGGAGGTCACCCATGGTTGTGATGAGTAATTGACCTTTGGTCTAGAAAGATTGAGTTTGGTTTTTGAGGTTTGGGCTGACTTTGCAAAGTTGTAAACCTTGAGAATAGTTGGCAGACCACCTACGACCACTCTGTTCATAGTTAGAACCAAATAATGCGTTGAACTGAGTGGTCGGAAGGCTCTTCGACCTTATTGGTCATGATCGAAAGACGTGCGACCACGTTATCCGGTGTTTGACGAGCATAACGCAACCGTGGTACTCGGGCGCCGAATGGCCTTAATCGGAAGTCGCTCTCCTCACGTTGGCCATGGTCGGATGTCAGTAGATTGGTTTATGACCGCGTTGTCCTTGGTCGAAACCTCATAGATGCATTTTTGAGTGGTCGGAAGGCTCCACGACCACGTTGGTCATGGTGGAAAGCCATGCGCACTGTTTTCGACCATTTTGGGCATGGTCGAAGGTCACCCAAGAGGTTTGCGACCACTCTGGCCATGGTCGGAGGGCACCAAAAGGAGTTACGACCACTGCAGAGCAAATTGAACGTAGTCAGAAGAGTTTAAGACCATCTTGACCGTGGTCGGGTGGCGTACAACCACGTTGAAGGTAATCGGAAGCCAGCCGGGGAGTTTACGACTACGTTGGTCGTAGTCGGTAGTCATGGCTGGGGTTTACGACTACGTGGTCGTGGTCGGTAGTCGGCGCTCGGTAAGTCGACCACGTTGGCCGATCGGAGCATCGACCATGTTATCACGGGATTGAACGTGGTCGAAACCGCGTTCGACCACGTTATCGGCAGAATGACCGTGGTCGGCTGAGTTCATTCAAACCGGTCGTATGAGCCCATGTGATGTCCGATTATGTTGGGACTTGATCGTATGGGTTCCTGGTGATGTTGTGGACCTTGTGGACTTGTTGGTTCATATTCTTGACAGGGTTTGTCAATGTCTATTTTCTGAGGAAAAGGTGTGAGCTCTGTTGAGCTATGCAGAGTGTGGTCTGCTTGTTTAGTGCGGTGCTATGTAATGGTTTTCTTGTCTGTGTGGCTGCAGGACTTCGGAGCTATTTCATGGTGAGGCGTGGGAGGACCGGGACTAGGCACAGGAGGTGTTGAGGTCCGACGGTCGGAGACGCCAAGATGATCGAGGCGATGAGGTGGTTGCGGCCGGAGGCGAGGAACCAGAGCTGTAGCTACTGTGATGGTCACGACAGCAGCGACGAGGAGGATCGGGACTAGGCTCGGGGAGGAGCTAAGGTCCGATGGTCGGGAGGTCGGGTGCGATCGTGTGTGACAGATGGACGAGACAAGTCTTGGTGAGGCTTGGAGTGGTCGGGACTAGACATGGGAGATGTTGGGGTCCAGAACGACCAGGGAAAGCCGAAGGAGACCTAGTCTTGCGAGGTGGTTGCAAGCGTGGACAGGGAGGCAGCGGAGGGGCATTTTGGAGAAATGTCAAAGCTGCAAAGGAAGCTGTCCCTCCGTAAAGCACCGAGAAGTTGACAGAAAAAGAAGTGGATTCGGTTGTCGCTAACGGGCAAAGTGCGGGTCTGTTGGGATAGCAGCAAAGCATTTGAGTTAGCGGGCAAAGTGAGTGGTAAAACCGGTGTTAGGTGGGGTTTACGGGTTATCCCAGTGTGGACTAATGGATGGATCCATTAGGGTTAGTCTCGGTGTGAGGCTATAAAAGGAGAGGGAGGCACGAGAATGTTTGAGTTGGTCGGCTAGGCCTTGGGGCGCCTCCTCCCTCCCTTGGGAGTGTATCTGTGTGTGTGTTTGCTCTAGGGCTAGAGCTTGTCCTCCCAGGGGGAGTGGTTGCAGAAACCTCCCGTGTTATGATTTGAGAGGACTCATCTCTCGTACTTGTTAGAGTTTATCTATGAGATGGGTCCATGTTTGTGATCCGGGTTGAGAGGTCGTTCTTGAGATGTTTTCATTGATTTATTTGCCATCTCTTCATTCTTAGTTCCTTCTGTATTTCCTTTGAGAGTTGGCTTATATTTGATTTGCTCAGAACTGAGAATATGTCTCAAGGCTAGTTGGCGATTCATTCCGAGAGCAAAAGTTGATTTGGAAAAATTCCTGTGTCTTTCGGTCTGCCGCCAGTGAGTCTCTGTTCTATTTTTCGACTGCATCAATCTCTTTGGCCGGAACAAAGACTTTTGGTTTTCTTGGTATATTCACTTCTAGAGATCATGTTCTTGCTAAGTTTGAAGTTTCATGTGCTCTGGATCTCTAATTCAAAAGTTCTTCGAAAAATCGCTCTGGCGGTCGTTCGCCTCACATATGCTCTGTTTTCAGTCTTGCCGTATTTAGACTTTGCGTCTTCTTTAGCGTCGACCGCCTTGAGGAGACCGGTAGAAAGGAAGTCTGACTTGAGAATACAAGTTTCAGTTTGTTTATCTCAAGTTTCTCAACTGGTCTGAACACTTCCTTTGTGGCCGAAATCAGTTTCGCTGTTCGCTGCTCCATGGTCGTCGCTCCGACAAAAGTAGTACTTACTGTTTGCTCGTCATTTTCCGATCGAGTATCGACCACGTTCTATTTGCATCCGAGCACTGCTTCTGCCGACTGGTCCAATCACGACGTTCGACTTCGCTGTCGCTGTCGGTCGGTTCGGCGATCAAGGCGTGAGATCATCTGCTTTCTTTTGCGCTGGTTTCCGAGTGCTTGATGGTCGAGATCTCGTAGTCGTGTGCCCCACGGTCTCATGAGGTGTCTGCGACCGCGATCGGCTATAGGTGCGAGTCGGTCTTCGACCACGTTGATCGTACGACTATGCCATTGGCTTACGACCACGACGGTTCCGACCGGACTCATCTTTCGATCGCTGCCGCTTCACTGTTGGTCATACTTTGTCGGTCGCCGCTGTCATCCTTTGTCGGACGGGTCGACAAGCGCAGTCTCGGTATTTACTGTTGGCTGTTTTCGGTTCTCGGGTGATTCTGTTTTTCGGATGAGTTGTTCGACCATTGCAAATATATTCGGATATAGATCACGGTGTTGTTCGTTTCTCTCACGGATTTCGACCACGGTCTTTTGACCCTTTTCCTCTCGGTCTTAAACTAAAGATTTCTCTGTTCTCTCTGAGTTTTCCAGTGAACAACCAATCTTCTTCTTCATAGCTCTTTAGCTACTGGAGAAAGATAGGGTTGAATTTTATTTGAGAATATTTTTAAAAGGCACCATTCACCCCCCCCCTCTGTTGCCATTTCGATCCTACACTCTTTGATTCCGGAGCATCACACTCATTTATAGCCAAGAAATTTGTGGATAAACTTAGGCTGCCCACATACCCGTTGAAAAAGCCATTGGTGCTTAGTTCACCCGCATGAATCATTAATGCCACCTTAGTATGCCCGGGGGTGGAAATTGTCATGGAAAGGTTTGGATTCCTAGCAGATTTAATAGTTTTGACCTCCCAGACCCTGGATATTATCCTAGGGATGGACTGGTTAGCTAGACACCAGGGAATACTAGACTGTGCCGCGAGGCAAGTAAAGCTAACCAAGTGCCCAGGATTAACCGTTGAGGTGAAGGTGGACCGATCATATCGGTGGGGTCGAGCCATTTACCACTTTGAGGATGTACCGCTGGAAGGGATGATAGTAGTACAAGATTACCCGGAAGTATTTCCCGAAGAACTGCCCGGCATGCCGCCAGATAGAGATCTCAAGTTTATTATCAACCTAAAGCCTAGTGCTGCCCCCATCTCCAAGAGGCCGTATAGAATGACCGTTGATGAGCTAGAGGAGTTGAAGAAGCAACTCCATGAGCTACAAGACAAAGGTTTTATCCGGCCGAGTTCCTCACCCTGGGGATCCCCGGTAATCTTTGTGAAAAAGAAGGATGGCACTGCCCGGATGTGCGTAGATTATCGGGCCTTAAATGAAGTGACCATCAAAAATAAGTACCCGCTGCCTAGGATTGATGACCTATTTGATCAGCTTGGGGGATCCACTATATTCTCCAAAATCGACTTGAGGTCAGGTTATCATCAACTGAAGATTAGGCCTGAGGACATTCCAAAAACAGCTTTCACCACTAGAAATGGACTGTACGAGTTTACGGTCATGTCTTTTGGTCTAACAAATGCACTAGCCTACTTTATGAACCTCATGAACAAGGTATTCATGGAATACTTGGATAAGTTTGTAGTGGTATTCATTGATGATATTCTTATTTACTCCAAGAATGTGGAAGAACATGCTGAGCATCTGCGCCTCGTGTTGGAAAAGCTAAAAGAACATCAGCTATATGCCAAGTATAGCAAGTGTGAATTCTGGTTAAAGGACATCAGTTTCTTGGGGCATATTGTGTCTGCAGAAGGAGTATCCGTTGACCCCGCCAAGATTGCAGCAGTAACCGAATGGAAGCAGCCCACCTCCGTCACTGAGGTGCGAAGTTTTCTCACATCCTCAAAAGCTCCAAAAAAATCCCCATGAATTGGCTTTTTCTCTATTATTCTCCCCCTTTTGGCAATAAAATCATCAAGATGCAAGGAGAAAAATAAATCATGATTTGTATGAAATGGCTGGATTGAATGCAATCTAAGCAATTAGGGCCATGAAGATTATCCAAAATGACTTTTGAAGTATTACACCAAGCCATAACACAATAGAATGCTATCTAGATCATGACAATGCATGTATAGACAAGTTAAGCCAAATAAGTCATAATCTGAGAATTAGTCAAATTTCTTAGCATGTCAAGATATCCAAGATTATAGTCTAGCTAAAGGTATCCAAGGATGATGCAAGCCATGTCAATAATCTAAGTGGAACCAAGAAGCTAGTATTGAATTAAGCAACATATAATCTTAGTTTGTTTTCTTATTCTCCCAATTAAGGCCAATGATAATAATCCTTTGAACGAAAATTCAAAGCCTGCATCCTGCCGTCGATGCAGGCCTCCCATCGCCGGGAGCCCTGAGGCTGAGCCTGCTTGCCCTCTCGCGCAGCTCAAGCTTCTGCACCTTCCCCGTGGAGTTCTTGGGCAGCTCGTCCACGAACACCACCTTCCTCGGCACCATGAAGTGCGCCATCTTGTTCCGGCAGAACGACACCATCTCCTGCTCCCTGACCTCGCCGGCGCCCAGGAACCCCCGTTTCAGCGACACAAATGCACACGGCGTCTCACCCCAGTGCGGGTGCGGCATGGCCACCACCGCCACCTCCCGCACTGCCGGGTGCTGGTACAGCACCGCCTCCACCTCCAGGCTGCTGATGTTCTCGCCGCCCGAGATGATCACGTCCTTAGACCGGTCCTTGATCTCCACGTACCCATCTGGGTGGACCACGCCCACGTCGCCCGTCGAGAACCACCCACCGCGGAACGCGGCCGCCGTGGCGGCGGGTTCTTGAAGTAACCCTTCATGATATTGCTGCCGCGGGCATGATCTCGCCGAGGGTGGCGCCGTCCCTGGGCACGCTCCGCATGGTCTTGAGGTCCTTGACGTCCGCGTCGGCGAGCGAGAGCGCGCTCACGCCCTGCCGAGCCTTGAGGTGCGCGCGCTCGAGAGGCGGCAGGGCGTCCCACTGCTCGCGCCACTCACAGACCATGGCCGCACCGGTGGCCTCCGTCATGCCGTAGGCGTGCGTGACGTGGAAGCCTAGCTGCTCGACGCGCTGGAGGAGCGCCGTGGGCGGCGGCGCTCCGCCGGTAAGCAGCTCCACGCGGCGGGCCAACGGCTCTCGGCAGGCCGTTAGAAGGATGTTGAACAGCACCGGCGCCGCGCACATGTGGGTGACGCCGTGGGCAGCGATGGCAGCGTACATGTCGTTGGCGGTCGGCACACGGATACAGACATTGGCGCCGCCGCGCCGCTACGCCCCACGTGAAGGTCCACCCGTTGCAGTGGAACATGGGGAGCGACCACAGGTAGACGGGCTCGCACCCGACGCCCCACTGGAGGAGGAGCGCCACGGTGTTGAGGTACGCGCCGCGGTGGCTGTACACGACGCCCTTGGGCGCAGACGTCGTGCCGGAGGTGTAGTTGAGGGCGATAGCGTCCCACTCGTCATCGACCAGACGCGGAGGGTGCCGCGCCGGGTCGCCCCGCGCCACCAGCTGCTCGTACTCGAGCTCGACCGCGCGGGCGCTCGTCGGGGGCTGGTCGATGTCGTCGATCGCGACAAGCAGTGGCAAGGTCCGGGCCGCAGCGCCGCCGCCGCCTGCCGCCTCGTCCACGATGCTTTTAAGCGCCTCGGTGGCGACGCGGATGTACTGGTAGTCCACGAAGAGCACCTTGGGCTCGGCATGCTTGACGATGGTAGCCACGTTGGCCGCGTCCAGGCGCGTGTTGATGGCGTTGAGCACCGCGCCGGCCATCGGCACTGCGAAGTGCATCTCATACAGCGCCGGCGTGTTTGGTGCGAGCACGGACACCTTTGTAATGCAATGCGCAAAAAAAAGAAGAACAAACTCAGATAATAATAATTAAAACGAACCTGGAGTCCGCATGAGAATATATATATATATATATATATATAGTTGTCTGTTTAAGGTGCTCACGACGTCGTTCTTGGAGACGCTGAGCTCCCGGAGTGCGGCGGCGAGGCGGCGGCAACGCTGGTACGTCTGCCGCCAGGTGAAGCTGGTGCTGCCGTACACGAGCGAGGTGCGGTCGGCGTAGACGGAGGCGGCCCTCGGCAGGAAGGCGATGGGGCTCAGAGGAACGTAGTTAGCGTCGCGCTTAGGCAAGCTATCCATGCCTACGTAGTTAGCCTTAGTACTCAACACCCGATGCGTACGTATTTCGTATGCGAACGAGAACCGGTGCAAGGCTGTGTTTATACAGTGTCGGTGTGCCTGCCCATGATACCTTATTTTTTTGAAGGGAGTGTCTATACAATATTTGACTGCTTTTAGAGGTAAAAGTAATCAGATTTTAGGATGTTGGATAGTGATCCGACGCTCCAGATCGTTTTTTTGGAGGGGGTGCTTATATAACTGGATCCGTTAGATAGAGATCTAACGCCCCTAGATCATCTGACTGTTTTTGCCTTCAAAAACAGTCGAATGTTCTATAGCATTTCTCTTTTTTGAAAATGACTATTGCGCAGACGACTATTTTTTTTCCTTCATCTTCGGTCATTTTCTATAATATAACATTAGATGACTGAGAGTGTAACTTCAAGTGTGGAGGAGAGAATTAGTACACTGCAGCTTTAGATTACTTATAGTGTAGCTGAGAGATAAAAAAACTTCATACAGTCAATTATACAGTAGCAAAACCATTTGAGATAAAAAAAAAACTTCATCTTGAAAAATAGTCACGTATTCTATAGCGCTTTCGAAAGTTCAATTGAGCATGTCAGCATAGCTGCATGGCTGACGACGGATATATACGTCAGTCGTCACCTACGACTAAAAAGAAACCCCGCGCCGCGCCGCGCCGGTGAGAGAGACAAAAGATCCCAGGTAGGCATGCAGGAGGTACACCCACCCCGCTAAGCATCCAAGCACTGCTTGCTCGGTTCTCCAAAATGATTTCAAACTTTTTCATTTCCTCGACATAGGAACCATCCATCCTAGGGCTCGAGTAGGTTCAAGCTCGGCTCAGTGAGACTCGATAACAATTAAAATAATTTATTATGCACTATTTTTCAATAATAAGAAAATTTTAAGTTCGAGTTCGCCTCTAGTAAGCTCGATAACAGTCAAAATAATTCAAATATACACTAATTTTCAACAATAAGAAAAGCTCGAGCTCGAGTTCGACTCGAGTAAGCTCGGTACGAATTAATATGTATTATTATTTAAGTTCGAATCGAAACTCGTGAACTGTTGGAGCTCGACGCGGTGAAGCTCACGAGGTCGAGATCAAGGTCGAGTTCGGCTCGTTTAAAGTTCGAACCGAGCTTGAATCAAGCCTAGAACGAGTCAAACTCAAATAGCTCATAAACTTCGAGCTTTTTTTATCGCCCTACATCCATCCGTGAACCGTTTGCTGATGCTCCGTTGCCCAGGCTCGAGTTCTGGTACAGCGTGACGGACCTCGACGCAGACGCGAACCTATATATGGATCAGCCCTTTCTCTGACTTGCTGCTTGTAACATCCTGGAATTTCACTAGTCAAAAAGGTCCCAAATTTAGTGGATTTCAAAAACTTTTTCACGCATGCATTTAAACTTGATTGCTCGATTTTGAAAGTTTGATTCCAAGCTAAAAAACATTGAAGTTTAAAATGAAGATTTAAACCTCAAACGATTTTACAAACTTGTTTGAATTGTTGAGCCGGCCTGGCCCACATGGCGACGACCCACTCTCACCCCTTCTCTTTCCCGGCCCACTCCCCTTCTGCACGCATGCTCGATCCCCTTCTTTTGACTTCCATTGTTGTGACCGTAAAGTAGAGTTCTCTGGGGAAAAAAAGTGTCAGATACTCTCGTAACGTTGCACTTAATTCCAATAGCGATTAAGTGCAACGTTACGAGAGTATCTTAAAGTAGCCGAATTCCTTGATCTCGACCTTGGGTAACAAAAGATTCCAGCAACTTGGGTAGGTTTATGATTGGCAGATTCCTTGAGTGCTTAAGAACGAAGGTAGCCGAATTAACCTCTGAATAATCAACAAACCCTAAACCCCGATTAACCAAGTTGGGGCTAAGGTTACTTATACCACATAACATGAATAACTTGTTATAGAGCCATGCTTTAAGTAGCCATAGCTAGGCTTACCATAAGGGAGCTTATATAAACTGCATGTGGCTTGTCACAAAATGTGCAGTGAATAGAATGGTCGGGCAAGAAGTTGAGAAAAAAGAAAAATGTGACAATTACACGGTCGTTTGATGGGATTTTGTACAAGAATAAGTATTTCTGAGGTGAAAAAGAAAAAGAAAAGGAGAGTCAGGTACGTGTATATATATATACGCCATGCATGTTTACAACATATATGGCAGCGTGAGCAAGTATCATCAACGCCGTTGGATCAATATCGTAAGTGCATCAATATCGTTAGATTACCTAAGGTAGTCCCAGGGACCCGGATAAAAGTAGGCCAGCCTCTCTGTTCCGAATATGGGCGCGTGCCGTTGGGAAGCACTAACCTAACGGGATCCGAAAATCTTAATTAAATTAAAATCTGCTGAAAAATAGAGCAGCAAGTCAATGTAAGCATAATACCACCCAAACAACTTAGGTACGACTCGGTTGGCTGAAATAAACTGACTTATGACTGAAATTGCGCTGTAGCTAGCTGTAATTACACCATAGCTGATGGTGGCTTATTCGGCGTAACTAAATTTAAAAATAAAGGAAAAACAACAAGTTAGCCCATTACATACAATACAAACGAATACGAAAAAAAAAGAACCGGCAAAAAAGCTCAAAAAAGCCAAATAGCCATAAAAAGATGAAATTTAGAAATAGTAAAACATAAGCCAGAAATCAAAAGCTTGAGTCGAAATGAGCAGGATCTTAGTATTTCTATTGTATGTGTCTGCGGTATAATTGCAAAAGACGAACCGGCTCAGGCAGGAGGAGCTGATCTAGGATTCGTCGATGCCGAGTTTTACTACGAATGCGCAGGCAAGCCTATCCTCTTGACCATCAACCTAGTTACATCAAATGTAAGCGATAACTTCACTAATCTAAATAACCATCCTTCCATCTCACTATCTCTTACAAACGAAAACCGGGATCGAGCCGGCCTGGTGCGAACACCCCCAGGTCCACGCCAGTGCACGCATCGCACTGACTTCGGCCAACTCCAACGCCAAAGCGCCGGAGCCAGCCAACCCCCCACCGCACCCGCTTGCCATTCCGCGGTTTCCATCCCGCCGACCCACTTCCGCTCCGCTCCCCCCACCCTGCCGAACCCCACCAACCCACCACGCGACGCCCCCCTCTGCTCCTCGCTTCCGCTCCATGCCGCGTCGCTCGATCGTCCGCCCACCTAACCTCCTCCTGCGATCACGTCCCCCTAGCGAGGCCCAGATCTGGTGGCTCCTTTCTCGCACGCGAGGCTGGCCGGTCAATGGTTTCCGCTGCGCCGCAAGCGGGCGTGCTCGCGGCCTGCGTGGTGCTATTCGTCCCCATGGAGCTCGCGAGCTGTCACCTCAGCCGCAACAAGGTGCTCTTCTTCTTGTGGTGCTATTTAGTCATCTTTGTAGTTTTTATTGTAAACTTTTCAATGAAACTCCAGTAAAGAGCCCAAGAATTCAAAATACATTCGAAAAATTTATTTTTTTCATTTTTATATACTCTAAAACTTAAGATATTACAAATATTGTCAATTACTCATCATCGTATTAGTGGACATAGGGAGGGAGGTCCATTACATGGTCTCACCGAATTTGACTAATTACTTGGTACGGTTGAGAACTCGGCCAAGTCCTCAGAACTCCTCTCAAAATACATATCGAAGGATGAAGGCTCCACTAGCCTACATATTATACATCGTAGTGAAGGAGCAGTCAGTATATATCTGTATATGTAATCCGTGTGGAAAATGCTGCAGCTAACCAGAAGCCAGCGGAAACCCTAAGCAAGAAGAGCAAGCGACATGGTAAATGTTAGCGACAGCGATGGAGCACTTCTTTACATGGTAAATCCGGCTCTGACGTCAGAGCTGACTTAACGTGCAGACGCTTCCTACTGCTGTTGCCGCCTTGACGTGATGGCGACCGGCATCGATGACCTAGCAAGTCAACCAAAGCATCTCCTTAATAGTTTTTTCTTTTGAGTAGAATGAAGATATAACTTTTGAAAAAACTGTATGTTTGTTTGGGGCTACAGCTTCTGAAGGGTACAAGTTGAAGCAAAAGCCCAAACAAATAGAACCCTAACCAACGTAATGCAGCAATTTGTAGGGGAGAAATGAAGCGTCACATCCAAAATTTCCTACATTGGTTAAGTTAGACATCTGTCAAACATTTCTAATTTTTTAAGCAATTTTGCACCATTTTTGAGCCGTAATTAAGTGCCAATCAGATTCGTGTCTTGGCAAGCAAAAAACGGTCGTGTGTATTTTAATTTTGACATGTAATATTATGCTTTACTATGCGATATGTGAGATGATGCAGCAATGTACCTATGAGCACTACTATGAGCACTATTTACTGATCGAGGGAATAGTGCGGTGATTCACAGAAGATTCTGAATTGAAAAATCCGGATCTGACAATATTCTTAACTGTTTTAACACACAGATACCCTACATTGCTGTGAAATATTTTGTTGATGTCATCTACTACAATACAAAGATGTTGTGGCTGCTAGGATCTAATTAACTTGTTGCAATCTCGTTCGGGGTCTGCTGCACATTCACCTGCTACTGCTATCTGGACACTTGCTTCAGCCAACATTGACAACATATATCGGCGAATTTTCAAATACCATTAAATATTTTCGAAGGTATTAATTTAATAAAATAATTGTTTTAACAGAACTATCAAGAATTTTCTAGTGAAGGTTCTATCCACCAACACTAGTTGACTGACTCTAACCACCAAGGTGCAAGACTACGGGTTCCATCCACCCACATTGGCTCCATCCGCCAGAACACACCCCCGAGAGTTCCATCCACTCTCGAGTTTCCAAAACTTTTACTTTAAAATCAAAAACAAAGATCTACCATGGATGTAGCCTTCGTTGTTTTGGAATATTGTAATGGTAGGATCTAATCTTAATAAAAATAAAATGTGTACTGTGTTTCTTACTGTATTTGCTTGTTTTCAGATGGCATAGTTAATATTTCTTGAGGCTAGCCGAAAAAAAGAAAAAAAATTAGGTATAGAATGAACTATCACAGATGATTTTGTGATATAAACCATCTGTGAAGGATTATCACAGACGGCTCAAACAAAAATCTGTTTGTGATACTAGCACATCACAGAAGGTTCTATCTACCAACCGTCTGTGATGAAAAAAAATCACAGACGGTTCTAGCTACCAACTATCTGTGATACTCATCCATTACAGACGGTTGGTAGCTATAACCGTATGTGATGTGTGAGTATCACAGGCGATTTTTGATTCGAGTCGTCTGTGATAGTGTTCTTCACAGACGGTTCTAGTTACAAACCTCTGAGTTGTGATTACCACAGACGATTCTATCTACCAACCGTCTATGATGAAAAAATATCTACCAACTATCTGCGATACTCATCCATTACAGACGGTTGGTAGCTATAACCGTATGTGATGTGTGAGTATTACAGGCGATTTTTTATTCGAGTCGTCTGTGATAGTGTTCTTCACAGACGGTTCTAGTTACAAACCTCTGAGTTGTGATTACCACAGACGATTCTATCTACCAACCGTCTATGATAAAAAAAATATCTACCAACTATCTGTGATACTCATCCATTACAGACGGTTGGTAGCTATAACCGTCTGTGATGTGTGAGTATCACAGGCGATTTTTGATTCGAGTCGTCTGTGATAGTGTTCTTCACAGACGGTTCTAGTTACAAACCTCTGAGTTGTGATTACCACATACGATTCTATCTACCAACCGTCTATGATGAAAAAATATCTACCAACCGTCTGTGATACTCATCCATTACAGACGGTTGGTAGCTAGAACCGTTTGTGATGTGTGAGTATCACAGGCGGTTTTTGATTCGAGCCGTCTGTGATAGTGTTCTTCACAGACGGTTCTAGTTACAAACCGTCTGAGTTGTGATTATCATAGACGGTTTGAAAAACCGTATGTGATGACCCTTTTTGTAGTAGTGGGATAATAGTATTTGCGCTAATTTGATTCCCCTGTTTTCTTAAAAAAAATATTGGTTGATTCGATCCGACATCTCCATCCAAATAAAAAAGAAAAGGATAATAAAATCAGAAAGTATCTTAATTATCGCTCCTTCTATCGGTCAATAATTACGATGTTAAGCCATCTGGATGCATTATACATGCATTACTACACGATAATACATGCATTAACGCGCTGTGAAGACCTCGCCTATAAAAAAGGTGCCTAAGCAGTGACAACATACATACGTACGATAACACCGGCCTTTGCTCCCCAGTGACATATCCATTTCGTACATAAACTTATTTGCATCATCGCTAGCTTATGTCGATCTTCACAGCGCGTCGGAGCAAGCCCGAGCTCGTGGCGCCTGCACGACCAACGCCGCGGGAGACCAAGGCTCTCTCCGACATTGACGACCACTATGCCGGCCGACGCCGCAAAGGCCGTAAGGGCGGCCCTCGCGGAGGCTCGCTGGGCGTCTACGGGAGATTCCCGGGGGCAAGCTGCAGGCTGTTGAGTGCACCGGGGAAGGCGTGGTCTTCGTGGAGGCGGATGCCGACGTGTCTCTGCGAGAGCTCGCCGAGCCGCCGTTCCCGTGCGTCGAAGAGCTGCTGTCCGACGTGGGCGACGCTAGAGTTGTTCTTGGTGTTCCGTTGTTCTTCATGCAGCAGGTAGCTAGAGTTAATCTGTATGTTGTTTTTTTGCTTTCACCCATTGCCGTAATCGGACAGTTGAGCTTTACCTGCTATGGTATGTTTGAGGTGCACATATTTTTCGGTATATCAATATTGTACATCTTCCAAGTTCCAAGTATATGTTGGATTAATTGGGCTTGGTCCAATTTGATTTAGCAATTAATCAAATGAAATTCCTAGGTCCACATGGAAAAACTGTTTAGTCCCATATGGAAAATTAAATGAAAGTTACACCACTTTAAAAGGTGTAATATGGTAACCCCCCTTGTGAAATTGAAGAGAGCCAATACGCGCGCGCGCTCGCTCGCTCGCTCGCCGTGCCGTGCGTGTGCGTGTGCGTGTTTCGAGTAATGGCTGCAGTTACTCTGGTGTGCGTGTGCGTGTGCGTGTTTCGAGTAATGGCTGCAGTTACTCTGGCCTCTTCGTTTTTGTTCTTGATTACTCGCCTCTTGGTTTTTTATTACGAGAGGAGCAGTATAAAAGGCTCTCTACTCCATACGGGAAAGAATATAGAAAGAACAATACTCTGGTTCTGGGTTGTTGCTGCTCTCTGCAATCTCCGGTCCAGAACTTTGCCTGAAAGGTTACGGGCGGTAGGCCTCGATACTCCGTCCGTCTATGTACCGCGGGTGAGACGGCGATCAAGTTTTGGGAGCGCTTTGGCGCTCATGCTCGTCTGTGACGTCCTCTACATCCTGGTGGTGAACTGCACGGCGAACATCTTCCTGCATCACGCCTCGATCGACTACATCGAATAGGCCATCATGTCGACTGATGGTAACGGCGCATCCGGTGTCTCCGACACTGGCCCCGCCCAAGGGTATAACCTGAAAACTTATTTGATGTATTTGTTTCTGTACGCTATGAATATGTTAATAGATGCTGCTGTTAGCTTGTTCGTTAGCGAATATGAATACATCATTGTTGAATCACTCATTCTTTTGTATGTCATGCTTTATATGCTGAATTTCGGATTAAAATATGCGAAAATTGACTAGATTCTCAACAATCCAAAAACTTGATAGGTCTTTTTGGTAGTTGGCTTTGCTTCGTCGCTTAAGCCGCACCCTCCGTTTGATGGTTCCAATTTTAAGAGATGGCGTGTACGTGCAATCCTGTGGTTTACTGCTATGGAATGTTTTCATGTTGCACAAGGCAAGCCCGCTGAGCCTCTATCTGCTGAGAACGAACGCAAGTTCAATATAGCGGATAACTTGTTTCGAGGTGCACTTGTTAACATACTGGCAGATAACATTGTGGATGTGTACATGCATTTGCCTACAGGTAAAGAGATGTGGGATGCACTTGAGGCCAAGTTCGGAGTTTCCGATGCTGGCAGTGAGCTGTATGTCATGGAGCAGTTCTATGACCACAAGATGGTCGATGACCGTTCTGTAGTAGAACAAGCTCATGAGATTCAGGCGCTGGCAAAGGAGCTTGAGAATAATAAGTGCGAGTTACCGGACAAGTTTGTGGCTGGCGGTATTATCGCCAAGTTACCACCTTCTTGGTCATATTTTGCTACCTCTCTAAAACACAAGAGGCGGGGAGTTCGGTGTTCTTGATCTCATTGGTACTCTTGGTGTTGAAGAGAAGGCGAGGGCAAAAGATACTCGTGGCAAGAAAGTTGCTGCTGAGGGAGGTTTTAGTGCCAATTTGGTGCAGAAGAAGAACCCTCAGGCTATCCACAATAAGAAGAAAAATAAGCCTTTTGTCAAGCCCAAGGCCACTACTGAATTTAAGAAGAAAGGCAAAGGAAAGGGCATCTGCTTTGTGTGTGGTGATTCTGGCCATTGGGCTAAGGATTGTCTAGACCGCAAGGATAAGCAGAAGAAGTCTGCCAACATGGTTATTAGTGATGCTGGAGGAAAATCGAGGAATGGTAATTATTTACCTACAGTTCTTTCAGTTTGCCAATCACCTGAGTGGTGGGTTGACACTGGTGCTAATATTCATGTGTGTGCTGATATTTCCTTATTTTCATCTTATCAGGCCTGTCGAGGTTGCTCCTTGTTGATGGGGAACGGATCGCATGCAGCTGTTCATGGTGTTGGTACGGTCGATCTGAAGTTTACTTCGGGAAAGACCGTGCAGCTGAAGAACGTGCAGCATGTCCCCTCCATAAAGAAGAATCTCGTCAGCGGATCTCTACTGTGTAGAGATGGTTTTAAGCTTACATTCGAGTCCAATAAATGTGTCGTGTCTAAGTATCACTGCTACAGACAGCCCTATCACGAGCGGTTCGAACCGTCATCACGCAGCACAGTTCTGAACCGTCGGTGTTTAGGTGTCGATGATAGTTGGTGGTTATCACGAGCGGTTCTGAGCCGTCGTGATAACTCACATTACGAGCGGTCTTGACTACTAACCGCCTGCGTGATAGTGCGGTATCACAGACGGTTGTTTATAAAAAACTGTCTGTGATAGTCTCGTATCACAACTTGGCTCGCGAGTACGAATGGTTCGTCTTTGTATCCTACACATTCGAGGTCCACGGTAGTGACGCCGTACTTGTCAACCTTTACACCCGTGGGAGTTGGACCATGACGGCACGAAATAGAGGAATTTTGAAAATTACGTAGTCAAGCTCCCAAATCTCCTCTACAAGCCCGTAGTACGAGCTTGGGCGGTGATCTTGCCGTGCGAATCATAGGCATCTATGCGGACACACGAGTTCTCGACCGCTCTTTCTATCTTGATCTGTTGTATAAAATGTGTAGCCATTAATGTCGTATCCTTGCCATGTCACAATTGTAAATTTTGGCCTGTTGCCAACCATTGTAGTGTTTCATTTGACGACCTCCTAGTCAATTGCGCCTTCAACCATTCGTTGAACTGACGGTTGTGTTGTCTCGTGATCCAAACTTCTGACTGGCCTGCATTCTCCTAGTGTAGCATGTCCTTGTGCTCTTCAATATATGAGGTCACTTCAGTCATGTGTTGTAAAACCATGAAATGGGCTTGAGCATACGTATTTTGATCCGGAGTTATTGCTTTCCTCCCGATAGTCCCTATACCCTCTAACCTCCCTCGTGACGAGATAGAGGTACACCTATCGGCTCTACACGAGCCATGTAGCCGATGCGAAATTCAATGACCCTTTACGTTGTATAACCTTCGATGATGCTACCCTCGGTCGAGATCGATTGCGTACATAGGACTTGAAATTCCCATGTACCTCTCGAAGGGTACATATGGCGTAGAAATCACGGGCCACATATTTTATCTCTTTCACAAGGTGGACAATGAGATGGACCATGATATCAAAAATGATGGAGGAAATACATCTCTAGATGACATAGAGTTGTCACCACCTCGGTTTGCGAGCATCTAGTCCATCCGGATCAATGACCTTCGAGCAATTGCGTTGAAGAAATAACATAGCCTTATGATTGTCACTCGAACCTTGTTCGGCAAAATACTTCTAATTGCAACGGTAGCATTTGAGTCATTAGCACATGACGATCGTGAGACTTCATGCCAATTAATTTCAAATGTTCCATGGAAACAAGTTTCTTCATGCTTGTGGGTGACCGGATGGAACTTTCACACCATTTAAGGACTGACACAATTCAGTTCTCTCGGACTTAGACAGATTGTAACATGCTGGGGGAAGGTACGTCCGGCCTTTATCGGTCTCTATCGGTGCTAACTCGGTCACGATGTTCATAGCGACCAAGTCACGCCTTGCGTTAACACCATCCTTTGTTTTATCGGGAATGTTCGATGAGAGACCAATCAAGCTGTCACATACATTCTTCTCTCGTGCATGACATCGATGCAATTGCGAACTTCTAAGTGCTCCCAATAAGGCAAGTCCCAAAATATTGACATCTTTTCCACATGTTCTTCCTCAATTTATGTCCCTTGCCAAACACAACATTTATATCCTTGACCATATCAAACACCTCTTTCCGCTAAAAGGTCTTGGTACCGAGTCATCCTCTTTTTCATCAAATTGTTTCTTCATCTTGCGGTATGGGTGATACTTTGGAAGGAACCTACGGTGACGCATGTACCACGATTTTGCGAGTTGTTCAACCACACACTCTCGGTATAATCTAAGCGGTGCGGACACGCTTTGGCTCCTTTTATACTCAACCCCGACAGGTTACCAAGGCAGAAAAATCATTAATGGTGCGAGAAAAACATGGCGTGTAGAGTGAAGTTCTCTCGTTTATCGCATCCCATACATGTACCCTTCATTCCACAAGATTGCAAGATCTTCCACCAATGGGGCTAGGAACACATCAATATCGTTGCCGGTTGCTTGACCCTTGGATAAGTAGTGACATCAAAATATATTTCCGCTTCATACACGACCAAGGAGGAAGGTTGTACATGCACGTAGTCACGGGCGGTGCTATGTCGGTGCTCATGTTACCAAAAGGATTCATTCCATCCGTACTCAACCCAAACCTTATATTTCTCGGTTCCACACGAAATCTACAAACATCCTATCGATGTTCCTCCACCGCGTAATCAGCAACATGTCTTATCATTCCGTCTTTCTTACGCGCTTTCGCGTGCCAGCGCATCAATCTTGCATCCTTGCGGTTTGCAAATAAGCGCTTCAAGCGGGGATTACGGGAAGATACCACATCACCTTAGCGGAGGTCCTTGCTTCACCTCGATGCCCTTCCCATCATCGAGTCATTTTACGCTTGTATCGGGATGCTTTGCACACGGACAAACATGTAAGCTAGCATACTCTTTACGATGCAGGATACAATCATTCCGACATGCATGTATTCTTTCTACTTCCATTCCTAATGGACAAAGAATCTTCTTGGCTTGGTAGGTGGTTCTCGGCAACACATTTCCGTTGGAAGCATGTCCACTAGGAGACCTAATAATGCCGTGAAACTCTTGTCGGACCAACCATTGCTTGCCTTCAATTTTAGCAGTTCTAGAACTGATGACAACCTCGTGTATTGCGGCTTGCAGCCCGGGAACAAAGGTTTCTCCGAGTCCTCCATCAAGCCCTCGAATTTACCAAACTCTCTCACTATAGTTCCCTTCGCATCACGTAACATCGATCCAGTTGTCATCCTGCGACCTATCCTCATGATCCAGTTGTCATCCTGCGACCTATCCTCATGATCCAGTTGTTATCCTGCGACCTTTCCTCATGATCGAAAGAACGGTCCACAACCGGCATATCGTTGTCTCCTCGACTATGTCATAACTACCTTCTTGTGTACTCTTCTCTTCACCGTGGTGGTCCAACATTTGTACCCTTTTCTGAAACCCCTTCGAATCAAGTGAGCTTCAATCTGCGCTGAGTTGCTAAACATCTTGAGATTATCACAATCAATACATGGGCAATACATATATTTCATCCCTTCTTCAACATATCCATTTCGGCCGCCCTTCTAAGCGAACACGCCAAGAATGTACTCTCCACTCACACGGTTCTCAATATACATCCACTTGGTCCATCTACGCTACACAAGTGACAAATGGGTGTCAAAATGATTATTACCCCTACTACTAACCTCTGATCAGATCACTAAGAATGTTAAGTAATTGAGTACTAATCTCTGATCAGATCACTAAGAATGTTAAGTAATTAAGTATACTAACCTCTGATCAGATCACTAAGAAGACGGTGATATTTTTTCGCCCCCAACTCCCTAAAGCCGGCCGCCTTGCTCCACCGATGCAGCGCAATGAAGATGAATTGGTGTCGACATCCTTCAAGCAAATCGCCAAGCAATTAATACTATGCGAGAATATCACGACGGTTCCAACCACAAGCGGTGCAGTGAAAATGATATATCACAAGCGGTTCGTATTAATAACCGTCGTGAATTATCACCGACGGTTATTAATATGATCCGTTTGTGATACAAGCAATATCACGAGCGGTTCAACTTAATAACCGTCGGTGATTGTTGCTATCATAGACGGTTCACATAAATAACCGTTTGTGATAGTCTACATTATCACGAGCGGTTATTAACACGAACCGTCTGTGATGCATACTATCACAGATGGTTCGTGTTAATAACCGTCTGTGATTGTTTTATCACAGACGGTTCGTTCATACAACCGTCGTGATGCCAGATTCCGGCGGCCGACATTGCCGACTTCTTGTTGAAGACTATCCATCTGCTTCTTCCACTTCTTTTCTTCATCCGAGGCCCGCTGCGTGTCTTGAGGAATGCCACATCGAAGACCGGTTCTTGACCACTCTGGGCGTGCGTGATCCGAGACCGAGATGAAGAAAAGAAGTGGAAGAAACAATGGATAGTCGCTCACCAAGAAGTCGGTATGTCGGCTGCTCACCAAGAACTGAAATGTCTTTTTGAACTTTTGTAATAAAATTGCCTTGAATTTTGCAGAAAAAGAAGGATTGTCGGAGTGGACATCACATCTCGACGATGAGTCGGCATCGTCGAGGAACATGCAAATCTGAGGCAAGCACAAAAACTCAACAACACATTCGGATCGATCTATTACGGGATGACAAGCTAACAAACCCTTCGTGGCACGGCGGTCACACTAAACAAGACACACTTACGACACTTACGGCAAGAGTGTGTTCTTTAGTATGAACCGTTAGTGCGCGATGGAGGTGCTAGCTCACGGCGGAGGAGATGCATACGAGGAAGCTAGCTAGTGGATGAACTCACGCGTGACTAGTACCGGTGGAAAGGTTGATGGGAGTTATTAATAAGGGCTGGCCGTGGGAGGAACCGGTGCCGGCCATTCGATGTGGAGAGAATAGACGGGTGAGATCGAAATCACTGTATCGCCAATTATTGGTGACATGTGATTATTACACACCAATTATCGGTGACATGGGATTATTACGAGCGATTCTTAACAGAACCGTCGTGTTATCGCTTTTCACGAGCGGTTTGTGTTAATAACCGTCAGGAACTTCCTGACGGTTCTTAACAGACCCGTCGTGTTATCTCGATAGTATAGGCGGTTCGTATTAAGAACCGTCAGGAAGTTCCGACGGTTATTAACAAAACCGTCTGTGATGTCTCAATTATCATAGACGGTTCATGTTAATAACCGTCTATGAAAATATCACAGACGGTTGCCAGTAAAACCGTCTGTGATGTACCCGTCCAGTATAGCCTCTTCTGTAGCAGTGTATGGAACATTTGTTGGTAAAGGTTATGAAAGCGGAGGCTTGTTTCGTTTCTCTTTGATGAATTCCTATAATAAAGTTGTGAACCATGTGTATAACGATGATGATGAATCTAATGTTTGGCATTCACGACTTTGTCATGTTAACTTTGGGTGTATGACGCGCTTAGCTAATATGAGTTTAATCCCGAAATTCACTTTGGTCAAAGGTTCTAAGTGCCATGCGTGTGTTCAATCGAAACAACCTCGCAAGCCTTACAAGGAAGCAAAAGAGGCGAGGAATTTGGCACCGTTAGAACTCATTCATTCCGATTTGTGCGAGATGAATGGCGTATTGACTAAAGGTGGAAAGAAATATTTCATGACGCTTATAGATGATTGCACTAGATTTTGCTATGTGTATTTATTGAAAACAAAAGATGAAGCATTTGATTACTTTAAGATCTATAAAGCTGAGGTAGAAAACCAACTTGAGAGAAAAATCAAGCGGGTAAGGTCTGATCGTGGGGGAGAGTATTTTCAAATGAGTTTACTTCATTTTGCGAGGAACATGGAATTATTCATGAGAGGACGCCTCCCTATTCTCCCGAATCAAACGGGGTTGCCGAAAGAAAGAACCGCACTCTAACGACTTAATTAACGCCATGTTGAACATCATGGGGACTTTCTAAGGAATGATGGGCTGAGGCTTTATTGACCGCGTGTCATGTCCTGAATAGAGTTCCTACAAAGAACAAGGAAGTAACACCATTCGAGGAATGGGAAAAGAAGAAGTTGACTCTCTCATACTTGCGCACCTGGGGATGTTTGGCCAAAGTTAACGTGCCAATTGTCAAGAAGCGCAAACTTGGACCAAAAACCGTAGATTGTATATTCCTTGGTTACGCTATACAGCGTGGGTTATAGGTTCTTAATTATAAAAGCTGGAGTACCGGCGTGCGTGTTGGTACAATCATAGAGTCCAGAGATGCTACATTTTTTGAGAATGAATTTCCTATGAAATGTGATGTACCTAGCTCATCTAGTCAAGAACCTATAATTTTCCTTGATTTTTTTGTGCCGATAGAACATGTTGAGCAAACGCCTATGAAAAATCCTGAGGAGCATAACAATGAAGTTACTCGAAAGAGTAAGAGACAGAGGATTGCAAAATCCTTTAGTGATGATTTCATTGTATACCTCATTGATGACACTCCAAGAACTATTGAAGAGGCATATTCTTCTCGACTCCGACTCTTTGGAAGGAAGCGATGCGGAGTGAGATGGACTCTATTATGTCTAATGGAACTTGGGAGGTCGTTGAGCGTCCTTATGGGAGTAAACACAGAGGATGTAAATGGGTTTTCAAGAAAAACTTAGGCTGATGGTACAATTGAAAAGTACAAGGCAAGGCTTGTGGCCAAGGGTTATACTCAGAAAGAAGGCGATGACTTCTTTGATACTTATTCACCTGTTGCCCGATTGACCACAATTCGAGTACTACTTGCCCTAGCTGCCTCTCATGATCTTCTCGTTCATCAAATGGACGTTAAGACAGCTTTCCTAAATGGAGAGTTGGAGGAGGAAATTTATATGGATCAGCCAGACGGGTTTGTGGTAGAAGGTCAAGAAGGAAAGGTGTGCAAGTTGTTAAAATATTTGTATGGCCTAAAGCAAGCACCTAAGCAATGGCATGAGAAGTTCAACGAACATTGACATCTGCTGGCTTTCTTTGTGAATGAAGCCGACGATGTGTGTACTATCGCTATGGTGGGGAGAAGGAGTGATCTTGTGCTTGTATGTTGATGACATCTCGATTTTGAGACCAACCTCAATGTGATTGAGGAGGTCAAGAACTTTCTGTCCAAAAGTTTTGAAATGAAAGATTTGAGAGTGGCTGATGTGATTCTTAACATTAAGCTACTGAGAGGAGGTGATGGTGGGGTTACACTTGTGCAATCCCACTATGTGGAGAAGGTCCTGAGTCGCTTTGGTTATAGTGACTGCAAGTCTTCTTCTACTCCTTATGATCCTAGTGTGTTATTGAGGAAAAACCGAAGAATAACAAGGGATCAATTGAGATACTCCCAGATTATTGGCTCATTGATGTATTTAGCTAGTGCTACGAGGCACGACATCTCGTTTCTTCGTGAGCAAGCTAAGCCGATTTGTTTCAAATCCGGGAGATGATCATTGGCGTGCTCTTGAGAGAGTGATGCGCTATCTAAAGGCAACCATGAGCTATGGCATTCACTATGCTGGGTACCCAAAAGTACTGGAGGGCTACAGTGATTCAAATTGGATCTCTGATGCTGATGAGATAAAAGTCACGAGTGGATATGTGTTCACTTTTGGAGGTGGTGCTGTTTCCTGGAAGTCTTGCAAGCAGACCATCTTAACGAGGCATAGTCCATTGTTCAGTTGTGTATGAGTGTAACTCCTTTCCTAGGTGGATGTTCAACTTAACGGTCTCCATCGAAATCTTGGTATATCAAACAACAATGAATCGAGAGCTTTTCTCGTGTGCCTTGAAATTTGGTGGGGATTGTTGGATTAATTGGGCTTGGTCCAATTTGATTTAGCAATTAATCAAATGAAATTCCTAGGCCCATATGGAAAAACTGTTTAGTCTCATATGGAAAATTAAATGGGAGTTACACCACTTTAAAAGGTGGAATGTGGTAACCCCCTTGTAAAATTGAAGAGAGCCAACACGCCGCTGCCGCTGCGCTGCTCGCCTCGCCCGCGCCCGCCGCCCGAGCCGTGCCGTGCCGTGCCGTGCCGTGCGGGTGCGTGTGCGTGAGCGTGTGCGTGTGCGTGTGCATGTGCGTGCGCGTGCGTGGCGTGTCGGTGCGGGCGCGTTTTCTTTATCTATTCAAAAATCGAAACGCACTAATTCACATTAACGAATTGCTGGCAGTAACGGTGCAGTTACTAGTAAATTATGGCTGCAGTTACTAGTGATTAATGGCTGCAGTTACTCTGGCCTCTTCGTTTTTGCTGCGGTTACTCGCCTCTTGGTTTTTTATTAGAGAGGAGAGTATAAAGGGTCTCTACTCCATACGGAAAGAATATAGAAAGAACAATACTACGGTTACGGGTTGTTGCTGCTCTGCAATCTCGGTCCGAACTTTGCGCGTGAAGGTTACGGGCGGTAGGCCTCAAACTCCGTCCGTCGTGTGCACCTGCGGGTGACGGGCGATCAAGTTTTGGGAGCGCTTTGGCGCGATCGCTCATTCTGTGACGTCCTCTACATCCTGGTGGTGAACTGCACGGCGAACATCTTCCTGCATCACGCCTCGTCCTGCATCACGCCTCGATCGACTATATCGAATAGGCCATCATGTCGACTGATGGTAACGGCGCATCCGGTGTGTCCGACACTGGCCCCGCCCGAGGGTATAACCTGAAAACTTATTTGATGTATTTGTTTCTGTACGCTATGAATATATTAATAGATGCTGTTGTTAGCTTGTTCGTTAGCGAATGTGAATACATCATTGTTGAATCACTTATGTTTTTGTATGTCATGCTTTATATGCTGAATTTTTGAATTAAAATATATCACATGAGGTGTAAGAACGACAAGGGTGACAACATAATTGCGGTATCAATGTTATTGCCAAAACTAGCGATGGAGAAGTTCGCAAAGGAGATTGCAGTTTTGCTCAACAGCTAAGGCAGGTCCAACAGCCCCGTCTATGGTAAACTAATTGATCTGCAATTACGTACTTGGCAATCGCTCATGTCATCGGTTTGGCTATATGCACAACATTGTAATTATCTAGAGTTAATAATAAACCTTAGAGGCACAATCATGCATGGATCGAGTTCCGTATATTATTTGTTAGCTAGTAATATGTCGTACAGATGATTGTATCGTTCTTATGATTATGAACTTTCGAATAAAGTGTATGTCTTCTCTTAAAATATCTCTTTCATCTCCGAGCATGTGACTTAATTGTGAAACAATATATTTACTGGATGTTATTTATTGTAAACAGTCACTGTTTGTTATTTACGTGCAGCGATTTGATCATAACACTACTACAGAAAGTCTAATACTAGACGCCAAATCACAGACGGTTTTCTGAAACCGTCTGTGATGTATACTATTATAGACGGTTTTAATTTGGAGGCCGTCTGTGGTATTTGTGGCGGGAAAAAGGAGTATCATAGACGGTTCTTACCGTTGAGCGATGCAGTGATCTTGGAATATCACGACGGTTTTATAATATAAACCGTCGTGATATTCGATATCACGCACGGTTTTATTGTAAAACCGTGCGTGATAATTTGAAATATCACGCACGGTTTATATTATAAAACCGTCGTGATATTTGAATATCACGCACGGTTTTATTATAAAACCGTCGTGATATTCTAGTATCACGACGGTTTTATAATAAAACCGTCGTGATACGTTTCCCGCCTTGCAATGGCTCAAAATTTCATATTTTCCCGCTTAAATCCGAGTATGATTCAGTTTTGAGACACCTTCAGTAAAACGGGCATAACTTTTGCATACGGTGTCCGTTTTCGATGTTCTTGTACTCGTTGGAAAGCTAACGACAAGCCCGATCCAAAAATAACAACACGCTTGCGCCTGTTGCCCTCCAAGACCCCGAAAATTGGCCATCTTTGGACTTAAACCTGCGTCATAAGTTTTTAGTTTCTGTTTTTGCCCTTTTTCTTTGGGCCTGTTTGTTTCGACTTACGGCATTGCAGCTACTCCTAGAATCTGCAGCTCAAACAAAGGGCAGATTTTCATCCAGATTCTAAGTAGCGAAGCTACGAATCCGAAAATGAACTAGTAGCCGAAGTCGGGTTATCCGACTTCTCCAGATTCTCCGATTCTCCGTGTCGGATTCCCGTGTCGAAACAAACAGGCCCTTAGTCTTCCTTTTGGAATTTGGATTTTGCTTCAACTGAAAAGTTGTAGATCTCGTCGAAACCTTTCAAATGAGTATATATAAGCCATATAAAACTTTGCTATTTTCTCTTTTCAGACTAGTTGTTTATATTGCATCGGTATATAAAATTTTGTGCTCTAATTCACGAGCGGTTCTATATATCGAACCGTCATGATATTCATTCATCACGACGGTTCTATATATAGAACCGTCTATGATATCTCAGGGCCGTCGATCCTACTCGACCCAATCATAGCCAATAGAAATCGACCAATCCTCACCCCACGGATCGTAGCTCCGCCTCTCCTCCCTCTCCCTATAAATATAACCAAACCCACCTCCTTCTTGGTCTCCTCTTCCTTCTTGTCCTCCTCCTTCTTGTTCTTCCCCTCCTTCTTGGTCTCCTCTTCCTTGCTATCCTCCTCCTTCTTGTTCTTCCCTCCTTCTTGGTCTCCTCTTCCTTCTTGTCCTCCTCCTTGTTGTTCTCTTCCTCCTTGCTATTCTCCTCCTCCTTGCTGTCCTCCTCCTTGCAGACGACGCATAACTCTACGGGAGGCAAGACATCGCAGAAGCAACTAGCTCGTGCCAACCGTGCTGACACTCAATCAACGCCAAAGATGATGGGCGTCAAAGACATCCAGCTCAAGCGTTGCATCAGGGGCGAAAAGGCATAGAGGATCTTTGCTTTTTCTCTTTTCTTGTTGTGTAACCTGCTCGTTATTTTGAGATATTGTAATGGCAGGCTCTAATCTTAATAAAAATGGATGTTTTATGTTTATGAAATGAATTGAGATGTGAATTGGATGTATACATATATATGTTGATCTGCTTATTTCAGAAGGCATGGCTAGCATTTTCTGAGGCTAGCCAATAAACCGAAATAGGTTTAGGAGTAGAAGAGAATATCACAGACGGTTCTTAACTAAAAACCGTATATGATAGTTATAATCTCAGACGGTTTTTAATTAAGAACCGTCTGTGATTTATAAATATCACAGACGGTTTTTAGTTAAGAACCGTCTGTGATATGTAATAACTAAGTATGTACCACAACCACACGGTTTGTCGGGACCCGGATTTCCAAATCCAGCCTCTCTGTGTAATACAGCACTAGTCCCAGATCAAAGCTAGTGCACACAGTTAAACAGTGATGATTACATTGCCAACAACGAAATTACATTAATAAAGAGAGTACAGGTCGAAAGACCTTTATTACAACGAGGTTTCAAGACCTCGCACTCACACAAAAGATAAAGCACAGCGGAAGCAAAAGTAAATCCAATGAGAAGACCCTATCAAATCGCCACGTAATTGACTGGGAAGCGCGACCTAAAACTCCCGAAAGCCTTCGTCGAATCCATAAGCTCCGTGAGTCGAGCGTTCCATCTTGAGCTTCATACTCTTACGGGTATTATTTTAAGTGTAGTATGTGAGTACATAAAGTACTCATAAGTCTTGGGAAAATGCATTAGATGCAAGGTTTAGCAAAGGAGGGTTATATGGTTCTTTTACAAAGCAAAGACATTTTATTTCAAATACCATTAATTATCTTTAAAGGCATCAATTTAGCAAAGTGTTTGTTTCCACAAAATCTATCAAGATAAAAAGTGAAGGTTACAACCACCAACACTTGAAGTACTGGCTAACTGCCAAAGTTCATGAAAACGGGTTACACCACCATGACGGCTATAATTGCGGGACAACCCGGAAGTTTCATTCACTTCCGGTTCCCTAATCTTTAATTTTTAAAACCAAAACAATGATCTACCATGTGTATGCATTACTTGCCCGCCCTTGACCGTGGGCACGGCTATTCGAATAGTTTTACACTCTGCGGAGGTTGTACACTTTACCCACAAGAGATAAGTCATCTTAATAGTCAACACGCTTCCTTTGGCATGAGACCCAGATAAATTATCACAAAGCTTTTACCTTACTCTAGTCTAGCCAGTTACCACCCGCTGAGGTTTCACCGCTGAAGGGTTAAACCACCAGACGAAGCCCCTCTTGCTGTATGAGTACAGTAAACCACGTCCCTCACTTGTGAATAACCAAGACACCGGCATCCACTTTCCACTGGTGGCACCTAGACTAAACTATCATAAGTTAGTCACTAGGTCGTACCCATATAGACATGTGGTTGTACGGTGGTGCTCGATCTGGACAAACACAAGCGTCGGTCCTTAATTGACTAGGCGGAACATACACTTTACAAGTTCTCGTGCTAACGCACCAAACCAATCTTACCATCCGCCCCAGTCTAAACCAACTCTCACATTTTATTTTATTTTAAAGATCAGTGGCAACATCCATCGCCACTAAATTTCTACTCAAAAGTCTAAATCAAAGACATAATATTTTCCCAATCCAAGGTTACAAAAGTTTAAGTTGCATGACTAAGCTTTCTTCTACCGATACAATATTTACCAAAGTTATATAATAATCTCATTATTGAGACAAGGGAAAACCTAGGGTGTCAAAGGTACATGGCATTCAACGTCAAATGAGGGTATAACAATAGTTGGATTAACTAATATTTCTAAAACAAGAATTATCATTTTATTTAACATAGCAATGCATTAATTTTAAAATAATTAAAACATTTCTTAAACATAGGTTCAAGATGTTCAAAGGAGACTTGCCTTAGTGTGCGAGTTCTTGATTGTCTTCTTGCAGGTCGGCAAAGTCTTGACGACGTCGATTCTCTGTGGAAAAAGACAAAGCAACAAAGCAAATAAATACACATAAAATCAAATAAAATTCAAAAATTGAAAAAGAATGAATATTTAGATAGATTATGATTTTAGAAAAATTTAGAAATTTGAACGACTCAAATCGGAGTTAAAATGAGAAAGTTATGGCTTCCGAAAGATTAAATAGGAGGGAAAAAGGAAAAACCGGATTTCGAGAATTAATTTTATATTGAAAATTACTATTTATGACATCATCAATTTTCGAATTTTCGGCGGAAAATTATTTGAATGACGGTGGGTCCGGTCTCCGTGGACCGGATCCACGGACCACGAGCCTTGCCGCGTGGCCTGGCCGGCCACATGGCGCCATGCGGGCGAGGTGGCGGCCACGTGGACAAGGCCGGCCGGCGTGGAGGCCACGCGCGCGCACGCCGCATGGCCGGCTCGGGAGATGGCGGCGGTGGCCTTGCCGTGGCACTCACCCGGCGGCGGATGAGGTGCGAGCGGCCGGTGGCGGCGCTAGGGCGGCGGCGGTGAGGCGGTTGGGGGGCGGAGGCGACGGAGGCGGTGGGAGCCGGGAGACTACGGGAAGAGGAGGAGGAGGCGGTGGAAGGCGGGGTGGGCGGTGCCGAAAGAGGCCTCCCTCGGGGCTTTTTATAGGGGAAAGGGAGGGGAGAGGCCGGCGGCATAAAGAGAAGAGGAGGCGAGAATTTCGGTAGTGAATGGGGCATTAAAATGGGAAAACGCAGCGGCATTAGGGAGGAGTGATTAGGGATTTTAATGAGCCATCAAGCGGGAGTTTTCGAAGAAACCGTAGTTAATTGAAGCTTCAATTCGGCTCTAATAGAGAGAGAGAGGGATGGAGGAGGAAGAAGGAGGTTGAAGAAATATATGACAGGTGGGGCCCACATGTCGGTGAGAAAAGAGAGGTGAAGGGGTATGGTGCGTAGGATGCTTGACACGTGGCAAGTGACTAAATCTTGCCCTTTGGTTTTAAGTGAAGAGGTGTGGCTAGGATTAAATCAAACGAAGGGGTATCGGCCGTCGGATGAGCGACACATGGCGGCCTGAGATTAAATTGATTTTATTTTCGGATTAGATTTTCAGAAAATACTACAAACAATATATTTGCTTGGAAAAATAATAAATAATATCTAAAAATTCCAGAAAAATTATAGAATATTCCTGGAAACATTTTAGACTTAATAAAAATATTTTATTTTCAGATTTGCTTTTAATAATTTTATAAAATTCCTTTTATCTTTTAAAATTAATTTTTAATTCCAGAAAATTCTCAAAAATGATTTAAAAATTCTGGGAAGTTTAGGAAAAATAAAATGAACACTTTTTGGCTTTTATAAAATATTTAAAACACATTTTCTTGATTTAAAATTTGAAATAAACTCCAGAATAGCCCAGAAAAATCCAAATAAAAGCCAATTTCTTTAAAATAATTAATTTGAAATTAAATTTTCAAAACTCAAAATTTGGGATGTTACAAATGAGAGACCATGTGGAGGTCATCCCTTTGTGAGTGATGAGTAATTGACATCGTTTCTCAAAAGTCGAGTTTGAGTCGGTTTGTTCGGACCTAGACGTTGCTTGGCGTAGAATCTGCTCGGTCGGACTTGGTCGAACCTAGTCGTTTGGGTTTAGGTTGCATATTCGATGACTCGGCTGTGTTTGATCTCTACTTACGCTTTCATGTATCGGCGGTGCTATGTGACGTGTTTTCTTGTCGTGTGTCCGCAGGGGCAATGAGGCGAGTCGTGGCGAGACACGGTGAGACCGGACTAGGCGCGGTGGCGCCGAGGTCGAACGGTCATGAGGTGTCGAAGACGGCGTGGACTCGGCGTGTTGCGGGCGTGCGAGGCAAGGAGCGCGAAGCTTCCGGAAGGTGCGTAAGGGCGAAACGGAATTTCGCAAGGCCGCACAAGCGAGAGACGGCTCCTTAGGGTTTAGCCGTAACGGGTTGAAACCCGTTAGCCTGAGCTATAAATAGAGGTGAGGGGCTGCATACCCCTTAGGACACTTGTGAGCTTATTCATATCTTTGTGTGTGTTGTGTTTCTCCCAAGAAGCTTGTGAGGCTCTTGGTGTTCTTGAGGATTGAGAGGGAGAGGATGGATTAAGAGTCTTGTAATCATTTCTTGGTTCTAATGTCCATGCGTATGGGGACTCATCTGTAACCCTTAGTTGATTTGGAATGATCTCTTGTTCTTTCTTTGTGATGTTTTGATTTGAGTATCTGCATCCCGCTCTTCTCGTGATGAAGTTTTGAAGTAGTAGCGCACTTATTTCGCTTTCTTTGTGCCATCCGATTCTCTTTGTTTTGTCAAGCTATCTTCGGTTCTTGCATCAAAAATCAGTCCAGCTGCAGCAGCATCCGAAGCATTACAAAACCCAGCCAAGATTTTCGTTTTTTTTTATGTTTTTATGCTGGTTTTGACCCTCCTGCATGCAGTGCAGACGATCTCGGTTTTGGCTGAAACTTTTACTACTTACTCTCTAATTTAAGCTGAATCTGATAGTATAACATGCAGGTCGGATTTCTTGATTTTTGACCATGTTTTGACTGATCGAAAACGCAATCGCTCATCTTTTCCAAAGAAGAAACTTTGTCCGTTGCTCTCGGTAGCTTCATTTCTTGCCGATTTTTCCTCTCAGCTCTTTTTGATTTCTTGGTGGTAGCAAGTTTTGGGCTAGGCAATTATTTCCTCTGTTAGCAATTCTTGTCTCCTTGCTTGCTGTTCCTTTAGCAGATTTCGAAACCAAGCAACATCTTCTTTGGTCGATTTTGGTCGGCGATGTTACTTTTCTTTTCAAAGAAAAGATGGTGCGTTTTGGATGAGCTTTTTCTTTCGGCGATCAAGTTCTTGGTGAACACTACGTACCAACAAAAGTCTGCTGCTATTTTCCTTTCTGTGTTGGTTTTGCTTTTGCCAAAGTCTTTTCGATTTATGCTTTACGCTCAAAGTTTACCTTGAGCTTTAGCTGCTCTCGGCTTCTTGATTCTTCTTTTGGCGGCAGAGAAATCTTGCTCCAGTGAGCTTCTCTTTAGTGCTTTTCTTTTTATTTCTTTTGTTCAGTGTACGAATCCGCGGGGGCGTTTTTTAAAGAGACCGACATTCACCCCCCCTCTGTCGCCATTTCGGTCCTACAATTGGTATCAGAGCCGGTTAGCTCTTCTTGATAGATCTTTAACCGGACTCAAGAGCCATGGCGACGGACAAGTACTCGACCAAGCCCCCGATCTTTGATGGGATGGATTTTCCATTCGGAAGAGCCGGATAGAGACCTACATCCGAGCTCGTGGCTCGCCATTTGGCGTAAGGTCAAGGTCCGCTTTGTTGTTCCGTAGATGAGAACATCAACGCCGATAATATGGCGATGTTGAGGCAAACGCGAGGCGAGGAACATCATCGTTCGAGGTTTGAGTAGAAGCGAGTTTGATCGCATCTCTCACCTGACGTCGGCCTTCGATATTTGGGTGACCCTCAATGCTTACCATGAGGGCACCACCCAAATAAAGACGGTGCGACAAGACCAGTTCAAGCGCGACTACAGCAAATTTGAGATGCTTGTCGGTGAGTCCCTAGACAGTGCTTTTCTCGCTTTCATAAGATTACGAGCAACCTCCGAGCCGTCGGTCTCACATACTCCGACTCGGATAACGCTCGATGATTCTTTCCGCACTCGATCTTAGGGTTTGGGAAATGAAGGTGACCACCATCAAGGACACCACGGACCTCTTGACCCCGACTCTTGATGAGCTTTACTCGCGCTCAAGACTCACGAGATTGACATAGTCTCGTCGGTCGAAGTCTCAGTCGATGGCTTTAGTCACTGATCCCACTGCTGCTTCTGGTTCTTCTGCTGACTCTCTTGGCGGGTTCTCCCTATCTGCTCTCTGTGATGTAACTGATGATCAGTTAGAGCAGTTAGAGGATGAACAACTGGCCCTTCTTGCTCGTAAGTTCTCCCATGCTTACAAGAGGAGGAGGGACGGAAAGAAAAGAGGACCAGTGATTTGCTTTGAGTGTGGTGGCCCCAACCACATTCGAGCAAACTGTCCCAAGTTGGGGAAAGGCAAAGTCGACTACGGCGGTTCGGCAAGAACGACTACTCCGACATGAACCGCAACAAGAAGGCCCCAACTCGACGCAAGGCAAGAAGCCGTTCGCGACTTTGGGAAGGCCAAGAAGCTTTCCACCGCGTCCTCGCCGCCTTGACGACCTCGACCTCGGCGAGGTGGAGGGATGGAGCGACGACGACGGACGCGGTGATCAAGAACCCAAGAGCGGCGACGACTTCTCGGCATGTGCTTCATGGCCCTCGAGGGCGAGATCGTGACGGCGATCTCTATTCCGACTCGACGAGGTATGTCCCTCCTATGACCAACTCGAATGCGCTTTTCTTAAGCTAGGAGGTTTTCATGCTAGATCTAGAGCTAGATGTAGCGAGTTGGAGAAGGAAGTAGATCGTTTGTCACGGGAGCTTTCTTTACTTATATCTGCTCCCTCCCGTGACGATTGTGATACATGCACTTTGCTTTGTTTGGGAGATATGGAGAAGTTAAGGACTTCTCATGATAGTGTGACCTCCGAGCTTGATTTGCTTAAGGTGGAGAATATTAGTCTTCTTCTTTGAGATTGAGATGGGTAGGGTGGTTCTGTTTCCTCTACTACTATTGAGACTATTTCTTGCACCTCATGTGAGGATAAGGATAATGCTTTTAGAGGTCTTTACACTATGCTTCTCGATCTGCCCGAGACTTGTGAAAGTTGTAATAACTTAAAGATGAATCTAAAACGGGCAGATCATAAAATTGCTGAGTTACAAGCTTTTTTACTTGAGCCTATTGCTTCATGTGTGAATTGTCCTAAACTGACTGCTGAGCTTGAATCTGTTACCAAACAGTTTCAAGAAATGATTGATCATGATAAGAAGTTGGCTCAGTTTGCTTCTAAGGACCCTGTTAGCTCACCATGCATTAGTTGTAACAAACTAAAATCTAACTTGATTGCATTGGATGAGAAATGTGAAGCTAACTAAGGACCTACTAGAGAAGCCACCTTGTGCTTGTAATGTGGTTGTGGAGAAGGGGAGAAGCCCCTGTAAGGTAGAGACGCCTAGCGATGCGAACCAACCTGCTAGCAGTAGGACTGTCCCTTCTACATCGGCTGTGCGTGCACAAGCCAGTATTCCCTCTGCTGTTGGCTATTCTCCTGCTCCCTTACCTTCTGCTGTTTCTCCTCCTCCTTGCTCTTCTTGCACCTCTCTCTTTCGGGAGTGTCAATACCTTATGAACACTCTCGAGAAATTTGTTGGAGGCAAGAAGGATCTCAATCTTATTCTAGACCAATCAAAGATTTGCAAGTTCAAACAGGGTCTAGGATATGATTTCCGTGAGGATGTGAGGAAGCATCCACCTGTAGTGCTCGGACCCGTAGCCTCGTGTGTGGTTGAGGTCAAGCCCAAGAACAAGAAAGTTCAATTTAAATCGTGGGCTTTGTCCAAGGGATTTCGACGACAAGGTGATTTCACTGCAGACTTGACCTCTCGGGCGAAGCCATCTCATGCTACTTCACCCCTCGGAGGCGGTATCATTGCACCTTCGTCGAAAGGATGTGCATTTATTTGACCATTGCTTCAAGCGCCAAGATCGCGTAGAGACCGTGTTGCGCTCTTAGGCGTATTCGTGGTCAGCCCGGACCTTGAGTGCACCTAAGACCAACACGAGGTCTAGGTTTGCTATCATGTTGGTAGCTTTGGGCGACATCGAGGACTTGGTTCTTCCGAGTTTTACGTTTTCGTTCTCATGCTCCCTCCGGTCATGACTTCCGCCGTCACGAGGGTAGATCTCGTTTCCGTCGAGATAGCTACCCGCGTGATCGACATGTTGCCGGTGCTCGACTCGCTCTCCGTAGCGGCCGGACCCGGCCAAAGAATGCTTCAGTGCGCTCATAGACCTTCCGCTTCTTTGAGCGACGGAGGCGTGGGGTAGTTAGAGGTCGATCGTGTGTGACTACTTCTTACGCTCGACGTGTGACTCAAGATTGGGTTCCAAAATCTATCTTGATTTATCCCAAGATCGAGACTTTGCTCTCTTGTTGACTCAGGTTCCCCGGGCAGGGAAGGGAAAGGTTTGGCTCGTAGACTCCGGGTGTTCACGACACATGACCGGTGATTCACGTTGGTTTTCTTCCCTAGCCCGAGCTTCAGGTGATGAGACTATCACCTTTGGAGACTCTTCGTCTGGACGCGTTATTGCCAAAGGTACTGTGCGCGTTAATGACTCATTTGTTTTAAAAGATGTTGCCTTGGTGAGTAAGTCGCATTACAATCGCTTTGGTTTCTCACCACCGATGACGGTTTCGAGGTAAGTTTTAAGAAAACGCCGCAAAATTGTTGATTCTTCTGTAGTCCGGTTTATGGATTTCTTGTTATGGGAGGATCTTCGTGCTGATTTTATTGAGTCTTCTCGTGATCCTCTCCGGTGTTTGCTTGCTTCTGAGTCCCGCGACCTTTCCTTCTGGCATAGGAGACTTGGTCATATTGGATTTGACCATTTGACTCGAGTTAGCGGCCACGATCTCATTCGTGGTCTGCCGAAACTCAAGATGGTCAAAGATCTTGTTTGCGCTCCATGCCGCAAGACGGCAAGATGGTTGCCGCTTCTCATCCTCCCACACAAGCATTATGACCGATGCACCGTGACAACCGCTCCATATGGATACGGTTGGACCAAATCAGTGCGGTCGGCAGGAGGGAAGTGGTATGTTCTTGTCGTAGTCGATGACTTCTCGAGGTACTCTTGGTGTTTTCTTAGCCTCGAAGGATGAGACGTTTCGCATTTCGAGGTCTTTCAAGAGGCTTTCTGCTGAGCTTCCGGTGCCTTACGAGCGATCCGCAGATGACAATGGCACGGAGTTCAAGAATTCCTACTTTGAGAGTTTCGTGGTGAGGCAGTGTAGAGCACCAATTCTCTTCTCCATCGTCCCTCGGCAGAATGGCGTTGTGGAGAGAAAGAACCGCACCTTGGTCGAGATGGCCGGGCGATGCTTGATGAGTACTCTACACGCGGAAGTTTTGGGTGAGGCTATAGCCACCGCGTGCCATGTTTCCAATCGAGTTTTTTTGGGCACACTTGCACCACACTTCTTATGAGTTGAGATACGGAAAGCCCGTGTTTCTCATTTTCGTGTGTTTGGTTGCAAGTGTTTTATTCTCAAACTGGGAACCTAGATAAGTTCGAGTCACGTTCTTGTGATGGACTTTTTCGGGCTACTCGACTTCTTCATGGGCCTATAGGGTGCAGGCTGAGTCTAGTAAAATGGTAGAAACACGTGAGGTAACTTTCGATGAGGCGGTCCGGGACTAGGCCCGATATCTCGTGTTCACTAGAGCGGTCCGAGACCATCTTTGTGGATGATGAGGATGATGGAGATGAGGGTTGTCTACCCGATCCAGGTCCCTTCTCCACCCCTTGAGGTGCCTTCTTCCACCGCACCTCGAGGCGATCGCCCTTACCTTCGCTTCTTACGGAGCTAGTGGCTCTGTTCCTACCCGTCGTGTAACGAGGTAGAGGCCACTTCTTCATCTCATCCAGACCTCCAAGACATATCCAAAATCTCATCCTTCCGAGCGTATGATTGGAGATCTATTTGAGCGAGTCACACGTTCCAAGTCCGGTGTGTCACTTTTCTGTCTCCACTCTGCCTTCGTAGCTTCCTTTGAGCCCAAGGACGTTTGCCATGCTTTATCTGACGAGTCTTGGGTCAACGCCATGCATGAGGAGCTAGAGAGTTTCGAGAGAAATAAGGTCTGGACGCTTGTTGAGCCCCCTCGAGATCAAAATATCATTGGAACCAAATGGGTGTTCAAGAACAAGCAAAGTGAGGATGGGGTAGTCATTCAAACAAGGCTAGGCTGGTTGCAGGGGTACTCCTGTGTTGAGGGTCCGGATTTCGAGGAGACCTTTGCCCTGTAGCTCGCCTTGAGGCCATTAGAATTCGCTTGCCTTTGCGGCTTCTAAGGGTTTCAAGCTTTACCAGATGGACGTCAAGAGTGCCTTTCTCAATGGCTTCATTGAGGAAGAAGTCTATGTCAGACGACCTCCGTGTTTCGAGAACCCCAAATACCCTAGTCATGTCTTCAAGCTTTCCAAAGCATTGTATGGACTTAAGCAAGCCCCTAGAGCTTGGTATGAGAGGCTTAAGTCCTATCTATTGAGACATGATTTTGAGATGGGTAAAGTTGACAAGACCTTGTTCATTCGCGGCTTGGCAATGACCTTCCGTCGCCTAAATTTATGTCGATGACATTATCTTTGGCGGCTCTTCTCATGCTCTAGTTTCACAGTTCTCGGATGTCATGAGCACCGAGTTTGAGATGAGCATGATGGGTGAGTTGACTTTCTTCCTTGGCTTCCAAATCAAGCGAGACTGGAGGGTACCTTCTTGCATCAAGGCAAGTACACCGTGATCTCCCGACGTGAGTGATGGAAAGCGGTGTCGACTCCGACGGCTTCTACGGCCACACTTGACCCGGATGAGGACGGCGAGCCGCTTGATCAAAAGAGTTCGAGTATGATTGGCTCTCTCTTGTACCTCACTGCCTCGAGACCGGACATACACTTTTCTGTGTGTCTTTGTGCCCGGTTTCAGGCTTCTCCTCGCGTATCTCATCGCCAGGCGGTGAAGCGCATCTTCGGTACCTTCGAGCTACCATTGACTATGGTATCGGTACTCTTCCTCATCCCTCTATCCCTTAGAGCCTATTCGGATGCGCACTTTGCGGTCAGAGGATAGATAGGAAGAGCACTTCGAACCGCCGGTTCATTGGCACTTCTCTCGTTTCTTGGTCTTTGAGGAAGCGGTCCGGTGTTGCACGATCCACCGCAGAGGCCGAGTGCGTTCTCGCGACCGATTCTTTGTAGCCAAGTGCTGGATGGTCTCGACTCTACGGGACTTTGGGTTAGCTATCGATCGTGTTCCGCTCTTTTGCGATAACACGTCTGCGATTAGCATTGCTAAGAACCCAGTGCAACACTCTCGGACCAAGCACATCGATATCAGATATCATTTTCTTCGAGACCATGTAGAGAAGGGTGACATCGTGCTCCAGTTTGTGGAGAGTGACCACCAGTTGGCTGATATCTTCACCAAGCCTTTGGATAGCACGAGGTTTTCGGCTCTACGGGGAGAGCTTGGGGTGGTTTGTCCTTATGGACTGTTGTGAGGGGGAGCTTGGACTTTACTGCTTTACTATATTGATTATGCTTCTGTCTCATTTCTGTTGCATTGCATTTGCGGGTGCATTGGGCTTAGTCCTTCTAGCATAGGTTAGAGTGTGTCTCTTCTTTGAGTGCTTAGACTTCTTGCTCTTATATTGTGCTTTCAGGATAGCTGTTTCTTATCTCACTAGGTTGAGCTCACTCACTTCTTCTAGGCTCTAGCGAGGGTTGGGCCACCCTCGGGACAGCAGTGCGTGTTTGCTCTCTAGTGTGTGTTTTCTGATCGGCTACTAGTCCTGGAGTCATATGGGGTAGATGAGAGTCAGTCTGAGCCATAGTATCCTCTATATCTTATCTATGCTTTAAGGACTGTCTGTTTTCGTTGTCAGCTTCTCGTTTTTATTGCTTTGGTTCAGGGGGAGTTCATTTGGGAGCTTCTGGAATGTAATATTGACTTAACTCAACTTGAACTAAAAGCTGCATCACTTGTTGAGGGGGAGCTGGATTTTCTGCATGTCATTCTGCATTATAATATAAATACATTGAGCCTTGATTATTATCCGGTTATGACATGCTTATGATGATTTACATCTTGCCATGATTTATGCTCATTTGCTAGATTTATCATGACTCCATATGTGTAGACTAGCTTTTGCCATGATGAGTTAATTAAAATTTGCTCTATTTGAACTAAAAACTTGTCATGATTAGCAATTAAGATTAGTCTTTCTTGAGCTATCCGTTTATGATTCATGCCATGTCAAATAGGCTAAGTTGAGCGTTGAATCTCTCTTTTGAGCCTCAGATTGAGTTATTTGAGTCTCTTGATGATGCAACAGTTTAGTACAATTGCTAAAAAGCAAGAAGATCTCTTTTGTGCGAAAAAACTGATCTCACCAATTCCTTCTCATGAGACTGCTTGCCATTGCACAAGGCATGAACTCAGGGGAGTTTTGGATGACCAAGATCATTTCTTTAAGCTTCTCGCTTGGAATGATCGCATAAGGCTTGAGATCTAGCACATGATAAAAATATGGGTTGAAAACAACCATAAGTTGCAAGAGAAAAATATCATTTGTGCTCAATTTGCTTGAGCTGTTAAAAGAATAAAGTACTTAAAACTAATGTTTCACTCTTGAGCATATAGCACTCTTTTTGGACTCATTATTAGATTCTTGGCTCCGCTTAGCTTGATCGACATGGCTTGCATCATCCTTGGATGTCTCTAGTTAGACTTTGATTATTGATGACTTGACATGTTCACAAAATGCACAAAATTTCAGACTGTCATCTATTTGCTTCTAGCTGGCTTACACATATCATGTCATGATCTAGATAGCTTTTCTTTGAATTATGGCTTGGTGTAATACATTATGGTCATTTTGGATAATTCTCATGGCTCTTCATACTTAAAATGATCAAATCAGCCATTTCATCCATTTTCATGACTTTTTCTCCCTCCTGCATTCTTGATGGGTTTATTGCCAAAAGGGGGAGAATAGTGGTAGAAAAAGCCATTTCGGGAGCTTTTGAAGAAAAATTGTTCTTTCTTTTTGCTCCTTCTGTCAACATGGTCATTAGCTTCATTCTTTACTTATGGACCATGTTAGACTCTTCAAACTCAACTTGTGCTTTTTCTGTGTTTGTCAATATACTCATCAAGGGGGAGATTGAGAGACCATGTGGAGGTCATCCCTTTGTGAGTGATGAGTAATTGACATCGTTTCTCAAAAGTCGAGTTTGAGTCGGTTTGTTCGGACCTAGACGTTGCGCGGCGTAACGGGCTCGGTCGGACTTAGTCGAACCTAGTCGTTTGGGTTTAGGTTGCATATTCTGATGACTCGACAGGTTTGATCTCTACTTACGCTTTCATGTATCGAGCGGTGCTATGGGACGTGTTTTCTTGTCTGTGTGTCCCCAGGACAGCGAGGCGGAGTCGTGGCGAGACACGGTAGACCGGACTAGGCGCAGGTGGCGCTGAGGTCAGAACGGTCATGAGGTGTCGAAGACGACGTGGACTCGACGTGTTGCGGAGCGTGCGAGGCAAGGAGCGCGAAGCTTCCGGAAGGTGCGAAGAAGGGCGAACGGAATTTCGCAAGGCTGCACAAGCGGAGACGGCTCCGTTAGGGTTTAGCCGGCGTAACGGGTTGAAACCCGTTAGCCAAGGGCTATAAATAGAGGTGATGGGCTGCATACCCCTTAGGACACTTGTGAGCTTATTCATATCTTTGTGTGTGTTGTGTTCCTCCCAAGAAGCTTGTGAGGCTCTTGGTGTTCTTGAGGATTGAGAGGGAGAGGATGGATTAAGAGTCTTGTAATCATTCCTTGGTTCTAATGTCCATGCGTATGGGGACTCATCTGTAACCCTTGGTTGATTTGGAATGATCTCTTGTTCTTTCTTTGTGATGTTTTGATTTGAGTATCTGCATCCTGCTCTTCTCTGTGATGAAGTTTTGAAGTAGTAGCAGACTTATTTCTGTTTCTTTGTGCCATCCGATTCTCTTTGTTTTGTCAAGCTATCTTCGGTTCTTGCATCAAAAATCAGTCCAGCTGCAGCAGCATCCGAAGCATTACAAAACCCAGCCAAGATTTTCGTTTTTTTTTATGTTTTTATGCTGGTTTTGACCCTCCGCATGCGGTCTGCATTTATCTCGGTTTTGGCTGAAACTTTTACTACTTACTCTCTAATCTAAGCTGAATCTGATAGTATAACATGCAGGTCGGATTTCTTGATTTTTGACCATGTTTTGACTGATCGAAAACTGCAATCTGCTCATCTTTTCCAGCAAGAAACTTTGTCCAGATTGCTCTCGAGTAGCTTCATTTCTTGCCGATTTTTCCTCTGTGCTCTTTTTGATTTCTTCGGCTGGTAGCAAGTTTTGGGCTAGGCAATTATTTCCTCTGTTAGCAATTCTTGTCTCCTTGCTTGCTGTTCCTTTAGCAGATTTCAGAAACCAAGCAGCATCTTCTTTGGTCGGTTTAGTCGTGATGAGTTACTTTTCTTTTCAAAGAAAAGATGGTCTGCGTTTTCGGATGAGCTTTTTCTTTCGGCAGTCAAGTTCTTGGTGAACACTTCTGTACCAACAAGAGTACTGCTGCTATTTTCCTTTCTGTGTTGGTTTTGCTTTTGCCAAAGTCTGTTTTCGATTTATGCTTTCTGCTCAAAGTTTACCTTGAGCTTTAGTCGCTCTCGGCTTTCTTGATTCTTCTTTTGGCGGAGAGAAATCTTGCTCCAGAGTGAGCTTCTCTTTAGTGCTTTTCTTTTTATTTCTTTTGTTCAGTGTACGAATCCGCGGGGGCGTTTTTTAAAGAGACCGACATTCACCCCCTCTGTCGCCATTTCGGTCCTACAACAAACCTACCCCCCTTAGAAAGAATCTCGACCCCGAGATTCGGACGAACTGGGGAAAAGATCAGGGAACTCTGCTCTTAGGTCTTCTTCATGCTCCCAAGTTGCTTCTGACTCTGAATGATTACTCCACTGCATTTTACAGAATGTGATGCTCTTGTTTCTTGTACGGCGCTCTGCTTCATCCAAAATTTTGACTGGATACTCTGGATAGGATAGGTCCTCCTTCAAAGATACTTCTTCTAAAGGCATTTGCTCTTCTGGCACTCTGAGGCACTTTCTTAACTGGGACACATGGAAGACGTTGTGCACACTTGACAACTGAGGTGGAAGTTCCAATTGATAAGCAACTTCTCCCCTTTTTGCTACCACAGGAAATGGTCCAACGAATCTTGGAGCAAGCTTCCCAGTAACGTGGAAACGACGCATCCCTTTGAGAGGTGAAACCTTCAGATACACATGATCTCCGGGTACAAATTCTAATGCTCTCCGGCGATTGTCCGCATAACTTTTCTGTCTTGTTTGTGCTGTTTTTAATCTGTCCTGAATTAGACAGACTTGTTCTTCTGCTTGTCTTAACACATCTGGTCCAAAGACTAGTCCTTCCCCAGTTTCTTTCCAATACAACGGTGTCCTGCATTTTCCGCCATACAAAGCTTCAAACGGAGACATCTGAAGACTGGATTGATAACTATTATTATAAGAAAATTCTGCATAGGGTAGACTTTGATCCCAACTTGATTTATTTGCCAGAGCACAGGCTCTCAACATGTCTTCCAGTATTTGATTCACTCTCTCTGTTTGACCATCTGTCTGGGGATGATATGTCAGATCGAAATTTAGATTAGTGCCCAAAATCTCATGAAGCTTCTGCCAGAATCTTGAGGTGAATTGAGATCCTCGATCTGACACAATCTTCTTTGGAACTCCATGCAAGCACACGATTCTTGACATATATAATTCTGCGAGTCTATCTCCAGAATAAGTGGTCTTTACTGGAATGAAATGTGCGACCTTTGTCAGTCTGTCCACAATAACCCAAATTGAGTCATACCCTGCCTTAGTTCTTGGGAATCCAGTTATAAAATCCATTCCAATTTCTTCCCACTTCCACTCGGGTATCTGCAAAGGTTGCAAGAGTCCAGCAGGTCTCTGATGTTCTGCTTTAACTCGTTGGCATACATCGCACAAGGCTACATATTCAGCAATTTCTCTCTTCATACTAGACCACATGTATCTTTCTTTAAGATCTTGAAACATCTTTGTACTTCCAGGGTGAATTGAATATCCGGATTCATGAGCTTCCTTCAGGATTAACTCTTTTATTTTCTTCTTCTCAGGTACAAGAATTCTTTTCCCAAACCAAAGAATACCTTCTTCATCTTCTGAAAATCCTGGTGCTTTTCCTTTCTTCATATTTTCTTTGATATCCTTAACATAATTATCCTCTTTTTGAGCTGCCTTGATTTGATCTTGTAAGGTTGGCTGAACCTCCAAAGTAGCTAGGAATCCCTCCTCTACTACTTCTAAATTAAGCCGTTGAAACTCTTCATGAAGTGCGGGCTGCTGAACTTGAATCAACAGGTTATTACAATGACTTTTTCTGCTTAAGGCATCAGCTACAACATTAGCCTTTCCTGGATGATAGTGGATTACAACATCATAATCCTTTATCAACTCAAGCCATCTGCGCTGTCTCAAATTGAGATCAGGCTGGGTAAATATATACTTCAGGCTCTTGTGATCCGTGTAAATCTCACAAATTCATCGATCAAATAATGCCTCCATATTTTTAGAGCATGCACAACAGCAGCTAGCTCTAAATCATGAGTCGGATAGTTCTGCTCATGCGGTCGCAATTGCCTTGAAGCATAGGCTACGACCTTTCCTTCTTGCATCAATACACAGCCCAAACCCTGCCTTGAAGCATCACAGAATACATCAAAATCCTTTCTAATATCTGGAAGTGTTAACACTGGTGCAAATGTTAATCTCCTTTTCAGTTCTTGAAAACTGTCCTCACAAGATTTACTCCATTCGAACTTCTTCTCCTTCTTTAGCAATTGAGTGAGAGGTCTTGCGAGTTTGGAAAATCCTTCTATAAAACGACGATAATATCCTGCTAGACCCAGAAAACTTCTGATCTCTGCTACTGACTTGGGTTGCGTCCAATTGAGTACGTCCGTTACTTTAGCTGGATCTACAGACACTCCTCCTGCAGAAATCACATGACCCAAGAAAGCCACTTTCTTCAACCAAAACTCACACTTGCTAAACTTGGCATACAGCTGATGCTCTCTGAGTTTTTCCAAAACTATCCTCAGATGCTCTGCATGATCTTCCTCATTCTGGGAGTAGATCAGAATGTCATCAATAAATCGACAACAACTTATCCAAATACTCCATGAACACTTTATTCATCGATTCATAAAGTATGCGGAGCATTGGTCAATCCAAAAGACATTATCAGAAACTCATACGGTCCATATCGAGTGGAAAATGTTGTCTTTGGTATATCTTCTGGTCTAATCTTCATTTGATGATATCCTGACCGAAGATCAATCTTAGAGAAGACACATGATCCTTTTAACTGATCAAACAAATCATCTATCCTGGGCAATGAATACTTGTTCTTAACTGTTGCATCATTCAGGGATCTGTAATCCACACACATACGAAGACTGCCATCCTTCTTCTTCACTAGAAGTACCGGTGCACCCCAAGGCGAAGAACTTGGTCTTATAAAACCTCTTTCTTGCGGTTCCTCAATCGCTTCTTAACTTCACCAAATCATTTGCGGACATCCGGTAGGGTCTCTTGGAAATCGGAGCCGTTCCAGGTATCAGATTAATGACAAATTCGACTTCTCTATCTGGTGGCATTCCTAGCAAATCTTCTGGAAACACATCTGGATATTCCCTTACTATATGCACCTTTTCCAGTGTTATTCCCTTCAAACTGTTCAATCCACAATTATTCTGAGAAGATGGCTTTGACTTGTACCTCACTTGAATTCCTTCAGAATTGGTAAGAGTGATGGCACGATTGACACAATCTATCTGCCCTTTATACTTGGTTAACCAATCCATTCCAAGTATTACATCTAGGCTCTTGGAGTCTATTATAATTAAATTCGCTAGGAATTTTACTCCATTTATATCTATGGTTGCTCTAGGGCAAACCGTACTAGTCTTCATTTTATTTCCAGGTGATTGGACTAGCATAGGATTCTTTAGCAATCGAACATCCCAATTATATCTTTCCACAAAATCTTTTGACACAAAAGAATGCGAAGCTCCAGAATCAAATAATGCTGATGCAGGTACTGAGTTGACAAGAAACTTACCTAGAACGACGTCTGGTGCATCCTGAGCTGCTTCTGCAGTGACATGATTAACATGTCCTCTGTTCACTGCTTGAGGTGTCCTTGGAGTCTGAGGTGCTCCACGGCCTTGTCCTGCAAGTGGAGCTCTGGCTGGTGTTGTCCCCAGGTTGAAACGAGCAGGTTACAATGGGCGCTTCTGTGGACAATTATTGGCATAATGTCCCATGTTCTTGCAGTTATAACACTGCACTCCAGCCATTGAAGTCTTGTTCTGCTAAGGCGGAACTGCATTGTTTGGTCGAGGAGCTTGAGGAATCGGGCGAGGTCCACTGAACGGTGTCCTCGGCACATTTGGCACTGGGGGCCTGTTGAAGTGAGGTGGATTAGGGCGGTGTCGGGAACTGCTTGCACCCTGCTGAGCTTGAAACTTCCTCTTCCGGACTTCATACAGCTGACGCTGAGCTTCCTCTTGTATTATAGCCTTGTTTACCATATGCTGGAAAGTTGGAAAATCATTTGACACCAGCTGCACCTTGAGATTGGGTTCAAGTCCCTGCATGAACCTCCAGATTTTTGCTGCATCAGTTGCAACATCTTCAGAAGCATACCTGGATAGTTGAGTGAACCTATTCAGGTATTCTGTAACACTGAGGTTTCCTTGTTGTAGCTTGTGAAATTCCATTCTTTTCATTTCCATGACTCCGGTAGGAACATGTGCAGTGCGGAAGGCTTCCTCAAATTCAGCCCAGGTGATAGTCTGCACATTCTGATGAGCGGCGCAGTAATTTTCCCACCAAGTCGCTGCGATTCCTTTTATCATTGCACTGAGCTAAAATCAGCTTCCTCTCCACATCCTTGATCCAATCATCTGCTTCCATTGGATCTACCGCACCAGAAAAGGTTGGCGGTCTGGTTCTCATGAACTCTCCCGCCTTGGTGGGGTGCACGAAAGGGAGCTCATGAGCTTGTCGCACTTGGTTCTGGGCCAGGGCTTGAAGCAGTTGCAATTGCATGGCCATCATCTGTTCCATGCTAGGAGCTTGAGCAGGGGGTGGCGGCATGTTGTTCTCCAGCTGAGCATTGGCACAACGGCTATCACCGGCATTGCTCCTTGTGTTCACCATCCAAGCAAAGAACGAGCGAGCAAAAGATAAGGGGGAAGTAGCACAGGTAAGAAGCAAGGGGCAAACTAAATAACATCCCAAACCAACACACAAGAGAGAACACTACAACAACTTGGAAGAAACTTTATCTTTGAAATTAATATAATTTTGAGAATGGCTGTACCACAAGTGCACAAGGCATTGGTACACCCATCTAGCACACCAACATATTATAAAACGTTCTAAGGAAGGTAAACAATTTATTTGGGTACCATCGTCCTCGCAACTACTTGTCCTCCTCGAAGACAAGCTCCTCCGGGTCCTCCTCTGGATCCTCCTCGGGATCCTCCTCTAAGATACCCACGTGGCGCAGCCTACAACCACACTCGGGGCGGTTGTAAGAGGCTCGGGTGTGAAGATGGTCGCTACTGCTGGAGGCAGTCGACGGAGAGCGTGAACGGAACGAGAGAGCTGCGTCTCTTCCGGAATCTCCGATGTCAATGTCGGCAACGGACTAGGACGCCGCACACTCTTGCGCTACCGTGATTATGATACGGGTCCCGTGCCGAGGCGGCACCGTGTTGTTGGGGACGGTGCAGTGCAGTGATGATGGCGTAGTCCTCGGAGACGGTGCTCGCTCGAAGACGCCTCACCGAACTCGCCTCCCGGCTCGGATAAGCCGAGCACGGAGAGTCTCGAGTCTTGGTAGTCGGAAGTGAGGAGCGTCCCGAGCTGTCCAATCTCCTCCAAGGTGCTGGCGTATGTAGCTGACATCGCCTAGTAAGTCGCACTGATGTGACAGACGGGATCATCCATGGTAATCTTGAAGGGTTCGGATATCTCTGCCCGGCTCGTGGTTGGAAAGAAGCGAAAAGGCGTCCCGCCGCAGATATCCTTATGAATCCGCACAAGTCGCCTAGTGCCGACGAGCCGCATCCTCGGATAGCGTCTCGAACGATCCGTCCGAGGATGTTCGATAGGGTATGTGGGAGAGTTGAATTCTCCTTCCGCATACAGAATACCTCCATCGACCAAGAATCTCGGTCCATGATCTTGACTTTCCGCCCCCTGAAGATAGGCGGTTGGGGATACTTCAGATACTGCATAAGCTGACGTAGGAGGCCAACAAATGATCCAATGTTCTCGCCATGAGAGAAGTAGTCCAAAGAGTCATCGGAGGATGAACCGGCCATCTACAAGTTTGGAATAATAGAGAAGATCAAGAAAGACATTTTAAACAAGTGAATATAAGATCAAGAATGGAGCGTAAGTAAAGAGATATAGAAAATTTTCACATATATTTTAATAAATATAGGTCCTTAAGGTTTTACCATTCTAATCTAGGTCACGTCCTACAGTCAAATTGGCTCTGATATTATCTCAGCCGGGACCCGGATTTCCAAATCCAGCCCCTCTGTGTAATACAGCACTAGTCCTAGATCAAAGCTAGTGCACACGCTAAACAAAGGATGATTACATTGCCAACAACGAAATTACATTAATAAAGAGAGTAGTGTCGAAAGACCTTTATTACAACGAGGTTTCAAGACCTCGCACTCACACAAAAGATAAAGCACAATGAAGCAAAAGTAAATCCAATGAGAAGACCCTATCAAATCGCCATAGGCAATTGACTGGGGAAGCGCGACCTAGAACTCCTGAAAGCCTTCGTCGAATCCATAAGCTCCGTAGTCGAACGTTCCATCTTGAGCTTCATACTCTTCTGGGTATTATTTTAAGTGTAGTATGTGAGTACATAAAGTACTCCGCAAGTCTTGGGAAAAATGCATTAGATGCAAGGTTTAGCAAAGGAGGGTTATATGGTTCTTTTGCACAAAGCAGCATTTTATTTCAAATACCATTAATTATCTTTAAAGGCATCAATTTAGCAAAGTGTTTGTTTCCACAAAATCTATCAAGATAAAAAGTGAAGGTTACAACCACCAACACTTGAAGTACTGGCTAACTGCCAAAGTTCATGAAAACGGGTTACACCACCCGCACTGGCTATAACTGCCAGGACAACCCCGGAAGTTTCATCCACTTCCGGTTCCCTAATCTTTTATTTTTAAAACCAAAACAATGATCTACCATGTGTATGCATTCCTTGCCCGCCCTTGACCGTGGGCACGGCTATTCGAATAGTTTTACACTCTGCAGAGGTTGTACACTTTACCCACAAGAGATAAGTCATCTTAATAGTCAACACGCCCTTTGGCATGAGACCCGGATAAATTATCACAAAGCTTTTACCTTACTCTAGTCTAGCTGCCACACCACCGAGGTTTCACCGTGAAGGGTTAAACCACCCGCATGAAGCCCCTCTTGCGCCGTATGAGTACAAGAAACCCTGCCCTCACCGTGAATAACCAAGACACCACGGCATCCACTTTCCACTGGTGGCACCTAGACTAAACTATCATAAGTTAGTCGCCTAGGTCGCACCCATATAGACATGTGGTTGTACGGTAGTGCTCAGTCTGGTCAAACACAAGCGTCGGTCCTTAATTGACTAGGGTGGAACATACACTTTACAAGTTCTCGTGCTAACTGCACCAAACCAATCTTACCATCCGCCCCGCCTAAACCAACTCTCACATTTTATTTTATTTTAAAGATCGGTGGCAACATCCATCGCCACTAAATTTCTACTCAAAAGTCTAAATCAAAGACATAATATTTTCCCAATCCAAGGTTACAAAAGTTTAAGTTGCATGACTAAGCTTTCTTCACCGATACAATATTTACCAAAGTTATATAATAATCTCATTATTGAGACAAGGAAAACCTAGGGTGTCAAAGGTACATGGCATTCAACGTCAAATGAGGGTATAACAATAGTTGGATTAACTAATATTTCTAAAACAAGAATTATCATTTTATGTAACATAGCAATGCATTAATTTTAAAATAATTAAAACATTTCTTAAACATAGGTTCAAGATGTTCAAAGGAGACTTGCCTTCGTGTGCGAGTTCTTGATTGTCTTGTTTGCAGTCGGCAAAGTCTTCTACGACGCTTGATTCTACGCCATGAAAAAGACAAAGCAACAAAGCAAATAAATACACATAAAATCAAATAAAATTCAAAAATTGAAAAGAATGAATATTTAGATAGATTATGATTTTAGAAAAATTTAGAAATTTGAACGACTCAAATCGGAGTTAAAATGAGAAAGTTATGGCTTCCAAAGATTAAATAGGAGGAAAAAGGAAAAACCGGATTTCGAGAATTAATTTTATATTGAAAATTACTATTTATGACATCATCAATTTTCGAATTTTCTGAGAGGGAAAATTATTTGAATGACGGGTGGGTCCGGTCTACCGTGGACCGGATCCACGGACCACGGGCCTTGCCGACGTGGCGCGCCGGCCACATGGCGCCATGCGGGCGCGAGGTGGCGGCCACGTGGACAAGGCCGGCCGACGTGGAGGCCACGCGGCAAGACGCGCGCATGGCCGGCTCGGAGATGGCCGCCGGTGGCCTTGCCGTGGCCGGCCGGCGGAGGGCGGCGAACAGCGGGGCGGTTGAGGGAGGCGGCACTCACCGGCGGCGGATGAGGTGCGGGCGGCCGTGGCGGCGCTAGGAGGCGGCGGCAGTGAGGCCGGTTGGGGGCGGCGAAGAGGCGACGGGAGGCGGCGGTGGAGCGCCGGGAGACGGCCGGGAAGAGGAGGAGGAGGCGCGGTGGAAGGCGGGGTGGAGCGGTGCCGAAAGAGGCCTCCCTCGGGGCTTTTTATAGGGGAAAGGGAGGGGAGAGGCCGGCGGCATAAAGAGAAGAGGAGGCGAGAATTTCGGTCGTGAATGGGACATTAAAATGGGAAAAACGGCCGACATTAGGGGAGGAGTGATTAGGGGATTTTAATGAGCCATCAAACGGGAGTTTTCGCGAAGAAACCGGCCGTTAATTGAAGCTTCAATTTCGGCTCTAATGGAGGAGAGAGAGAGGGGATGGAGGAGGAAGAAGGGGAGGTTGAAGAAATATATGACAGGTGGGGCCCACATGTCGGTGAGAGAAAGAGAGGTGAAGGGGTATGGTGCGGCCGGATGCTTGACACGTGACAAGTGACTAAATCTTGCCCTTTGGTTTTAAGTGAAGAGGTGTGGCTAGGATTAAATCAAACGAAGGGGTATCGGCCGTCGGATGAGCGACACGTGGCGGCCTGAGATTAAATTAATTTTATTTTCGGATTAGATTTTCAGAAAATACTAGAAACAATATATTTGCTTGGAAAAATAATAAATAATATCTAAAAATTCCAGAACAATTATAGAATATTCCTGGAAACATTTTAGACTTAATAAAAATATTTTTATTTTCAGATTTGCTTTTAATAATTTTATAAAATTCCTTTTATCTTTTAAAATTAATTTTTAATTCCAAAAAATTCTCAAAAATTATTTAAAAATTCTGGGAAGTTTAGGAAAAATAAAATGAACACTTTTTGACTTTTATAAAATATTTAAAATATATTTTCTTGATTTAAACTTTGAAATAAACTCCAGAAAAGCCCAGAAAAATCCAAATAAAAGCCAATTTCTTTAAAATAAGTAATTTGAAATTAAATTTTTCAAAACTCAAAATTTGGGATGTTACACGGTTCAAATTGGAGCCATTCACCCGCAATATTACAAGGTTATGGTATTCATACAGAACGGACAAACTTCACTTAAGGGTAAACTGATGTGAGGGGTAAATGTGAGCGAACATCAGAATGGAGGTAGTTAGCAATAGATAAAATAGCAAGAAGCTAGAATAAGCTTAATTAGGATAACTTAATGACCACTAATTAAGGATCGAAAGTTGCAACGCTAATTTGGTGAAATAAATGCTAGAGCAGTCACTAAGGTGGCTCTTATCCTACAATGCAATACCTCATTTTTCACACCTCTCATGTACCAGAGTTAATCTTAGCTATGTCACAACACGCACAACTTAATATAGTTCTAGACGCTAAATCCAAATCCTAAACACTAAACCCAACCCTAAACTATAAACCCTAAATCCTGCAGGTAAAACCTTCTTCTATTTTTAATCGTTTAATCTCCACCGACATCCAGAACCTGAATGATTAGACTGCACAACAACACGGTAACACTTATAACTCCTAAACCGTTCATCGAAACGACGTGAACGACCACTCTAAAGAAAGATAATGAAGTCTTATGGATCTGAAATCCCCATACTTCGCATGAAAGGCCCCCTAATATGCCAAACACAGCAGACAACGTAGATCGACCGGTTACCCGAAAACTAGCCCGATCGGGAAAACGCTAACAAGAAAAGGAGTAGGAAAATATTTGTTACCCCTTGGAGACCACAGCAGGAACCTTTGAACACCAGCACAAATCACCCTACTCTTCTCGTCCTCCTTCTTCTCCCTCCTTCTCTCTCCTTCTTTCCTCCTTCCCTGTTATCTCTACCACAGCAGCACAAACCTTGTCACGGCAGCAAATTTGTGCAGAAACATTTGAGCTTGATAGAAATTTGTGCTGATTTGATATCTGTCTTCGTGGCTTCTTCCACATGCTTCCTTTGACTAATTGTGCTTAGGTAAACCTAGAGTGCATTACATCTAGCCTTTCAACCTAGCTAACTCACCTCAAGCTACTAACTACTTGACCCCTCTTAATAGTATAGCCAAAGAGAAAATAAACCCTAACTACTTAGTTATCCAACTCGACTCCCAGATCACTATTGCTACAAGGTCATCTTCGGTATTTGTGAATTGGCCAATACTCTATCGTGTCCATGAAAGCCCATGCACCATATGAATCACTGAGACCTGCCCTCTCTCATCAAACTCGATAAATATGTTAGTCCTGATGATTCAGCTGACATTAATCACCAAAACCAGAATTGGAGGCCTAGATGCTCTTTGAGGTGCATCACTTTACTCATTCTCCCCCATCGGTGCCACTGCTGGGCCTGGTTGTGAGTTTCTTCTCGGGCGAGGATGACGAGGAGGAGGGTGTAAGCGCCTTGGAGAAGAGCTTGGTTCCACAAGTGGTGGATGAGAAGGGAGAAGAGCAAGAGGGAGGAGAGGAGGAGATGGTCGTGGCGTTGGAGCTAAGATGGCCGCTATCGGAGGGGTTGGTGGAGCTGTATGGGCTCATTGGCGCCACCTCCCTCACCTCTATTTATACCTTTACTAATAGAAACATAAGCCATCCATCTAGTAGGACCAAGTTATAACGCTCAGATTTGAGTATAGAAAAAATGTCTCCAATGGTATGCGAGGATAAACGTACCAAAGAGAAACTCTAATGGTAAGATACACATATCAAAGACAAACACTGCCATGTGGCTGACATGTCGACAATAGTTGGCGATGTGGCCTAGCCTACATATGATAGTGTATGGCACGTTCCGACAAGATGGCGACACGGCGAATGGCAACAGCTCTGGGACATTTGTAAGTTTTTAAAATAATCGCGGAGTCACCGTTTTTTCGGTAAATCACGAAAAGGAAAAAATAAAAATTATGGAATAGGGTGAAAGAATAAAATAATTAAATAAATAAATAACTCAGAGTGGACTGTCTGGAGAGTGGGCCGACCACCTTGGACCGGAGGCCCAAGGGGTGGCCGCACCTCCCCCTCTCCCTCCCCTAAAACCCGCACAACATATCAATGTTTGCTATCATCTCCATAATCAAAATATCATGCAATCATGGCATCATGTATTAAATTAAGATAATAATGTAAATTGCAAGTAGAAGGAATAACAAGTTAAACGGTAGCAACCACCGCTACGTTCACTTGCCTCAATCCGACGAAGCGAAGATCAACAAAATTCAAGAGCGCTTAGGGACAAGACCATATGTCCATAAGACAACTCTCAGCAGACTACCACAGCATACAAGCACGACATAAATATATAAAACATCGCTAGAAATCCGAACCCGCACAATCTCTACTCCACCTAATAAACCAACAAAATACCCTCTGCAGCAGTGCTGCTTCACAATTTCGTATCTTTAAAAATATAAATCGTGTATGATCGAAATGGCAACAGAAGGGGGGTGAATGATGCCTTCAAAAATTCACCCCGAAGTATTCACGCAAGTCTTCTCCTCTGATAGCTATAGCAGCTATGAAGACGAAGATTTGAGCTCTTTGTAAATCGCAAACAAAAACGGCCGAAGAACAGAGCCAAATAAAGAGCTTTGCTGAGGACCACGGATTAAAGCATAGACAAGCTCAACGACACAAAACAGCAAGCAACTGGTAATAAGTGAGTAAGGTCTGCTGTCAAAAAAAAAACAGCCGAGAAAAAGAAACACAAGCCAACCGAAAGCAGCAAATAAAGAGAGGAAAAAGCTGCTGAGAGTAGTCTGCTAGCAGGAGAGAGCAAGACTGAAAAATTGCAGCTGGCCAACGAGTGATATTGCTGCCGAAGGACTAAACTAGCAAATACTGCATAAAGAGCAAGGTTGCACAGGAGACAAGCTGCAGCCTTTTTAACAACCGACCACGGACTGAAAAAGGAAAGCTCTAACCCTGAAACAGCTAATCATTAACAGGCAGCAGGGACAAATTCTTGTCGGCACAGAGAGAGCTGAAAAGGATCAACAAACAACTCCAAAGAAAATGGTCTGACTTGATTGGTCTGCAGAAAAAGAATGATCTGACCGAAATGCAATTTGCTTTGCCGATTTCTTAGACCAACATTTCAATTTTTCTAACAGAGAGCACACAATCACATGCTGCAGACTGAAGACAACTCCTCTCTCAAAACAGTGAAGACCAAAAGCAAAAAGAAAATCAAGAAAAGACACTACAGACCACACGCAAGACAATAAGAAACTTCAACCAAGAACTTAGGAGAGAAGAAATCAAGTCTAGGACAAAAGAGAAGACCAAAATCAAGAGGTAGACAGTACAGAGAAGACAGCAACCATTTCAAACAAAAAGATAATAGACTGAAGAACCTAAAACACAGCCAATAGATGAAAGATCATACAATCAAGAGTTTATATCCATTTCATCAAACAAGAACACACCTATCCTAAACAGCCCACTGCATCTCCTCACCAACTCACGCAGGAGATGGAGAGAAAACAAACTAGAAAACCCACACACATATGGAGAGAAAATGCACAAAAATCCTCAAGTAGCTCTAGAGAACACCCTCTCTATTTATAGCCTCCACTAATGGGTTCCCCTTTTGCTTTATCCATTATCTCTCAACAACTCTGCGCTTTACCCATTAGCACCAACCGAATCCGCTTCCGCGAGCCTGAGTCAATTTTCCCGAATTGCCCCTCACGCTCCTTCCCGGAAGCTTCCTGCTCGCACAACCGCAACCGGCACCCTGACCGTCTGGACCTCCGAATCCTCCTGAGTCTAGTCCCGGTCCACCTCGCCGCTGCCCGTCGTGTCCACCTCCGGTAGCTCCAGCTCCGGTTCCTCGTCTCCTGGCTCGCAACCACCTCAGCAGCCTCGATCATCTTCGACGTCTCCGACCATCGGGACCTCAACACCTCCTGTGCTTAGTCCTGGTCCTCCCACGCCTCACCATGACCTAGCTCCGAAGTCCTGCAGCTACACAGACAAGCAAACTATCACATAGCGCCGCACGAAACAGCATAATCAAGTCCAAACCTGTCGAATCATCAGAATATGCATCCTAATCCCATACGACCAAGTTTGACCATGTCCGACCGAGCCCGTTACACCACGCAACGTCAAGGTCCGAACCAACCAACTCAAACTCGACTTTCCTAAACCGATGTCAATTACTCATCATACACACGGGATGACCACCATATGGTCTCTCAATCTCCCCCTTGATGAGTATATTGACAAACCCAGAAAAAGCACAAAGTTGAGTTTGAAATGCAAGAAAGAAGTCAAACATGGTTCAAAGGAAGAAAGTGATGCTAATGACCATGTCGACACAAGGAGCAAAAGAAAGATCAAATTAAATTAAATTAGAGAGTTTCCTCTGTTTTGGGAATTAAATTACATCTAGATGTGATCCGAAAAAATAGGTGTTCTACATGAAAATTGTAAGTTTTTAAGTCATGCATCCAGAGAGGTATCATTTGCTGTATTTCGATTTATATTTTTAAATATACAAAATTGTGAAGCAGCGCTGCTGCAGAGAGTAATTTGTTGAATCGTTGAGCGGAGAGGAGATTGTGCGGGTTCGGGTTTCTAGCGATGTTTTATATATTTATGTCGTGCTTGTATGCTGTGGTTATGTGCTGAGAGTTGTCTTATGGATAGGTGGCCTTGTCCCTGAGCGCTCTTGATTTTGTTGATCTTCGCTTCGTCAGATTGAGGCAAGTGAAAATAGCGGTGATTGCTACCATTTAACTTGTTATTCTTTCTACTTGCAATTTACATTATTATTTTAATTTGATACATTATGCCATGATTGCAAGATATTTTAATTGTGGAGATGATAGCAAGTATTTATACATTGATATGTTGATATTATGCTAGTAGACATGTGGATTTCTTGTTTAATGTTATAATATGGATATGAAAATAACATGTGGTGGATGTGGATATGTTGAGAGCATGTTAATGCTCCTTGTGGATGAATTAATGTGATTAATAAATTATCATATCATTCATGTCATATCATGTCATTTGCATATGTGGATGTCGCTGCACTTAGCCGCGACCGTGCACTCTGACAAAGATCATATATTGCCGTGTCGATGCACCTCTTCGCCGCGAAGCATCGTATATTGCCGTAATACGATGAACTACAATTCATGCCCTAGCAAGAGTGATGTGGAGCATAGCATGAAGCATTCATATGCATTGCATTGTGGAAAGATTCATTTGCATACATATGCAATATATATTGTGGTGATGTTATTTTGTGTAATATACAACGTTCTAGTTGTAATGTGGAATTGGCTCATGTGAGCTACTTGTGGTATGAGGATTGTAGATGTGGTCGTAGAATGGGGTTCGTCCCTTATGTATGGTAAAGGTTGTGGTGATGGAATGAGATTCTTTTCTTTTGTATTAATTATTGATAGCAATTGTGGATGCGAGAATTAATAAAGTAGTGGGATGATCATACATATGTTTTATTGTATTTGATGGTGATTTGAAGTTGAAGATATAACATTGTTATTTGTGAAAGATTAAATGTTGATGATTAATCTATTGTAGTTGTGGAAGACTAAATGCTTCATATGCATTTAACTGATATTTAAATGACTGCATTCTTATGCCAATTAAATCTGAAAATTTAAGAGGTATGATCCATGAAAGTTTTTGGTGGTTTAATAATTATGAACATAAATTGTAATTGTGGATGTATGGAATTATAATGATGATGTTTAAATTGCTTGTAATTTGAATAACTTGTTAAATTGTTTGCTTGCTGAGATTTTTATCTCACTCTTGTTTCCCCCTCCCTACAGGTGGTCTTTGAGCATGCATTGGGAAGGGTAGAGTGGCACCGCACTGATGCACTTGTATTATAATCTTAATGCGGGAATAAAGTTGGAAGCAATCTAGTTTTGTTTAGCTATCTTATTGAAATGTTTCTTCTTAGTAATATTAACTGTGTGTACCTTTCCTATGGATATTATGTTATAGTTGAATATGATTATCAAATTGTTATTATCCTGTTTTCTCTTAGTTGTTTACGCTTTCGCTTATATTATATTATTTAGTATTTGTTGCTAGTTTCATTTATTCTATAAATTGGCTAGTCGTAGAGCAGTTTTAGTAGCATTCCAGAGCATTGTGGGTCCTGGGGTGTTACAAGCGCTATGACCACGCTGGTGCCCATAGCGACCACCGCCGTGTCATCAGGCCATGCCACGTGGCAGCCACGCTGGCACAGTTGGTGAGATGGCAGCCCACGTGGTGAGCCATGTCAGCAAAATAACCCAGTCACCCGCCACCTGGAAGCCACCTTACACCCCCACCACCTCAACCCTTTCTTTGGTCCATGGACCCAGTCCATGTAGACCAGGGCCCACCTGTCAGTCGTCCAACCCCAGGGCTGATTTTTCTTTTGAAAAATAATTCCATTAATTCCTGCTGACGCAATAAATCAATTTTCAGTATAAAAATAATTCGGGAAATTCAATCTTTATTATTTTTCTGAATTTAAATTTCCCAGAGCCCGTTCTCCTTCGTCCTAACTCCGATTTAGCCCATTCAAATGTCTCAATTCATCAAAAATTCCAAACTATCCATTTCTACCATCCTTTTAAATATTTTAAATTTATTTGATATTTTTAAATTTAAAATTCAAATTTCAACACCTAGTTCATTTTCAAAACCTCAGTTCCATTTATTTGAAAATTCAAATTCAAACCTTGTAAATTATTCATAAAATCCATTCTATTTTTTGAGCCCAAATATTTTTTCCAATAAATTCTTTTTTAATTAATCTTCTAAATATCCATTCTCCCTTGTATGAACCCCGAATCCGTTGAAACTTTCTCCTAAATTCATATAAAATTATAAACTTTTTTCAGTAAATATATTATACTTTTTGTAATTTTATTTGCATTTATTTGTTCGTTTGTGTTATCGTCTTGCGCGTAGATCCCGACGTTGTCGAAGAATTATCAGACCAGCATCAAGAATGTCAAGATATCGCACAAGAAGGCAAGTCTCCTTTGAACATCTTGTACCTATGTTTACCAAAATTGTTTTATTATTTTAAATTTAATGCATTTGCTATGTTACATAAAATGATAATTTCTATTTTAAGGATAATAGTTAAACCAATAATTGTTATGCCCTCATTTGATCTTGACAACCATGCACATTTGACACCATAGGTTTTTTTTGTCTTAGTATTGAGATTATTATGTAATTGTTAATTTAGAACGATAGTAATTGCTTTGACAAGCTAATCGGTCAATATAACCCTACGGGTGGAAAATTGATATGAATGATTTCATCATTTTATTTAGTGGCAATAAGTATTGCTGTTGTTTTAAACTAAAACAAAATGGTGAAAGATGTTTTAGACTTGGGCAGATGGTAAGTTTGGATTGGTGCGGATTTAGCACGAGAACTTGTAAAGTGTATGTTCCGCCCTAGTCAATTAAGGACTGACGCTTGTGTTTGTTCAAACTGAGCACTACCGTACAACCACATGTCTATATGGGCACGACCTAGCTGATTAACTTACAATAGTCTACCACTAGTGGAAAGTGGGTGCCAGGGTGTACTGGTTATTCACAGTGAGGGACAGGGTTTACTGTACTCATATGGCGCAAGCGGGGCTTCTGTCTAGGTGGATTTAACCCTTCAGTGGTGAAACCTCAGCGGGTGGTGACTAACTAGACTAGAGTAAGGTAAAAGCTTTGTGATAAATTGTCTGGGTCTCATGCCTAAGGAAGCATGTTGGCTATTAAGATGATTTATCTCTTGTCGGTAAAGTTGTACAACCTCTACAGAGTGTTAAAACTATTCGAATAGCCGTGCCCACGGTCAAGGGCGGGCAAGGAATGCATTCACATGGTAGATTTTTTGTTTTCTGTTTTTAAGTAAAAGTTTTGGGAATCCGGGAGTGGATGGAACTCTCGGAGTTGTCCTGACGGATGAAGCCAGTGTGGGTGGATGGAACCCGTAAATTTGAACCTTGGCGGATGGAGCCAGTTCTCCAGTGATGGTGGATAGAACCTTCACTATAAAATACTTAATAGTTTTAGTCAAAATAATTACTTTGTTAAATTCATGCCTTCAAAAATATTTAATGGTATTAGAAGTAAAACATTGCTTTGTGCAAAAGAACCATATAACCTCCCCTTGTTGAGACTTGCATCTACTGCATTTTTTCAAGACTTGCGGAGTACTTTATGTACTCTCATGCTACACTTAAAACAAAATCTCTGAGGAATACGAAGCTCAGGAAGAAGATTATGACTACTTCATGTGTGGATTCGACAAAGTCTTTCCGGAGTACTAGGTTGCGCTTCCCCAGTCAATTGCCTGTGGCGTATTGATGAGTCTTTTATCAGAGTTTATTTTGCTTCCGCTGTGTTTGGTGTGATTGCGAGGTCTTGAAACCTCATTTGTAATAAAGTGGCCTTTTGGTTTGTACTCTCTATTATTGTAATAAAGTGTTGTTGGTTATATATTTGTAACAGCCCAGCTGTTTATTTCAAAATTTTGGAAGCATTTTTTTTAAATATAAAATTAAATTAATTTAGTTCAAAATAAAAATAAGAGTTTTGTTTGTGTGAAATTTGAATTTTGTTTGCCTTGATTTTTTATTTTTAAGAAATCTAGATTTGAAAAATAATTTAAAGTAAAAATATTATTAAATAAAATGATATTTTGACTTTCTATAAAAATCCTAATTAATTATTTGGATTTATATGGCCTTTGTTTGGTTTTCTGAGTTTTTCTGGAGTTTTAAAATATATTTTGAAAATAAAAAGTATTTTAAGTATGAAAACTAAAATACCAACAGTAGTTGGAAATATTTTTATTAAGTCCAAAATATCTCCATGAAGTTCTTTGAATTTTACTGGAATTTTTTGATGTAATTTCATATTTTTCTAAGCTTTATTGAATTTTCCAGTGTTTTCTGAAAATTTAAATCAAATTTAATTCTCCACCGCCTGATCTAATCTCGTGCGCTCATCTTAACTTAACCCTTTCGCTCTCCATCTAATGGTCCCGATTTACTCCTTGCACCGCATCGCACATCCGACCGTCCGCTCTTTCCTCTCTCTCTTTTTTCTCTCGCTAATAAACCGGTCCCACCTGTCAGTGAATAAAATCATTTTCCTTTACAAAAATAATTTGGCCAGAAAATTAAAATTCTTGCTGACGTCATAATTTGATTTTTCAGTTCAAAAATAATTCCAGAAAATCAGTTTATTCTTTTTCTCTCTTTTCAAACTTCCGAGAGCGCGTTCTTTTTCGTTTTAACTCCGAATGAACCCATTAAAATTTCTAAATTCATCTAAAATTCTAATCTATCCATTTATACCCTATTTTAAAATGTTTGAAATTTTTTAATTTATTTGGATTAAACTAAAGCTTAATTAAAATTTTTATTTAGTAATATTAAATTAAACATTAAAATTTTCTAAAAATATTTTATTTGAGTTCCTTGAGTCTTAAGGAATGTTCTAAAATTTTCTCGGATTTTTTGGAGTTTGTTTGAGCACAATTTTCAAATTTCAAAAAAAAAAAGAAAAAGAAAGGGGAGAGAGAATAAGCGATTGCACGCCAAGACTGCTCATCATTTCCGCATCGAGCGCGCAGCGCAGCCGTCGCCATTGCTGTGGAATTTAAAACTTTGATTTCTCACTAATTTCTCAACGGTTTTTCACGAAATAAATTGCATTCACTTCCTCTCATCAAGGGCTTTCAATTCCCTACCGTTTCCCCTCTCATTCATGAGTATTTACATAAATTTATAACATTGCTCTAAATGACACCATTACTTGATCTCTCCCTCCCGTCCACCTCCACCCTATAAAAGGGAGCACCGGGTGCCCCTTCTCATCCTCACTCAATCCCCGAAATCTCAAAGCCTCTTTCCCTTTCTTCTCTCCACAATCTCCATTTTACTTTTGTGAACCGAGCGTCGTTCTTCGGCCGATTGCGCCACCAACTATGGAGTTCGGTCACTTTTGACCACACCGTTGGCTTTGCCTTTTCGCGTTTTACGCGGTGCTTCCCTCGCCTTCGTCGGAGCATCGCCGGACCACCGTGGCCAAACCACGCCGTCGTTCCTCTCCTCGCTGCGAGTCGACCGTGTGTGTTGGATCAAAACCGAGGTGAGCATTATGTTCCCGACATTCTCCTCTTCGTTTCGCCGCAAACCTCACCCTCTAACTCCTCTCTGTTTGCCCGGAATGCCGATGTCAACCAGTCGGTCGCCAAATGTCTTCTCCGCCGTGGTCCGTCACCATCCAATGTCCGTTGGCCGAGCCGTCTGTACCGTTGAGTTCGCCTCGATGCGTTCTATGCCAAGCTTCCATCATCATCACTCGAAGACTCCCCGAGTCCTTGTCGATCTGGTCGAGCCAAACGCTGAAACCGTGACTTCGCGCGTACACCACTTTTTCGGTAAGCGCTTTGATTTTTGTTTGCATCATATCATGTCCTAGCCTCTAAGAAATTTATCTATCTTTTTTATTTAATTTTTCGTGGAGCCAATTGTCAGAAATTGAACTTTCCGCAAAAATGGCCGTTTTTTACTCCCGACGTCGATTCGTCGTCTCTGTTGAGTTTTAGCCTGTGCCGTAATTTTTCTTAGACTTGCCTCGCCGCGTTCTACGCCGTGCTTACTTCCGTTTCCCCGAAAAGCCTCCACAAATTTTTGCCTCCGATATCTCGCCGTGGCCGCCAATGGCATCTCGTGTCCCCATTCATCCGGTGGTGTTTTTCCCCGATCCATTCATGTCATATCGTGCCAAACCATCCCAGGTAGCTACCTTTCAAATGGTTTTCGATTCGCTTCACCGAGCACCAAGATATCAAGTTTTTCCCTTTTCTCTACAGTCGTCGTTCAAACGTCGATTGTATCGTCTCCGCTGAATTTTCGGCTTAGCCAATAATTTTCCTAGCTTTGCCAAGTCGCGTTTTAGCCCGTGCACACCCTACTTATCCATGTACTATGCCTGGGTTTTATTCCTCTCTCCTACCCATGTCATTGTAGCCACCCGTGCCGCCACCGTTCTCCGTTTGGCGTGCTATCGCTTCCTATGTGTGTCTTGTGTCTCTAGCAACTCATTTTGCTAGTTAAGTTAACCACACATGCCTCCTCTCGCCGGCGCTAGCCTTGTCTCCAAAGGTGCTGCCTCGGAATGAACAATAACTTTTGTTATCTTCCAGCATTTTCTCGCCCGGTAAACTTTCAGATATCCGTTCTCCTTCACTCGAACTCTGAATCTATTGATTCTTTCTCCTAAATTCATCTAAAATCTTAACCTTTCTTCCAATATATATTATATATTTTTGTGATTTTATTTGTATTTATTTGTTCTTTTGTATTTATCGTTCCGACGTCGCCGAAGAATTTTTCCGACCCGCAGCAAGAAAGTCAAGATATCGCACACGAAGGCAAGTCTCCTTTGAACATCTCGAACCTATGTTTGTGAAATGTTTTGATTATTTTAAAATTTAATGCATCACTATGTTACATAAAATGATAATTTCTGTTGTAGAGATAATAGTTAAATCGATAATTGTTATGCCCTCATTTGACATTGACAACCATGTACCTTTGACACCCTAGGATTTCCTTTGTCTCAATAATGAGATTATTATTAAACTTTGGTAAATGTTGTAACGGTAGTAAAATGCTTAGTCGTGCTATATAACCTTTGGTAACCTTGGAATGGGAAATCATATTTTGTGGAACTAGACTTTTGTTTAGAAAATTAGTGGCGATTGGTGTTGCCACTGTTCTTTAAAATAAAATAAAATATGAGAGTTGGTTTAGACTAGGGCGGATGGTAAGATTGGTTTGGTGCGGTTAATACGAGAACTTGTAATGTGTATATTCCGCCCTAGTCAATTAAGGAGCGACGCTTGTGTTTGTCCAGACTGAGCACTACCGTACAACCACAAGTCTATATGGGTATGACCTAGCTAACTAACTTTCGATAGTTTAGTCTAGGTACCACCAGTGGAAAGTGGGTGTCAGGGTGTACTGGTTATCCACAATGAGGGACATGGTTTACTGTACTCATACGGCGCAAGAGGGGGCTTCTGACTGGGTGGTTTAACCCTTCAGCGGTGAAACCTCAGCGGGTGGTGTCTGGCTAGACTAGTGTAAGGTAAAAGCTTTGTGATATTTTATCTGGGTCTCATGCCAAAGGAAGCGTGTTGACTATTAAGATGACTTATCTCTTGTGGGTAAAGTTGTACAACCTCTGCAGAGTGTAAAACTATTCGAATAGCCGTGCCCACGGTCAAGGGCAGGCAAGGAATGCATTCACATGGTAGCTCATTGGTTTTGTTTTTAAAATAAAAGTTTTGGAAACCGGGAGTGGTTGGAACTCCCGGAGTTGTCCTGGCGGATGTAGCCAGTGTGGGTGGATGTAACCCGTTGTCTTGAATCCTAGCGGATGTAGCCAGTGTGGGTAGATGTAACCCGTTTTCTTGAACTTTGGCGGTTGGAGCCAGTTGACTAGTGTTGGTGGTTGGAACCTTCACTAGAAAATTATTGATAGTTTCTGTTAAAACAAATACTTTATTAAATTAAGGCATTCAAAAATATTTCTTGGTATTTGAAATAAAATATTGCTTTGTGCAAAAAAAACCATATAACCCTCCTTGTTAAGCCTTGCATCTACTGCATTTTCCCAAGACTTGCGGAGTACTTTATGTACTCACATGCTACACTTCAAACAAAATCTCAGAGGAATACGAAGCTCAAGAAGGAGATTACGACTACTTCGCGTGTGGATTCGACGAAGGCTTTCCGGAGTTCTAGGTTGCGCTTCCCTAGTCAATTGCCTGTGGCGTATTGATGGGTCTTCATCCGAATTTCTTTTGCTTCCGCTGTGTTTTGTAAGTTTGCGAGGTCTTGAAACCTCAGTTGTAATAAAGAGGCCTTTTGGTCCGCATACTCTATTATTGTAATAAAGCGTTGTTGGTTATGTATTCATCATTTGTTTGACTGTGTGCACTAGCTTTGATCCGGGACTAGTCTTTGTAATACGTAGGGTCCGGATTCGAAACCGGGTCCCGACAATATTTATCACTGTTTGACTGTGTGCACTAGTTTTGATCTGGGACTAGTGCTGTAATACACAGAGGGTCCGAATTTGGAAATCCGGGTCCCGACAGAGACTATCTTTATTGCTGGAATTTCATGGATTTACAAAGTGCCTTCACTAGCACCCCTAAAAACCTTCTCGACGAATACCTACTCCAAAGCATGCATATTAACCCATAGCCTCTTCTTACTTCTTTCGGTTAACATCATAAACCGTATCTCTACCAAAAACCAAGGGAACCAAAACCCTTTCTAACACGGGTTTTATTTAAATTCTCAATCTTATAAGTTATGGACTCAATCCATAACTCCTATCTCAACATGAGACGAAGCCTCCAGGACCGCACCTCTTGTATCTTCATTGCGCACCATCACCTTATGTGTCAAAGCCTCCTGGACTGCACTGCCCATAGCTTCTCCACGAATCACCACCTTCGATCTCCACGCACTTCAGCGTGAGCCCGACCACCTCGCGTTACATCCTCAATCGTCTGGACCTTAGACTTTCCCATCCTAGTTCCATTCCTCCTCATCACCGACCATGTCGCCTCTATGCGAACCTACACATGCAAAGACCAAATAACATTTTCCAACGGTACAAGTTCTTTCCAAATTGGCCAACACTAATCCACACACGCAAACCAACTCTTTAACTATCCATCAAGATCAATAGATTAGGTATGACCACAAATCCCATCGCTATCCAAAAATCAGCCTTGGAGCACTGAACACGAACGCTAGCTCAACAAGTACATAAAAACAACAAGTAGTCAGGAATTTCTATTGCTCTGTACAAAACACTCGGGAATAACAAGTATCGCTACCGACCATAGAACCATCAAGTACCGATTCAGTTCTATATCACCATCAACCGCTATCCAAACAATTACCCGAAGCTTACGAGTGGCGATCACATACCACATGTCTCTGACAACCGATCACAACACCTTTGACTACCGAGTACCGAGTCCTTCAATTACTACTCTTCAAAGCACTGTTCATCGATCACCGTGCACCAGTCAGTTATACCACTTGCCTAACACAAGTACTCAAGGTATTCAAAAATCACAACAGTTGAAGCACTCGTACTGACCACAAAGTCTACATCAATCGATCGTAAAGCCTAAGACAACGACAGCAGACTACAAAGTCTACGAGTGTCGTGTATCGACTATTAAAGTCTACGACTATCGAGTGTCGACTAGTAACATCTATGACTATCGAGTACTTAGCAAATAATATTGCTATGACTATGGAAAAGTACTGTAGCTATGACCATCAACTGGTACTATAGCGGATGACCTTATGACCTCTGACCAGTTCACTGTAGCTAAGATCAGTTCACTGTTAATTATGGTCGGTTAAATGTTGCTTATGACCAGTTCATTGTTCAAGGTCGAAAATCTACGATTACTTGCCATGGTCAATTTGCCACGGTCGAAGACGGACGAGATCGAAGTCGGATGCGGTCGGAGTCTACCATGGTCGAAGTCTGCCGTTCGGACCTACCAATCGGACCACCCATCATAAGGCCGATCGGATCAGCCATCACAGGACCGATCGGACTACCGTCCGTGATCTCATTTTGCCATCTTGAAAACTCAAGCACAAAAGTGCATCGACTAGAACTTTTATGAATGTAAATTCCAATAAAACCAAATGTTAATTATTCATCATCAACAAAATGCACGACCATCATATAGTCTACCAGGACCAAGATGGAACACAATCTCGGTTGTGCTTTTCATATCTGTAATGTCTCTAACAAGATCACTATCACTATAGCCAATCAAGCCAGCATATCCTTCAGCTCTCTTGTAGCTACAGCCCAACTCCAACGTTCCTCGAATGTATCTCAGAATTTGCTTGACTACTACCATATGTTGAGACCTTGGCTCCTGCATGAATCAACTTACCATACCAATAGAGAATGCCAAATCGGGTGTAATGTTTACCAAATGCCTGAGGCTCCCCACAATACTTCTATAGTGTGTTGGATCAACAAGTGAAGACTCACTTTCCTTGTTGAATTTTGCTCTTGGCTCCATGGGCGTTAGACAAGAATTGCAATCACTCATCCCTGTCTTCTCTAGTAATCTTGCTGCATAAGCTGACTGGTTCAGTGTGATTCCTGAGTCACTTATATCACCAAATAGTAAGATAAGAGACCCAAGTCATTCATGTTAAACATGTCTTTCATTTGTTTCTTGAAAAACATGATCTCCTTGATGTAGCTCCCTGTGATCACCAGATCATTAACATATACTCCAACTAGTAGCCTTGCATTGCTCATTTTTCTCTTGTAGATTGCATGTTCATGGGCACTTCTCTCGAAGCCGAGTGAAGTGAGTGTCATATCGAACTTTGAGTTCCAAGTTCTAGGAGCTTAGCGTAGCCTATAGAGTACCTTTTTGAGTTTCAGCACTTTGTGATCCTGCACTTTCTCTCCATAGCCTGGCGGTAGCAACACATACACATCGTCTTGAAGTTCTCCATTGAGGAAAGCCGACTTGACAACCATGTGGTGAACTTCCCACTTCTCTTGAGCTATCAATGCAAGGATCAATCGCACCATTTCAAGCCTCACCATGGGTGTGAAGACCTCATCGAAGTCTACCCCTAGCAATGGGCATACCCCTTTGCAACAAGGCATGCATTATGCTTGATTACCTCTCCTTCGGGGTTTTTTTAGCTTGAATACACATTTGAGCCCAATTGGTTTCTTCCCTACAGGCAATGTGGTTAACTCCCAAGTTTCATTACCTTGGATGGATGCCATCACTTCTCCATTGCCCCTTTTCTAATCTGGTTGCTTTAGGGATTCAACCATACTTGTTAGCTCATCTATGCTGAGCGAACACAGATCGGGTTCATCCAATTCAATGGGAGAGGTATTCTCATATATCTCCCAAAGAGAATGGTAACACCATGGCTCATTTGAAGAGGCAGAAGATCTTGACATGGATATCTCTGTAGAGGTGGCAGTGGTTGTTGTCATAGCAGCAGAAGATGTTGTCGGGGCAGCAGAAACCATTGTCGTGGCAGCAGGTGCACTTGCCGTGGCAATGGACATTCTTGCTATGGCAGGAGATGCCATGGCAGGCACTATAGCAAAGCCGGGAGGAGTGCTTGGATACACATCCTCACCTACTTCTCCATTTCATCTACTTGTTCGTAACCGTATGATCTTTAGAACGAACCTAATGTATTAGCCAATGATCAATGGTAGATATTTATTGTACAACAATTCTGTTGTATTGCAGAAATTTTAATAGAAAACTAGTTTTATGTCCGCGCATTGTAGCGGATCGATTCATGAATTATAAAACAATTTTAATTCATACCTATCACGAGCATATTAGCTTGATTTTCCATATATCATAATCCAGAAAGTTATTCTTTTATATAAATTATGAAGTACCATAGAAACATAAATACATCAAAAGTCATCATCATTTTCAGTATGTTATAATATGAGAGAAAGACTTAAATAAAATAAAGGAAAGATGGAAAATAAAATAAAGAAAAGAGAGGGATGTGAATATACGTGTTGGTGGAAACTGAGAAGTTGGTTGGCTGACGGACTTTTTTTATAACAGTAATACATACTTGTCCAAGAAGTATAAAATCGAAAATATTTGAACCCAAAAACTTGTAGCCAGACATCACGAAACGAAAGAAAATATCTTCTGGCCATGATAGCATAACGCTTCTTTTTTTACCTCCACAAAATTTCAGACGCCGACTGGTGTGATGTGCTGTCTAGCTCTATAAGACTTGACATGCATGTGGGCCCACGAACTATTGACTTGACGAGGCGACTATCCTGCTCATGGGGCCCACGATAGTACTAGCCTAGCTTTTCCATTTGGACTCACCAGAGGCAGAGGCTAAGTACGAAGCACGCACTAGCCAACAAGTCAAGTCAATGTATAGCTTAACAATCCAACCATTCCTTGGTTGTTTCAACACGGCATTCGATTTTTCTAGCTAAATGATGGAGCTTGTCTTTTTTATTTATTCTCAATTTTTTATTATTTATTATTATAGCCGATTTATTTTATATTACAACTGCTAGTGGTTTTTATGTAATTAAATTTTAAAATAGAAAAATATGTTAATTCATCACAAACAATACAAAGGAATACAAAAAAAAGAAAGGTAAAAAGCCTAAAAAACCAAAAAAACAAAAAAGATAAAATTAAGAAACTAGAAGGTTGAAGCTAAGAACCCATCGGAGAAGTCGAAATGAGTAAGGTCTCCCATGAAAGACACTGTTTAGAAATGAAGTAGGTTATATTAGTACAAATTAAAATTTTCACCATGTAATCAAGTAAGCCATGCGGGTAAAAGACCATGAACCATTACCATTGGACGCGCAGTGTAACGGAAGTAGAGTTGAAGCAGCACGGTTCAACATAACGTGTATCAGTGTGGTGGAAGTAGTCGACCGACCAGCTACCTTGGAAGCCGATCGTCCCCTTCGTCTCATCCTTGTGATTGTCCCCATCAGTGTTGTAGTCGTAGCAGCGCCTCTACCGAAATTCACACGTCTAAGGAGGAACATCGTGCGTCGATGTGCTAGTATTAACATGCAAAGGATGGGTTATGTGAGGTGGCAGCTAGAGTTTCGGTTGGTGTGTTTCGCTGTGTCTCCTTCAACCCCTACGTCTCTATTTATATAGGCTCATAGTTCTTAACCTTTCTTAAATTAGTTGAACATTTTCCTCAGCTTCCTTTAAACAATCTGGCCCAAATACTTGTCCTTCTCCCGTCTCTTTCCAATTGAGAGGGGTTTTGCATTTTCTGCCATTCAAAGCTTCAAACGGTGACATTTGCAAACTGACCTAGTAATTGTTGTTGTAGGAAAACTCTATGAAAGGTAAACAACTGTCCCACTTGGTTCCATAATCCAACACACAAGCTCTTATCATTTCCTGAAGAATCTGATTCACATGCTCAGTTTAACCATCAGTCTAGGGATGATATGCTGTACTGAAATTCAGATTAGTACCCATTAATATATGGATTAATATTCTCCTACTAACATATGTACTTGATTTCAAGTTGATCACGACTTCAACTTGAATTATACACGATGACAAACTCTACTACACTTCAGACTCATTTTTAAAAATTAAGTCAAGATTACTTCCAACAAAACACAGCCTACTTAATTCATCACCACCTTCTCATCTTTTACTAGGGGTGAAAACGGGTCGGGTTAATCCCGACCGATCCGGCACCGAATCCGATTGGTACCGAATCCGATTGGTACCGAATCCGGAGAAAAAAATATGGGTTAGGATATGGTAACAGCAATATCCGTCCGAATCCGATATCCGTCCGAATCCGATACGTCTTCAAGTTTGATTTCAGGTTAGTGCTACTATTTGACGTTTCATTTTCTTTTGCAATGGTAAAATAAAATCTTCCACATCAGCTAGTAAGTAGTAAATATCAAGTTCTTGACAGTACGTCCTCCTACTCCATTTGTTGTACTGCATGTATTCCTTACAAACAAGTAGGGGTGCAAACGGCTCGGGTTAATCCCGACCGATCCGGCACCGAATCCGATTAGTACCGAATCCGGAGAAAAAAATATGGATTAGGATATGGTAACAACAATATCCGACCGAATCCGACCCGTTTTCACCCCTATCTTTTACGCACGGCCACCTTACCTCGTTCGCCAAATCTCTCAAGCCTAGCAGTGCTGTGGGCTCTACTGAGTCGAGCGGCGGCACCATGCGCAGCCATGTCATCGCCTTCGCTGGCCTGCTGATGGCCCTCGCACCCCTCGCCGGCGCGTACCCATGGCAGACCTGCAACGTCACAGGTAGCAACTTCACGGCAAACAGCACATACCAAGAAAACCTCCGCATCGTCGCCGCCACCCTGCCCGGCAACGTCTCGACGTCCCCGGGCCAATTTGCGACCGCCACCGCCGGGGCCGCCCCGAACAAGGTCTACGCTCTCGCGTTCTGCCCGATCGACCCGGACACCTCCACCAACGCCTCCGCCTGCCGCGCCTGCGTTGCCGGCGGCTTCCAGGACGCGCAGAAGCTGTGCCCCTACAACAAGGGCGTCTTCATCTTCTACAACCTCTGCATCTTCAGCTTCTCCAACCAAGACATCCTCGCCTCCACCACAAACTCTGACGACCTGGAGGTGCAGCTCTACAACTCCCAGAACGTCACTTCCGACGTCGGCCAATTCAACCGAGCCACCAACGAGCTCCTCAACGCCACAGCCGAGTACACAGCAAACTCGGCGAACAAGTTCGCAACCGGGGCCATCAACTTCGACGCGACCTACCCCAAGATCTACAGCATGGCGTGGTGCACGCCTGACCTGACGCTGGGGCAGTGCAGAGAGTGCCTGGCGGCGACGGTCGCGGAGATGGCGCGCGTATTCATCCCGAACGCGCAGGGCGCCAGGATCGCCGGAGTGCGGTGCTGCATGCGGTTCGAAGTATACCCGATCTACAACGGCGCGGGCATGGTGCAGCTGACGGCGGGCACGCCGGCAGCGTTGCCTGGCACCCCGGGTGCGACGGCGGGCACGCCGGCAGCGTTGCCTGGCACCCCGGGTGCGTACGTCCTCCTTCGATCTGCTGTTCGGGTTTAAAGCTATACTAAGATTATATATTACTCGCTAAAAATACTTTTATTATGTTATAAATTTATTACTACATCCTAATACAAATTTATAGAGAGTAAGACCAAAATTATATCTCAAAAACCATAAAATGTTTAAAACTTCCGGTAAAAAAAGGAACGGAGTGTAGTGAACAGTGAAAAATACTCGAAATTTTTCGTTTTTAGAAAAGTCACAAGGAAAGAAAGTTGCTGATATGGTTACCACGGGTAACCGGAAGTCACCAAGTAACCGGTCAAAATTTTATACGTTTAATTTTTGAGAGTTACAAAAACAATTGACATGTAGACAATATGTAGTGTATTTGCAAATTTGAAACTCAAATATGGGCCTGGATCTATAGCACTAAAGTATTTGAGTGTTACATATGTAAAATACAGTATACATAGAATTAGCAACATATAGCATGCGGTTTTGCTATTGCACAAATGATTGAAATTTTTTTATCTCTCAGTCATCCGATGTTGCACTCTTAATCAATTGAAGTTACAGCCTCCTCTAAAAAATACCTACAACTTCATGTGATTCAGAGGCAAACTAACTGAAGTTGCAGCCCCCTCCAAAAAATCACATATAACTTTATGTGATTGAGAGTGCAACTTTAAGTGACTAAAAGATAAAAAAATTTCAATCATCTATACAATAATCTTGTACGTATAAGAGTGCTAAGGTGTAAAAACTCACGTGAGTTAGCTATCCTCTCCCTGTCCCAAACTCGGAATATTTAATCCTATGCCACTCTTATGAGTGGAGTGGCAAAGGATTTGCCACTCTGGCCCACTGTCATAGACTCAGGTGGCCCCACGTGGAAGTGACAGCGAGAATTGGTTATTCTTAAGAGTGGCAAAAAATTGAAAGCCCCCCCAAACTCCCTCGAGCAGCCGCCTCCCCCTCTTTCGCGCCCTCAACTCTGACTCCCAGTCTCGAACAGCACCATCTAGCACCTGGGAGCAAGCAGCAACTAGAACCTGCAGCGAGTAGCGGCCTCTTTTTTTTATTTTGAAGTGGTTTTCGGCTTCTATTTATTTTTAGTAATTACGATTTATTATACCAAATATCATTTATTATACAACACAACAGCATTCCAGAAGGATTATGGACGGAGCGCACGCGTCTACTTCATCTGGCCGCCAGCTCCGCCGACGTCACTTCAAACGGTTAGGGACGGAGCGTGCGCGTCTACTTCACCTGGCCGCCAGCTCCGCTGACGCCACTTCGAAGGGTTAGGGACGGAGCGCGCGCGTCTACTTCACCTGGCCGCCAGCTCCGCTAACGCCAGAGCATGCGCGTCGACTTCATCTAGCCGCCAGCTCCGCTGATGCCACTTCAAAGGGTTAGGGACGGAGCGCACGTATCTACTTCATCTGGCCTCCAGCTCTGCTGACACCACTTCAAAGGGTTAGGGACAGAGCGTGCGCACCTACTTCACCTGGCCACCAGCTCCGCTGACGCCAGTTCGAATGGTTAGGGATAGAGTGTGCGCGTCTACTTCATCTAGCCGCCAGCTCCACCGACGCCAATTTGAAGGGTTAGGGACGGGGCGCACACGTCTACTTCACCTGGACGCCAGCTTCGCTGATGCCATTTCAAAGGGTTAGGGACGGAGCGCGCGCGACTACTTTATCGCAAGTTGAAGGGGCCCGTGCCGACCCCTGTCGCTAGCCTACTTTGTACATATTACGTCTCAAAGTGCCGTATTGCGGTACCCACGGCATTTTTGCCTCACATCCAAAGTCGTGCTTATCGCCAATCATTCCAAACACTCCTCACCGTGCCAAAAGTGTTATTGGAAGGCAAATACACTTACGAAGGAGATACGGGGCACAAGACACTCGCTTTGGGCGACACTTCAATAAAATCGTGCGAAAGATAGCATTTACAAGTACATTTATTCGGACTTGTTCGGAGGCGCTACTCGCCCAATTCGTCCTCTACTTTAACATACTCTCGCGTCGAGGCCCCTCCTGTCGAACGCCACTCCTCCCAAAAACACAGAGAATCCTCCGCCCAGCCCCAGCGTCGAAGGCGCCGTCGGACCATAAGATCCGAAACTAGCAACGGGCCCCTATAAATCACCTGCTCGCCACAAGCATCAAATATAAGAACAAGGCTTGAAAATTTTCATTGCATTGCCAAAAGGGTGTGGCCATGTAGCGTCATTTTACATAACATTGACACGGGAAACATAACGGGCTACATGTGCGGGCGTGGGGCTTTGGCATCACACCTGCGGATCGGTGTCATGCTTGGAGTCAGCAACACCACCTTTGTCACGCCGTGGGACTTCATCAAGCCAGGTCCAGAGGTCACCACCACCTTGCAGGCTCCGCCTCATGGCTACCTTCACCTCGGCCTCGCTGATGTAGTCCCAGATGCGCTGATGGAAGGCACGCGTGGCATGCCGGACTGGATGCACTGCTCCGGACATCACCCCGCTCCCGGCAGGCAACTCTAGCCGTGGGGTAGCCAGCTTGCTGACGTACAGGCAACCCCAGTGGTGAAGGCCGAAGATGATGCGGGTCGTCACCAACGAGAAGTGGTTGCCGAAGGATCGCGCAGTACTCAGCGCGAGCGCCGAATCCTCTCCGATCCTCCGAAGGGTGCTCGATAGGTTCTCGGGCCCGAAGGTGCGAGGTGGCACCACGACGACAAGATCAAAGAGTGCGCTCTCCAAGGCTTCCATCAAGCTCCCCGCTGCCACCGAGGTGTCGACCAGCACCCGGTCCTTCTCCCTAATTGCCGTAGTCAGCCGGGCCTACGTGTCCAACCGCGCGACCCCCCAACCGCGCGCACACGTCTCCCACCGGCAACCGTGGTCAAACTCCAACCGGCAACGCACGACGCGCCAGCAGCAGTCTGTCGCGTGTCCCACTACGGCCGACGGGGTGGTACGACTTTGGTCAAACAACATCACCATTTTGGCCCGTATGGCCCAACACGGAGTGCATCACACGCCGCAGGGACAGAGGGGGCCAAAGGGCTCGGCGGCATGGTTTCGGCCCATGAGAAGCCATTTACCATGAGAGGCTCCTGTAGTAGGGGTGGCTCCCACCTGGGCCCATCCGACCTGTTAGGGAATTGTAAGGCCCAATATGACTTATGTAATGACCTATATACCCTTATGGGAGATGTATGACTATAAGGACAAGATTGTAATTATGCTTCATAGATAAATATATACGTGCCCTGAATATGGAGAAGGGGTAAACATTGTTCATCCATCACAACCACTACACTACTCTTCTACTTTACTGTTTGGTCAGTAGCCACAGCAGACGCAAATGGAGCGAACAATTCCCAACCGACCGAAGGTTTATGGAGCAGATACGGGATGGGCAATTTGGTATCTAACATTATCCGTGTCCGACATATACACATACACACATATATATACATACACACATATATACACAGACACACACATATATACATACACATATATATATACTACGTACGTACATACATATATATATACAAATGCACACGCGTGCGCACACATATACATACACACACGTGCACACATACATGTATATATGTATAACTAAAAGCTTGCAGGATAGTTTATAATATTGCTTCATATTTTGCTTAAAACTAAATTGTTTACATATGAATGGAATTGCATGTACTTGCAGGAAAAAAGAGTAATAAAACTGGTAAAATTGTTGCAATCGTACTGCCTATAGCGGCAGCTATACTTGCAAGCACTATGATCTGCTTTTATTGCTGGAGGAGACCAAGTAAACGGTCACTATCATGTAAGTTCTCCGCATCCTGAAAGCATTAGTTGAAATTTTATCAACCATTATTGAGTGTATTTCATTGAAATGGTGATGAGGCAAAACTTCATTATTTAGAGTATCTGATGGAATCCATATATGAATTCTCTCCATAAAATCAGTATACGTGCTATGTATACAACATTCAAATGTATCTTCACCCTAAATTAGTCGTTCTTTTGCTAGGCCTTATTTCCTCAAAGGGGTTGCATAATATTTACAATTTTTTAAACATCTCAAGTGTTTGCTCTTCGACGACACAGATGCATCCCGTACCGAGGACACTGACAGTATCGAATCACTCATTTTTGATCTGCCAACGCTACGGATTGCCACATGCAACTTCGCTGAAAACAATAAGCTTGGTGAAGGAGGGTTTGGCGCAGTTTACAAGGTAGGGACATACATATATATACATACATACATATATATATATATATATATATATATATATATATATATATATATATATATATATATATATATATATATATATATATATATATATACACATTATATATCGTTCTTGTCCGATTCACTCAACGCAGTTATCACATGTGAACATGCGTGCGTGCGCAGGGTTCCCTTCCCAGTGGTCAAGAGATCGCTGTGAAGAGGCTCTCTCAGAGCTCTGGACAGGGAATTGGGGAACTGAAAAACGAGCTAGCCTTGATTGCCAAACTTCAGCACAAGAACCTTGTGAGGGTTGTTGGTGTTTGTTTGGAAGAAGAAGAGAAGCTGCTTGTCTACGAATACATGCCTAACAGAAGTCTAGACACCTTTATTTTCGGTATAATTATCTTTCTTAGCAATATATAACTACAAATATATTACTTGATCATATATTTTGCTGAAATTACGATGTCTACCGAGAGCTCACAATTTTGATGTTTGTGATTGGGGTGACAGATTCTGACAAGCGCAAAGAGCTAGATTTCGAAAAGAGGTTCATGATAATAAAAGGAATTGCTCGAGGATTGCAGTATTTGCATGAAGATTCTCAGTTAAAGATAGTTCACCGGGATCTGAAAGCAAGTAACGTTCTATTGGACGCAGACATGAACCCCAAAATTTCAGACTTCGGCTTGGCAAGGCTTTTTGGAGGGGATCAGTCGCAAGACATAACAAGCCGTGTTGTCGGAACATAGTAAGTATCGCAAACATACACAAACCATGTATTACAGATAACACCACATAGTATATATAATGTCTTATTTCAGTGGATACATGGCACCAGAATATGCTCTACGTGGGCACTATTCTATAAAGTCAGACATATATAGCTTTGGTGTATTGCTTTTGGAGATCATTACGGGAAGAAAAAATAGTGGCTCCTACAACTCTGACCAATGTGTTGATCTTCTGAGTCTTGTGAGTACTTATATGCAGTCCACAATATATAAGCGATAGCTCTTAGCAGAGCAGGGATTTAACTAACAACCACTGTCAATGCAGATATGGGAACATTGGACAATGAAAACCATCACAGAAATGATTGACCCCTCTTTGAGGAGAGATAACTTGCGAGACGAGATTTTGAGGTGCATTCATATTGGACTAATGTGCGTTCAGAAAGATCCTGTGGATAGGCCAACAATGTCTATGATCAATGTAATGATGTTCGACAGCCGCACGATCCCATCCCAAGCTCCATCCAGGCCAGCATTTTGAGGCATTGTATTGTGGTAATAGAATTGCCTGAAAGTGAGGGTCATGTAGTAAACCTCAAATGTAAAATGAGTAATATTCAGTAAATCCTAGAAAATTTTTTTCTCAAAGACAACAAAGAAGTACAGATAACAAACGCAGTTATGGACAGGGTGTAGGACCGAAGATAGCAACAGAGGAGACGAATATTTCTTTTAAAATCTCTTTTAAATATTTACCAATTTTTCATTCCAATAGCTACGAAACTATGAAGATTAGGATTTGAAACCACCTTAAGATGAGTAAGAGAAGCTGCTGAAATTTCCCCTACCGCCACCTCTCGTATCCCCGCCAATGAAAATCTCAGACTAACCGTAAGCCGAAACCCTAAGCAAGAAGAGCAAGCGACATGGTAAATGTTCGTGAAAGCAATGGAGCCCCTGACGTGAGTTAGGGTTTAGCCCGACACCCTCACGTGATGCTGCTGAAACCCTGAAAGGGAACGCCAAAACCCTCGACGTGATGCATGCTGACTTGACGTGACGGCCAAATAGGTTTAGGGCTTCGCCTTATAATGACCAATTGTTTATTTCTAATAAATAAAAATATAAATATATAAATAAATAAATAAAATAATTATTATTAAATTAAATTAATTTGGTTTAACATAAAAATAAAGAGTTTTGGATGTGTGAAGTTTGAATTTTGTTGTACCTTGATTATCTGCTTTTAAAAGGCTATATTTGAAAAGTAATTTAAATAAAAACTTTAAAATATTATTAAATAAAAGGATATGTTGAATTTCAGGGAAATCCTATTTTAAATTAATTATTTGGAATTTATTTGGATTTTCTGAGTTTTTCTGGAGTTTAAAATCTAATTTGAAATTAAAAAGTATTTTTAGTATGAAAATATAATATCAACATAAGTTGGAAATATTTTATCTAAGTCCAAAACATCTCCAAGAACTTCTGTGAATTGTTTTGGAATTTGTGAAATTTATTTCATATTTTTCTGAGCTTTATTGAATTTTCTAGGCTTTTATGAAAATCCTAAAATCCAAAAGAAAAAATTAAAAACCCCAACCCTCCCTCCGGCCGACGCGTGGACGGCCCAGATCCGCCCACGTCGCCGCCCGGATCCCACCATCCCTCCCTCGGGCGATGCGTGACGGCCGTTTTAAATCACGTCGCCCGACCCAATCCTCACCACCCGCTCTCTTTCTCTCTGCGCGCGGGGCCCGTCTGTCAGGTCTTTCTTCCCCACGTGCCTCTTTCCTTTCTTCTCTATCTCTCTTTCCTTTTTCGGCCGCCGCCCGAATCCTCGCCGCGCTTCCTTTCCTTCCCCCGCCTCTCTCCAGTCTTGGTATCCGCATGACGTCAAGGACAAATTTCCCCAATTCTGCGCCTCTCCTTTCCTTTCGCGCCTGCCTTGCCTTTCCCCTCCCTTCCTTTTCCGGTCTCCATCTCCGGTGAGGAATCCCGCCCCCATGCTCCCCTCCCCCCTATAAATAGCACCCCGGCCTCCCTCTCTCCGCACCACCTCTCGCCTCCCCTCTCCTCCCGAGCCCCTCGGCACCCGACGTCGTGCGCCGCCATCGCCGCCACCCCGACTTCAGCGAGAAATCGTCGCCGTCTCCGGCTTCCTCGCGCCTCGCCGTCCACCCCCTCGGCTTCCTCGCCTCTCCGTGAAGCTCGCGCCCCCTCGGTCGAGCCTCCTCGCCGCCGGACCGCCGCTGTGTCGTGAGACCCGAGCCGCCGCCGCCCCTTCTCGTCGCCGTCCACCTCCGCTCGCCGCCGAGCTTCGGGACAAGGTGAAACCGACTCCCCTCATCCTCTTCTCTCGATTCCATCCTCGCCGGCCGCCAGGCGCCGAGCACCAGCCGAGCCTCGGGCCCAGCGCCGCCCGTCCGGCTCAGCCACGTCGGCGGTAGGCGTGTCGGCCACCTTGCGCCACATAGCACCCCACCTCAGCGCCACCTCGGCTCCCCTCGCCCAGTCGGCGCCACACGGGCCACACCCCACCCCCGTGCCACCTCAGCGGCCTCCTCCGTGCATGGACTCGGTCCATAGACCGGGCTCCCACCTGTCAGTCGGTCACTCCCTAGGGCTGACGCCAACATGACACAATAAATCTTTTTTCCAACAGAAAAATAATTCGGCCGAAAATAAAATCCAGTGCTGACACAATAAATCCCATTTTCGTTTAGAAAAATAATTCCAGAAAATCGCTTTTTCCTTTTTTTTCTCTGTTTTTAAACTTCCGAGAGCCCGTTCTCCCTCGTTTTAACTCCGATTGAGCCCATTCAAATTTATAAATTCATCAAAAATTCCCCTCTATCCATTTATGGCCTTAATTCAAATATTTGAAGTTAATTTGAATTTATTTGGATTTTATTTGAGTTTGGAGGGTTGTTTTCACATGTAGACTTCGACGATTGGAAGAATTTCTCGACGAAGGTTTGCACCCAACCCAAGAGCAAGGCAAGTCACACTCCTTGACCATGTTGATCCCAGATTACAAGTAAAATTATGTTGTTTTAAATTATATTGTATGCATATGTTTATTCAAGTGTTTCAATTCCAGTTTTAAACTTAGTTAATTCCTAATTGTTATTGACACCTTTGATATTGCAAATCCTTATACCTTGTCACCCTAGAATCAAACTCTAGTTTGTACACTAGTATTGGCTAGAGAATTTTATATCAAATGCTTAGACCTGCTTAGACATAATATTTATTTTGTGATACCTTTTCACATAAAATGATAAGTTTTTGAAATGTATTCTTGACTTCGGTGAGTCAAGAAGGATTATGAAATATTTCGAAATAAAATATAAAAGCTGGTTTAGACTTAGGCAAATGGTTAGGTGGTGGGTGCAGGCATGCACTGTTGTTCGGAGACACGGTGTTGATTGTCGGGCACAGGGGGTATGTGTTTGGGCCTAAGTCAATTAAGGATCGGTCTGTGAGCTACTGTTGCAAAGCCCTATCGTACTACCACAAGGCTGGCATGGGACAGTCCTAGCTAACTAATTTGCGGGTCCCAACCTGAGTCATGTTGTAGGTTGAAAGTGAGCGTGGCGTAGGCCATGAGAAGTCTCACTTGGCTCAAGAGGGTGTCCCGGTCTGGTGGATTTCTTACTGGGGTGAAACCTTAGTGTTGGTTGGCCAGGTTGAAGACTTTGCATTGTAAAGGCATTGTCATGATCTCCTCGTCGCACACCAAAGGAAGTGTGTCTATCGCGTGGCAATATGGGATGATCATGTCTTGTGGGTAAAGCTGCACAACCTTTGCAGAGTGTATGATCTATCCTGGATAGCTGTGCCCACGGTCATGGGCATGTTGAGTGAAGTTTTTCATGGATTAGACTTTATTTTTCAAAATGTTTTATGAAAACCTTATGGATGGATGGATGTAATTCACAAGAGATTAAAAATCTTATGGATGGATGGAATCCATGAGCGTTTGCAAAGCGTGCGGATGGAATCCATACGAGATGTTGTTGGAAAAGATGGTCCGGGTAGGATGCCCGTGGTTAGGTTAGTGTGGGGGATGGACCTGCACTAACGGTATTAACTTCAATTACAGTTATTATTCTTAATTATGGTATTAAATTCAGCAATTTTAGTATATTTACTGTATTTCTTTAAATGTTGTTTTATGCTCAAAATTAACCCTATCAGCCTCCCTTTGTGGCCTTTATCATTATATTGCATTTCTCCGTGTGACTTGTGGAGTACAAGATTGTACTCACCATGCTATCTCCACACAGAGGAAGATGACTTCGACTACGGTGAAGATCTGGACGAGTAGGCCGCGTCTTACTGTCGTTTGCCTGTGGGCAGGCTCAGTGGGCTTCTTCCGCTTGATGTTTTTCTTCCGCTGCTATTATTTAAAATTTTGGCTGATGTGCCGTGGATGTAAACTTTGGCATTCATGCCCAGATTTTGTTAATAAATGTCATTGTGGTTGATAATTATCTTTGTTGTTGACTGTGTGTACTAGCTAATCCTGAACTAGAGCGATTTACACAGAGGATCCTGGAGTCGTTGCTCCGGGTTCCGATAGCTCTCCCGAGAATTCCACTTTGATCTGTCCCTCTCAACGCACTCCCTTATGAAATGGAACCTGGTGTCTATGTGCTTACTGCGACCATAAAACACAGGATTTTTCATGAGAGCAATTGCCGAACGATTGTCAACAAACAAAGTCACCGACTTTGGTTCTGTTCCTGTCAGCTCTCCAATTAGACTCCTTAACCACAGTGCCCGACACCCTGCTTTATTCTTTCCTCGCGTGATGCTGCTAAAACCCTCGACGTGACGGCGCCAGCGCCTCCCTACGTGCCTAACTTCACCCTGACCTAAAAAGGAACGCGCATGCGCCTGGGCGCCCGACGTGATGGAGCACCTCTTTCCTCCTGTGATACTACTAATAGTATATAGATGCATTTGGAGCTGTTGCTCAGCATTTTAAAAATGACATGGTGTGAAACATGCTTCACTATTAGCTCACTTGAGTGTTCATGCATCTCTATATCCATTTGTTTTTTTTTGTTTGCTTTGACATGACATACATGTCTTAACCAAGATATTTAGCTAACAAGTGTCCCACGTACTGGAAATGGTATTGAACTGTGTCGGGAAAGAGCAAATGTATTCGGTGAAGCGTTGCGTGCTTTATTCTTTCCTTGATGTTTCCATCCCGCCGACCCCCTTCCACTCCGCTCCCCCACCCTGCCGAACCCCACCAACCCACCACGCGACGCCCCCTTTGCTCCTCGCTTCCGCTCTATGCCACGCTGCTCAATCGCCCGCCCACCTAACCTCCTCATGCGATCTCGTCCCCCCTAGCGAGGCCCAGATCTGGTGGCCCCTTGCTTGCACACGAGGCTGGCCGGTCGATGGTGTCCGACGCGGCACATGCGGGCGTGATCGCGGCCTGCGTGATGTTATTCGTCCCCATGGGGCTCGCGGGCCGGCACCTCAGCCGCAACAAGGTGCTCTTCTTCTCTGGCGTGCTCTTCATCTCCCTCGCCATCGGCATCCACCTCTCCCCGTACCTCCCCTCCCTGTCCCACCTCCTCGCCTCCTCCTTTCTCCCCCACCCCGCATCGTCGTCCTCGTCGTGCATCCCGTTCCTGCACCGTGTGTCGTAGGCGGACGTCGGCACCGGGGGAGCAAAAGGCAGCGGCGCGGCAGGGGGGCAGGGGGCGTGGGGAGGTGAAGCGGAGAGGGAGCGGAAGCAAGCAGAGCAGGAGAGGAGGGAGGCGAGAGAGGCCGGGTAGAAGAGGGGGTGGGAGATGGTAACTGTTGGTGGGAGTGAAGATGAGGGGTAATTAGATATGAGAGAGGGAGAGGGATGTTACATAGATGGTCAATATTTCAGTATTCAGATCGGGCGGTTGAGAAGGGAGGTAGGAGAATGCACCAACCATCAACTCAAACTTATTAAGTAGTAAAGATATATGCAAATATAATGGCACATTGCAGATGTGGAGTTTTTCTGACGGTTAAGCAAAGGTATTCGTGACGGATAACTAAATCATGGGTCGACGATATTCCTAATGGCCTTACGATACTAACACTATCGTGACGGGTCCACGCACATTAAGGAAGGATTCCCTTTTTCTAACGGTTATGCAGCCGACTGGGACAACAGTTTCCTGACGGTTATGCAGCCGACTGGGACAACAGTTTCCTGACGGTTATGCAGCCGACTGGGACAACAGTTTCCTGACGGTTATGCAGCCGACTGGGACAACATCTTCGTAGGCGGACGTTGGGTCGGACGCCCCGGCAAGCTTGCCTGCGGACGCCGCCAGGAATTGACGTCAGCAAACATTCCTGTCAGCCATCCGTCTAGAATCAGCCACATCTCCTGGTATCTCATTCCGTGCGGCAAATGGTTTAGAAGTCGTGTGATCGAGCGCTTGTGTGGATCATGGAAGAAGTTGTATCCATTTAAGCACTTCAACCGAACGAAATAAATTAGTTATTTGCAGTGAGTCATTTGTCTTCTGTGGGAGTGTGTTTGTCCCTTGGGAGGGATTGAAAATACTCTTGAGAGTGAGTTTTGTATTTGTCTTTGGAGAGAAGTAAAACACAAGGAGTGAGAAATCCTGATTTTATTTCATTCATCAGGACAGCAAGGTCGGGCATTACTACTGAAGACAGATAGATAGATAGATAGATATCTATGTGCCTATCTTTCTTTCTAGTTACAAGAACGAGTTGTGCTGGCCGGAGTCGTTGACCAGGGGCATCATCATCAGCATCATCATCAGCATCTTTGAGCTTGAAGTTGAACTTGGCCGGCCAAAGCAGCAGACTTGGGTGTTCATACGGCTCGCTAAAGCCTCTTTGTGGTGGGTGGACTTGGGCAAATGCAAACGAGAGCTGGACTGACCTGGGATGGTTTAGGGTTTAGGGATCGAGGAGCTACTTATAGCGGAGCCTTCCACTCGTAAAACTGTAGCTTAAGAACAGTGATCAAGCTTGCCTGCGAAAGAGGCCGGATAGCTTAAGAACAGTGATCAGAAAAGGTAAAATGTTGTACAAACCAATACATATCCTACCATCTTCAGGTATAAATCATCATAAATTATTCCTTGAAAATTTTAGTACTGGCCGCATGACGGGGCCAACGCCCGACGTGATGGAGCCGGCTTAGGGTTTAGGGTTAGGGATTAGGATTTATTCTTTCTGACTTGACGTGACGGCGCCAGCACCTCCTAACAGGCCTGACAAAGCAGGGTTTAAGGCTTCTTTGATGCATACGAGGTGGAGGAAACAACCGTTTGAACTAGGATGGCTTCTTTGATTTCGGATCCTAGATAAGTAGACTTAATGGAGATTGTGTGCACATATACTAGGCCTAGATAATATATGTTGCGCATATTTACACCCAGTCGCTTGCCTGTGGATTATGGTCTTACTTTTGTTTATGCTTCCGCTACTGTCTTTTGTAATGTAAATATTTGGCCTGCTTGGCCCTTCTGTAAAACGGTCGTCCGACGTGGTGTATTTTAACTTTGACATGTAATATTATGGTTTACTATGCGATATGTGAGATGATACAGCAATGTACCTATGAGCACTATCTACAGATCCAGGGAATAATGCGGTGATTCACAGGGGATTCTGGATTGAAAAATCCGGGTCCGACAATATTCTTAACTGTTTTAACACACAGGTACCCTACATTGCTGTAAAATTTGCATCACCTCATGTTTTGCCAGCACTTTTACTCTTGGATCCCATCAAACCTTGATTGTAAAATACTACAAAAAACCTAATAGTAGACGGCAAACCACAGACGGTTTGACAAAACCGTCTATGACCGACACTAACACAGACGGTTTTGGAGAAATGATGGGCATGGTATCAAAACGGTTTGACACTAACAAAGACGGTTTCGGGAATTACACTGCTTTGGAGGCTATTTTTGGTATTATCAGCAGGAGGCTATTTTTGGTATTATCAGCAGCAATAGTACCAATGGTGTCCAAAATCCTCAACAAAGAGGAGAAATGATGGGTGTGGTATCAAAACGATGAGTATACCAATAGTGTCCAGTTAGTTTTAGAACATGTAGTATAATAAAATTTTAAAATCTGTAGCAACGCACGGGCATTCAGCTAGTATTACGGTGTAGAGAGAGTAGCATTGGAATTGACCTGTCATCATTTTTGTTCTCACTTAACAAAGAAGAAGAAAAATACTTGTTATTAATGAAACGATAACTTCACTAATCTGAATAACTATCCTCCCATCTCACTATCTTTTACAAACGAAAACCGGGGCCGAGCCGGCCTGGTGCCAACATTATAATTTCTGAATATTGATCTATTGCTATCCCGCATCTATCGTATCTGTATATGTAAGGCTCCACTAGCCTAGCTACATTATATCGTAGTGAAGGAGCAGTATATATCTGTGTGGAAAATGCTGCAACCAGAAGAGCAAGCGACATGGTAAATGTTAGTGAAAGCAATGGAGCACTTCTTTACATGGTACTTCAAGTGTGTACGCCCCTGACGTGAGTTAGGGTTTTCTATCCGACCCCGAACGAGATAAATATTACCATGTACAAATACAATAGCGATCGAACAGACCCATGTTGAGACAATTATCCTTATCTTTTTTGTTCTGATGGAGAAGTCGGATAGAATCAGCCCATGGAATCACCTCATGTCTTCACATATGCAATGCATGTGTTAGTTCATAGAAAGGGTCTTCACAGTCGGATTAAAATCATCATCATATATAGATAGTTTCTGAGAATTTTTTTTAAAATAATATACTTTTTATTTAAAATTACAGAAATATACCTACGCAAAAAATTTTTTTACAATAATGACCTCTCGTCGCCCAACTGTTGGGCAACTAGAACCTATCGCCCAACAGCCGCACGACACGCAAGCAGTCCATGAACCGTTGAGTGATATAATTGTAGTCACTAAGCGATCAGCGATCGGGACCGATCGCCAACCGTTAAGCGATCAGAAGACCGATCGCCCATCCATTCGGCTGTTAACCTTCAAGAGAAGATTATACAGAAAGGTAGTTATAACATCGTTGATGGAGATAACAATATGCTGGTTATGGACTGTGCTTTCGATAAGGATAAATTGCATGATGACAATCTAGATCATATACTACACGATGTAGAAGGAAACTATAGTGAGAGAGAGTTTGGTAAATTCGTTGGCTTGATGGAGGACTTGGAGAAACTTTTGTTCCCAAGCTGCAAGCCGCAATATATAAGGTTGTCATCTATTCTTGAACTACTGAAATTGAAGGCAAGCAATGGTTAGTCCGATAAGAGTTTCACAGCATTGTTAGGTCTCCTAGCGAACATCATTCTAGAGAAAATATGCTGCTGAGAACCACCTACCAAGCCAAAAAAGTTATTTGTCTATTGGGACTGGAAGTAAAAAGAACACATGTATGTCCGAATGATTATATCCTCTATTGTAAATAATATACAAAATTACTTGTTTCTCCATGGTGTAAAGCATCTCGATACAAACGTAAGAATGACTCTGATGATGGTGAGGGCATCGAGGTGAAGCAAGGACATCCTGCTAAAATGTTGTGGTATTTGCCTGTAATTCCCCATTTGTGTTGGGACCCCGGATTTCCAAATCCGAACCCTCTGTGTATAACAGCACTAGTCCTAGATCAAAACTAGTACACACAGTTAAACAGTGATGATTACATTACCAACAACGAATATTACAATAATAAAGAGTACAGACCAAAAGGTCTTTTCATTACAACTGAGGTTTCAAGACCTCGCAAATAAACAAAACACAGCTGAAGCAGAATAAACTTGATAATGACCCATCAATACGCCACAGGCAATTGACTGGGGAAACGTAATCTAATACTCCGGAAATCCTTCGTCGAATCCACACGTGAAGTAGTCGTAGTCTCCTTCCTGGGCTTCGTATTTCTCTGAGATTTTGTTTTAAGTGTAGCATGTGAGTACGTAAAGTACTCCGCAAGTCTTGGGAAAAATACAGTAGAGGAAAGGCTCAACAAAGGGGAGTTATATGGTTCTTTTGCACAAAGCAATATTTTATTTTCCAATACCATTAATTATTTTTTAAGGCAATAATTTAACAAAGTATTTATATTGACTAAAATTATTGAGCATTTTTATAGTGAAGGTTCTATCCACCATCACTAGATAACTGGTTCCAACCACCAAGGTTAAAGTCTACGGGTTTCAACCACCCACTCTGGTTTCACCTGCCAGAACAACCCCGAGAGTTTCATCCACTCTCGGATTCTCAAAACTTTACTTTAAAAGCAAAACCAAAGTTCTACCATGTGAATGCATTCCTTGCCCGCCCTTGACCGTGGGCACGGCTATTCGAATAGTTTTAACACTCTATAGAGGTTGTACAACCTTACCCACAAGAGATAAGTCATCTTAATAGCCAACATGCTTCCTTAGGTATGAGACACAGATAATTTATCACAAAGTCTTTACCTTACTCTAGTTTAGCTAGACACCACCCGCTGAGGTTTCACCACTGAAGGGTTAAATCCACCCAGACAGAAGCCCCCTCTTGCGCCATATGAGTACAGTAAATCCATGTCCCTCACTGTGAATAACCAGTAAATCCCTAGCACCCACTTTCCACTGGTGGTACCTAAACTAGATTATTGTAAGTTAATCAGCTAGGTCCTACCCCATATAAACATGTGGTTGTACGGTAGTGCTCAGTCTGGACAAACACAAGCATCGGTCCTTAATTGACTAGGGCGGAACATACACTTTACAAGTTCTCGTGCTAAATCTGCACCAATCCAATCTTACCATCCGCCCAAGTCTAAAACAACTCTCACATTTTATTTTATTTTAAAAGAACAGTGACAACACCAATCACCACTAACTTTCTGAATAACAAGATTAGATCAATGGAATATAGTTTTTTCCATCCCCAGGTTATAAAGGTTGAGTAGCTAGACTAAGCATTTACTACCGTTCTAATATTTAGCAAAGAATTATATTACTCTCATTATTGAGACAAAGGAACTCCTAAGGTTGCAAAGGTACATGGCATTCAACTTCAATTGAGGGCATAACAAGAATTGGATTAACTAAACCTTAATTCAGAAATTATCATTCTATGTAACATAGCAAATGCATTAAATTTAAAATAATAAAAAGCATTTCTCAAACATAGGTACAAAATTTTCAAAGGAGACTTGCCTTCGTGTGCGATATCTTGACCTTCTTGCTACTGATCTGAGAATTCTTCGACAACGTCGGGTTCTACGCGCAAGATGATAACACAAACGAACAAATAAATATAAATAAAATTACAAAAAGTATAATATATTTACTGGAAGAAAGTTTATAATTTTATATGAATTTAGGAGAAAGTTTCAACGGATTCGGAGTTCGAATGAGGGAGAAAGAATATCTGGAAGGTTGGATAGAAAAGAAGTTACTGGAAAAATATTTCAACAAAGAAAAATATAGAATGGATTTCATGAAGAATTTGCAAGGTTTGAATTTGAATTTTGAAAGTGCACAGAAAATTTGGAATGGAACTGAGGTTTTGAAAATGAACTAGTGTATTGAAATTTAAAATTTAAATTTTAAAATACCAAATAAATTTCAAATATTTAAAAGGATGGCAGAAATGGATAGTTTGGAATTTTTGATGAATTTAGAAATTTGAATGGGCTAAATTGGAGTTAGGATGAAGGAGAATGGGCTTTGGGAAATTTAAATTCACAAAATGAAAAATATTGAATTTCCCAAATTATTTTTGTACTGAAAATTGATTTATTGCGTTAGCAGGAATTAATGGAATTATTTTTCTAAAGAAAAATCGGGTTTATGACGTCAGCCCTAGGGTGGGCTGACTGACAGGTGGGCCCTGGTCTACATGGACCGGGTCTATGCACCAGAGGAACGGCTGAGGTGGTGGGGGATGTGAAGTGGCTTCCAGGTGGCGGGTGACTGGGTTATTTTGCTGACATGGCTCAACACGTGGGCTGCCAACTCACCCACTGTGCCAACGTGGCTGCCATGTGGTACGGTCTGTGACGCCATGCCGGCCGCTGCAGGGCACCAGCGTGGGCTGCTTGTCTTGTTGGCGTGGCCACCCAGATGGCTGCCACCTCGGTACCGTCCATCGGACGTGTACGCTGCCGGTGGCCGCGCTCGGGGACCGATGGTCGCCGGCACTCCGGCGAGCTGCGGCGGCCGGGGAAGGATTCACGAGAGAGAGGAATCTATGGGGAACTCAACGGTGGCCTCAGATATTACCGGAAACGGCCGAAAGACGATCAGCAGCGAGAGGGGCGGTGGTGCGGTTCGGGTCTCCGGTGCGGCGGCGCTCCGGCGGTCCTGGGGCTCGGCCGAGGGGCGCATAATGATCGCCGGGAGTTGGGGAAGCTGATGGAGGTGGTGGCGCTCCTCGGGGGTGGTCGGATCGCCCGGGATCGCTCGCCGGAGTTCAGGGCGGCGCTCGGGAAGAGAATGCACGGTGCGGAGGCCTTTGGCGGTTCCTCAGGGTGAACCGGAGGCGGTGGAGGCTGGTGTGTGGAGAGGCGAAGCCGGAGGGGCCTTTAAATAGGGTCAGGGGTGAGCCCATACGCGGCAATTGCTCGCCAGATTTTCGGTCGGCATTGATTCGGTTTTGGCCGAAAAGGAAAGGGATGGGCAGAGAAAGAAGGTGAGCGCGAAATCGGATCCCGCGCGCTCTGTGCTTTCCAAAACCGAGACGGATCAAAAAAGGAAGGAGAGGGAAGGCGGGGATTCGGTCACTGGCGCAAAGAAGGAAAGGGGGGAAGAAAGAAAGGAAGGCGGCGGCGCGTCGGGGACGACGGACCTGATAGGTGGGACCCACCAGTCAGAGAGAGGGAGAGATAGCGAGCGATGTCCGTTGGATGAAGACCGGGCGGCCGAGATTATCTCCCACAACGAGGATTAAATATATACCATTGGCGAAGGGGTAAGTGACAAGGGGTGGCTCGGATTAGATCAAGCGTAGGTGGATCGAATCCAGGCCGTCGATCAAAGACGAAGGGGTAAGTGGCTAAGGATGGCTGAGATTAGATGGGGCGGGAATGGATTGAACCAGGCAGCGACACGCGTCGTCCCGAGGGAAGGGGAATGCGGATCCGGGCGGCGATGTGGGCGGATCTGGACCGTCCACGCGTCGGAAGGAGAGAGGGTTTATTTGATTTTTGATTTTCAGAAAAGCCTAGAAAATTCAAAAAGGCTTAGAAAAATACCAAATAACTTCCAAAAATTTCAGGAAAATTCAAAGAGCTTCCTGGAGACATTTTGGACTTAATAAAAATATTTCCAAATACTGTTGGTATTTTAATTTTCATACTAAAAATACTTTTTATTTTCAAAATAGATTTTAAAACTCCAGAAACTCAGAAAACCAAATAAAAGCCAAATAAATCCAAATAATTAATTTGACATAGGATTTTTACAAAAAAAATCAAAATATCATCTTATTTAATAATATTTTTAAGTTTTTACTTTAAATTACTTTTCAAATCCAGCTTTCTAAAAGCAGAAAATCTGGGCAAACAAAATTCAAATTTCACACAAACAAAACTCTTATTCTTATTTTAAACCAAATTAATTTAATTTTATATTTTAAAAAAATTCCCAAAAATTTGAAATAAACATCTGAGCCGTTACATGGGAAAAGTGGAGGGGGTGGGCGGTTGTATCCTGAGAGAGAGAGGAGGAGAGAGACGAATGGTCCAGATCAAATCGGATGCCTGAGAAGAGAGGAGGGAGAATGGACCAACCACCAACTCACACTTTTATAATAGTAAAGATATGCTATCATGAAATTACTCCTTGCCATGGCTGGGGCTAATTTAGCTTCATTTTTAACAACTTTCCATATGTAGCATAGCTCTTTACCATGCTAGCAAACTGAAAAATGCAAAAACTTGAAGTAAAGCATGTCAATGTTTGACCTCATCATGATTAGTTTTGCTTGAGTGATACTTTTATGATTTATGCCATGCCAAATATACTCTTTTGGATCTAGAATACAAATTGAGCTTTAGATGGGCTATATTAATTCTTTGTTGAAGAATGAATTTACATCTCGTAGTCTTTTGCAACTATGGTCGAGTATTACTTACGGACACATGAGTAGCTCGTTGTTCTTGAACTAGATAGTAAAATAAAAAATGATTTCTTTTATGCGTGAAAAAACTGATCTCATCAATTCTTTCCCATGAGATGGCTTGGCATTGCACTGGACATAAATTCAAGATGAGTTTTGGATGATCAAGACCATACTTTTCAACTTATCGCTTGGAATGATATATCACACATGGCTCCTTATTAAAATAAAATAAATAAATTGCAATCATTCTATTTGCATCATGCTCTTTCTTATACTTCTTCTTCTTCATTGTTTCTTTTCAAAAGGGGAGAATTTATCTCTTGAATCAATTGTATTAACTAAATCTATAAGACTTTCAACCTTGATAAATCCATTGTCAAAGGGGCAGAATTTATACCCAAAATGCTTGATGTTCTTAAAAGAGGGAGAATCTTTCCCAAAAGTTGGGAATTCCTATAAGGGGAGAATTAATCCTAAAATGGTAGAATTGAGCATTGACATAAAGAGAGAGGAGCTAAAAGTGGTTTTTGAGCATTTGTGGCTTTCTTCAGTTTTTTTATCTTATTGATCTCTTTTTACCTAACCAAGGTCAAATAGAATAATTAGTCCTCCATATGGACCTAGAATGAGATTTCCCTTTCTCTTGGTGAAGTTGAAGCTTTTTGTGAAAAATGTGCTCTCTCTAGATGCTTCACTTCATTTCTTGCTCACTTGGTCTTTTTCAGTCTTTTTTACATCTTATGCACCAAGTAGAGCCCTCTTCGCAAAATGAACTTGTTTTCCAAAATTAACTCGATTGTGTTCTCATTTGCATTTTTAGAGGTATTGACAATGTATTCACTAAGGGAGATTGTAGAACCATATTGAGAATGTCCACGGTTTATATGTGTTGAACAATTGGCAATCGTATCGAGTTGAAGTTTAAATTTGTGAGAGTTTACAAGTGTTCGATCTTGTCAGTGCTTGGCGGTCTACTGGTGTTGAGACCCGAATATACAAATTTGGACTCTCTGTGTATTCTGTACCAGTCCAGGATCACTCTAGTGCATATAGTAGAAATATAGATAAAATATCGGCTATGGTCACAATTAACTATGAAAGATGAAAATATTATTAATTATCAGAGTGGCAATCTTATGCCAAGATTATAAATAATATCTTGAAAGGCCTAACAAAAACTAGCAACAAAAAACAACATAAATGTATTAGCCATTCAACATGCCCAATGGCTCCTTGCGCTAAGGTGGAGGCCATGTCGGTGAAGATGTAATGTATTACGGCTACTCTAGCGAATAACTCCGGCGAACTCGGCTTTGGTTATTTAGGGCGAGCTGGCGAGCGCAAACAGTGGAACAAACAAGCAGGGCACAATGAAGATGATGATGATGATGGCATGGTTTCCGGTGAAGGGATGAGACCAGCAACATGCGGCGGGGCAGATCAGTCCTACGGTGAGATCCATGTCCAACGATCCTCGGACCTCAGCAAGACATGGAAGAGGAAGGGTGGAGCATGGCGATGCTCAGGCGGTGATTGGCGAAGGCGAAAGCTCATCGGTGCTCAGGCAATTACTCAGTGAAGTTCGGTAGTGGCGACGAACTCAACTCCAAATCCTAGTGAGATGGCATGACTTCGGTGATGGCTAGGGTTTGGCAAGATGCAGAGCAACTCGAGGTGCGGATTTTAGGGATTGGCATGCTCTTATATAGTCGGATGGGGAAGACTCCATGGCGAATACAGGTGGCATCATCATGCTGGACTCAAAAACGAGTCTCGTTCGGAGACGATGCAACCGACAAGCGGGGCCAGGTTGATAGACATGGTGGGATGGGGAAGGAAGGCGGGGTGATGTGTGGCGATGTCTGCACCGGCTAGGCCACGAGCGAAGAAGAAGATGGGCCAATGCGCTCGTGAAGCGGATCGGGCAGGACGAGAAATATTTGGCCCAAAGCCAAAATCTGAATTTTCTGGCATATCCGAATTTCAAAAAATAGTAAAATTCAAATTGAGCTCAAATAAAATAGGTTTTGAATTAATTAAAGTTTATTTTATTCATTAAAACTTTTTAATTTTTAAAAATTCCAATTAGGCTTTTATTAATTTAGGAAATGTATAAATTGTTATTTTTATTTTAAAATTTTGAAAAAGGCTCTGAAAACCAGAATGTTACAAATCGGCCAAATGGGTGGTCGAACCGGCAGGAGCGGTCAGACCGACCACTAGTTGGCAGTCAGACCGACCCTTATCACTTTTGGATTTGAGTGCTTTGATTCTTCTTTATTTAATCCAAAATCTTGGAGTGTGGTAGTACCAGGTTTAGGGTGTAATATGGCTAGGGTTCGATCGTATTTATTTTTCAAAGAGGTGTTTTTGGGTGATTGACCTGAGTAGTCAAATCAGCCATGGGGCGGTCTGACCAGGGCCAGCGGTCCGACCAGTCGCCCAGTAGAGGTTAGACCGGTTTTGTCCGAAGGTATCTGAGTGATTTTAGATATTTGTGGGAAATAGTAATGGATTGTGTTTTTGAGTCCTTCATCATTGCATTCATGGTGCATAAAGTATATTGGACTAACGTGTATTAAGTTGTGAAGAATTTATGTCCGAAAATGATTGTTTGGTCTTTTATGTATAGGAAGTTTGGAGACAATCCTGATTGATGGCGTGGATCGGAACTAGACTTGAGGATGAGCTGAGGTAAGGTCTGTCAGGTGGGATGATTGAACTCAAACAAGGCACAGGGAAGACTAGGGATGTTAAGGGGAAGGTTTGAATAACAATTCATCGAATGGTGTAGTAGATGCAAATGAGGTGTAGTCGGGGGAAACCGATATAGAGAGACTTACTGATGTGTGAACTATTGATGAACTTACATATTGCAGGCACGAAGATGGCTTTGCATCCATTTCTTACAGTCGAGCGATTTTCTCACGAATCATTCCCCTAGTATCGAAAAATGGCATGTAACAAACAGTGTCAAAATCTGAACCGTTCGTGCTGGCTCTCGACAGTCGAATACCAAAACCAACTTCCCAGGAATAAAAATTGTAGCTTGAACGCCAGTTATAGATTAGTAAGTAACAGCGTTTTAGACACTGTCTCAAACAAGTAATGGAAGCTGTAGGTGTCACTGTCATATGTTGGCATCCTGATTTGCTGAACAGGCACCACAGAACCTTCACTTAGAGCCGCCTCCTTCATTTGTTTGGCCTTTTTTTGTAACCTTTTTGCTCGAGATCCTGCTTTACTACTTATGTTATTTTCGATCGGTACTCAGTGAACATATTCAGTGGCATGTTACACTGGATGCAGTTTTGCCAACATAAGCGGCTATTCAACTAGAAATGAGCCCAATTCTATATTAGCCCAGTGTGAAGTATTATGGAAACATGACACAACTAAAGCAACAACATTATACGAATTCATGCAGTCTCAAGTTGCTGAGTGATGTCAAATTATTTATAAAACAAACATGTAATTACATGTACGGTGTATTCTGACAAGCTGACAGCGTCAGAAAAAAATGCTAACCTTTTCTGGTTTAAGCTACAGCAAATAAAACGTCAAAATACATTACACCAAGATCACTACTTCAGTGGTTTCAACCCTAGCGAGGCACGGAGCTTGTTCATCTCTATAATCTCTGGATCGTTTGGATCCGGAGCATTTCTTTCACCCTTCTCTTTCTTTTCCTTTCTCCTCTTAGGCTCCTGTCTTGGGCCACCATCCTCAGCACGCCCTTGAGGACTGGCACTACCACGACCACGCCTCCTACGGTATTCTCCATCTTCACGGTCCCGTCGATCCCTGCTCCTGCTCCTTGAACGGCTCCTGTGCCTGCCACGGTCTCTATCCCGGCGTTCCCTTTCCCTACCATCCCTGTCTCTTTCTCGGTCCCTGTCTCGATTGTAGTTGTCATCTCGCATGCGATGACGGTCTCGATCCCTGTCTCTTTCACGATCCCTATCTCTGTCTCGGTCTCTCTCCCGTCCCCTCCCATAGTCCCTATCATAATCCCGATCTCTGTCATAATCTCGGTCCCTGTAAAATAGAGATCATAAGCGCAGGCAGTCATTATCTGAAGGTGGATTAAATCAACAAACATCAACAGCTACTGCAAGTATTAGGGAGCAACATCGCGCTAAGTTTTCATCAAGTATGTCAGTTCTCAAGCTGTACACATAGAACATGCCCAGAAATAAGGGATCAACAGAGTCATTCAATTCACCCCGTCCCCAGTACCTATGAAGAAGGCACAGCCAAATAATCAAACTAATCTACATGAAAATCAAATGGACCCATTCTCTTCAGAAATGTATGTGGTACCCAAGAAAACAGGTGCATTGTAACATCTTCCATACTTTCATTGTTAACTTGTCCAAACCTGATGAAATATTTTGGCCCACATAACTATTTTTAAACAAGTACCTACACTTGTGCCTATAATATATTGATCTGTATTTTACTTGCTCAGAAAACCAACCTTTCTCAAATTTCTAGTCCATAACATGGGCAACAGTGTTCACATGGATGCTCAACACCAAATCATAAATGGCCTGCTATTGGTATTATAAAATTAAGAAAGAATGCAACCGCATTACAGACATGAGTACATTGGCACACAGCTAAGCAAGTCTTCATTTGTTTACACATGCGCAATGAACATGACTATACTGTCAAATGCTCATTACACTTGCACACATTATGATGCAACTCAAACTTACAACAACAAAGCATTTTGTCCCAAACAAATTAGAGTAGGCTGGGAATGAAACATTCTCAAGGTCAAAGAAATGAAAACCTTGAAATAAAATCTACAATACTAAAATCATAAGCCGTATATCCTGCTATCTGAGCTGAGAGCCTAAAACTGTCACGGCTTGCCGGTGCTGCGCCCCGACTACGGAGGTCGTAGTCGTGACCGGTAGGGGCGCGAGGTTTTTCCCCCCTGCGCCCTATGTTGGAAGAGAGAATAGAATAATTCTTGCCTGCCTTCCTGATTCCTTTACAAGGGATTATATAGCTAACTCCAAGGGATAGCATCTCTTAATTCTTAGAGATAACAATTATCTTTCCTAACTAACTCAATCTGGACTCTTAATTCTTAGAGATAACAATTATCTTTAACTAACTCAATCTGGACTCTTAATTCTTAGAGATAACAATTATCTTTAACTAACTCAATCTGGACTCTTCTGGCCGTTGTCGCCCTCTTATGGCGCGCGGGTGTTTCCGGCCCGGACACGGCGGACATAATGTTTTCCCCACATAACATCTCTCCCCCCCTCGACGAGCAGCTCGTCCGCGAGCTGGAATGACGGATAGCGTTCCATGAAGGCGTCAATGTCTTCCCAAGTAGCGGACGCCGGAGGCTCACCCTTCCACTGGACGAGGACTTGGCGGACACCACGCGCAAGCCGCGTGCGAACCGCGCGCTCTGGCTCTGGAACTGCAGCGCCGTGGTGCATATCCGGCAGGGGTGGAGGCCCATCTGGCGGCGTCCCGACGAAAGTCTTGAGGAGGCCCACATGGAATACATTGTGCATACGCGCCCTAGGAGGAAGGGTCAGCCGGACCGCGACGTCGTTGATGATCGCCTCGACTCGGTACGGCCCGTAGAAACGTGGTCGCAGACTTACCGGTTAGGCGGGTGGAGATGTCTTGGGGCCGATGACGGACGCTGACCATACCCAATCCCCGACGGCGTACTGGACCTTGCGATGGTGCTTGTCGTAGTGGTGCTTGTAAGTTGCTGAGCTCGCTCCGGTGAGCGGTAGCGGGCGTCTGCAAGCAGCTCGTCACGCTCCGACATGTTTTGGGCCACCGCCGCGACCCTTGTCTCCCCTGGTTCATATGATCGGATGGATGGAGGCTCCCGTCCGTAGACGATCTTGAAAGGCGTGTCACGAAGAGAAGACTGGAAAGCCGTGTTGTAGACGTACTCGGCCCACGGCAGCCAGCGAAGCCATTGCCGCGGCCGATCTCCAGTAAGGCACCTGAGGTACATGACAATTACCTTGTTTGCCGCCTCTGCCTGACCGTCCGACTGGGGATGAAAAGCGGAGGTCATGTGCAGTTTTGCGCCACACAACCGCATGAGTTCGCGCCAGAACGTAGAGGTGAAAACCGGGTCCCGGTCTGACACCATAGATTGTGGAATGCCGTGGAGGCGTACAATGTCCCCGAAGAAGACCTTGGCCACCGTCTCTGCCGTGTACGGGTGTGCAAGCGGAATGAAGTGGCAATATTTGCTGAAGCGGTCGACCACTGTAAGGATCACAGATTTACCACCTACGCGCGGCAGTGCTTCGATGAAGTCCATGCCGATGTCCGCCCACACACCGTTGGGCCGGCAACGGCGAAGAAGTCCCGCAGTAGAAGGTGTTCCGTTTTGTCTTTGTTGGCAAGTGGAGCATTGCGGATGAAATCTGGACCACCGGCGGAAGTTAGGTGTGTGGAAATCGCATGAGTCGGTGGAGTGTGCGCTGGACGCCCTCGTGGCCATCTTCATGGACAGCGGACACCAATTCGTGCAGGAGTGGTGATGTTGGAGCGATGTAAATCTTGGAGTTGAAAGTGACCAAACCGTCGACGGTGGCCCATGGCGCGGACCTCTCGCCGGTCGCTATTTCATCCCGGAGGCTCACCGGGCGGGTCCGTGGTTTGTACTTGTCGTGAGCGATCGATGAAGTCGAACCGCGGTGATGAAAGGGCCAAGATGGAACCAGCCGGTGTCGCGGCGTGACGTAGCGCGGCCACAATGTTGGTGCCGCCGGTTTATACTCCACGGTAAATCGAATCCTGTGAGTTTGCCCACCCAATGGTCTTTGGGAATGGTGGCGAGACGTTGGTCCAACAAATATTTGAGGCCGAAATGATCCGTTTTACCAAAATTGGCGCCCCCAAAGATAAGGCCGCCAGTGCCGGATGGCTTGCACTAGACCGATCAATTCCCTCTCATAAGCGGCCAGAGAGCGATGTCGTGGCGCCACCGGACGGCTGAAGAAGGCAATGGGATGCTTGTCTTGTAACATCAACGCCCGGCCGTGGCACAGGCGTCGCGTTCGACGACGAACTGGCGGGTGAAGTCCCAAGAGCGAGCACCGTGCCGTGGTGAGTCTGCCGCTTTAGCGTTTGGAAAGCCTCGGCAGCCTCGTCGGACCACAGGAACCCATCTTTGCGAAGCAAGGCCGTGAGTGGGGCGGCAATGGTGCCGTAATCCCGTACGAATTTGCGGTAGTATCCTGCGAGGCCGAGGAAACCCCGGACCGCACGTGCCGAGCGAGGTAGGGGCCAGTCGAAGACGGCCTGCACTTTAGCTGGATCCATGGCCACGCCTGTCGCCGAGATGATGTGGCCCAGGTATGCGATGGAATCCACCCCGAAGGCGCACTTGGACCGCTTGATGAAGAGTTTGTGCTGCTGGAGAGTGTTGAGAACAGTGCGCACATGGCGAAGATGATCGGCCCACGAAGCACTGAAGATAAGGATATCATCAAAGAAGACCAAAGACGAACCGTGAAGGAAAGGCCGCAACACCTCATTCATAAGCGCCTGAAATGTGGCCGGAGCGTTGCAAAGTCCAAACGGCATGACGAGGAACTCGTAAAGGCCGTCGTGTGTCCGGAAAGCCGTCTTGGCCACATCGTCTGGGTTCATGCGGACTTGGTGGTAGCCTGAGCGGAGGTCGAGCTTGGTGAAGAATTTGGCGCCATGTAGCTCATCCAGGAGTTCATCTACCACCGGAATAGGAAAGGCATCCTTGACTGTTATGGCGTTGAGTGCTCTATAGTCGACGCAAAACCGCCACGAACCATCGGCCTTCTTCACCAACAGAACTGGTGATGAGAAAGCGGAAGAGCTGGGCCGAATGAGCCCCTGATCCAGCATGACGGCGCACTGGCGTTCCAGCTCATCCTTGTGTGTGGCCGGGTAGCGATAAGGTCGAACGGCCACCGGAGTCGAGCCGGGCAGAAGAGTGATGCTGTGATCGTGGAATCGAGGCGGCGGCAACCCATGCGGCTCGACGAACAGTGACCCAAAGTCGGCGAGGAGGGCCTCCAAGAGGTCGGGCCCGAGCGGGGCGCAGTCGGGACTTGCCGAACCCGCCACGCAGTGCCAGCGGACGCGGTGGTCGCTGCGCCAGAACGACATGGTGAGAGCCCCGAAGTCCCACAGAATGGGGCCAAGGGTAGCGAGCCACCAGGTGCCAAAGCCGCGTCATAGCCGGCCAGGCGAGCGAAGAAATCACTGGAATGCCTCGCCCGATGGAAAAGCCGTCATTGGAACACGCCAAGGCGAGGCACGCGTCATGGTTGGCCACCGTTCTGGACATCTCACCGCGGCGGCGTAGTAAAGATCGGTCGGCTCGCGCCTCTTGAGAGAAAGTTATGCGTGGAGCGAATCGAGGAGTGCGTGGGTGTGGCGCCCCACTTGGATGCATACCTGCATTGTCTCGCTGGTGCGGACACCGGCAATCGCGTGCAGGGATATCTGAGGTTCCCCGGCGACTTGGTCGGTGTCCTCCGATTCTGTAGGGTCATCTGCGTCGTTCAGCTCCAATAAGAAGAGGTGCTGACACACCCTGTTGTGACCCCTCCCAAACTTCTCATTGCGGTTATAGCACAAGCCGAGCCGTGTGTTCCTCCATCTCCGCCGGCGACAGCGCCACTGGCGACCTCCACGGAAACCGTGGGTGGTGTGGTCGTCGTGCTTCTTGGCGGTATGCGTGCGGTGGCGGTGTACAGGTGGAGGCAGAAGGCCTTTTGCCCAAGAGCGCGCTGGCGGTGCCCCTGTCTGGTCGCGGAGTTCCAACTTGCGCGCCAGGCTCATGGCGACCGCTAGCGTCTGGGGATTGTGGATCTCGACGTCGAAGCTGAGCGGCGGCTGAAGGCCGGCGGTGAAGAGCTGGACTTTCTGCTCCTCCGTAAGGGAACCGGCCCGGGCAAGAAGCACTTGGAATCGGTCCTGGAAATCGGCCACCGTGCTCGTCCGCTTACACGCGACGAGTTCCCCTAACGGATTGGAGCGCAGGGGAGGGCCGAATCGCAGATTCAGGAGTTCGGTGAAGCGGCGCCATGGTGGGGTGCCCTCATCCATCCGCACTGGATGTACCACGGTTGGGCAATGTCCAACAAATTGTATGAGGCCATCCACACCTTCTCCTCTCTGCAATGCGCCGTTGATGGAAGTAGGATTCACATCGATGAATAAGCAAGCGGATCGCCTTGCCATCATATTTGGGAAAATCCATCTTACGGAACGCGCGGTCGATCGTTGTGATGCTCCCCGGAGTTGACGCGGTTGCCGGATGACGAGGACGAATATTGGGGCGGCGGCTGCCGTTCAAGGCGCTGGATTGCCATGGCGTGGTTGTTGACAGATGACTGGAGGGCCTGTACTTCTTTGGTGAGGGTGAGGATCAGGGATTTGAGATCATCCTGCTCGGCGCCCGCCATGGTGGAAACGGTGGACGAAGTGGATGGCGCGCGAAACACCGGAAGGTGTCGGAAGGATAGGCACGAAGGCGATACCAAGATGTCACGGCTGCGGCAGCCTGCGCCCGACTACGGAGGTCGTGAGTCGTGATTCGGTGGGGCGCGAGGTTTTTCCCCGCGCCTATGTTGGAAGAGAGAATAGAATAATTCTTGCTCGCCTTCACGATTCCTTTACAAGGGATTATATAGCTAACTCCAAGGGATAGCATCTCTTAATTCTTAGAGATAACAATTATCTTTCCTAACTAACTCAATCTGGACTCTTAATTCTTAGAGATAACAATTATCTTTAACTAACTCAATCTGGACTCTTAATTCTTAGAAATAACAATTATCTTTAACTAACTCAATCTGGACTCTTACGTCGTTGTCGCCTCTTATGGCGCGCGGGTGTTTCCGGCCCGGACACGGCGGACATAATGTTTTCCCCACATAACAAAAACACTGCTCCTAACTTTCTTACAGTTCTAGTACGTGGATCGCTAACTTTCATGCGCTCCTATCCAAAACTAATTCTCTTAAGCCCCTAAAAATACAAACATACCAAGAATACACTAGCATGTTCATAAAATAACCTAGAATAGTTGTCTACAGCCGATAATGATGAAATAGGTAAAAGATTTCTACAATATGCAATATTAATTAGCATTTTCGGGAGCTATAACCCATCCAGTGTTCAAGAAGTCGGCTCTAGGCGGCGATTAATCGCAGTCTAGGCGTTAGTCAGCGGGTGCCTGCCGCGATTTCGCGGTAGTCGGCAGCCTAGGCGCCGAGGTAGCGCTAGGCACTGAGCTGCTTGTCGATCTCACCTCCCCCGTTGCCAAATCGATCGGCCACATGGAAGGGAGGAAGGGATGGAGGTGCTGGCAGCACCGGCCGTGAAGTAGAGGCAGCAACGACTGTTGAGAAGCAGAGGCGGTGGTGGTTTTGTTGAGAAGCAGAGGCGGCTGTTGAGAAGCAAAGCCCATGTAGAGGAAGGCTGGGGATTGGGACAGCCCAGGCCATCCAGCCCAGACTTCAACACATAATAACTATACACTCCTCTAGGGCTCCCTCGCATCCTCTCCACCCAATCCACAAGGAGGGAGCTGCACCGCTGCACGCAGATGGAGCTGCGCCAAGCTGCAGTCACACGTAGAGGGAGCGCGGAGCTCGCCGTCGGCCAGCATCCACCTCGCCCCCACCTCCAGCACCTTGAGAGGGAGCTTGCCCTGACTTCCTACACCACCACCGCTGCCTCATGCCACCAGAGCTGCTGCCGCTGCTCCCCGCTACCCACCTTCCCCTCCCTTGTTTGCTAGTCGGCCACCTACGCGGCGCTAGACGTGGGTCTGCCGCCTGACTAGCGCCTAGCGCCTTGGTGAACCATGAACCCATCACATCTCTCTACTTCTCTATGATAGATTCATACACTTGTCATTGAGGCACTCAAAAAACAGAATCCAATGTCATCTTGGACACACATATTAACATCTTTTACAATCACAAATCCTCATTCTCCAGGTTGAAACCATTTGCTTGGTGTTACATCTACCCAAGGGCAGTATCTCAATACATCTGAACTAGCAAGATTCAAGTTATGTTTCTGAAAAATAAACAAAAATGCCCCACAGTCCCTTTTTCATTTGATTATAGACAAATAAACAGAGAGACCAAACTTTCCTAGGCTGATCCTCAAGCACAGTAGAAATTCCATCAGGTTCTATGCATTTTATACAGGAAAGAAACAGGCTCCTTACAGGCTTTCATGAAAGCACGCACAAAAGAAAGTAAGCTGATAATCTTGCCAAAAGCTGAAAGATTAACAGCCAAAGCAGCACGAAAATAAGGGGGGAAATGAAACCTGATACAGCATACGAGCAACTTTAACATGAATTAAAACAAGAGCGCCAAAATTCAATAAGCAAAATGTTCAAATTTTAACCATGTTATGATTTTTTTATCTGTTTGACCCATCATACTTCTCACTGCACACTATCAGTGCAGAGAAACCTGGCAGAGTCACAACTATTCGTTATAGGAAGCGGCATATCTACCAATAGCTCTTGACATTAACATGCCATGGCAGTAACTCTAGTATGCAACACTGCAATGCTACAGCAACAGCTTCCAGAATGATCTCCAGGATAAAAAAATCCAAAAGAAACTAAAGTAAAAGTCACTGCTTCAGTCTTTCAGCAAATACAATTGCCACAAGTGAACCTGCTCTCAAATGATTGCCATGAAAGTTTTTGCACTGCCCAGTGGTCTTATGTTATTAAGTATTATCCATAAATAAAATGATGTTTTTAAACAAACAAATGAAAAAATATTTTACATTTGGCACAGATAGAAAATGATGTAGCCAGTTGATCCATTCGGCAAGGACAAACTTGGTTTTTAAATGTATTAATATGATATAAGATATTAATAGTTATAATAAATCATCCTTACATTCTAATTAAGCTTTTGAAATAGCCATCCAATCAAGCAGTAAAATAACAAAGCTGCCCATTTTTGCAAAGCTAAAGGACCATATTTACCAGAGAAAACAAGGAACAGTGTTTTGACATGATCAATAATAACACGAACAGCAACTCTCAATAAGCTCCTTTTTCAAATGTCATGGCATTTTTTTATGCATCATCCAATCCTTATTAGAAATGAAGCTTCTTTAAGACCGAGGAAACAAGTAATGCTGGCTTACATCTTCAAAACTAGTCTGCCGTAATCTAACATAAGGATAACCAAGGAACAGATCTTTTCTCTGCAGTTAGCAAAACAAAGATAATGAACGCTTAGAGCTCACTAGATATTTTCCAGGCTAATATGATTATATGACTAAAGCATGACGGCACTAACATATATCAAACAACATCAGTAAAACATAGTAGAATTCCACAAAAGATTCTACCATAAGGACCACAAAGTACTCTACAGTTACCAAAACCAAGATAATGAAATGCTTGGCCTTATAGTTCACTTGATATTGTCCCCAAGTTAATATGACTTAAACTTTATGTCACTAACATATATCAACATAACACCAGTAAAATAGATCTAGTAAACGGTCAAAAAAAACATTTTAGAACATCCTTGGCCTGAACTTTCACAGAGCATACCAATCAACAGAGTATTAACAGCTTGCCATCAAATGAGATTCTTATTTGCACACAAAAGCAATATCCATCAGCAAACCATGTATTAAACAACAGTTCATATATAGCAGGGTACCTGTGATGCCTTTCATGTTTCCTGTCCCTTTCCCTTTCCCGGTCCCGTTCTCTAGTAGGGCTCCTTCCACGATGATAGTCCTGTTAAGAACAATAAAAATGAAGTCAACATTCCTGATCAACAAACTTAGCAGATTCAATGTAGATTCATTTAACCAGTATGTTCACCTTTTCATGACCGTTTGGCTCATCTATCTCCATAGGTTGTCCATCCTCTTTATCTTCCTCCTCTTCCTCAAAGTCATCTTCAAGTGCACTTCTTCTTGGTTCTAGAGTTCCAGAAGCTTCAAGAACCCATCTGTTGCAAAGATCCATGAAAATGAATTTGTGAGGTTTCTGGAATTCATCAAGAAGCTAATACGTACTTAAGATTGTTGACCAGCAGAAACAATAATATTTTCTAATCAAAACCAGATTACTCAAGTGTACATGTATATATCAGAACAAATTGAGTAGCAGTTATCAGGATGTCAGTTGAACAGGTTCAAAAAAGGTCGGATACTTGAGAAGGGGGTTCCTTGTCTATTCAGGGTAGAACAACATTAATAAATTAATGTATTACTACTACTAGCATCCCAATTTAGCACATGTTAATGTATCTGTTACCAAAAACAGTGGTATACAAAATGGGTAAAACCAAGGGAACTTTTTCTGGCAAGGGGGCAGTACAAAGAAAAAAATGTCATCTTGTCAAATGGAATAATATTTGCAAGTCTAAAAGTAATGGAGGTCAGGTCATAACAGACTTGAGAAAGTTAAACATCAGTCTATTGTGTAAATGGTGGTGGAAATTGGAACATGAAGAAGGAATGTGACAAGACATTGTTAGAAAAGAAGTATTTGAAGGATAAACATCCTATGTTGGTCAAACATAAACAGGATGACTCCCCTTGTAAGGCACATTTATGCTATGGGTAGGAAAATTGTGCTTGGATATTGTAAGGATACTAGTTTTTGGGATGATTGGTGCAGAGGTGATAGACCCGTGTGCAAACAATATCCTGTGTTGAATAATAAATGATGAAAAAGTCATTTCTGCCCATTCTTGTTGTGTACAAGAATGGAAGTTATCTTTTAGGCGTTGGCTTTCAGCAGAAATGCAAACTCAGTGGAACACTTAGCAATTTGTCCTGAGTTCAGTCCAGGTTTCATCTGTCAAGGATGATGTGCAATGGGCATGGTCTAATAAAGGATTGCAAGCTGGCAACACACAGGCGGTTCTGCTGGAAGGAGCTCAGCAGCTCTTTCAAGCGACGACGCGAGCGGCTCAGGCAACAAGAGCGGGAAGGGAGTCATCTCTTCCTGAGGTGTTAGCCCTTCGTTCTGTGGAGGATACTGATGAGATAGTAGTATCAAGTCATGTGTGCTGTGTCTTGTTGGATGTTGCTGTGGTCTCAGGTTGTTTGTGCTCGGTGTTATCCTTTTGGGCCAAGTACAATCTCTAATTCTCCCTTCTCATCCCCCCTGCTCTATCTAGATTCTCCCTCTCTTGTAAAGAATGTTTCAGTTGGTTAATGGAAAATGGGACAGTTTCCCATTTAAAAAAAGGGATGTCAATACAAAATGCAGCAAACCAGATAAATTTCAAGTGCACAGCAGAAGGCTCACTCGACAATGGGACTGAAAAAACAGACCTTTTCTGGATGCGGGGCAGGGCAGTGTCGCAGGAGTAGTCCTTGGTCAGGAGCTCATCAATGAACTCGTCCATGTGCGTCAGCGTAAACTCTGAAATGAAACCCCGCAAATACAGGGCAAAAGAGAATAAAACAACCGCATCAGTGCAACCCCAAATCGACATCCCACACATCTTATTGGCAGTGTAACAATCTGATATTATAAAAAAATGTAAATTTGGGCCACTGGATGCATACTTCCATCGTTGAGCTTGTGCCTGATCTTGCGGTAGTCGTTGTAGAGCGGCTCTAGGTACTGGTAAACGTCGGCGACAGTGCCGGTGAGGCGCAGGTAGAACGCCCCAAGAACCCGAACATACCTACGGGAACAAGAAGAATGCGTCACTTAAACCGAAGAAGTAGCACTACATGAAGGAATCAAAATAGAAAACAAGAAAAGCCAAGAAATTAGGCAGATTGGGTGGTGGCAATTACTTGTAGTCCTCGTTCTTGATGAACTCCACGACGATGTCCTTGTCGGGCTGGATCTGGAGCATCTTGAGCGCGAGGCACAGGAAGGGGGTGGGCCTGCGGTTGCCGCCGTAGGTGCCGCCGGTGTGGTCGAGCTCCATGGCCTTGTCGACGAGCGTCTCCGCCGTGAGGCCGAAGCACTGCTCCTTCCAGTAGGTGCTCTGGTAGATCTTGGACCGCACGATCTTCTCCACAAGGTTCTGAGGGTTCGTGCCGTGGATGCTCTTCGCCAGAGGGTCCGTGCGGTTCGCCATCCTCCGGTTCGGCGGCGCCCGCGCCGGCGGCTACTCCACGCTACCGGTAGGATTGGGATTTTTGGGGATTGGATTGGGGTTTGCGACCCAAACCCTAGCTAGCGAGGCTCCTCCTGGCTTGGCTTTTATCAGGTATGAACCCAACCCACCTTGTTGCCCTCGGTTGGGTTCGAGTCGGTCCGGGCCGGCCCGGCCCGGAAAAATATTGAAATAACACAATTACCATTTTGTTCAGGTAATTAATTAGATTAGAAATAATTGCATTTTCCATACCAATCTCCACTAATATAAAGAGGAAGTTTGTCCATCGTCCTGCACTCTATGTAGCAGAAAGCATGTTTAAAAAAAACTCGTTCCTCAAAATAACCAGAGCACAAGCTCAAAAAACTGCTAAACCCAGCTCAACCAGAACACCTCGCTTTTGTGACCCTTATCCTCCATCTCAACCTCATCTCTCCTCCTCCTCACCTCCTAAGGTTTTTACCCCTATGGTGATAGCGTTGCGCGCGCTCCTCCTCTCCCGGTTCTCGCTACTCCCCGCCGCGGCCTCCCGCCTCCTCTACCTGCTTACTTAGGAAAATGCAATGGTGGCGCAGTGCTTTGTGGCGCAGCCGGCGAACTCGTTACCGAGGAACTTGTCCCTAAACTGGAGCAACCGCCCACCCAGGATATGATCCTCTTCAACGGGTGCGACTTCGAGCATTGGCTGGTCATCATGGAGCCGCTCCTGGAGACGCCTCCAACCCCGACGTCCCTTGTGACAAGATCATCGACAGCTACATCAATACCCTGGCTCAGGTCGTTGGAAGGTATCATTAGAACCATTTCTCCGATCTTACAACATGTTTACTCTATTGGGTGATGAGGGTACGGGCTTATGGATGTGATGTGTAGTGCGCCCTTGTTCCGTAGATTTTGGTGTGCTTTGGTTGAGGGTGCTCTAATGTTCCATAATAATGTTTAATTGATTGGACAGGTTATTGTTTGGAACTTAATCAGTTTCTAGGTATCAATGATTTGAGTATATGGCTTTTATCATGTTCATTATGAAATTTTTTACATTTCTTGTTGGCTTTTATAAAAAATTCAAATGTATATACCTTAACGTCTATAACCAATTCCATGTCCAGTGAGGAAGAAGCTAGGCTAAACATATATTTGGTGTCAACTCATCATTACTTTGTATCTGAGGAGCTTTCCTACAAACTTAAAGGTGTTAGTGATTTCATGAGCAATCTTGAGGAGATTTCATTATAGAATACCTTCAAATGTTCTTGCTTGGATCTTACACCAGTTAATCATTCGCAAAGTCGCCCAAAGTCCGCTGGGTTCTTCCTGATTCATACTTGGATGCGAAAAATAATGACTATGCTGTCGTACCTTGCTCGCTGCCCACAAGTGCCGCCAATGGCGTTTCTGGTGATCTAGATGCCCATCGTGCAGAAGGTTCTTGACGAAATGCTTGGTACCATCATTTTGTCATTTTTTTACTAATTACATCTGATTTATTGTTTTTTTAGGCTGCACAAATTTATTACTTCACATATTATACTGCTGTTTGATTTAGGATAAACTAATTGCATGTAATTTGTTGTACAAAATTTGTTCTTCCTGTCAAATTGATAAGAAAAAGATGCTTATTCCGTCTCAATGCTCACGCGCAAATATACATTCCTAAGCCTTTTTTTTTTGTCTATACCACCGACAAAACATGTTTAAAACAAAGTTGTAGATATGGTCTTCCTTTTCCTGTATATTGTAGTTTGAAACTCATTCGTGCAAATCTGAAGCTTTTGTTAGACATAAACCTTAAGTTTTTCTGCATACTTAATATTAGGTAGGCTATGTACCTGCAGATAATTGTAAGGGTTTGTTGTAACACCCTAGCCTAAAATCCGCTCAAAGCCCAGTTCACCGTGGGATAGATCCACGCACACATAGCACCCCACTTACACTTTCTTCTTCGCTTCGTGTAAAAGAATTAACCAAGTATAGAACTCTGTAGTAGCAATATGGTTCTTTTTATGCTTCTGGATCTGATTTCCTCGAGCGTTTCCCAGCTTTGATTTGAGCTTTACATTTTAGCCACAAGGAAAATTGGACGCGACTACCAGCGACTTCGGGCACAGGTCTCGGTGGCTGGCATCGGCGTGGGAAGGCGCCCGAGCTTCCAGCCTTGGGCCGTGGCCGAGCGGTGGTTGGTGGCGCGGCGGCTTCTCGCCCGCCATTCTTCGAGACAGTGAATGGCGGATCCGCCGATCCGGTCGGCGACTGCTTCGATCTGCGGGTCGGCACCCTCGAGTTTCCCGACGGCGGTCGGCGCAGCCGGCGTGGGGAACTCCATGCGGCGAAGCCTAAGGTGCGCATCTTCGGGTGGTGGCTGGCTTCAAGCCGAGCGGGCGCGCGGTCAGGTCTGGCGGAGGCGCCGAGCTTCGGGCGGTGATCAGCTACCGTGCGGCTGCGGTGGTTTCGGTAGCCGGTGCGGCTTCTGGCCGTTGGTCGGCAGCGTTCAAGGCTGTACGGCGGCCGGCAATCAGGCGGTGGCATCGAGCTTCGGTCGGTGATGATTTCCGGCAACTGGCGCACGACTTCTGGGCGATGTGGCAACTTTCCGTCTCCGGGCAACCGGGGTGTGCTACGGTTGTGCAGCAGCAGCCGTCAGGGCCGTGCATGGAGGCAGTCATGGCGGAGCATCACCGGCGTTTTTCTTTTGTGACTATAGGACCGAAGCATGATCCCGATTTCTTGTGCATCTACGAAACCGATCTAGAAACTAGATGATGATCTACTGAAATCTAGATCTAATACGCAGATTTCAGACCAAGCTACTGCTTAGTAACGATTAACACAAGATTGATCTAATCATGACATTGCTAGAGAATAAAGAATCAATCTAGATTGAAAATATGAATATCAATGCATACCAGATCGGTTCATGATTCGCATACCGTTCACCTTAGAGAGCGATTCGTGCTGGTAACGTGTTAAGAAATCGTTGAGAAATAGATGAACGGTAATGCAATCCACGTAATCCATCACCAAGAACACAATAGATCAAATACAGAAGACACCAATGAGAGAGAACACTAGAGTAGTCTTTATTTATTCTCATCTCTCTTTACATGGTACATTGCATCTCTATTTATAGTCTAAACCTCTTAGGAGTAGTTTCGGTATTTATCCACTCTGTAACCTTCTAAGTTTGTAATAGACACGACGTCTTACGAATGCAGCCAGCAAATTTAACTTGTCGAGGCACGTGTGGAAGGCATTGGATATTTAATTGAATGTAGGGAGTGATAATTACTTGTAGGCAAAATTTCCATCCTTACTATATATATCCTTTATATATGGGGATTTACTGCAATTCATCCTTGGAAAGGAAGTTGCCATTGCAACCTATCCTTACTCCTGTCTTCTTACTTATAAATTCACTGAAGTTTCAATTTTCGGTAATAATCTACCATAGTTTGATTTTTTTGGCACAGAAATAGAGATTAAAGGGAGTCCACATAGTTTAAGATTCAAGGTAACACTGAGAGTTATGAATCTCCCCTTCTCTATTTCAGGGGGCTAAAGACGTTTATTGTAAATTCTGTTGGGATGTGTTTAGTTAACATATTTGCATCAACATTTGATTCTCTGGATCAATTTACAATATCAATATAATTTTCTTCGCTTGCAGTTGGTACAATAAGGTTGAATCGTCAATCATGCCTCTTGAATCCTTGAGAATTCTACTATTCACTATTTATTTTATTTATGTTTAATATGATTTAGACATAAGCAATTAAGCACTATTTTTTATATGTGCATGTAGTAGGGATGGCCCCACCTGAACCCATCAGGCCTGTTTGAGGGCTATAAGGCTCAGTGAGATATGTGTAATGACATGTATGCCCCTCTAGAGGGTGCACGACTGTAAAGTACTATTGTAATCATGCTTTTATGGAGGTATATATACATTCGCCCTGAACATGGAGAAGGGGCAAGCATCGTTCATTTACCACAACCACTCCACTACGCTCCTAGTTTACTGTTTGGCCAGTAGCCACAACAGTTGGCACTGTCCGTGGGGACGACGAAGAGCAAGCCATGGACTTTGAGAGGCGATGGCGCCCAAGAAAGCATCGTCGACAGTAAAGAGAAAGAGGACCACGACGGCGGCGATCGCAAACGCTAGGGCCTCAAGTGGTGGGCCGCTCTGGCCGACACTAGGGGTGGCGTTGAGGCGGCGTCGGTCAAAGAAACCCGACGACGGGTACGGTCCACCACCACGAGGATCGCCAGGGCACGACGGTCGGCCCCGTCGATGGTACAATGGCCGACCCCGTCAGCGACATTCGGGCCAACGGGCTCATCGACACCGATAACCGCGCTGGAATGTCCACTGACCCCGGAGCAAGCGCGGGGGTGACAGGTGGTCCCGACGCTCATATCGGCCTCGTCGTTGACCGTGGATCCAATCGCGCTGATGCATCGAACAGCTCCGCCGAGCAGGCCATTATCGCCAGCAACCTCCCAATGCATGTCTCCGCTCAAGCAGGTGCGGCCGCCCCAACAATAGAGAGCACTCCGATGGCGGCCCTCGAAACGTTGCAACATGAGCTGGCAGACCTGTGAGGGGCCATGCGGGAGATGTAAGAGGCTCGAAGTCAGCAAACGCCACCGATAGCGATGGTGGAGGTCACACCTGACCGAGCAGATAGCCGCGACGCCCCCACCTCCGGTCGTGGCACGCTCCGATGTGTAGATCCAGACTCTCCACTCTCTGCCAACCTGCAACAGTCGCCATGGCCAGAAGACTTCAAGTTCCTGACTGTCGAGCCGTACAAAGGCGATACGGATCCTAAAGAGTTCGTCTGGCTGTACGAGACGGCCATCGAGGTCGCCAGCGAGGATGACTCTACCAAAGCGAAGGGACTACCGCTCGCCCTGTAGGGAGTGGCGCTCTCTTGGTTTTTCACCATAGAGCCAAACTCCCTATATGTGTGGGAGCTGATCCGCGTCCGCTTATACAACGACTTCAAGGTAACTACGTCGAGCGGGTCGACACAGATCAACTCTTCGTGAGAGATCATGTAGAGATGATCCCATATTTGTGATGAGTATTTGACCCTTGGTTGAAAGAAAATTGAGTTTGTTTTGGCTTTTTATGCGAAGTCTTAGCCCTGGCCGATGTCTAAGTCGTGTACGACTTACCCGTAGCCCGTACAACCACGTTTGGTCGTGGTCGAAACCCGTTCCGGTGCGTACGACCACGTTGAGCATATTCGGGTCCCGTACGACCACGTTGCGGCGTCCTCGGTGATAGAGGGCGTGGTCGGAAGTGGTTACGACCGAATTGGACGCGGTCGAACGGCGTATGACCACGCTGTGGCGTCCCCGGCGAATTTGAACGTGATCGGAAGTCTATCGGGTAGCGTACGACCACGTTGCCAAGTATCGGGTTGCGGTCGAGCGGCGAACAAGTTGTCAGAGGGCGCTACGACCACGTTGGTCCTGTTCGGAAGGCCTTTCGACCACGTTGAAGGTGATCGGTATCCAGCCGAAGGCTTACGACCACGTTGAGCGCTCGGGAGCGTTCGATCACGTTAGCGCGGGTTTGAACGTGGTCGGTAGTCGTGGCTAGGGTCTACGACCACGTTGTATCGCCTGGCGTTCGACCACGTTGGCGATTGGGGGTGCTACGGCTACGTTGTGGTGGTCGGATTCGACCACGTGGTCGGCAGACTGACCGTGGTCGGCGGAGTCCATTCAAACCGGTCGTATGGGCTCTTGGGATGTCCGATTATGGTGGGAATCGGTCGGTTGGGTTCCTTGTGATGTTGTGAACCTTGTGGATTGGTTGGTTCACCATTTTGACAAGGTTTGGTTAAGTCTAATCTCTGTGGAAAAGAGACTTGAGCTCTGTGAGCTTGGTGAGTGTCATTTTATGTGTGGATCAGTGTTGTGTGATGCTCTTGTTGTTTGTGTTGGTTGTAGGTACTGGGAGACAAGTCTTGGTGAGGCTTTGGAGAGGTCGGGACTAGACATGGGAGATGTTGAGGTCCAGAACGACGTGGAAGCCGAAGAGGACGTGGTCTTGCCAGGTGGTCTAACCTCATGGACGGCAAGCGGAGGAGGAAGCTTCGGGAGGCGGTTGGAGGCATTTTGGAGAAATGCCAAAGTCCGCAAAGGGAAGTCAGTCCTCTGGAAAGCGTTGTGACCACCGGAGAGTTGGTGGTGCAAGCGGGCAAAGTGTTAGGCCGTTGCCTGAGGGGAACGGGTAAAGCATCGGAGGCACGCAGCGCCATCGCCACTCTGTAAACGGGTTGTCGTGTGGAGACCCGTTAGTGAGAGTATAAATAGAGGAGAGAACTCAGAGCGAGGAGAGGTTGTCCCCCGAGTGCTCTGAGCTTTATTGTTCTATTTGTGTGAGTTGTCTCTGGGTGGAGTGGCTGTAGAAACCTCCAAGAGCAATGAAAAGACTGGATTCATCTCTGTATCATTTTCATTTGTGTTCTTGAGATGATCTATTGATCTATTTGCTCTCTTTTGATCTTCTTTGTTTCATTAGTATTTCTTTGAGAGTTGGCTTATTTTTCTTTGCTCGAATCGGGATTCATATTCTAAGAACTCTTGGTCAGTTCTTTTCCGAGAGCAAAGTCAAAATCCGAAAGTTCTCTGTGTTTTCAGTCTGCCACCTCAAATTACTCGAGTCTGAATTCGACCATAGAGTTCTCTCTCTCCATAGCAAAGACTTGTGATATTCTTGGTAAATTCACTTTTAAATATCGTGCTCTTGCTAGGATTCGAGTTTCATTCGATTTCGACCTCTGTGCAAAAAAGTTCTCTCTATTTTCGGTTAGGCGATCGTGCGCCTGGTGCCGCTCTGTTTTCGTTCGACTAGTAATTACTGTTCATCTTTTTGTCGGGCGACTATCTTCTCTGTGGTCAAAAGGCTTAGCGGTTTCTGGTGATCGAGTATCGACCATCCTGTTGATACTTCGACCACGAAGTCTCGGCTCTCTGCTTTTGTTTGGATTTCGATCTTGAGGTGGCGATCGATCTCGGCTGTTCGTGTATCTGATCTTCGGTCACAACAAAAGGTCTCTCGACCACGGTCCTGATCAACTCTATTTTTCTCTGGTCGTTACGACCACAGCGGAGAAATCTTCAGTAGGATATTTTCGACCACGTCTTTTATTTGTCTGGTCTTCTCGGTTCTGCTCTGTGTTGGTATAGATCACTCTGATTCTCTCTTGGTCTTAGTGAGCAACCAATCTTCTTCTTCACAGCTATATAGCTATCGGAGAGAAGATAGATTGATATTTTAGAGAATATTTTAAGGCACTATTCACCCCCCCTCTGTTGCCATTTCGGTCCTTCACTTCGCCATCAAGCAGAATCCCTTGAAAAAACTCCGAGAGTACTTCAAACGATTCGTCAAGGTTCGCTGTCAAGCCAAAGACGTTAACAAGACCACGATCATAAACGCGGCGATCTGAGGCCTCCGCTTGGGGCCACTGGCTGAATACAATATGCACAAACAGATAAAGACAGTTGCCAAGCTCTTCGATAAAATGGAGGAATATGCGAGGGCAGAGGAAGATGCGCAGCAGCGCAGGGCGACACTGACACCGAGCAAGCACAAGGCCCGCTGAAAGACACCTCCAGTCGCAAGCAACGTAAAGCCCAGAGGGCCAGATACATCTTCGACATCGAAGGCGGGTCCGACAATAGCACCCCTGTTGGCCGAGGATGGGGTTGTAGAGGTCATGGGCGCGGACGAGGCCAAGACTACGAAGATGGAGCACAAGGTGAGGGGGAGTGCCAACAGCACGGGCATTGGTGCGAAGTGCAAGGCTGCTGCGAGCACTTCAGTCGAACATGCCCCACCATCGCGACGCTCCGCCAGAGCGTCGCCAGGGACAGAGCCTTGGAAGCGAGGACCCAGCGGTGGCTCATGTGCAATAGCCCTCGGAGGACCTTCTACGGATACAGTCTACCGAGGGAGCAGGCGAACGCTAACACGGGGACTGCCAGATCCAGACTGGACTCCAATCCCAAGCGACGGCGACAAGTAAAACGGGGGCATGAGGGGCGCCTGTTGAGCCCAGAGATGGCCTGATCTGGCCGCCTCCGGCTTCCCCGGCCTCGCCTCCGGCCGTCGAGCTTCACAGCGCAACTCTGAACCCAGCCGGCGGCGATGAGCATAGAGGGAAGGAGGGGAGCAGGCGGCCGCTAAACCCAAGGACGGCCAGATCCGGCCCAGACTCTGATCCACTCCGACCCCGGCCGTCGGCGACGAGCAGAGAGGCCAAATCCAGCCCAGGGGCAACTAGATCCGGCCGCCTCTGGTTCCCTCCACCGTGCCTCTGGCCACGGAGCATCACAACGCCAGATCCGCGGAGGGCAGATGCGGCCTATGCCTCCAGCTCAAGCGGCGGCGACGGCGCGAGAGTCGCTGGCTTGGCGACGACTTGCAAGAAGGACAGGAGGAGAAGAAGAGACCCCGGCCGAACCCGATTCTGGCCCCGAGACGGCCAGATTCGGTTGCCTCCGGCTGCCACCTCGTCGCCTCTAGTTGTCGCGCCTCTAATCCCGGCCAGATCCGGTAGGACACAAATCTAGCCTTACGCGGGCCAGCACTAGTGGCTGCAGGTGGCCCTGCTCGGCACCTATGCACCGTGACCGTTGGTACATGGCGTTCGGCGGTGGCTGCGGCGGCGGCGTGAGAGGCGCCGGCTCGGCGATGACTAGCAGAGAGAAGGGTAGGAGGAGAAGAAGAGACCCCCGCCGAACTCAAGTTCGGCCGGAGACGCCGATCCGCCGCCCCAGCTGCCCAGCGCCGCCTCCCGGTCGGGCCTCAATCCCGCCAAATTCGGTAGGACACAGATTTGGCCTCACGTGGGCCAGCTTTAGTGGCTGCAGGAGGCCCCGCCGGCTGCCTCCGGCTATCCCGCGTCACCTCCGACCACCGGCTTCACAACGCCACTCCGATCTGGCGGATCGGCCTTACACGTCGGCTCGGCGGTGCGGGGCCCATCGCCATCGCCGCTCACCGGCGGCAACAGCAAGGAAGGAAACGCGGTGGCGGCAAGGTTCACCCTGAGAGTGGCTTGGGGGCAATGTTCCCATTCCATAAAGGAAGAGGAAGTTGGCTGTCTTGGATTTAAGCAGTCGCCTTGAATCTTTGGCACACTATGGCACAGAAGGATGCCCAAGTGATGATGAAGTGAGCTTAGGGAGTGACAAACGCAGCGAGGATGGTGATTTCGTACTCACCGAGACCAACTACTACAATTTTGGTTCTCAGCAGCAGATGATGGATGAGGGCTGTTGTTCGAATATTATGACCATCACTGCTGATATGAGTGGAACTGTCGGATGTAAAAATTTTGTTCCCCAATAGCCAATCAGAGCAGGGCTCCCATGTACCAACACAAGATGGATTGCCTCATGCTAAAACAAAGATAAATAATACCCAAGTGATTGAGGGAACACTACATGTTTTTCATATGATACGTTTACCCTTTCATTGCAAAAATAATTTCCCAACATTCACCAGGATGAATGCACCGCATTCTTTGCCTGTAATTTCATGGCTTTCAGAAACACAAGCTGACAGATAAAGGCACCCTGGTACATTCAGTATTCCAACAACCTATGGCACATAAACTCACGATCTATGCACAAACCACTAGATAGATACAAACGGTCAGGACCATAAAAAAGAAGCTAAAGAATAGTCTATCCCTTATGGGTGAAGTTCTAACCTCTTACCTATGGCTTAACTACCAGATGAGTACCCTTTGCTTCTCGTCCTATCAGGAACAACGTGTCGCTGGATTCAGCCGGGTACCGCAAATTTCATACGACGGCCAGAAGCCTGCAATGAAGTAGAAAGTCTGAACCAAGAGCAGTATGTGGGAACAAACGTTTTGCATGTAATGATCACGATAAGCACTTTCCATCCAAATGTCATGTAATTCTATTTTGCAATTGGGATTTGGAAAGGGATGTCAGCATTTGTCAACAAAGAATCCAAGGCAACCTCGTGTCGTCAAACAGTAAAAAACAACCACAAACATTCCTTTGTTCCAACTATGTAAATCCCCTTGCTTCTATCTCGTAAAAAATGGTAACCACAAGCCTCAAAAGAGTAGTTGCATGGATAATCAATAAAGTTGGCTATAATCCTTTGTTGATAAAAGCACATGCTTTTCTCGTGGGGATAAAGGTATGTAACGCCATGGTATGCTTCTCACAACCACATATGTATCATGAGAATTTTTTTCTGTTTAACAAAATGATATCGTTTGTTTATTATCCATGCGGTCTCTCCAGTGCCAACAAGCAATGCTGCTGTGTCTATGACATCTAAAAGTACAACCAAATTGTCAAAGAAAATACCAGTAGTGTGTGCTTCAGCACAGTTGCTGTGCACATATTGCTCCCACGATCACGCGAGATCACCAAGCGAACATGTGGAACAGCTTTCCAGCTCTCTCCAAGAGCAGGCTTGGGAGCTCCATTCCCAGCAACCATATGGTTGGTTACCTGGAGGTAATGCAAAAGTGCAAGTCGATGATGAATGTAAGAACTGCCTTTTTGTTTCTGATCTGACAGTTTTCGCTAAAAATATTATAAGGCACACATTTCAAACATTCGATAAGTTCTGAGCCATAGAAATCTGTAAAACCAAACGTTTAAGCCCAATAGTTTGTCTGACAGAAAATTCCATTTGCACTCTCTTAGATCCATGGAACTGTGAAAACCTATATCTGTATGCTTGTCCATCGCTGGGAGCCTTTTGAGTTTCGATAGTAAGTATCCAAGGCAATTAAAGAAAAGCTGTTCCAAATAAAAGGGCTGCCTATGATACCTTTTCCAAATTAGACAAAAGGAACTACAGAAACTAGAGCAATATTGTTTGCACACAAGAGGAAAAAGATGGACATAAGATGATATGAGAATTGAATGTAGCAAGACTACTTTGTAGACTTGTAGCATGCAAATTCAGGTGCTACCCTTCATCAAACTAACTGGTACACCATCAAATTACTTATATAACTTCTCTGACAACAAGTAAAGCAGGACATGAATTTACAGATGTATGGAACATCTTGTTCTTTCAAAAAGATGGCACGCTGAATCAGTGAGTTTATAAACAATACAAACAAAAAATAGCCATATGAAAAAATGAAGTTCGTGCATTCACCCAAGGGCTCAGCCAATGAAATAAAGTTTTTAAGACCATCTGTCCAATTATTGTTCTTTATTCTCCAAGCACATCCATCATGAAAAAAAGACTGATGGTGATATAAAACGAAAATTGCATGGTTTGCACAAACAAATGTGATAAAGAAGTTGGATGCATACACTAGCTCCATGGATTATAAGAATATTTTAGAAAGGCAGTCGCAGATATGCTCAATCCAAAGAATACACTTTATATGCCATGAATGATTACCAATCAAACTGGAGAGAAACAGAATTACCAGAACAGATAGATTATGCTCATCTGCTAACTTCTTTAGAATCATAGCAACTGATATCATCATCGACCTCCCTGTTAGGTTAGTAATACAAGTTAAAAGAGAGGAAACAACAATTTTAGTTCAAACTACATTTTTAAGAATAATGATGCCCCTCTGTTTGGGAATGATCTTGTGATGTGTAAAATTTCAAATTTGTCTCTTCAATTTTGTTTGAATTTTTGAAATCCTTGAAAATTTGAAATCTTCTTGGGCCACGGCCCATTCTCCCGGCCTTTTCTCTCTTCTGGCCCTTTTTCCTTTCCCGGCCCACCAGGCCCAGCCGCCCCCTTCCTCCTCTCCCCCCTATTCTTCCCCGTACACGCCTGACGCCAGCATAATCCGTAGCAGTGTGGCACGTCGGCAGTGTTGTCCTGCTGCCCTCCCCTGTGTGCCGCCTCTCCCTTAGCGCCCACCGAGCTAGCACGCTCCCCTTTTGGGCTAGCTCCTCCTCCTCCCCTTCTTTCCCTCCACTGTGCGTCGCCTCACTCCTTCCCTCGGCACACCGTGGCCGACTCGTCCCCACCGATCTCGACCTTTGTGCCGGCCTCCCTCCCGAGCTAGCCCTCCCCTCTCCCGCCTAGCTTCCTCTCCTCTGCTTTCTCTCGCCTCGCAGCGCCCGTACAAGGAGACCTGGTCTTCCGGCCCTGCCACCTCGATGCTCCGCTACACCCAGCCCAATTCACCGCGCGTGGAGCATCGCCTGGCCACCCCGAAGCTTCCCCAACCATCACCTGGCTCCCTCCTCTCCGGCGAGCCCACGCCGATGCCACCTCGCCGTCGCTCTGGTCTCTCGTCGCCAGCCCAGCCCCAGCCTCCTTGAGTTCTTCTTCCGCTTCCGGCAAGCTCCTACTCCCTCCCAATAGCTTCCCTCTTGTTCAATTGGCTTCTAATCGCTTAGACCGCCACCACGCCATGGCTCCTGTTCCCGCCAGCAGCTCGTTGGTTCTCCTTGGTCCGTGTTCTCTCGCCTAGAGATGCGTGCAAGGCCAAGCTCCCCATTTTGGACATCGTCGGCAACCACCGCACCTTGCCTCGCTGTCAGCAGGCCTCGCCACCGTTTGGCTGAGGGGGAGCACTGTTCCCGCGTAATTAAATTAAGCTGTGTGATTAATTAGTACTAAGGACCTTAATTAGTATTTGCTAATCAACCGCTTACGTGGGCCGTCCCTTTTAATCCCTAGCCACATGTCGCTGATAGTGGGCCCCGACGGTTTTAAAAACCATTTAAACCAGGTTTAAAAACTTGGGCCACTGACATATGGGCCCAAGCACTAATTGCACAGTACCAGGCACCACATGTCGGTCTCTCATCCTATTTTTATTTAAGAAAATATTTTCTAAATAAATTTAATTCAAAATTATTTTAAAATTTGTGAGCCCTGCCAGTCAGAGAATTCTCTCTCCTCTGTTTATTTTTGGAATTTTTTTGAAAATAAACTTTGGAGAGCATGTTCTCCATCGTCTTAGCTTCAAATTTAATGAAACTTGTTTTTAGATGTTTTTAAAATCAAGATCTATCTATTGGTGCTAGTTTTGTTCAATTTGGAGTCCATTTGAATTTTCTTTGGTATTTATTTGTTGTTGCTTGTCTGTTGTTAGTTTTCCAATGCGCTCACCCATGTAGAGTTCAAGGACATGAGCGAGCCCCAAATTGAAGCAACGCAACAATGTGAAGACCAACAAACTTTTGATCCAAGTGAGTCAATATTTTGATTATTTGGATCCTATATTTTATGTGAATTATGCTCATTAAAATTAGCAAAATTGCATGCTTAATTTCATATGCAAATGTATTTCAATCTTAAGGTAGTTATGTACCCACTTGATGATGCAATATTATAATTATGCCATCGTTGACACTTGAAATACATGAACCTTGTCACCCTAAATGTTAATGGTAATTTTACTAGTTATAAATCGTACTTAAGTGCCATGCAAGTCTTGCTTAAGTATTGGGGCATTAATTTGCCTTACTCATCATTCTCTAAACATGAAAATCTTGATTTGGGACAGTTATGGGATGTAAGTGGCTGATAATTTGAGACAACTTAGTTTATGCTTCTAAAAACCCTAAAAACTTGTTATTACCTATCTGGGCGGATGGTAAGAGGTGCCGGTGCCGACGTTGCACGAGAATTTATGGTTTATGGTATGTACCGCTAAGATAAATTAAGGACTTAATCCTGTAATGACCTCCTATTGTAAAACAGTACAACCACTAAACAAAGTATTTTAAAGCAAAGCTTAACTCTTATTCCTAATTAAACTCAATCATCCTAACTTGATGGGCAAGGCATAGCCAGGCCGCCACGCCAGCCTAGGCTGCGCTATCCTTGACCAGAACATCAGTTGTAGGGGCCGTAGTCCCATGATAACGACGACACTGATAACAAATTCCCAATATGACAACAAGGCTATGCAAGTACCTTGTGAATTCTTCCCTCCGTTGATGGGAGCAAGTAGAGATGATATTGAATCAATGATAAGAAAGCATATCTTGCTACCGCCATTGTTTACCTATTAAACTTGTAACATGTGAGACAAATTTTTAAGATAATAAAAATTATGAAAAAGTCCTTTCTTGGTCCCCAACTCTTCGTGTGGTTTAGTTTTCGTCCCCCATCTGCAAAACCGGGTAAAACACATTCTCTAACTCTCAAAACCATTTAGAACCTATCCCTCCCACTAGAAAATGGTGGTTTTGACCGATTTTGACCCACGTGGCATGCCATGTGGATCTGAGCTGTCAAAACCTTAAAATAAATAATATTTCAAAAAACCAAAAATAAATAATATTTTAATGGCACGTTGGGTCTAGTCTACCCATGAACCGTCAGTGGACTCAGTTTACCATGGAGATACGGCCCCCCTCATTTTGGCCATCTTGGATCCAAGGTGGCGTGCCATGTGCGGTCAAAACCGCCTTTTGCTAGTGGTAGGGATGAGTTCTAAATGGTTTTGAGAGTTGGAGGATGTGTTTTACCAGGTTTCGCAGATGAGGGATGAAAATTAAACCACGCGAAGAGTTGAGGGACTAAAATATACTTTTTCTTGAAAATTATATCGAGGACTTACCTTCGTAATCAACTCGTCATTGAGTGAGAGTTCTAGTTGATGTAGTACATCAAACAAAGCAAATATATCAAATACAGAATCACAAATAATGCTGCCCATGACCCTCTTAAGCCTCACATCCTTTGGCTGCAAGTGAAAAGCTGGTAATTAGAAATCTAAGCAATATAGCACATGCTCAAACATTTGTTAGTTGTTAGGGTAATCTAATGGCAGCAATAAATGTCCAACATTTTGCATCATCTACTTACAACATAATAATAGGAATAATTATAATAACTCCCTGAATGACAACAGGAAAGAGCAGGATAGAAATATATTGCTAACCTCTTCGATGAAAGGGATGGGAAGTTCATCAATAATTCGAGCAATGCGGCTAGGAGAGAATGAATTACTAGTATCCAAGTACATAACAACACCCATATGCTTGGTTGCAACGTGTGAAGCGGAATATAGACAGACCTGCAGTTGGGTGTACATCATTACATGGAGTAAATAATGACACAGGCTTATGATTTAGTCTACAGTTGTTCCGAGGCAACCAGGTCCAGAATTAAGGATATGAAGTATTTTCAAGTTAAAAAAATGATTCCTTTTGTCACCTGTGTTTTACCAGAAGATGACGGGCCAGCTATTTCCGTCAACTGACCTTGGCGCAGCCCACCTCCAAGAAGCATGTCGATGCTGGGAACTCAGGGCATCATAAATTAGAATGTAATCTACTTCTTAAAATAATGTGATTTTCTGCATAATGATAAGGAGGTCCTCTGGACAGGTATCGATAGGTCAATAAAAGAACAAGAGGTCTCAATAGAAAGGGAATGAATACATTCAAGATAGGAGTACCCTTCAAGTCCAGTAGGAAGGAAATGCTTTCTTTCTGATGCATCTTTGAGCAAGTCCATCCCATTGGACCATAGTCCGCACCAATTTTCAACGTTTTGAGGTTGGTCTTGATTCATGACCTGTATCATGTCACAAATCTCAGCCAAGTACAGAGAATGTGCTGCATATGGAACATTTTACGGAAGGCAGAATTGCATTCTGGCACTATTGCTAAGATACTAGTCTTGGGACAGACAGCATATATATACAAAATCAGATGAGTATTTGTAGGGTTGATCAGTAGTAGGAAGCCAGCATGTAAAACCTAAAACACTCTTCCTTTTTGCAAAATACAGATGGCTACAGTATGTACAACCCATCAAACTGACTCACAGTGCTCCATTATTTGCCCCCAAAGGTTCAACAAAGCGGTCCGTTCAATTTGGTAGGTAGAAATAAGGAATCATGAATTTCACCATGCTTTGAGCCCCTTGACCACTCACCAGTCACCACAAACAATCCAACCATTCCTTTGTCAATATTTTACTTACAGGGAATAAAAAGAATTGGTTTAATGCTAAATTCCATCCGGATGAAGAGTTCATACCAAATGGCCACCACACCTTACCACTCATGAAGCTTTTGCAATGCAATGTGCATCTTCCAAGGTTTTATTAACAAAATACGAACAGGGGGAAGAGGAAATCAAGAAAAATCAGAGGCGGAAGTGCATCCTGACCTCGCCGGCCGTTGGTGTGTGGCGCCTTGTCAAGCAACAGCCGGAGGAGGCACTTCCACCACCGCTTGCCACCATCGCCATCTCCGTACAACAACAACAAGAGGACTAGTTGTCAAGCCCACAATGCTTTAGGCCCGCCCAAAGATATCGAGCACCCCTTTCTCTCTCTGACTAACAGGTGGGCTACCGTGAAGAGGGAGGCGACTCCCCTCCCCTAAAGAAGGAAAGGAGGAAATGTCACGTCTGGATCTCAGGTTGTATGAATGTGTGCCAGGACGCTGGGAAGCTGGGGCGGTCGGAGGTGCCGTACTGTCCCAAGTTGGTAGCAGGAGAGAATAGATCGGAAATAGGCAGTCGAATTGGAGGTCGGGTTTGAGATGGAATAACCAGAGAGGCAGAAACAGAGTTGAGGTAATGCAACTTTCTTATTGTTCCTTAAAGGATCCTTGATCATATATATAATACATAGGGTTGGGCTTCCTTCCGAGTAGAATCCTACTCGGATGCTAACACCCTATCTAATACAATACGGACTCGGTCCAGACTTCTTTAACTAGCAATCCTAATTCGAATTGGAGTCTGACTCCTGGCGGTTGTAGCCCATCAATGCCTCTCGCCTGTAGCATTGCTGGCAACAGCAATGTTGTTATTCTGGCGTCTAGTATACTTCTGACCCCACATGACATCTCTCCCCTCCCCAAGGAACAGCTCGTCCGCGAGCTGAAAAGCTGGATACTGCTGTTTGAAGTGGTCCACATCTTCCCAGGTTGCATCAGCTGAAGGTAAGTCACGCCAGTGAACCAAAACTTGCCATTTATCACGCGCCTTCCTTGCGCAAGCAATGTGTGCTGGTTGGAGAGTCACTTTCCCATGGCATAAGTCTGGTAGAGGTGAGAGAACACCAGGAGGATCACCCTGAAAGGGCTTTAGGAGACTAACATGGAAAACGTCGTGGATCTTTGCGTTGTTTGGCAGTTGCAGACGATATGCGACGGACCCTATTTTTCCAATGATCTCATAGGGCCCATAGAAGCGAGGTGCCAATTTACCATAAGTGCGTACGGCAAGCGAAGATGCTTTACGATGGTGAATGCGAAGCCAAACCCATTGACCCACGTTGAAGGAGATATCACGATGATGAGAGTCATATGTTTGTTTATATCGCTGTTGAGCCTGCAACAAGCGTTCGTGTATGTCGGCCAAAAGAACATCCCGGTCGTGAAGCAGCACATCTACTGACCACCGTCGAACATGGCTCATAGTGACGTAAAGACGGGGGGTCACGTCCATAGACTACCTTGAATGGTGTTTCTCGGAGCGAGGACTGATATGATGTATTGTAACAATATTCAGCCCAAGGAAGCCATTGCAACCACTGGCGAGGTCTATCACCTGAAAGACATCGAAGATACATGGTAATGATCTTGTTGACCACCTCTGTTTGGCCGTCGGATTGCGGATGAAAAGCAGAACTGCGGTTTAATTTCACTCCAGCCAAAGTGAATAATTCTTCCCAGAAGTGGCTTGTGAACACAGGATCCCGATCGCTCACAATGGAAGCAGGGATACCGTGCAATCGAACAATCTCATAAAAATACTCGCAATCGAGCGGTAGTATCTGGTGTGCGAGGGGAATGAAGTGTGCGTATTTTGAAAAGCGATCAACCACGGTAAGTATGACAGTTTTACCGTTAACTCGGGGTAGTCCTTCAATGAAATCCATGGAGATCTCCTCCCAGATGTGTTGTGGAATTGGCAATGGTTGCAAAAGGCCTGCTGGGTGGAGATGAGTGGTTTTGTTATGTTGACAAACTTGGCAGGATTGGACAAACTCTTGAACCAGTCGCCTGTCTTGTGGAATATGAAAATCAGCGCGCAAACGATGTAGTGTTTTCTGGATGCCCTCATGGCCAATAGTATGTGCGGCTGTTAACAATGTTGGCAGAGTTGGAGAGGAGTTTGACACATAGACCTTGCCTTTAAAAAGAATGAGACCATCCACATAGTGCCAATGCGGTTCAGCTTGGTTTGCAGTGATGCGATCACGCAAGCTTTGGAGTTCCTGCGACACAGCAAGCTCACGTCGGAGGTCATCAAAAAGATCAAAGTGGGGTGCGGACATGGCTAGCGAGGTCTTTGTCGGTCGCGCCTTGATGTGTAATACAGGTCAGATAGCCCACCCCGGCCGACCCATCCCAACCCTATAAAAGAAAGGTCGGAGAGGCAAGAAGCAAAATCAGTTTTGCTCTTCCTTGCTCACCGCGTGATTACGCCTCTCCTTGCGCTTTGTTGTCGCCCTCGTAGTCGTCGTGTGCCACCGCCGCCGCCCATGCCGCCGCCGCCCGCCGCCGCCGCCGCCGCCGCCGCTTGCTACTCGGCGCCGTCGCTCCTGCCGCCTCTCCTTGCTGCAACCGGCCGCCGCTTGCCACCCTCTAGCCACCGCCGCGCCGTCGCCTCCCTGCCGCTACCCTCGCCGCCTCGCCTCCTCGCCCTTGTTCTTGCCACTACTCCACGGGAGCGGAGGACCCGCGAGCAAAGGAGGGGAGGCGGGTGGTTGAGAAGAGGGAGGAGCCATGGATTGAGCGGAGAAGAGGCGGCGACGGAGCGAGCCACCAGTGAGGAGGGAGGCCGAGGCCGATTGGAGAGGAAGAAGAGAGAGCAATGGAGTGAAGAAAGAAGAGGAGGGAGGCGTCTGCGTGAAGAGAAGAAAGAAGTGGCCGTAGAAGAGAAAGAAAAGGAGAAGGCCGGGCGCCACGCGGAGGAAAAAAAGAGAAGAAAGGAGAGCCACGGCTAGAAAAGAGAAAAGAAAGGAAGAAAGAGAGAGGAAAAAGAGAAATCGACCATGGCCAGATTCGCCGATCCGCCAAGGAAAAGAAAATAGTGCCCCGATCCGATCGCTCGGGGCCGTGTGGCGGTTCGAGTCAGTGCCGCCCACGCACCGTCCGCCAAGTTAACGAGCAAGTGCATGGTAGAACGATGAATTGTGGGAATGGTTATTATTCATGTTTTCATGCCCCAATTACGTTGTTTATGAGATGATGTATATGAATTGTGCTAATCATACCTTGATGGTATCGTTTCTGATTAGACATTCATATTTGAAGCATATTGCATCATGCAAAAATGCATAAGAGCCAGGTCGGTGAGAAAGTTATGACTAGTCCGAGTGCTCTTGAATAAGAGCCGTCGGTGAGAAAGTCGATGACTAATCCGAGTGCTCGGAATAAGACCCTCAGAGGTAGGCAAATGAGTGGTCCATCGACGGGTGGACACTCCGCTATCTGATATAAGCTACGATTCTGAGCATCAGATGCATTGCATGATATTGCATTGCATGAAAGTGACAGAGAAAGTGATCTGATTCTGATACGCCAGTGATTCTGATTCTGATTACAACATTGATTCTGATTACGATTCTGAGACATAGAATTGAATTTTACTGCTTCTGAGACATAGGATAGATTCTGATACGATTCTGCACTTAACTTACGACTTCGATTCGTGATATTGACCGAATTGCTAAAGTGGTGTTCTTGTTTTATCGTGTCTTCTTGAGTCTCGGACTCACCCTTGCTTTGTCGTTGTTTTTAGGTGAAGAATGACGACATGCATGGGATGGGATAGAACTTTTGGCACTGCACATGTAAATAACCGTTTAGTCGCTCGCTGAGGCTTTATGTTTAATCCAGTGTTTAGTGTTGATGGCTCGTTGTTTGGTTTAACTTGCTTGCGAGCCAGGGTTTTGTTTATGTTATAACTTGTGAAATATGAAGTTAGTTGTTTTTTTGCAATTATCCTCATCGTTATTTGGGATTTGCTTCACGTGGGTAGTGATATAAAAGAATGAGAGGTGATGCTAAAAGTGAATTAGCAACACCGGTAAATTGGTAAGGGTGTGGTGGTAGCATCTTGGGCCTGTGGAGGGTCGGGGTGTTACTGATTGGTATCGAGGCGGGCGTTAGGTCCGTGCTTTGGATAATTTGGTAACCTAGGCTACCTTAATCAATTAAAACTTGACTTAGGCCAACTAATTGGATTAAATTTGACACACTTTGTTGCACAGTAGGTTTGGGCTTGGGATTTGCATTGCATATGCGTTTTCCCTAATTGTGTTGTGGATTTGTATTGTTAAAGTTGTTGATCGCTTCTCTGTTATGAGCGAGATCTTGAGAGAGGTAGAGGTCGTGGTCGCAGACAGCCGAGGCCGTGGAGGCCGTGGTCGTGGCCGTACCAAAGCGAGCCATCGCTAGAGGTTCAGCAGAGGCACCCGACGTGGAAGTTGGGTCTGCTGAGCGATGCATGGTGGGGGTTCGAGCAAGGTCTTGACCTTGTTGAGGGAGTTCATAGAGGAGGTCCGTGCGTTCGACAAGCGCTGCGCAGCCGCTGCGGACGTACCGCCATCGTCCCAATCGCTGCCTCGTCGCGACGGAGCCAAGAATGGGCCTTCGCGAATGGATGGCATTGCGGTTGGATACCTTTGATGGGTTAGATGCTACGGTTCAAGCCGCAGACTCGGTTGCGCTATATGGGAAGGCGATTCAAGCCTTAGAGATGACATCACGACTTAGAGCTCGCTTTGTGGCCTTTCGGCTCAAAGGTCGCGGACATCGGTGGGAGGAGTCCTTTCGGCTAGGACCTCGCCTGTCCGACCACAGGGAGGTCTTCGTCGAGCGGTTCGAGGCGGTACTACCCGTAGTCTTTGTGGAGAGTATGGAGGTTGCCACAGCCGACCCTTGTGCAAGGAAAGATGGCGATGGGCGAGTGCACGAGGCGGTTCAACGACTTGATCCGCTTGCACTGTCGGCCGCAAATAGTGACCTTGAGAAGGCTAAAGGTTCCGCCGAGGACCCGATTACAGTATCGGCATGTTATGGGTGCTACTTGCGCCACGTGACTTTAGGTCCGTGGTTGAGCGAGCGGAGGAATGGAGATGGAAATGCACCACACTAAAGGGTCGCAACCTTCGGTGGTTCGAGTGCTTGGTGGTGACCAAAGAGAAGCTATAGTGAGAGGGTGGGTCATCTCGGTGATCCGCTCCTAAGAAGCCTAAGTGGAGTCGGCGTTTTCACGACCATCCAAGTCTAAAGCGTTGACATCGTCGTCTCCTGCACCACCGACTTTGCGTCTGTCCCCGGCGGGCATGATTTGCTTTAGGTGTGGTGGTGAGCACCGAGTCGAATGTTCTGGGCGGAGAGTGTAAACCTTGTGGCGGATGGGCCACATGGAGAAGGTCTGTCGTCGAGAATCCCTCCAAGCATCATTAAGTGGGAGCCAGATCTGCGTCATCGAATGCCTCATCTCGGGTCGATCCGGTGTTGGCGGTGCTCTCTGCGCAGCCTCCTTCCTTCTGGCGCCGTCACGGATATCACGGCCTACTACCCGCCACTCCACTTCAAGATGCTGCACCGCCTCCCTTTTCGATGTCGTCACAATGAGCGTTGGGGCTTTCTTTGCCCAGTGCAGCCGGAGTTTACATTGCACGCCATCGAGTCTCATGAGTCGACCGGACGTTGTGACAGTACTTTGTTAGTGGATTCACACGGTGCTCTCGTTATTTTTGACTCCGGTGCCACTTATTCCTTTGTTTCTAGTGAGTTTGCTAGAAAGGAAAAATTGAGTATGCAATGATTTCACGATCGGTTCTGATCAATTCTCCGGGGTATTATTGTTAGCTCTATGGTTTGTCCGGATGCATAGTCTCCATAGAGGACGAGGATTTTGTGGCTAACCTCATGTTTATTCCGATAGAAAATTTTGATGTTATCCTCGGTATGGATGGTTGCATCGCTCACGGCGATGATTTCTTGTTTACGGAGGACAATCACTTTGCAAGCTCTGTCGTGAGGAGATAATCTTCGGGGAATGCACCTTGGGTTCTCTTTTTGCGTTGGCCAGCCTATTCTCTGGCCGACGAATATTTAAGTGTGGGTTACTTCTATCACTTGTGGAAAAATCGAGTGCGCCTCTGCGCATTGAGGATATTCCAGTGGTATGTGAGTACCCCGACATATTTCCTAAAGAGCTTCCAGGAATGCCACCCGCAAGAGATGTGGAGTTTAGGATTGAACTTGTTCCGCACTCGACCTATCTCTATGTCACCGTCTCTGCTTAGCACCCACCACTCCAAGAAGAGTTGAAGAAGCAATTGGATGGGTTGTTGTCCAAGGGTTGATCCGTCGCATGTGTCACCTTGGGAGCCCCGTCCTATTCATCGAGAAGAAGGATGGGAGTTGGCGCATGTGCATAGATTATCGTGCTCTTAATCGGTGACTATCAAGAATAAATACCGTTGCCTCGTATTGAGGACTTGTTTGATCAATTGAAGGGAGCCAAGGTGTTTTCTAAAATTGATCTACAATGCTGGTATAATCGATTCGAGCGGGAGCAAGATATTGAAAAGACGACTTTCTCCACGAGGTATGGGCACTATGAGTATAAAGTTATGTCCTTTGGACTAACGAATGCCCTATTTGTCTTTATGGAAACAATGAGCAAGATGCTACACAAGTATTTGGATGACTTTGTAGTTGTGTTCATTGATGATATCTTGATTTATTCAAAGGCGGAGGAAGAGCATAAGCGACATTTGAGGCTTGTGCTTGAGACTCGAGGAAAAATCAATTCTTTGCCAAGTTGAAAAGTGCGAGTTTTGGATTTCTGAAGTGGGCTTCCTAGGACATGTGATTAACCAGGAGGGCATTTCAGTAGATCCAACCAAGATTTCAACAGTTGTAGACCGAAAAGACCATCCAATGTTAAGGAGGTGAGAAGTTTTCTTGGCTTAGCCGGATATTATCGGCGTTTGTGAAAGACTTCTCCATTATTGCTAAGCCAATGTCTCAACTCACGCGAAGGCGTGAAATTCCAGATGGGCCGGTGAATGTGGCGCAGATTTCAATGTTACGAAAGAGAAGTTGGTAATCGCTCTGCTCTCTCTTCCCGAGCCGAGGCGTTTCACGGTCTACTCGGATGCATCGCAAGTGGGTTTGGGTTGCGTGCTCATGCAAGATAGCAAGGTGGTCGCGTATGCCTCGCGACAATTAAAGAAACATGAGCAGAATTACCCTACTCACGATTTAGAGTCGGCATGATGGTTTTGCTCTAAAGATTTGGAGGCATTATTTGTATGGAGAATCTGTGATATTTTCATCGACCATAAGAGCCTCAAGTATATCTTCACCCGTAAAGAGTTGAATTTGAGGCAAAGAAGGTGGTTGGGCCGATCAAAGACTATGATCTCACTCTCCAAATCATCCGTAAAGCAAATGTGGTTGTTGATGCCCTTAGTCGCAAGACGACACCCTCCACCGTAGGTTGCCTCGTTGCTGACTTTGAGCGGATGGGAATTTCCTATTGCTATGTCGGTACAGCACAGGTAGAGACACAGTTGTTACTGGAATCAGCAATTCCAGAACGGGTGAAAGAAGCGCAACAACATGATAGGTTGCTCCAAAAAGTGAGGAAGCGTCTCGATGAAGGAAAATCGGGGGACTTCAGCCTTGATGAGTCGGGCGCATTGCGGTTTAGGGGCCGTCTTTGCGTGCCACAAAAGGCTCAGGTCAAGGATGATATTTTGAGAGAGGCTCATCGTACCAGTACACTGTACATCTGGCGAGACCAAGATGTATCGGGTTTGAAAAAGTGCTTTTGGTGGAAGAGAATGAAAGTGGATGTTGCGCGGATGTGGCGTCTGCGGATTTGCCAACAAGTAAAGGTCGAGCATAAGCGTCTGCCGGACTAATCGACCTTTAGATGTTCCACAAGGCCATGGGATGATGTTACCATGGACTTTGTAGTCGGCTTACCTCGTAGCCGCCGAGGTAAGGATGCGATTTGGGTAGTGGTGGGCCGATTCAAGAAGTCCACGCACTTCATCCCTATTCGCACTGACAATTCAATGAGTGATTTGGCTTTGTTTATGTGCGTGAGATAGTGAGATTGCATGGTGTGCCCAAGGCGATAGTTTGGACGAGATTCTAAGTTTGTCTCCAAGTTTTGGGAGAGCTTGCAAAGCGCTTTGGGCACAAAACTCCGCTTAGTATCGCTTTCCACCCACGCATCATGGGCAATCCGAGCGCACCATTCAAACACTAGAGGACATGTTAAGGTCCTGTTTTGTCGTGGAAAGGTAGCTGGGAGGATCGGTTGGCACTTTCATGAGTTTGCCTACAATAACAGCCTACCACTCTAGTGTTCGGCCGCGCCATTTGAGGTTCTGTATGGGCGGAAATGTAGATCGCCACTTTGTTGGGATCTGGTAGGTGAAAAGCGCTTTGGGTCAGTTGGGTCCAATGCAGACGGTGGAGCAGTAGCGAGATTAGACAGACCGCTAGGCGCCTGAGTAGGCGTAAGAGCTATGCGAGATGTGAGAAGGCGAGATTTAGAGTTCGAGCTGGGGATCATGTGCTTTTGAGAGTGTCTCCCACTAAAGGAATTGTGAGATTTGGGGTCAAAGGGAAGCTTAGCCCGCGATACATTGGGCCGTTTTCGATTACGCACGAATTGGAAAGTCGGCATATCGTTTGAATCTTCAGGAGTCTATGCGAGGAGTTCATAATGTGTTTCATGTTTCTATGTTGAGAAAGTACTTAAGGGATCCTAACATGAGATTGTTCGGAACCATTGCCCTTAAGCAAGACCTCACCTTCGAGTCCGTCCGCCTCGGATTACGGAGGAATCGGAGAGTGTTGAGGCACGAGCGTTGAAGTATGTTAAAGTCCTATGGTCGCATCGGTGGAGCGAAGCGGCGTGGGGTGGAATCTCGCATGCGCGAGATGTGCCCGAGTTGTTCTCCACGGCTACGAGTTATAGTTGATTTCTATTACTCAGTTGTTTGTTTTTCGTACAGATTATTGAGTTGCGAATCGGGGTCGAATTACATTAAGAAGTAGAATGTAATACAGGGTCAGATAGCCCGACCCGACCGACCATCCCACCAAATTTCTATAAAAGAAAGGTGCGGAGGGCAAGAAGCAAAATCAGTTTTGCTCTTCCCTTGCTCACTGCGTGATTCTCGCCTCTCCTTGCGCTGTTGTCGCCCTCGTAGTCGTCGGTATTGCCGCTGCCCGCCCCGCCGCCGCCCGTGCCGCGCCGCCGCCGCCGTCATTGCTTGCTACTCGACCGCCGTCGCTCCTGCCGCCTCTCCTTGCTGCAACCGCCGCCGCCACCCTCTAGCCACCGCCGCGGTAGCCGCCTCCCTTGCCGCTACCCTCGCCGCCTCGCCTCCTCGCCCTTGTTGCCGCCACTACTCCACGGGAGGCGAGGACCGGCAGAGCAAAGGAGGAGGAGGCAGGGTGGTTGAGAAGAGGGAGGAGCCATGGATTGAGCGGAGAAGAGGCGGCGACCGGAGCGAGCCACCAGTGAGGAGGAGACCTGAGGCCGATTGGAGAGGAAGAGAAGAGAGAGCAATGGAGTGAAGAAAGAAGAGGAGGAGGCGTCTGCGTGAAGAGAAGAAAGAAGTGGCCGTAGAAGAGAAAGAAAAGGAGAAGGCCGGGCGCCACGCGGAGGAAAAAAAGAGAAGAAAGGAGAGCCACGGCTAGAAAAGAGAAAAGAAAGGAAGAAAGAGAAGAGGAAAAAGAGAAATCGACCGCCGCATTCGTCGATCCGCCAAGGAAAAGAAAATAGTGCCCTGATCCAGTCGCTCGGGGCCAGGGTGGCGGTTCGAGTCTGGTGCCGTCCATGCACCGTCCGCCAAGTTAACAGGCAAGTGCATGGTAGAACAGTAAATTGTGGGAATGGTTATTATTCATGTTTTCATGCCCTGAATTACAGTGTTTATGAGATGATGTATATGAATTGTGCTAATCATACCTTGATGGTATCGTTTCTGATTAGACATTCATATTTGAAGCATATTGCATCATGCAAAAATGCATAAGAGCCAGGTCGGTGAGAAAGTTATGACTAGTCCGGAGTGCTCTTGAATAAGAGCCAGGTCGGTGAGAAAGTCAGATGACTAATCCGGAGTGCTCTGGAATAAGACCTACAGAGGTAGGCAAATGAGTGGTCCATCGACGGGTGGACACTCCGCTATACCCAGATAAGCTACGATTCTGAGCATCTGATGCATTGCATGATATTGCATTGCATGAAAGTGACGAGAAAGTAATCTGATTCTGAGCGCTTGTGATTCTGATTACTGATTACAACATTGATTCTGATTCTGATTCTGAGACATAGAATTGAATTTTACAGTTTACAGACATAGGATAGATTTACTGATACGATTCTGAGACTTAACTTACAGCTTACAGTTCGTGATATTGACTGAATTGCTAAAGTGGTGTTACTGTTTTATCGTGTGCTTGCTGAGTCTCCGGACTCACCCTTGCTTTGTCGTTGTTTTTAGGTGAAGAATGACGACATGCATGGGATGGGATAGAACTTTTGGCACTGCACATGTAAATAACCGTTTAGTCGTCACGAGGCTTTATGTTTAATCCAGTGTTTAGTGTTGATGGCTCGTTGTTTGGTTTAACTTGCTTGCGAGCCAGGGTTTTGTTTATGTTATAACTTGTGAAATATGAAGTTAGTTGTTTTTGCAATTATCCCATCGTTATTTGGGATTTGCTTCTGTGGGTAGTGATATAAAAGAATGAGAGGTGATGCTAAAAGTGAATTAGCAACACCGTAAATTGGTAAGGGTGTGGTGGTAGCATCTTGGGCCTGTGGAGGGTCGGGGTGTTCTGAGAAAGTCGTCGGCCACCTTGTTCATCGGCCTGGGCGATATTCCACCCGAAAATCAAAGCCAAGAAGTTTACTGACCCAATGATGTTGTGGAATTGTCGCCAAGCGTTGATCCAATAAGAATTTAAGACTGTAGTGATCAGTACGCACCAGGAATGATCTTCCCCACAAGTATGGTCTCCAATGTCGGATAGCTTGAACTAACCCAATGAGTTCCTGTTCATAAGCTGCCAAGGACTTATGGCAACCAGCCATTGCGCGACTGAAGAACGCAATTGGGCCCTCGCCTTGGTGTAACACCGCACCGATGCCTGAGCCGGATGCATCACATTCCACAATAAAGTCATGTGAAAAATCCGGCAAATGGAGTACAGGGGCGGACGAAATCATGTGCTTCAGAAGGGAAAATGCACTTGCGGCCTGATCATTCCATTTAAACGTATCACGTTTGAGTAATGATGTGAGAGGTGTTGCCAGAGAACCGAAATTTTTGATAAAACGTCTGTAGTAGCCGGCTAATCCCAGGAATCCTCGCAATGCGCGGACAGATCGAGGAGTCGGCCAATCGGTGATTGCTTGAACCTTCTGTTGATCCATAGATACGCCGGCAGCAGTGATCACATGTCCCAAATACGTGACCGATGAAGCGCCAAATAAACATTTGGATCTTTTGAGGAACAATTGGTGAGTGTGTAGCGTTTGAAAAACTGCGCGAACATGTCGAAGGTGATCAGCCCAAGAAGTGCTATAGATAAGGATATCATCAAAAAATACCAGGACAAAGTTACGAAGAAATGCTTTCAAGATAGTGTTCATGAGAGCTTGAAATGTCGTGGGTGCATTTGTCAATCCGAAGGGCATGACCAAAAATTCAAAGAGGCCTTGATGCGTTCGGAACGCCGTCTTCTCCACATCATCAGGGTGCATGCGTATTTGATGGTATCCGGATCGTAGGTCCAATTTGGTAAAAAACCGCGCACCCTTGAGTTCATCGAGAAGTTCTTCGACCACCGGAATTGGGAATTTGTCTTTGACAGTCCGGTCGTTGAGTGCGCGATAATCGACACAAAAGCGCCAAGATCCATCATGTTTCTTCACAAGCAAAACAGGAGCCGAAAAGGCCGAAGTACTTGGGCGAATGGTGCCGTGATGCAGCATCTCGGCACACTGGCGTTCGAGTTCGTCCTTTTGAATATTCGGGTATCGATATGGGCGGACAGCAATGGGTGTTGTCCCTGGTAAGAGATGAATTCGGTGATCCTGTGGGCGTTGTGGAGGCAACCCTGTTGGTTCGGCGAATAGTTGAGAGAATTCATCCAAAAGCTCGCCCATCAGATCTGTCGAAGGCTCTGTAATGGTGTGCAGATGCCCCGTTGAAGATTGAAGCCCTTGCCACGTGATACGCCGCTCTCCTGATTGGAAAGACATGGTCATGCGGTCAAAATCCCATATGATGGGTCCCAGTGTGCGTAACCACTGAACTCCGAGAACTATATCAAAGCCAGCTAATGGGATGGAGTAGCAATCAATCTGGAAGGATTCAGCACCAATGGAGAATATTGTCCCGAGGCAAACTCCCGAACTGGACACATGCTCGCCATTTGCGACGACGACTCGTAACCCGAGCTGAGGCCGCAAGTGTAAGCCTGCTCGTTGCGCGGCCTCGTCATTGATGAAGTTGTGTGTAGACCCCGAATCAAGGAGCGCAATCAGTCGTGTTGTGCCTATCCATATCGGTAGCTTCATGGTCTGGGTGGAACGAGGCTGAATCCCTGTCAGCGCATGAAGAGAAATTGCGGGTTCTTCCAGATCAGCCACATCTTGTGTGATCTCGTCGATAGGAGGGTCATCCGGTGTGATCTCGAGAAGAAACAAGCGCTTGCAACGGTGGCCTGACACGAACAGAGGCCCATCCGTCGGCGCTCCGCCATTTGAGTTGCAGTCAGTTGTCGCCGGGGAAAGGACGTCGGCCCGATTGCGGTATCTGCCCAAACGCCGCTCCGTGGGTGATGTGTTTTAGCGTGGTGGTCGTGCCGTAGTATTTGATGGAAACGCAGAAAAAGGACGGTGCTGTCCGTGTATCCGCGCTGGTGGTTTGGGTTGTGTGAGCAGATGACGCTTCTCGTAAGCACGCGCCAATGCCATAGCCAATTGTAGGCTTCACGGATTTTGGAGTTCAACATCGGTGCGGATGGGTTCGGAAGTCGGAGGTGAAGAGTTGGATCTGCTGTGATGCAGACAATGGATCTGCGCGGCAAAGTAATGCCAAAAATTTTTCCTGGTAATCTTCCACTGTGCCGACTGCCTGAAGTTTGGCCAATTCTCCAAGAAAATTGTTGCGGATGGGTGGTCCGAAGCGGAGGTTGCAGTATTCCTTAAAAAGATGCCACGGCAGTTCTCCTTCGTCACGCTCCAAAAGATAATACCACTGCTGTGCTGCGCCCGTAAGGTGGTAAGACGCGAGCCAGACCTTGTCATGTTCTGGTGTGTGTTGTCCTCGAAAAAATTGTTCGCTTCGATTGAGCCATCCGAGGGGATCTTCTTTCCCGTCATACGTCGGAAATGAGAGTTTATGGAAGCGAGGAGCGAGCGAACTGTGGTGCTGCGGTTGTTGCGGAAAAGTGGTCGTTGGCAGGGGTGGGAGGGCGGCCACCGATCTTGGGGGTGCTTGCAGTAGTCCATCTCCTGTATGTGCTGGCCGTTTCTCCCATGAAGATATGCGCTCTTTGACTCCAGCGATTTCTGCTGCTATGTCTGACTTCAATTCACTCATGGCTGCTGTAAGGCCGGCAATTTGTTGGGTAAGCGCTGCCATCTCTGATGAAGTTTCCATTGGCTCTGATACCAAGTTGTCACGTCTGGATCTCAGGTTGTATGAATGTGTGCCAGGACGCTGGGAAGCTGGGGCGGTCGGAGGTGCCGTACTGTCCCAAGTTGGTAGCAGGAGAGAATAGATCGGAAATAGACGAGTCAGAATTGGAGGTCGGGTTTCAGATGGAATAACCAGAGAGGCAGAAACAGAGTTGAGGTAATGCAACTTTCTTATTGTTCCTTAAAGGATCCTTGATCATATATATAATACATAGGGTTGGGCTTCCTTCCGAGTAGAATCCTACTCGGATGCTAACACCCTATCTAATACAATACGGACTCGGTCCAGACTTCTTTAACTAGCAATCCTAATTCGAATTGGAGTCTGACTCCTGGCGGTTGTAGCCCATCAATGCCTCTCGCCTGTAGCATTGCTGGCAACAACAATGTTGTTATTCTGGCGTCTAGTATACTTCTGACCCCACATGACAGGAAATGTATACGAATAATCCGTATTATTCGGTTACCGTATTGATAAGATATGAATACAGTAGAGATTTTTCCATCCGATTAACCATTTCTCTCCTATTCACATTCATATTTGAATTCACATAAAAAATATGGATACAAATATGGCATGGACTTTACCATCTGAAATATTATTTTATCCGGACTATTTGTATCTGTATTCGTATTCGACGAAGCAATATACATATTTTATTGCAATATGACTAATTATTTGGACATGTTTTTTTAAGTAAATGTGAATTCGTGTTTCTTTAGGTGAAGTAAATTAATTAGAATGACTAAGTGTGATTGTATGAGGATAAAATGTTATTAATATCTTTATATTATGTAAGTTATGAGAATATCCACATCCGATCGAATTGAGTAGATATTTGATTTGAATTCGTATTCGTTACAATATTCGATTTGTATTCGTATTAGAGAATATTTGAATTCGTACTCGTATTCATTTACAAAATACGAATACGGATATGGTAAGAGCACTGTTCGATTCGTATTCGAACCGTTTTCACCCCTAATTGGGCGCTGGATTTTTAGTGGGTCATTCTTTCTTTCTTCCCTTTGTTGTTGTTTGTGTGTGAGAGAATGTGTGAGACGTGTGCCATATGATCATGTTGAAATCATGGAGGGAGAGCATGGATTCCATCCATCCATTCCATGTCGAGGGGCTTTCCTTGCCTTTGCCGGGAACGTATCTGTTTTGGGTGATACTAATTAATTGTTGGCTAAGAGCTCTTTCATCTTAATTTGTTAGAGCAGTCCTAGCGCACATAATGCATACTAATATTCATAGCTTGTCACCTCATATGTACATAAAACTAAAAACAATATTTCCAACGCATGATATCTGGCAACCACCCCACTCAATTAATTTCTTCCCTCTTACCTCACCTCCTCTCTCTCCTTTTTACTGATCTCCATCATCTAGCTTCCTTGATCCTCTTAAATATTTAACGTCTTGCATAAGACGCCGCTATCATCTCTCTTCATTAATACCCTCCAGCATCAGTTTTCTGCCTATTTAGTATGCTATGGACAGTCCTTACATCACCCTATTGGGAGTACCCTTAGATTGTGATGGTACTCCTTTAGTTCATGAAAACAAGTTGTTTTGGAATGCGTGCAGTCAAACTTTGAAAAAATTTGGCTATCAATATCTTTTTAAATATTTAGATTAGATATATGAAAATAATATGTATAGATTCATCTCAAAAATTCATGATATTATAATTTTATTTCAATATCTTTTTAAATATTTATATCAGATACATAAAAATGATATGTATAGATTCGTCTTGAAAAGTACTTTCATAATATTATAGTTTTGTTGGGTTTTATAAATATACTACAATAGTAATTAGTGGTCAAAGCTGTATTTTGGATACTGTATCAATGTCCAAAACGACTTTTTTTTAATAAAAGGAGTAGTTAAGAAGATTTTACCTTGAAATGTCAACAACTCAATTCTACTCTTAGGTCCCGTTCCAAACAGTGATAGCTTCTAGCTTCCAAAAGCCGTTTGAAACACGTTGGCCTTTTAACATGGTCTTTTTTTTTCTTTGCATTATCCATTGAGATATGATGGCGTTTTTTACTTTTCCTATATTTTCTTTATTTTTCTTTAATTAAATGCCTCAAAAAAAGATAACAACTGTTACAGTGTTATTTCAGCCAAAATCCAAAAGTCCTAGTACTTTAGTACAAGGCATCGATACTGCAAAAGCTGAGTAGGTAAACCTCCTCTAGCCACTTGCAAAAATTAGTAATGGTTCTTTCAAAAAAACCCAAGCAACTCATGTTGCAGCAATCGCCTCTCTGAACCACAAATATTAGGTGGTGCTCATTTGGGCCTAAAAGCTCAGGCTTATGGCTTTTTTTTTTTTGCACTGTAGTAGCTGGTAGCTTTTAAGCGTAATTAAATTTAAAAAATTAAAAAAGGAAAAGGTTATATCATCACGGACAATGCAAATGAATAAGGGGTAAAAAGAAAAGGAAAAAAAAGCCCAAGAAATAACCAAAAAAACCAAAATTGACGAAATTAAGAAGATAGAAGCCAGAAGTAGAAACTCAAATGAGCATGTCATTAGAATTCCACTTCGATACACGTAAGTAAATTCTTGTTACACACCCCGCGAAAAGCCCCCATGACAAACCAGTCCAGTCATGGACGTCGATGAATATTCTAGCATCCAGGCACTCATGTACTTGTTGCAAACAAGCAGTTACCAAAAATGTCAAAGATAATTATTTTGTGAAAACAAAAGAGTGAAAGCTAACACTCTCAAAGAGAGAAAAAACATGGTATTTGAAAGTTGCATAAATATTAAAGCATGAATAAAAGATGGATGGTGACTACTTACTCATTTCCTTACTTTAAAATTTATACAACTTATATTAAGAGGGTGATGCATAGAAGCACCACTCGAATCGGGATATATCATGGATCTCATTCATATTAAACCGCCACATGGGACGGGAGAGCTAGAAGAAAGCAGGGCAAGACATGCATGCATGCATGCATACATACATACACGGCAGTGGCGGAACCTAAATTTGGCTACGCCTCGGGCTAAACTCCAACAATGTAGAACTAACGCCAATTTGTACCCATACCATGGCATAACAAAAGTAGGCTCCAAATACTTGGGTTTAGACCAAAGATTTACATTTTTTGCTGTTTGTAAACTAATACAAGATGCATAACAAAGCCAAGCTTTAAAAGGCCACATATAAGTCATCTGAGATGAAAAATATGGAAGATCAAACAAAAAAAATTTGAAATCTGTAGGGAACAAATTGACAGAGATTGTAGAGTTTATGCATGAGGTAGTTTTGGGATTCTCCTAAAAAGGAACCCGCAACTATTGATGTTATAAAAGCATGTTTAGCACTCTAGGCTCTAACTTAATCATCCTATAGAAAATGACATGTTCCAAACTATGGGTTAAATTTCTAGCAAAGTTTTAGCAAACTGGAGACAACATCATATTGATATGTAAGTAAAGATATGAAAAAGTCTGACATTGACAAAAGACAAAAGCAATCACCTTGTTTTTCTGCATTTCCATTATCTCTGCCTGCACGATGAAGACAATGAAAAAAAGATCAGAACTCTAAATAGAATAGCTGAATAGAAACAGAGGTTATACTTAGAGCAAGTCATAGTGAATGCTTCAATAAAATTCTCCGATGCCATCAACATGGACAAAATTAGCAAAGCAGCTAACAGTGGGGTCTACAAGCAAAAACTATCCACTTCAGAATGACTAGTATAAATTCTCCTTTTAGACAGAATGTAGTGAAGTAGCACATTTAACACGTGCAACAGCAGGGTTTATAGAATAGCTACCTGTTTACTCTCCAGTTCCTTGTTCAGCTCCTTGAGTTTATGAACTTGAGCTTCCAACTCCATTGTATAAGCCTATGCAGATAAGAAAATTGTTACCAAAATAGGAAAGTTGGCAAATTGTCAGCCTGAAACAAACACGGGGTAACAAGGAAGGTCAGACTGCACCGATCAATGAGTCAGCTTACAAATTAAGAACTGGGAGAAATTAAAGACATAGGTTCGTTGTGACTAACTGCTCAGGTATTCGCACAAGATAATCAAGTACTGCAATGGCAACACGTCGTCTCAAAGTGGTACAGCACTAAACAACACTAAGTGATATGCATCAGAACAAAAATAACCCACGGGACAAGGAAAGAAGTCAAACCCACGGGACAAGGAAAGAAGTCAAAGGAGCAACATCAAAATGGCCAACCCACGGATCCTCCGCAGCGATTCCACACTACGATCCACGAATTGCTCCCGACAGATGTCCGTCACTGACTCTGAATTCAGGGGCGGATTTGTATGTGGGATTTTGGGTGCTCAGGGCGAAAAGACCAGGACAAATCCAAGGAAGTTGGGCTTAGCAACAAACGAAGCCAGCCTGCATGGATCTCCAGCGCCACGCCAATCCAGCAGGAGGGACGGAGGGAGGAGGATGGAACTGGGAAGAATTCGACGCGGCGTGCTTGCTTCGGAGGCGCTGGATTGGGGAATTTGGGGCGGAGGCACTGGGTTTAGGGTTTGGCAGTGGACCGCGCGAGGTTGGCAACGAGCCGGTGGGCTTGGACTTCCTACCGTGAGCTGAATCTTGGACTTCGAGCCGGGCTGGCCTGAACTACTCTTCTTTTTTACTGAAGCACTTGTGATTTTTGGATTATCCGTACGAGAGATTATAAAGTAATGGAAACTCGCGTGTGATTTTTATCGATATAAATGAAGTTGGTAACGTATATACTACAATTAACTAGTAAACTCTATCTTAAAAAGATATTTCGTTTAAAAGCTAGTTATTATAGAAAAACTGAAAAATAACTTTTAAAAGCTGAAAAGAATAGGCGCGAAGTCTACCCTGCCAACCATGGATCTCGTCGTGCATCTGCACTTGCGCGTGCACGCCTCGCCTTCAATCCATCCTGGTAACATTTTCCAATCTCCCGTTTCCTATAGTATACAACGTTTTTTCTCAGTTTCCGTTGTTTTTAACAAAACGGCAATCCAAGTGTATATCCAAACGCCACGGGGAAATGCTGTTTACTTTTTTTGTTTGTTGATTAGAATTTTGGTTCCATATACAAATATTTTTTTAAACAAGTTTATGGATTCAAATATTCAGACTCCCATGTTATGTGAAGTGGGTGCCATGATTCCTATCTTGAACATCAATCCTGTCCAATCCCCTCCTAGATATCAATAGTTCTACGCAGACTCAGATCGAAAAAATAGTGATTAATAGGGTAGCAATCCATCTGGACTAGCCATGATTCATCTTGGTGGCTCTTTGTAACCTCCTAGATATTATCCGAAAGATCTGAGTCTGCGTGGACTGTAGCAATCCATCTGAACACTTTGTTTTCGATTGCAAGGTAGATATTAGGGTTTTTTTTGTCATGGACTTAAAACCAGCTAAAAAACAAAAAAAAAACAGGACCATTATTAACCCCTAATGTACGATACTGCGACCCTCTGCCATAGCTAGTCCGCAGTGGCGGAACCAGGATTTAGCTACGCCCCAGGCTGAACTCTAACAACCTAAAACTAACGCCAATTTCTACCCATACCACGATCTAACAACCTAAAGGAAGTATTATGTGTGCATTTTATTAAGATTGTTTCACAACTATAGTTCAAAAGAATAATGTATGCAGCATTAAACCACACAATATATGGACGTGCAGTATGAATGTTAAGAACATAAGATCGCCAATGACTAAGGCCCCATTTGGTTTTACTTCTACCATGGATTTTCAAAAGCACTTCTATTTCCTATTTTTGGATACTTTAAATACTTAAATCGCCTTTTTGGAGACATTACAAAGAAAATCTAACATGAATCAGAACTAACTAGAGTCCACAAGACAAAGACAAAGAAGCACAAACAATATCCTAAGAACCAAGATGATCTAGGAAGTAAAACATTCAAACATGAGCAATGCATAGGTACAAGGAAGACTACTGAATAACATTAAGAAAAAAATCAGCAATAGCAAAATTAAATATCATAATTTAGGATTTGTAGAACAGAACATCACTGAGTTGTATGATGTGACTGGTAGAAACGAGCCTATCCTAAACTTCTAAAGAAATATTTGGTAACACTCAACAAAAATCATTCCAAAGCCTAAATGTTCCATGAATACTGACTTATCTCATTCTCATCCCTCTTGATGAACGCATGCTGCATAAACATAGAGATCGAGAGCAACAAGCTCGATTGCACACATACGAGTAGAATCAGCAGTTCGAGAAACAGATTGGTGCGGTCAATTGAACATGCAGGGCATCCAATTGAACGATCGTCCGGAGTAGATAAGCCTAATTTGACTCCCAAACCTAGACTCAGCGCTTATGCTCTCCGGTCATCCAAAGAGTAAATACTCATCTATGCATAGCCTAATCCCATAATCAAATCAAATCGAGTTTCATTGATTGTTCTGAGACTTACTGGCAAGCGGCGGAGGCGGGCGCCACGGGAGGAGGGCGCCGGGAGGCGGGCGGCCGAGGCGGGCGGGGAGGCGGGCGGGCCGAGGAGGGGGCGGCGGAGGCGGGCGCGCCGAGAGGGGCGGCCGAGAGGAGGGCGGCCGGACGAGGCGACGAGCGGCGGCGTCGGCGTCGCTTTATTGGCTTCGCCTTCTGCGCCTCTGCGGCTTTTCGGCCGGAGGTTAGGGTTCTAGCGGCGAGGCGAGGCCTTGCGTGATGGGTCACGGCGTGGAGACGATGAATAGGCCTATCTTACCGATATCTCTACTACTTAAAATTGAGTTGGTGGTCGTCGGTCGTCCTCCTGTCCTTCTCGGCCGTCCGATTAAAATAAACGGCCACCTTCACGCGCCACGCCCGCCTGTAATCGCTGACACTCGCATGCGATCGCTGCCCCTCTCCGCCTCCTCCGCCCCCCCGTCCGCCGAAACCGCCTCCTCCACATTCTGCCGCCCGCCGCCTCGCCTCCTCCGCATAATCGCCGCCACCTCCTCCTCCCCGCCTCCTCTCGCCTCGCCTCCTCCTCTCCCGCTCCTCCGCTCCGCCATCGCCTCCTCCCCCCCCCGCCGCCGCCTCCCCCCCCCACGCCGGATCGGGCTAGGGGGCGCGGTGATGGCGGATCCGCCAGTCGCCGGATCCGACGAGGCGGCGGTGTCACGGTGGCGGAAAGATGTCGGCGGCGACGGATCTGGGCGCATCGAGACCGGCGGACCGTAACCGAGGCGACGGCGGCCGCATGCCCGAGAAGACGGGGAAGCGGTGGATCCACCTCCGCTGCGCCGCATGCCCGAGAAGATGGGGAAGCAGTGGATCCACCTCCGCTGCGCCGCATGCCTGATATCGTGAACCAGGTGAGCGCACCTCTCCTCCTCTGACGCTAGGGTTTCATTCCCTTCCCATTATGTTCGATTTGGTGAGTGGCTCTTCTATCCTGTGCTTCCTTCGCCTTTCCTTTCCGGTTCTCGGTTCTAGGTTATTGGTTAATGCTACTCCTTGCTTTTGATCCGTGGAACAATATTGAATCAGAGTAGATGTATTTAGTTAGATTGGACCCAATCTTTAGCAGATCTTGCGTGACCTGGGTCTTTTCTTTCTAGCCTGCATTCACAATTTGGTATTGATGCGCTTGCAGGGTTCCAATTGTTTGGTTATTGTAATATCGCTTGAAGATTTTCTAAAGCAAGATGTCCTTTTTTATGGAATTCTATTCAAGCATTGCAAGTTCTTGGGTATCCTCCGTTTAGGTGGATTCAACGATGGGCACCACTAAAATTTGTCGTGCATGGTATTCAGGTAATTTTATCTCTAAGCTCTTCAAGGCCTTGAATCTCCTAAGTTTCCAACCTAGGTATTTTCTTATGTTTCGTAATCGGTGAGCCCTTTACAAATTGCCGCCACCTAGATATTGTGTTAGTTCCTTGATGTGGATGAAGATAAATGAGAGCATCCTTTTCTTGTCATTGTTGCTCAATTAGTGTTTATCTAGAAGACCATCGATTAAGTTGATCATAATACAATTATACCCTCACCGCCACCATTGACTCCTCGACTCGTAGTTCGGATGCAAGTCATATAGTTTATTTTGTTTAAAACATGCTCAAGTCGGCTAGGAACAATTTTATGGAGAAATGAAAATATATCCAAGAAGATTATCCTGTCAATAGGCTATTAGGTCGCTATAATTATCTTTTCGCGAGATTTCTTTCCATTGCGTAAGTACAATTGTAATTTCTTTGGAATCTCAATTGGAAAGCTCTCATATGTCGCTTACTTTCATTTTGTTTGAAAGGTGCTTACCTTCATGTGGCTTCTTAATTATCCATGTGAAAAGAAGTACCGGGGTACATTGGTTGCTTCTCCAAAGAAAAGCCATTTCACCCAAGTCCATGAAGTACATATTGCCAAAAAAACAATTGATCTTGAGTGGGAGTCAACAGGTCATGTGGCATCCTTTTGGTTAAGGTTGTTGCTCTTGAGGTAGTAAGAAGATTTTCTAAAGCAAGATGTCCTTTTTATGGAATTCTATTCAAGCATTGCAAGTTCTTGGGTATCCTAGCTTACCAATCTAGCTTACCATAATGCTTCTTTCTTACCCGATGATCCAATTTTATTTCTTCATCCACTGTTTCAAGTATGAAAATACCACATGTTTATGGAAAGAGTGTACTCCTTCTTGTGTCACATTGTCTAAGCTCAGCCCTCGGTAGTTCAAGGTTGAAAGTATGAGAACGCGTGATAGTTTGTGGGTAAAATGCACTTTTCGCTATGTTTATTTCAATTAAAATCATGTAAAAAATGAACATATAATAGTGCACTGGAAGACATGAAAATTTGTACTATTTGAATGTCATATGATATACATTTGTTAGTGATGCAGACAATAGTGTGTTATGTTCTGCACCAAACCATTTGTAAAGCATGCAAAGTTATTGCTAAATTGATGAATAATTGTTACTGATGGCTGCAATATGAATTTGTTGACTTTTTTTTTTTTTGCTTTTGGATGAGAACAGCAAGTTATTCTCTAAATCCTAGAGGTCTGTGATCATTTTGTCCTAACGTGTTACTGAGTTGTGGTACTGTTTGGATGGTTTTTGTCTATTAGTGATGCAGACAGTAGTGTGTTATGTTCTGCACCAAACCATCTGTAAAGCATGCAAGGTTATTGCTAATTTGATAAATTCTTTTCCAAGAAGATTTGTTTGGTTGTTATGATAAAAATTGCTAAATAACTTGCTGAAAACAATAACAAATCAAAGGGATGTACAGTGCATGAGCATGAGCAAGCAAGAAAATGGCAGAAGACGTCACTGTCATTTGTGATTTAATGACATAATATTATTCTATATATATTATGTCTAAAATTCAAAATAAGTACTACTATAAACCTTGCAATAACTGTAATCCTCTAAATATTATATAGTCTCAATTAAGAATTACAGTGACTGAAATATTGGAAGAAGAAGTTTTCAACATCTGCATTTGGTTTGATGTATGTATTAAGTATTTATAAAAAAACTGAGAAAACATGTATGTACAACATTAAGACTAGAGCTTTTGAGATATGTTGCATGTTACGTACAATGGAAAGTGTACACAACATTATTGATGTTTACGAACTTGTGAGATATGTTTCATGGTTTGTGCAACAGCTACAAATTCACACGTGAAGTAGTAGAAGCACGGGTTAGCTCTTTATTCAAATTTTGGTTGAGTGGAGGTGGAGCCAAGGTCAAAAGAACAATATATCTTGATACAAGACGTGTTGTGGGGCTAAATTGTCGCTTTGTGTCTTCTCCTCTAATTTCCTTGCATTGAGACAACTAGCATGTCGATGCCCCCGTGAATATGTTAGATAAATTGCCTCTTATATTTGAAGTCTTAATTTATATTTTAAATTCTTTCAAAAAGTATACTGTGCTAGCTATCCAGTCACTTCGACATTTCTTCTCTTGCATGAATTCTCCCTGAAACTATTATTGTTCGGCATGTAATCGTGCTCATGCAGACAGCTTGTAGGTGTATTGAACTGAAGACTGTTATCAATAACTTTTATGAAAATTCTCTAGATATCCATGCAAGAATCTTCAGTGTCATTTGCTGATTATCATTGTAACAATACCCCTAAAGTAAACTACCAGGAAATATGAATAGCATCACTAGATCTCATGAGAGATACTGCACACGTAACATCCTTGTCTAGCTTGACTTGAAATGTAGGAGATGCATGTGTTCAAACATAAGTGCACCTATCTCTTAACACTTCAATTAAATCGCATAACCATATTCAAACTTAAGTGCACCTTTACTATATCTATGTATGACAGTATAAGATGTCCTAGCAATCTGCCTCAGCTGCTAATATAAGTTCTTCCTTCTGATTGTAATTTATTCAGGTTCTCTTTCTGAGAGAGTGGAGAATTCCTAATATCCAGTTTTTCATTATTCTGCATTGTCTTCTAAATTTACTTATTAACATATTTTTACCAGTTCATTAATGGATGATTTTGGAGATTCATGCAATCATTTTACCTATAATCAGTATGTTCATGGATTGGCTGCTCGAGGAGTACATTACTTGCATCGGCCCAGGCCACTACTCCAGGACTTGGGATTTATGGCCCTTCCGTATGTCATATGCCTATAGTTCGATTCATCTCATTTGAAGAATATTTGGTACTGATTTGTTTGTACCATCGTGTCACTTCTCCATATTTTAGGAGCTCGGGCAAGACAAAGGTTATCTTAGCAAGAATGTCTTCACTTTCATCTTCATTTCCTTTCCATTGGTAGGTGACTTGTTTGCTTCACTACTTGTTGAGTGTTGATTATTGTTTCAAGAGTGTGTGCATATTTTATAATGTCTTTTTTCTTCTTATATCTGGGATAGGTTGACCTGGGATCTGAACAAGTAAAAATGTTAAATTAAAGATCCACAGTCAGTGTTGAGAAGCAACCAACGAGTTTGAAGGCAATTTCATTGAGAAAAGTATAAGTGATGGTTATCTTGATCGGGATCTCCGAGGCACTCCGGCGATGTTGATGGTCATCTCCGCTCGGACCACCGCTTAGGTAGCTCACCATCTCCGTCTCGCACATCTTCTCGACCTGTTTTGTGTTTTCATGTCACTAATGGCAATGTCATGGTGTTTAGTGAGGATTGTACAGATACAACAACTTGAGTTTGTTGAGAGAAACCTCAAATCACACCGAGCAAGGGATATAATTTTAACTTAGGCTTTAGCTCACTTGTTGCAAAATAAAGTTGTCCTGCTGCGTTGTCAAATTGTTGAAACATAAGTTATATCTTCCACAGTATTTAAATTATGTGTTTTCAAAATTGATTGGATCGAATGTCACCATACTCATTTGTGCAAAGAAAATGTTTTGAGTTACTCATAGATAGTTCGACAGGAGAAAATTGGTCCTTTTACTCAGATATGATAATATTAACACATCAATGGGATTGAAGTATATTTACGCTTTTAATCCAAAATATGAAGTATCTTTCGCATGGGTGAAATCTTACCTTCAACTAAATGCCTTTGGAGAGGGTCCAAGTACCCACTTTCCGCCATACACTTGATATTCTTTGGACAGTTCTCCAGATTCTTGAGTACCTCTCGGCCTTCTCTGCACCAATTGGATCATCGAAATCGTTGAATTTCATGGTGGTGAGGATCAAGATGCTTCTAGCAATCGACCCGATGTTTTCCAACAAGAACTACATATTATCTCGAATATTTTTTTATACATAGCTTTGTTTTCCGTTGCAAAAAAAAATTTTATTTATACATAGACTAGTATAAATAAAATTAGTACATTATGTATTATAATTAATTAGTAAATTTTATTTTAAAATATTTTATTTAAAAGTTAATTATTATAAAAAATCAAAAAAAACTTTTAAAGGCCGAAAAGAATAGGTCTTAAGTAGAAGTCTACCCTGCCAGCCATGGATCTCGTGCGTGCACGCCTCGCCTTCAATCCATCCTGGTAGCATTTTCCAATCTCCCGTTTCCTATAGCAGACGACGTTTTTTCTCAGTTTCCGTTGTTTTTAACAAAACGGCAATCCAAGTGTATATCCAAACGCCACGGGGAAATGCTGTTTACTTTTTTTTTTGTTTGTTGATTAGAATTTTGGTTCCATATACAAATATATTTTTAAACAAGTTTATGGATTCAAATATTCAGACTCCCGTGTTATGTGAAGTGGCTTTTGTGCTCGGCCGAAGTGAAGCTCGTGGTGCAGGATCCCCTTGGGGCCCTTTTCCTGGCCTAGAAATAGAATCCGATTCTACTTACCAAACATGGACCCTTACCACCTTAACTGCATCACTTGACTTCCTGCACCGCGTGATCAACACGGTTGTGGAACGTCATGGGTTCTATCACCGCAGCAAATGCATAACTCAGTTTTTTTTTTTTGCTACGACTGATAGCTTTTATCAGCGCTTTTTAAAAAAGTGATGGACGACGCAAATAGTTTTGACTCGCATTTAAAGAATCGAAACAACTTAGAGAAGCCATTCCGTTTGTTTTGCTCTGACGGACGACGCAAATAGTTTTGATTGCCGTATCATGAAGGGTGATACCGCAATCAACCTCTCTGGGGTTATATCCATCGGCGTTTCGTTTACTCACCTCGGCCGCATTTCCCCTACCCTGTCACTTGTACACATGACCAAAGGTGAGCAGCCACTAGCAGAGCACGTCTGCAAGTGCAACGATGATTAAGCTTCCATTAAGACATATTAGCAACACTCTTCACACAACACTCCCTAACAATAGAAGAAAATAACATAAGAAAGGGCTCCATACATGTCCCATTAACTCCACAGGGCCTACTAAGAAAATATTATTTGGATCCAAAATTCTAAATTACATCGAGAACGCCAAGAACACCAGCTGGTCTGCACGGAAGATTAACAACAGGGAGTACAAGACAGGGCTGAGCAGCATTTTCTTAAATACAAACTACATCCCAAAATCCAAAGAGAGAGCATTTGTTTGAGTTAGTGTTACTCAACAACAACAACAAAAACAACAACGACAAAGCCTTTTGTTCCGAACAAATTAGGTTAGGTTAAAAATAAAATCTTCTCAAGATCAAAAAGACGAGAGCTTTGTAATAAAACCTACAATGCTAAAATCCTAAATCGTACATCCTACCATCTGAGTCAAGAGCTTAAAACACTGTCCCTAAACCTTCTTATGGTTCCGGTACGTATATCGCTAACTTCCATGCGCTGCTGTCTAAAGCTAATTCTTTATATACGTTCTAATCCCTCTAGTTTCTTTTAACTGCTTCCTCCCAAATCAGTCTGAGTCGACCTTTACCACTTCTTACGTTTTTAATACGTCTTAAAATTTCATTACGTACCGGTGCTTCAGGAGGTCTCTGTTGGAGATGTCCAAACCATCGTAAGTGATGTTAGATAAGCTACTCTTCTATTAGTGCTACCTCCACTCTATCACGTATATCATCATTGCAGATTCGATCCCACCTTGTGTGACCGTAGATCCACCGCAGCATCCTCATCTCTGCTACACTTATTTTCTGTATACGTTGTCTTTTAGTCGTCCAATATTCTGCTCCATATAGCATCGCAGGTTTGATCGTCGTCCTATAGAACTTACCCTTTAACTTTTGAGAAACTTTTTTGTCACACAGGACACTCGATGCTTGGCGTCATTTTACCCACCCCTTTGAGTTACTATTACTCAAGACTTCAATAAAAGCAACATGAAAGTTGGTTTGGACCAGATGGATTCGAATGGTTACACTACTAGTCTACAACCATCATACCCCTGGAAGATTATACCGTATCAGGATGCACTTGGTTGGACCACAGATGTACCTGTAGCCAACTAAGTAAAAAAAGCAGAGCAGCCCATCTCACCCAACTCCTAAATTGGCAATAAGTAACATAATTTCTGACAAGATTTTTGTCTGAAGTATGCTATAAATGACATCAAAGATCCTAAAAATAAATAACTAAGCAAAAAAATGAACATTATGGGTTAGGATTAACATCAGGCACCCATCTAGAAGTGACTAGAGCTTGTTTTCAAGCAGCAGATATTCAAAGTTCTCTTATCAAGCAAAATAATCACCACGTATATTCATTCTCGCCAAGTATTTGCAATATTCATTCATATTGAAGCCATGATAGATGAAAAAGCCATATACCCATTAAGCATAAATCAGTGCTAGATCAACTTCTTATAGTGCCAGTTAACTTCCTGCACCTATGGAAGACGCTCCCTTAGACCAGCATCTGGAGTAGTCAACAGCCACGAGATGATGATCCTGATAAGAGCAGACAGTTAACTAGGTCCAGATATCCTAGTAGTACAGAGGAAAGGTGTGCAATTATGTATGAATACTAGATTATATTGAATTACATTACAAGGTAATTTCAACAGACTTGTTTTTGTAACATAGGCTATCCGATCTACAATAGTGTAATACTCAAAAGAACAAATCAACTAAGTTTTGGATTTGTTACTTAAGTACCGGACTCTGTAGTGTATGGTGACATCAAATGCCACCTGTACGGCTGTAACACAGCTGACAAAAAAAGAGTGCACTACCAACAAAGGTAATAGAAATCAGTCATTTGGACAAGAAAGGAGAAGCGCCATACGCGACTAGAGTACAATAATAAGACGCTAAAGGGAACATGCAAAAAAGGAGTGGGAAGGGAAAAATAGAAAGAAAATACAAACAAAGGAAGTGTTACAGTATAGAACCCAGGTAATGACTCATGGGACTCCCTAACAGCAGTAAACATACATAACAAAGAATGTAGTTTAGCCACAGAATCAATCATTCATACTTACTAGGAGATGCAGGTACGAAAACATTTGGATCCTTTTCTAGATCTGCAAGATTCTAACACCAACTCACAGCTAAACCTTTATAGCATGTAAGGCATCGGCCGTGTGGACAACCACCATGACCTCACAACCTTTGCGCATTTGATTCATGGGATTGGTTCCTTTTGTCTTCCAGGTTTCGGTGGCTTGAATTGAGGACGCGTCTCTTAAAGATATCATTTGATTCATTTCAGTACAGCTTATCACTATGGGGCACTCTAATCATTAAGTTCATGAAGATACATGCCAATGTGACAGGTTTACATCACGAAGAGAGAAATTTCATAGCAAGCACCTAAGCTCAATCACAAGATATAGTGTGAACAATTCACCCTTCTCGACTAGAATCATTTTCATGCTACGATTGTTCCAATTAAGATTTGCAAAAGTTGTGCAGTTCTACTGCTACAATCAATTCTACATGGGAAATTTCAAACAAAATTCTCCAGCTCATTTGTACTGTTATAAATAGTTAAATCTAGGCCACAGTTTCCACAGTTGTGAACCTGCTCATCATCAATACATATCCCGACAGACTACATTCCATACAAAACATTGACCACCTGGAAGTAAGGTTAAGAGCACTCTCCATTAACAAATGGGTACTAGAATCGAATCACCAGAACTAACCTTCACAACACGACGTCGCACCGCTGTGTCGGGCCATCGAAGGCTGCCTCCGTCGCATTCTTCCCGCGGAACTTCACGCGCGCCCCATCGCACATCACCCTCATGACCCTCCGGCGCGTGCGCCAACCCCCTCGATCGAACACGGCCACGGCGACGAGCCTCACCTCGACCTCCACCGTGCCCGCGCCCACGCTCTTGAACGCGGCCGCCTCATCAGGCCCCACGTAGGCCCCGTCGACATCGAGGCGGAAGGCGAGCGTGGTGGTGTTGCGTGGCCCCTGCGCGAAGGGGGGCAGGGGTGCGACGGCGATGGGGGAGGATGGGGCGAGGGCGACGGAGGCGAGCGGGGAGAAGTAGAAGACGGAGTGCTTGGAGTTTGGGTTGGCGGCGACAAGGGAGGCGTCGAAGGCGGCGGAGAGGGAGGAGTTGGCAGGGGAGTAGACGACGCGGGAGAGGGAGAGGGAGGCGAGGGAGAAGGCGGGGGCGCGCGGGCGGAGGAGGAGCCAGACGATGAAGATGCCGGCGCCGAGGAGGAGGAAGGCGGCGACGATGAGCGCGAGGAGGCGGCGGAGGCAGGTGGGCGGTGGGGAGGAGGCGGGTACGGGTAGGGATACGGCGGCGGGTGGTGGTGGGGAGGGGAGGGGTATGGGTACGCGACGCCGGCGTTGCCGTTGACGGGCGAGGCGCGGCGAAGTAGACGGGGTTGGCGGGGTGGGGCTGGCGGGTAGCCCATGGCGGGGGCGGGAGGAGGCGGGGACTTGGAGTTGGCCGGTCCGGCGGCTGGGATGAGGAGGAGGAGGAGGGTGCATGGTGGAGTGAGAGAAGCCGACGCGGCGGCGGTGGCTGCTGCTCAGGTGGGAGTGGTTGCTGGGGCTTTTTGTGGAGGCGACGATGATTTGATTTGGGACCTGAACGAGTGCGTCCGCTGTTCGGCGCATAAATACGAGGTGATCTATCGGGTAAAATAAAATGAGAATATTTTTTTGTTTTTTCTCAGCTACTTTAAAAATACGACCTCGATACCCTAGCCTAGCCTATCATCACAGACCTCACACAATCTCTAGGCCTCACCGCGCCGCCTCTTTCTTATGCTCCGCCTCCCCGTCCGCCACCTTCCCCCTCTCCTCCGCCTCCTCCTTCTCCTTCGTGCCTCCCTGACCAGTGCGCACTGCACCGCCGTGTGCTTTGTGTAATCACGATAAGACAAAGAGGTCATTAGATTCGTTGGATTCGGCGAGGAGGATGCCAAATACGGCTGTTGGAGGTAAGAACCACGTTAGGCCCTCGCTGTTGCCTGTGTATCGCCGCTCCTGTGGAGTGCGCGATGACCCGCACCACACTGACGTGTCCTTGCGTGTCATACCGTGCCAACAAGGAGAGATGGCGAGGGGAAGGAAGAGAGACGGGAGAAGAGAGAGCTCGAGGTCATACAACGACCATGAGGACCCGATATATCGACAGGCAAAGACGGAGAGTGACGCCAATGACCAACCCTTGATCCTTGCCACATCTAGGTCACAGGGCCCATTTTTGGCCACCTCGTCCAAGCCCTAATCCCACTTCTCCTCAGCGCCTACCCTGCCTCACTCCTACCGCTGTTAGTGTCGCTCCTCGTATCAGACCTGGATTTCACGAATCTAGAATCCTATTGAATCCACTGTATTATTCCCTAAATCAGTAGATAGTGCTCACAAATACATTACTGAATTATTTCATACATCGTATGAACCATATTATTCATTAATATTACATATCAGAGTTTAAATATTCTACATTGAATAGAGTTTACACAAAGGACCGATCAGACCAAAAACTTACTTACAAAAGTAGAAGCGGTAAGCAAAAGGTGAGGCCACAACTTACCACAGGCAAGTAACTGAGCGCAAAATGTGTACAATAGGTATTATTCAAGCAATATATGTACACACAATCACCATTAACGTCTGTTTAGCTAGGACAAGAGTTATAATACTAAAGATCATCCTAGTTTCCTCCATCTTCTTCTTCATCGAGTCCAGGAGCATTATAATAAGTATATTGGTCGTGCTTCACTGATTCTGGGTTAATTGAGTGAGCGAATATGAGTACAAATAACTGTGCTCCACGAGCCAACACACAAACTACAATTATATAGATGCATAGCTTATCAAGGATGGCTCAAGTTATTTTATTTGCCAAAGTTTTAGTTGAAAGTTATAGTAAATATAAATTCCTGAAACTTAGCATTTTCAACTAAACCATGTTTTAAAGAATGTAAGTGTGTGTAATAATAGTAGTGCAGGTTCTATTCACCTCTTATGATACGGGGTCGCCCGATCTTCTCGACGTAGGATGGATACTCACGGAAGTCTTGATGAATCGTAATGATCCTCCAATGCCAGTGCAAGGAACGAACACTCTTTAATCCGCCAAAACACACTCGTGTTGATTTCGCCGACCACCAAACGAAGATCTATCGTGCACCCAATTCCCAACGGAAAGGCTAAACGATCTTGATTGAAGAAATCACTCCTAATTCCCTATGAAACTTCGGTAGCGATGCTAAACTCGAACAAACTTTAGTAGATTGATTATTCTCAAACGTGATCTCCCCCAAACAAAGGGAATACAAGGGGGTTTTATAGTGTTTCCCTGAACTCACGCAAGGAAAGTCTTGGCCGAATCAGTCTCTTATTCGGTCAAGGCTTCCTAAAATTTAGCAATCTGTTTCCTTTAATTTCGGGCTAAGCCCCTATCCTATTACAAGACCGAGATTGAGATGGACTCGGTCACCCTTTGGGCACGCATGCCACATCTTGTGCACGCCATGAGATCTATGATCACCTGACCTTCCATTGATTTGATGGCTGCTTGGTCGAGAAATTGTTGGACACATATATCATAGCTCCTTGCCCGCATGGACTCTCCTTCTCATGACTCGTGGCAGGTTGGTCCTTCTCCACTTGATCTTCTGTTGCTTCAAATCTGAGAAGACATAACATATTTGCATTAGGTAGTATGTTATTCTCATCTAACGTAATAGAAGAATATCTAAGGAACAAAAGCACCTGTTGTTGAAGTAGCTTAGCTCTTGCTCTTGTCATAGGACCTTCCGGAGCTTTATCAATAGCTTTGCCATACACATTTGAAGTGGACGATGAATGTGTAGTAGAGATGTGATGCATAGCTTATCAAGGATGGCTCAAGTTATTTTATTTGCCAAAGTTTTAGTTGAAAGTTATAGTAAATATAAATTCCTGAAACTTAGCATTTTCAACTAAACCATGTTTTAAAGAATGTAAGTGTGTGCAATAATAGTAGTGCAGGTTCTATTCACCTCTTATATGGTTCCTTCCACCATATATTAGTTTTTGTTACTAGGCTCATATCCACTCATTATCATTACTAGGTTATATCCACTCAGGGCAATTCAATTCAGTGTTATATCTGCCCAACAAATTTTTCATCCCACCCATAAAGTTTTAGAAATAGATACTAACTCAAGTAAGTTCCCATGCCTGCCTATGACTATGAACACGGTTATTCGAACCGTGGAAACGAGTTTTTGACCTATGGCCAAATATACATGAATTTACAAGGTCATATACTTAATGGGTTGAAATGATAGATTCCGAGTGGGATACAATCTCTACTCATATTGGATAAAGATCTAGCCTGAGATTTTTGAGTTAAATATGATATCTGATCGTATCGGACAAGGATCCAATTGGAGGCTATATAAAGGGAGGTGTTGTGGCTAAGGGAGGTCTCCCAAAACCCGTCCCATATGTTTCCACAAGGGCTTCTATGCTTCGCCATGAGTGAATTGCACAAATTTTAAAGTAAAACCAATGGTGAATGAGTGCTGCTTACCCCTTTAAGGCGTTTCAGAATTTGTGCAAGACCATGATAGGGGTGGAGGATGGAAAGCTCTAAGTTTGATCTCAATTCTACATTTCTCCCACATTGATCTCCTCTTTCATTTGACTTCAACTGAGAAGATAGGATACATCAAAGTACTATGCAGTAACCGGCACATGCAAGGCTTTCAAGGATGTAAGAAAAACGTCCAAATCTTTCAGGTAACTTCCATAGCACCGGGGCCAGAATTGAGTGGAGTTCATGAAATTGATCATGGGCATCAGTATTCATTTAATTCGTAGTTTTGAATTATGAAAACATAAATATGTCGGGAAATAAGTCTGAATTCTGAACAAAACCAAAAAATATACGGTCGGAGACACAAGAATTCAGAAATATGGGAAGATAAAAAAAATCTTCCAAGTATTTTGAGACATTAGGACCCAACGAATCAAATGCCAAGTAGCAACATGGGCACCTGGATGGAGCATAGAAAGAAAGAAATAAACTGTAGTTTTTTTTCTAGTTTTTTGGTTTTTTTTAGCTTTTTTGTCGGTTCTATTTTTTCCCGTAATCGTTTGTATTGTCCGTGACGGGTAAACTATTTTTTTTCTATTTTTTAATTTTTTTAAATTTAATTACGCCAAATAAGCCACCGTCAGCTACAATATTTTTTTCAGTCAGCTACAGTGATTTTCAGCTAAAAGCCACTCAAAATAAGCCCTTTTGATGTAAAATGTATGGTCCAGATCAAAGCCCGCCGAGTAAGGGTAATTGTAGGGGATCCAAATCGGTTCCTCCGTCCTCACCTCCTCTTGTTTATTGAACATAAGGTAATATATGAATGTACAATGTGTTCCTGATGCAACATTGAAGGTGCCCTGAGTACACAACCTGGCTTCAAGCCTTCAACTAGCTTCTTGATATATGGTTCATGAAAAAGTACTTCATAGAGTTTTGTGGATTTACACTTAAACAAGCTGTCAAGGTCCATGGCATCCAATTATAAAGTATGGGGTTTTAAATGGACTTTCACAACATCATGAGATTAAATGGACCTTTTCATAAGAGAAAACACCTGGATCTTACAGCTAGCTTCCGTAACACTAGGAAATTAAGCTCTGCTTATTTCGGCTTGAGTTTTTATAAGAGACCATGTGGTGGTCATCCCGTGTGTATGATGAGTAATTGACATCGGTTTAGGAAAGTCGAGTTTGAGTTAGTTGGTTCGGACCAAGACGTTGCGCGGTGTAACGGACTCGGTCGAACTTGGTCAAACTTGGTCGTATGATATTAGGATGCATATTCTGATGATTCGACAGGTTTGTTGATGTTATTATGCTTACATGTATCGAGCGGTGCTGTTTGATGTGTTTCTTGTCTGTGTGGCTGCAGGACGTCGAGGCGAGTCGTGGCGAGACACAGGGTGACCGGACTAGACACAGGCGGTGTTGAGGTCAGAACGGTCGGATGTGTCGAAGACGGCGGAGATTCGATGTGGTTGCGAGTCGTGGACGGCAAGGAGCGCGGAAGCTTCCGGGAAGGTGCAGGAGGGGCGAATCGGTAAATTCGCAAGGTTGCACAAGCGGGAGACGGCTCCGTTAGGGTTTAGCCGGCGTAACGGGTTGGAGACCCGTTAGCCAAGGGCTATAAATAGGTGTTGGGGGCTGCATACCCCTTTGAGGATCACAAGGGTTTTAGTGTTCATTCATCACTTTGTGTGTGTTGTGTTCCTCCCAAGAAGCATGTGAGGCTCTTGGTGTTCTTGAAGATTGAGAGGGAGAGGTTGGATTGAAAATCTTGTAATCACTCTTCTTGTTCTAATGTCCATGCGTATCGGGACCCCTTGTATTATTTCTAGTTGATTAGAGTTTTGTTGAATGGAAGTACTGCAGATTTCTTGTCTCTATTTTTGTCTTCTCTAATCAATTTCGTGGATTTTCGGCTAGCAACGTAGTGCCTCTCTCTGTTGTGTTTATTGTCTTTTGTGTTAGTTCTTTTCTTTGTGAGTGTTGGCTTCTGTGAAAGATTGGGTGAAAAACTCTTGATTATATAATCACTCATGTCTCTATATTGATTTCTTGTTATGGCTGAAGCCCTATGATCAAAAGACCCAAGTATCTCAAGTGATTTGGATATTAAGTCTTGTTGATCTCTCGTGCTATATAGCTGCTGCCATAATTTCTGTTATCTGCAGTGTACAACCGGCCGCAGCTTGTCGCTAGGAGTGCTTTTCTTCTTTCTCACCGCAGCTTTATCTTTTCTGTTGTCCCATTCTGTGTTTTTTTTGGGGCAGTCCATATGCTGTTTTGGCAGAAAAATCAGCATACTTTTTCAGCCTGCAGTGATTCGGCTAGTATGTTTTTGGTGCTGTTTCGGTCTGCTAAATTCTGCACTATTTGGTCTTAAGTTCTGTGCCTTTTTGATTATGTTTTCAGTCCAAGGATTTGGAGCAAGCTTCATGGTCAGTTCTTGGCAGCAAAAATTGCTCTCGGCAGGCAGTAAACTTCAGTTTTGGTTTTTCGGTTAGGTTCCAGTGCAGACTATTGTCGGTCTACAGATTTGGTCTTTCGTGTTATGTTTTAGGCTGCCTCTTCTGTTACATCGAGCATGTGCTTTCATCCGAGCAATTGGCCACCGCTCGGTCTTCACTCTTTATTTTTGGCCACCGCTCGGTTTTTCTCTTGACCGCCTTCTGCAGCTTCTTTTCGTGTTTTGGCAGTTTAAGTTTTCCTTCCCTTTTTAAGAAGCTTTTTCAAGATTCAAGGCAGTCCTACTTATAGGTTTCGCCACTCTCGATGTCTTTGTGTTCTTAGGGCCTGCTTTGTTTCACTGAATCCACTCGGAGAATCTGAGAACTGGAGAAGTCGGATAACCCCACTCGGCTACTAGTTCATTTTCGGATTCGTAGCTTCGCTACTTAGAATCTGGATGAAAATCTGCCCTTTGTTTGAGCCGCAGATTCTAGGAGTAGCCGCAATGCCGTGTCAAACAAACAGCCCTTAATCTGTCACTGTGTGAAGTATTCCAATCCTTGCTGTTCGGCAGTTAGTCCGAGTAGCCAAAACAATCCGGCAAAGCAACAGCAGTCCGACTGTTTCCCTTTTTAGTGATCATGAATCCTCTTGCTTAGTAGCTCTTTGGCCGAGATTACTTCTCCTCTTTAGTCGATCCTTTGCGATCTCCAAAGAGCACTTTCTTCATAGCTTTTATAGCTATCGGAGAGATGTGATTTTTGTGAGTACTGTGAGGACTAATTTTTGAAGGCACCATTCACCCCCCTCTATTGCCATTTCTGATCCTACAATTTAGCTTCTAGCTTATTTTTTACTATTCATAAATTTCATTTTTTTCTGAACTTTTAGCTTTTTTTGAGATTTTTTGCCGGTTCTTTTTTTCATATTCGCTTGTGTTGTCCGTGATGAGTTAACATGTAATTTCTATTTTTAAATTTAATTACGCCAAATAAGCCACCTTTAACTACAGTATAATTTTAGCTAACTACAGTGTAATTTCAGCCATAAGCCACTATTTTTCAGCCACCTTCAAGAGAGCAGGCATGTCATGTCCCAATTAAGATCTGCAAAGGCTATCTTCCAGGGGCTTCATGTGCCCAAGTTAGTAATTCCCATATGGATGATATTTGGTTGCACTTTTTGTTCCAGTGCTTCACCCCCAAACCCCTCAAAACATCACAATTTTTTCAGTTGTGATCAATGGCTAGATCAATTCTCTGAGATGGCAATACTGTACTTCAGGTTAATTTTTTTACGAAAAACAGTAGGAGAGGCTCATACTGCACTATATTAAATAAATAATAATGTACAAAAGAGAAGAGAAGAAGAGGAAGAGGAGAGGAGATGACAAAAGAAAACTGGGAGAATAAAAAAGATCTAATCCAAGAAGAAAGCAGAGAACGGGTAGCCAGCTTGACTCTAAGCAACAACAATGAAGCCTCCAATTTGAGCTGCGATTTCCAATCTGAGAGACTATGGAACTGCTGTTGGAAGATAAACTCATTTCTTAATTTTTCAAATTATCCAAGTCATTAAGATGAACTTCTCCATGAAGAGCTGATCCATAAAGGTTGGTTTTGTATTCAGAACTCCCGTTGGGGTGTCCGAATCGAGATCCCAACGGAACCCAATCTCATTCCAACATTGCAAGGAAAATGGACACTCAAAGAAGAGATGGCTAAGGGTTTCATAGTTTGAGTATCGCAAAGCACACAATGAATATTGCCATCCGTGTTGAAGCTCTTCCTTTTTAGCATGTTCTTAGTGTTGAGCCTTTCCTTTAGAAGAAGCCGAACAAAAATCTTGTGTTTCATGAGGCATCTGTTCTTCCAGACAAGCAGAAAGACCAGTGAGGTGTTTAATTGCTTGTACTGGTAAGCATTCCATTTCTACAAGGAGTTCCCCCAAATATAAGTCCACTGATCGGGGGTGTTTTGGTTGATCACAACTTTATTTGTGAGGTTTAGCAGCTGTAGGTATTCTTGGTAGGCTTTCTCTTAAAGGGGTAGCTGGTAAATACTATGAGGATCTGCCAATTGCATGTAGTTTTTGACCAAAATGTCTTAGTCAGAAGCAAAAGAATATAATTTAGGGAATTTTATGCAAAGAAGGTTTCCATTCCAACAATCTTTCCGGAATAGAATGTCCTGACTATTGCCCTGCTTCCCTATTGCTATACCTCTAAACTAAGTGATGCTTTTCATAATATCTCCACCAAGAAAACCGTAGGTAGTAGCCACATGAGAAACCACATTGATCAACTTGACCGACGAAGCATCAAATATGCCATAGAACTTGTGTAAGTGTTTCAGAAGCAGTCCTTCATTAAGAACTCAGAGATTGAGAACTCTTAGTCCTCCTTTATTCTTGGGCTTACAGACTTTATCCCATGCTGCTAGAGAGTTACAACGGCCTTGCAGATCCTTGGAACATCTCCAAAGACAGTGACACCATGCTTTATCTATGTGATCTATTATCTTTTTTTGGCAGTCAAAGCATGCACATGTGGTAAATGGACTACATGGAGAGAATTGCATTGACAATAGTTAACCTTCCTCCATAAGACAAAAAACTAGTCATGCTGGCAAGTCGTCTTTCTACCGTATCCACAAGAGACAGAAAGTCCTTCACCTTTGGTCTTGTTGTCCGAACTAGAAGGCCTAAGTAGGTAAAAAGCATAGTTCCAATTTTGCATCCGAGTACTTCTGCTAGATTAGCCACTTTTATCAAGAGGGACATTGATAGGAATCAAGACTGATTTATGGAGGTTCACTTTGAGACCGGTGGAGTCGGAGAAAGTCCGAAGTACTCCTCTTAGGTAAAGAAGCTGCCTGAAAAGCCGAGAGGATAATTAAAGTATCATCTATGTACTACACTACCGGAAAGTCTTCATTTCCATAGGGTATGATCGGATGATTAAAGAGTTCTCTCCTGAGTTACTCGACTTCTTCGTGGAGATATAGGGTCTGAAACTGTGAGGCTAGTAGAATTATAGAGACCTGTAAGGTTACCTTCAATGAGGCTAGTCCTAGTACTCGCTATTTTGTCACTACATTGCTCTCTTTTATACCAAGCTCTACGACTACTGACTCGTACACGCCTACGACTCTCAAACCAAAAACAATATTACTAACTCTAATAATTACACTGATCTGGAACAATGTTTCTATCTAGGCTCCCTCGGCTTGCTCTTCATCGCCTCGATCTGCTCGAGCGCCTCAACAACTTCCTTCATGGATGGACGGCTCTTGGGGTCACCGGACAGGCACTTGAGAGTGAGCTGAGCAGCGCGCAGGAGGGCTCCCCTGGAATGGTACTGCCCCTCAAGCCTACCATCCATCAGCTGCCTCCGGTAAGCCAGCAATGGCTTCGCCCGGTAGATGGCTTGTCTTTCAGACGAATGAAGGAAGGCGAGGCCACGAGCTGCACCGATGAGAATCTTCAGCCTTAGGCTCCAAGGCAGTGGCTCGTAAACAACCAATTTATCAACATCACAAGCACACACTCAGGGTTGAGCTTCTTGATAGCAACCACCATGCCGGCGCAGCTCTTCGATGGGTTTATGGTCTTCTCATCAACCAGTCCCTTGTAAACCTTCCCGAATCCATCCTCCCCAAGCACTGTCTCAGGCTTGAAATTCTCTGTGGCGCTCTTCAATTCTGCAAAGGTGAAGATCCTGAGGTTTGGAGACTCAAGAATCTGGCCCTCCGGATAAGCACCATCAATGCTGCTAAAACCACTAACTGTGGATGGCGTGAAGGTAATGGTACTATTTGTTGACAACTTCAGTTCCCGGTGGTGGTGGAGCTAGTAGTCCTCTTTGATGCAGACATTCCTACATAGGCATCAGAAAATTTGTTTGAGGTCCTGAATTAATTGGATAGAAATCAGCAGTTTCATATGAATGTTAATCTACCTATCCATTTGATGTTGGAGTAAACATGTAGTCTCAAGAAAGGGCAACGTTTACAGGGAAGGCGGAATTACGTTTGGGCACCCAGAAGCACTACTAGGCAAAAAGGAAACCGAAATTGGGCTTAATCGAGGATACCAGATCATTGATTTGGAGGGGCTTGCTATTGAACTACATGTTATTACGCTCATGATGTAATGCATTTTTCGCCAAAATAAAAGCAGTTCATCGCATGAATTCCTTAAACAATGGAGGCCTAAGAAACCCAAAGATTGAAACCTTTTAAAAAATTACATGGAAAAGAAACGGTGAGCGAGCGGTTGTTGAATTGATTACCAGGACTGGCCACCATATAGATATGTCCATCGCACCTCTGCATTCCTAAGGCCCTCTACCCCCTAGAGCACAGATCATTTTTACTCACCTATCAATAATAAATTCTACAACCGTATGTCCAAAAGAAGATACAACTACTCTATTCCATGATGACGTAAGGGCAACAATGTTAAAGAGCAAGTGTTTGGAAGTCTACGACCTATCCAGGAAAACAAGGTTTCCCTCTTTCCTTTTTGACTTCTCCAAGTGATAACCCCTATTGTGCAGATTTTCACCTCTCTGTGAAGCTAAAAACAATACGTCAAGCAACACCCAGAAACCCATTGCTAGCCAATATAACCCCACCTCCTTTCTTTCTATTCTACAGGAATCTCGGGGTCGAGATTCATTTAAGGGGGTAGATTTGTAACATCCCCAAAATATAAATTTGAAAATGTAAAACTTTTGAATTATTTTTGCCCTGTATTCTGTTTGAATTTGGATTTTTGTGGTGTTTCTTAAGTTTTTGGTTAAGGTTCCACCAATTGGAAGTCTATGAAAAAGACAGAGCAAACATTAGTAATGCCATAAAAAGGAATATGTCAGAAATAGAAAACTAAAATTTTAAATACGAATCTGAAAAGATGATCCATTAAAAGAATAGTACAGCTTGAGCCCAAAATAATAATAAAGACTAATAATAAAATAAAATATAGATAAATATTGGAGATGAAGAAATATATGCAAATAAATTCTTCATACAAGAATGTGTATAAAATGGGCTTGAAAAAATATATATAATAACAAAAAGAAAAAAGAAAAAGGGTGGCACCCACCCGGCCTAGGCCGCCCACCGCCCGCCTCTCCCTCCCTCCTCCCCTTCAAGAAGCAGTCAGCCCCCCGCCGGACAGCATGGCAGCAGCAGCCCGCCCCCCCGCAACGCCTTCGACGGCCGGTCGCCGCGCCTCCTCCTCAAGACGTCACCTTGGGCCCCACCGCCTGCCGCCACATCGCACTGCGCCACCGCCGCCGCTTGTCCTGTCGCCACTATGGCCGCGCCGCCGCCTCCTTTCCCGTCGCATCGTCGCGCCCGCCCGAGTGAGTGGTGTAAAAGGTGCAACGCCACGCTGAGAAGACCCGCCGACCGCCCGAGATCCTGCCGCACTGCCGCCCCCACCACCGCCTCCTCGCCACCGCCGACGTGATAAAGACGGGCGGCGCCCCGAGGCCGCCGCCCGATCGCTTATAAAGGCCACCGCAGCTCCCCAGTGCATCGCCACCTCTTTCTCTCGCGCTCCCACCCCGCCCGATTGAGCTCCCGAACCCTCCTTCCCCGCCGACGACCTCATCCCCTCCAAGTCCGGCAACCGGGCGCGCCACCGTGTCAGGCTGCCGACGGTCGATTCCTCCCTCCCAAGCCTTCCTAGGGACCCGGCGAAGTCGATTCTGCGCTCGGCCGAGCTCCTCTCGGCCTGTACCTCACCGGCGCCGAGCTCCTCCCCACGCTCACCGCCGCCGCATGCCGCCGGCCTGCTCCGAAGCCTCTCGATCCTCGTCGGCACCACCCTCGGCACCACCCTCGGCACCCTCTCGGCACCAGCAGCGCGTTTTGGGGATCGCCCGCTTCTCTCCGGCCGCCCCTCGCCGCCAACGCCGCCGACCGTACCGACCCCACCCGGTTCCCTCTGCTTCGGGACGCTGCTACCGCTCGGCTCATATACATTCGTCCCCCTTCACAGTCAGGTAACACCCGAGAGCGGGATGGCTAGCGGCGCATGCGCTCAGCTCCGCCGCCCGAGTTCGATTCCCCCATCCGAAGCAATTAGGAATAGGTTTTAATTAATTTTTGCTAAGTGATTTCAGTGAAGTAAAAATTTAGTAAAAATCAGAAATTAATTCATAAGTACTGCAAAAATTTATTTCGTTATAAATGAGCTTAATAAATATTTAACCATGGATTAATCATCATATGCTAGTGAACAATATGCCTTGAATATTATTTTAAATTTTAAACTATTAACTAAAGGCTTAATAGGAATGTTTTGTAGAATTATACTCCCATGAAACGATGGTTTGAATGATTATATAAAAGACTAAATATTAATTAAAGACATTAATAAAGAAAAATGACTTTTGTTAAAATGTCTAAATTTAATAAAGGTTGCCCTTGATCAAAATTAAGATATATATGCTCCAATATTTACCAAGCCACCATTAAACGAATCTCAGTGATATATCTTATTAAGTAGCAATAATGAAATATTACCTTATACAAAAATCTCTGTCTAGATAAATAAATCTAAATTAAATAGAGCTAAGCCTAATAGCCGCTAAAGTATAGACAAAATACCAATGGTACTATTAATTAAATTTTAATGTAGATTTGATAATAATGATGGACATAATTGAGTATAGCAAGTTAGGACTCGAACAAACGGATCTTGATCCAAAATAAATTATGTCTGGTGACAACTAAGTGTACATAAAATGTCACACCATAAAATGCTAAGAACCCGGGCTCTAGTATTAATTGGGTAAGCTAAAAATTTGTATACCCTGCATGTGGTATATGCCCTGAACAATAGCACTAATGCTCAGTAAACTGCACACCAATTCATAGGTCTAACCTGACTCATGGAACTTCCTTGATAAATGCAAAAATAATAAAGGACATTATTAATAGAAAGACCGAGTCATCGTATTTTACCACCGGCCATGCCTCAAATCACTCGAAACGCCCATTAACCCATAGTAAAACCAAATTAAGTATATTGGATTTATGTGGATCTTTTGAGTTATTTGCCTTTATTTGGATTCAGTTGTTTAGCGCGTAATTAGAAATTGGAGTCCTGAAGAATCAGATGTTCAAGCGTGAACAAGAGCGAAGTGAAGATAACGACCAGAAGCTCTAAAGAAAGCATTGTGTGAGCTCAAGACCGCGGTAAACCGCGCCAGACGAGTCAATACTTTGATCATATTGAACCTATATTTTCTGCAAATTATTTTGGTTTAAATTATCAAATTGCATGCTGTTATTTTATAAGCAAATACACGTTTAATTCAAGAATTTAGTTATATGCCCAATGCTTGCCTTGAATAATATTACACCCTCTTTGGAATAGTTGATTATGTGAACTTTGTCGCCCTAGCAAAATTATGATATTAACCTTTCGAAAATAAGTCCGTAATTATATGCCATGCTTAGTATTGCATAGATATTCAGGGGTACCAAAATGCCCCAAACATCACTTTTAATCATGAGAAAATTTGGTTGGGCAGTCATGGTGGTAATGATTGGTATATGTTCAATATGGTTATTTTATGCTCCCAAAGACCTCAACTTGCTTGAATATCTGGGAGGATGGTTCGTGGGTGTGTGAGTGGTGCAGTGGAAGCACAAGGTGGTTAGTGGTAGAACCGCCCAAATATCACTAAGGACCAAATCTTGTCATGGCCTCCTATGTAAAACCGTACAACCACAAGTCTGTAAAATACAACTTGGCTGAGTAAATTTATCGAAACTCCTGGACTCATCTCACTAGTAGTGGAGTGAAGTGGATAAGCAAGGGCAAGGGGAGGCCTAAAGGGACACCAAGAGGAGGGTGAAGTTTTTCAGCTGTACTAGCGTTGCGGGAAGTGGAGCCCGGCTGCGTTAGTGACTGTGGGGAACATCCCGTGCATAGATGGGACCCACCGCAAGTGGGAGAAGCCCATAAGGTGAGATGACAAAAGGGGCTAGATACTTTAAAAAGTCACTGTGATGGTCTGCTCAACTGCATGACTAAGGAATCATGTGGGGTAACGAGTTGATTGTCTCTTGTGGTGAAAGTGTACAAACTCTGCAGAGTCAAAACTATTCGAATAGCCGTGCCCACGGTCATAGGCGGACATGGGAACTTAACCAGATATAGTTCTATTACAAAAACTTTGTGGGTGGGAATGGAAAAGTGGAGGGCGGTGCAAGGCCCTGATTTGAGTTGACCTGGGTGTCGCCCCAGTGATAAGTTAAGCGGCTATAACGCTGAAGGGTTAAGCATATGGTGCAGATGCCATGTAACGGTGGATGAAATCTGAATCGCAACTATTATTGCATTCTCTTACACATTGTGTTTTGTTCAAACTGCTAAGTCTCAGGAAATTTATATGTATTATATTTTTGAATGATGATAATACTTCTCACCAAATAAAAGGGGTAGGAAGAATAAATAGAGATGTAGAGATGGAGATAGTTGTTATGGTAAAAATATATAAAATGCTAGTGAGATCATGTCGACCATAAAAGGGGAATGATAATGTGGATTCTGGGAGTAAATTGGTGGGGTCTAAATGGATTGATAGGCCAGATAGATGATTTAGATGGTTTTTGGAGAAATAGAAAGTGCAAAGGAAATTGCGGGATTACGATACAGATAAATAATGTGAATTCTTGAAAGAGGTTGGGAATAAAGTGATTATTCGGATTTGATCAAATACTAGAAGGATGAATCGAGTTTTTAGGGTTATTGGGAAATGATAACGAGTACTGGAGTATAATCTTGATCGCTGATAGTCCTGGTGGAGGTAAACTAGTGAATTAGTAAGTGATAGATAATGGTAAATAGATTGATTATTTGAAGGGCAAATTATGGTTTTAGACCACTAACATAGAATTGGATTGTTAGAAAGTCATGATAAGAATGATTTTTGGTGGAATAAAAAGTATTTACGTTAGGGGATTATTAGAAATTACAAGGTGAAAACCGATGAATAGTAATCACAAGATTGGATTATTAGGAATTTATGACCCTACAGATATCGGTGGACACAAAAATAAAGGACACCAAATTTTCACTAGAATGAGGAGCTAAGTAAATTGTTGAATAATGAGACTAAGATTGGACTTATGAATTGGGGGTGGATATTTAGACTCATGTGCGGAATTAGTAATCTCAATTCGATTATCGAATATTTTGGATAATGCAATAGGAGATCATTTGATCGGTGGGTCACCAGTAAAGGTATTGGATTATAATTAAGTTGTGTAGGCAATAAGTTGGCAATTGGTGGATCTGAGATCGGGATTATATGGCTATGGTGAAATTTGAGATTGAAGGAATAAATTTATGGAGAAAGTTAGGACCATGTGAGAATCAGACACCCATGGCTGGATTGATAAGATGGTAGGTGATAAAGTGGAAAGCGTATAATCGGTGGATTAGATAAGTGATGACACTCGCTGTTCAGAGCTTTAGACAGCAATAATAAAACCCTAATTAAGTAATAAGAGTAATGCGAAGAGCAATTTTTGGCAAATAAACCAACCCGAGCCTCTCCATTGATTAGCCATGCATACTATCATTTGCATCCTGTGTTTTGGTTCGCGGAGCACGGTGGTTAGTGTGCTCACACTCGCTCTCATAACAAAATCTAGAATCAGGAATCGGATCACTACGAATCAGCAATACTTTGGTCAAGGGCTAGGTCGCGAACCTCCAGTTGGCTGACTGTGGGCATGTCCTGAGGGTTCACCCGGTGTGCTTTGTTTTCCGCTGCTGTAATTTACTGATTTCGGCTTAATCGGCCCATGAGTAAGTTTACTATTTTATTTATGCTTCCGCATGATATGTATTTGATATTCAGTTTTGTATCTGTGAGCACTATCTACTGATCCAGGGAATAGTGCATCAAATCACAGAGGATTCCTGTCGGGACCCAGGATTACCAAATCCGGACCCACTGTTGAGAGATCATGTGGAAATGATCCCATCTTTGTGATGAGTATTTGACTGTTGTTTGAAGGAAAATTGAGTTTGTTTTGGGCTTTTATTGCAAAGTCTTAATTCGGTCGAAATGAAGTCGGTACGACTTGTCCCCGCTCGCACGACCATGTAGCATGCCATACGACCACGCTTGGTCGTGGTCGAATTTCGCTCGTGAGCGCACGACCACGCTGAGGTGTTCTCGCAAACCGACGGTGGTCGGAAGGCGCACGACCACGCTGGCGCATATCGGGTGGCGTGCACGACCACGCTGTCGAGTATCGGGTTCCACCGAGCAACGACGAGTTCTTTGGCCGTGGTCGGAAGGGTTTACGACCACGCTGGCAATTGGGAGCGCTCGATCACGCTGTAGCGCTGTGCTCACCACGCTATGAGCCCTCGAAGATTTGACCGTGGTCGGCACTCGGCGCTAGGGTTTACGACCACGCCAGGGATCGGAGCCTCGACCACGCTGGGCGGCCGCGCTCGACCACTTTGGCCGTGGTCGGTGGGCGCCACGACCACGCCAGGGAGCTCGAGGCCTCGACCACGCTAGGGAAAGGAGCCACGACTACGCCAGTGGCACTCGGTGGTGCGACCGCGTTATGCGCCGGAGAGCTACGACCACGTTAGCGAGAATTGAACGTGGTCGAAACGCGCTCGACCACGTTATCGGTTGGATGACCGTGGTCGTGGGATCACTAAAATTGGTCGTGAGGGTGCATTTCATGTCCGATTACGGTGAGGTTTGGTCGGTTGGGTTCCTTGTGATGTTGTGGACCTTGTAGACCGGTTTGTTCTACATTTTGACAAGGTTTGGTAAAATCTAATTTCTGTGGAAAGAGACTTGAGCTCGTGAGTCGTGCGAGTTGGATCTGCTATGTGATGGTTTTGTTGTCCGTGATGGTTGCAGTCTTGGGAGACATGTCTTGGTGAGGCTTAGAGAGGTCGGGACTAGACATAGGAGATGTTGAGGTCCGAACGACGTGGAAGCCGAAGAGGACGTGGTCTTGCCCGAGTGGTGTAACCGTAAAACAAGAAGGCATGAGGAGGAAGCTTGGAGGTCAAGGGCATTTTGGAGAAATGCCAAAGCCTCGCAAAGGAAGCTGTGTCCTCCGGGAAAGCACGGAGTTGGTGGTGCTATTGGGCAAAGCAAAGGAGCCGCTGCACGGGTAATGGGCAAAGCACCGGAGGCCTCGCAGCACCGGACTCTCAGAACGGTGGTCTGTTGAGACCCGTTAGGTGTGAGACTATAAATAGAGAGGTTAGGTCTCGTGAGCGAAGCGAGGTTGTCCCCGAGTGCTCGAGTGTTCCTCTCTATCTTGTGTGAGTTGTCTCGGTAAGAGCATGGATGCTCGTGTACCTCCGATGGAGTGGTCAGAAACCTCCATGTGCAATAGAAAAGATTGAATTCATCTCTCGTATCTTTCTCGCTTTTTGTTCTTGAGATGATTTGTTTGATCCGCTTTGCCCTCTCTCGTGTTCTTTCGATCATATGTGTTTTGTCCGAGAGTTGGCTTGTGCTTCACTTGCTCAGATCGGGAAATTGTTTTATGACCGCTTGCTAAGATCATTCCCGAGAGCAAAAGCAAAATCAGAGAAAACCGAGCTCGTGGTTCTCGCCACCGAGCTCTCTGTTTCAGTTTTCGACTTTGGTTTTCTCCTCTTCTGTTGTGAAGACTTTGGAGGTTCTTGGTATTTTTACTTCCAGAGATCTTGTACGAACTAAGTTTCAAGTTTCATTCATTTTGGATCTCTGTGCAAAAAGATCTCTAATTTCTTGCTCCTCGGTCGTGCGCCTGACAACAGAGTATTTCCTGTATACATTCTGTTGTCGGATGATCGACTACGGCATAAGTTTTCTGGTTCGGTTTTCACCAGCGATATCCTCTGTTTCTGGTCATTCAACCTCGTCTGTGTAGCGGTGGTCTTGCGTATGCTGGTCTGTTCTCACCCCATACGACCACGGTCAAAACCCGATACAGTTTCACATTTACGACTACGGTTGTCTTCGGCTACGACTTCTTGTTTTATTGTTGTCGTTCGGTTGATCTTTGTTTTTCGACTTCTTAGCTCTCTAGCTAAAGGAGAAGAAGAACTTGGGAGGAAATTTTTAAGGCACCATTCACCCCCTCTCGCTGCCATTTCGGTCCTTCAACTGTATTACAAAGACTAGTCCCAGATCAAAGCTAGTGCACACAGTTAAACAGTGATGATTACATTGCCAAAGACGAATATTACAATATTAAAGAGAGTACTGACCAAAGGTATTACATCACAAACGAGGTTTCTAGACCTCACAAATAAACACAAACACAGCGGAAGCAAATTAAACATTGATAAAATCCCATCAATACGCCACAGGCAATTGACTGGGGAGCGCGACCTAAACGTCTGAAAATCCTTCATCAAATCCACTCGCAGAGTAGTCGTAGTCACCTTCTTGAGCTTCATACTCCTCTGAGATATATTTTAGGTGTAGCATGTGAGTACATAAAGTACTCCGCAAGTCTTGGGAAAAATGCATTAGATGCAAGGCTTAACAATGGAGGTTATATGGCTCTTTTGCACAAAGCAACATTTTATTTCCAATACCAATAACTATTTTTGAAGACGATATTTTAACTTAAAGTATTTACTCAAACTAAAATCATTAAGCATTTTTAATCATAACGATTCTACCACCAAGTTTGGTACTACGGGTTCCAACCACCCACACTGGTTCCAACCACCAGGGCAAAATTCCCCGAGAGTTTCATCCACTCTCGGGTTCCCAAAACTTTGTTTTAAATCAAAAATAAAGATCTACCATGTGAAAGCATTCCTTGCCCGCCCTTGACCGTGGGCACGGCTATTCGAATAGTTTTAACACTCTGCAGAGGTTGTACACTTTACCCACAAGAGACAAGTCATCTTAATAGTCACCACGCTTCCTTAGGCATGAGACCCAGATAATTCATCACAAAGCTTTTACCTTACTCTAGTCTAGTTAGTCACCACCCGCTGAGGTTTCACCGCTGAAGGGTTAAGTCCACCCGCATGAAGCCCCTCTGCGCCGTATGAGTACAAGAACTCGTCCCTCACCGTGAATAACCAAGAACCCCGGTATCCACTTTCTGCTGGTGGTACCTAAACTAGTCTATTATAAGTTAATCGCCTAGGTCGCACCCATATAGACATGTGGTTGCACCAGAGTGCTCGATCGACAAATACAAGCGTCGGTCCTTAATTGACTAGGGCGGAACATACACTTTTCAAGATCTCGTGCTAACCGCACCAATCCAAACCAACCATCCGCCCTGCTCTAAAAACAATTTGCTCATTTTATTTTGTTTCACAAAACAGTGGCAACACCATCTGCCACTAAATTCTGATCAAAAGTCTAGTTCAATGAAATATAATTCCCAATCCAAAGTTACTAAAGTTATATAGCTTGTCTAAGCATCTTACTACCAATACAACAATTATCAAAGATTTATAATAATCTCAATAATGAGACAAGGGAAATCCTAAGGTGTCAAAGGTACATGGTTGTCAAAGTCAAATTAGGGCATAACAATTCTTCGGTTTAACTATTACTTCTACAACAGAAACTATCATTTTATGTAACATAGCAATGCATTAAATTTAAAATAATTGAAAAATATTTCACAAACATAGGTTCAAAGATGATCAAAGGAGACTTGCCTTCGTGGGTGAATTCCTGATTCTCTTATTGCGGTTCTGCGAACTCTTCGACCAGATCGGATTCTACGCGTAAAACGAGAACACAAAGGACAAATAAATACAAATAAAAGTACAGATATTATAACAATATTACTGGAATGAAGTTTATAAATTTAGATGAATTTAGGAGGAAGTTTCAATGGATTCGGAGTTCAAACGAGGGAGAAAGGGTATTTGAAATTTGAAATCTAAATTTCAAAGTATCAAATAAATTTCAAAAATGTGAAAGGATGGCAGAAATGGATAGTTTGGAATTTTTGAGGAATTTAGAAATTTGAATGGGTCCAATTGGAGTTAGGATGGAAAAGTACGGGCCTTGGGAAGTTTGAATTCAGAGAAAAAGAAAAAGAAGATTTTCTAGATTTATTTTTCTAAAGGAAATTCGGAATTATGATGTCAGCGGGGAATTTCTTTTCGGCCGAATTATTTTTAAACGGGAAAATCGGGTTTATGACGTCAGCTGACGTCAGCCCTAGGGGAAGACGCACTGACATGTGGGCGCTGGTCCATGGACCGAGTTCACGGGCGAGTGGGTTTGCCGAGGTGGCACGGGTGACGGGCTGGCGCTGACGCGGCAGCCACCGGGCCGAATTGGCGCCCATGTGGCGGCGCGGCGCCACGCCACCCGCCACGTGGGCATGGGTGGCGGCCACCGACCGGAGGCGACGGCGGCGGCGGTGCTCCGGCAAGACGGTGGCCTACCGTGAGGGCGGAGGAGGAGAGGAACGGAGGGAACCGGGTGGCACGGATTTTACCGAGATGGCGGAGGTGCGTCGGCAACGGCGAGGGCGGCGGCGCGGCTCGGTTGACGACGGCGACGGGCTCCGGTGGCGGAGAGGTGTAGCCGAGGGCGGCCGGTGTTTGATGGTGGCGGCGGCAATGTACACGTGCCGAGGCGCTAGGGCGGCGAGAGGGGAAACGAGGCGAGAGGTGGAGGGGAAATGGGGTGCCGGGGTTTAAATAGGGCGGAGGAGCGGGCGGCACGGATTTGTCGCGGAGGTGGGGAGGTGGGTGGCGGTTGAGGCCGGTTGGGGAAGTGGGGGCACGGGAAGAGGGAAGTGGGGCGTCGTGCGAGAAGGAGAGGGAGGTGGGCGACACACGGAAAGGCGGGAGGCCGAAGGGCGGGCGGCGCTAAGGGGGGTGGGGCGGCGGAGGAGGAGGACTGCTGGGAGGAGACGGAGCCGACAGGTGGGGTCCACGCGCAGAGAGAGAGGGAGGGAGAAAGGAGTGGGCGGCGGTGATTGGGCCGGGTGGCGGCATGGCGTAAATCTGGCCGTCCACGTGGCGGCCAGAGAAGAGGGGAAGGTGGGATGGGGCGGTGACGTGGGAAGATCCCGGCCGTCCATGTGGCGGCCGGAGAGGGAAGGAGAGGGAAAATAATTTTTCTTTTTAGTTTTTGATTTTCAGAAAAGCCTTGGAAACTGAATATAGCTCAGAAAAATACAAAATAAACTCCAAAAATTCTAGAAAAAATTTACAGAAGCTCTTGGGGATATTTTGGACTTATATAAAATATTTCCAACTTATTTTGGTAATATATTTTCAAACTAAGATCTCTTTTTAATTCTAGAAATTGATTTTAAAATCTAGAAAAATTCAAATAAGATCCAACTTCTTCAAAGTAATTGATTTAAATTTAAATTTTCAAAAATCACAAATTTTGGGACGTTACAAACCTACCCCCCTTAGGATGAATCTCGACCCCGAGATTCGGATGGACTGGGAAAAAGATCGGGAAACTTTGATCTCAAATCCTCTTCACGCTCCCATGTTGCTTCAGACTCTGAATGATTACTCCATTGTACTTTACAGAATTTGATGCTCTTGCTTCTGGTTCGATGTTCTGCTTCATCCAAAATTTTGACTGGATGCTCTGGATATGTTAGGTCCTCCTTTAAAGTCACTTCTTCTAAAGGCATTTGTTCTTCTGGCACTCTGAGACACTTTCTTAACTGAGAGACATGAAAGACGTCGTGCACATTCGACAACTGAGGTGGGAGCTTTAACTAGTAAGCAACTTCTCCCCTTTTGACTAGAACAGGGAATGGTCCAATAAATCTCGGAGCAAGTTTCCCAGTAACACTGAAACGACGCAAACCCTTGAGAGGTGAAACTTTCAAATACACATGATCTCCGTGTATAAATTCTAAAGCTCTTCGACGATTGTCTCATGTAGCTTTTCTATCTTGTTTGTGTTGTCTTTAACTGCCTTGAACCGCATTTAACTTGCTCTTCTCGCTTGCTTCAACACATCGTGTCCAAATACTTGTCCTTCTCCTGCTTTCTTTCCAATACAATGGTGTTCTCGCATTTTCCGCATCTGATGAGTTCAACCGAGACATTTGCAAGCTAGATTGATAGTCTGTTATTATAGGAGAATTCTGCATATGGCAAACTTTGATCCCAGCTAGCTTTATTTGCCAAAGCACAAGCTCTCAACATGTCTTCTAATATTTGATTTACTCTTTCTGCTTGACCATCGATCATGGATGATATGTCAGATCAAGTTTAAGTTTGTACCCAAAATCTCATGCGCTCGCCAAAATCATGATGTGAATTGTGATCCTCGATCTGACACAATCTTCTTTGGGACTCCATGTAAACAAACTATTTTGACATGTATAACTTTATAGTTTATCTCCGTAGTATGTAGTCTTCATCGGTATAAAAGTGTGCAACTTTTGTTAGTCGGTCCACAATAACCCAAATTGAGTCATAACCCGACTTGGTTCTTGGCAATCCTGTTATGAAGTCCATATCAATTTCTTCCCACTTCCATTTAGGTATCTCAGAAGGTTGCGTAAGTCCAAAGAGTCTCTCGATGTTCGCTTTGACTCACGGCACACATCACACAAGGCTACATATTCAGAATTTCCTTTTCATACTTGACCACCAAGATCTTTCTTTGAGATCTTGATACATTTTTGTGCTTTCGGGGTGAATTGAGTATGCAGACTCATGAGCTTCCTTCAGATTAGCTCTTTTATTTCTTTCTTTTCGCACAAGAATTCTTTTCCAAACCAAAGGATACCTTCTTCATCTTCCAAAAATTTGGTGCTTTACCCTTTTCATATTCTCTTTGATTTCTTTGACATAACTATCTTCTCTTTGGGCTTCCTTGATCCGGTTCTCAAAATTGGTTGAATCTCCAAAGTAGCTAGGAATCCTTCCTCCACTACTTCTAGATTGAGTCACGAAATTCTTCATGAAGTGCAAAGGTTGCTGCCTTTGATCATCGATTATTGCAATAGCTTTTTCGCTCAAGGCATCGCCTACTACATTAGCTTTTCCCGGATGGTAATGAATTCCCACATCATAATCCTTTATTAACTCCAACCATCTTCTCTGTCTCGATTGAGGTCGTTGAGTGAAAATATACTTCAAACTCTTGTGATCCGTATAAATTTCACAACGGTTGTTGATTAAATAATACCTCCATTTTTAGAGCATGCACAACAACAAATAGCTCTAAATTATGGGTTGGTAGTTCGCTCATGCGGGCGCAATTGCCTCAAGCATAAGCTACCACCCTTCCTTCTTGCATCGAACACGCCCGCACCTTGTCCGGATGCATCGCAATACTTCAAAATCCTTCCCGATATCCGGAAGGGTCAATCTTGTGCGTAGTTAACCTCTTCTTCAGCTCTTGGAAACTGTCTTCACATGATTTACTCCATTCAAACTTCTTTTCTTTCTTTAGTAATTGGGTGAGAGGTCTTGCTAGCTTGGAGAATCCTTCTATGAAGCGACGGTAATGACCAGCTAATCCCGTAAAACTTCGATCTCGCCATCGACTTGGGTTGTGTCCAGCTATACATCCGTCACCTTCTCTAATCTACAGACACTCCTCCCGCTGAAATAACATGACCCAAGAAATCTACTTTCTTTAACCGTAACTCACACTTGCCGAACTTGGCATACAAATGGTGTTCTCTCGAGTTTTCCAATACTATCCTCGATGTTGGGCATGTTCTTCTTCATTTCGAGAATAAATCAGAATGTCATCAATGAACACGACGACAAACTTATCCAAATATTCCATAAACACCTTATTCATTAGATTCATAAAATACGCAGGAGCATTGGTCAGGCCAAAGGACATTCAGAAACTCGATAACCCATAACGAGTAGCAAATGCTTTCTTGGTATATCCTCCTATTCGATCTTCATTTGATGGTAACTCGATCAAGATCAATCTTGAAAAGACATATGATCCTTTTAACCGATCAAATAAGTCATCTATCCCGGTAGAGGGTACTTGTTCTTGATTGTTGCATCATTCAATGCTCTGTAATCCACACACATACGTAGACTGCCATCCTTTTTCTTCACTAGAAGTACTGGTGCTCCCCATGGTGAAGAACTTGGTCTGACAAATCCTTTCTCTTGTAGTTCTTGGATCATTGGCAGACATCCGGTAAGGTCTCTTGGAAATTGGGGCTGTTCCGGGTACCAGATTAATAACAAATTCAACTTCTCTATCTGGTGGCATTCCCGGTAAATCTTCAGGAAATACTTCAGTTAAGTTCCATAGTTATTCCCTTCGAGCTGTTCAACTCACATCCATTCCTTGAGGATAAATTCGGCTTGCACTCTATTTGGATTCCTTCAGAGTTGGTAAGAGTAATAGCACGGTTGGCACAATCTATCTGCCCTTTATGCTTGGTTAACCAATCCATTCCAAGTATCACATCTAGAATATTGGAGTCTATTATAATAAGATCCGCTAGGAACTTAACTCCATTTATATCTACTGCTGCTCTAGGGCGCATCGTATTAGTCCTTATTTCCTTCCTGATTGGACTAGTATATTATTCTTTAACAATTGAGCATCCAAATTGTTTCTTTCAAGAAACTTTGAAATAAACGAATGCGAAGCTCCAGAATCAAATAACACCGAGGCAGTGCATCGAGTTGATATGAACTTACCCGTAACTACCTCCGGTGCTTCCTGGTCGCTTCCACTGTAACATGGTTGACATGTCCCCTGCTTATCACTTGTGGAGTCCTTGCCGCTATGTGTTCCACGGACTTGTCCTCGCCGGTGGGGCTCGTCCGGAGTAGTCCCTGTGTTGAAACGACAGGGTCATCTTCTGGGCGTTCATGACGCTTGTTGGCGTAATGCCCTATGTTCTTGCAGTTGAAACACTGAATTCCTGCTGTTGCAGTCTTGTTTTGTTGGGGTTGAACTCCATTGATTGGTCGTGGAGCCTGAGGTATTGGGCGAGGTCCACTGATTGGTGTCCTCGGTACACTCGGCATAGAAGGCTTGAAAAAGTGTGACTATTTTGGACGGTGGCGAGTGTTACCGCACCGTCAGTGCTCGGAATTTCCTCTTCGTAATTCATGTAACGGCATTGAGCATCTTCTTGATGATAGCTTTGTTCACCATGTGCCGGAAAGTTGGATAATCATTAGACACTAATCGCACCTTGAGATTGAGATCCGCCCTTGCATGAATCTCCAAATTTTGTCGCATCGCTTGCAACATCCTCTCAAACATATCCGCCGCTTGGGTAAATTTGTTCGATATCACTCATCCTGAGGTTTCCTTGTTGCAACTTATAGAATTCCATCCTTTTCATTTCCATGATTCCAGTAGGAATGTGTGCAGTACGGAATGCTTCTTCAAACTCAGCCCAAGTAATAGCTTGTGCATTCTGGTGAGCAGCACAATAATTCTCCCACCGCTAGTCGCAATTCCTTCCACCGGTGAGCGATACAACACTTTTTCATTTCCATTGCATTGTGCCAAATTCAGCTTCCTTCGACGCCCTGATCCAATTGTCGCTTCCATCGGCCCATCGACCCATCGAAAGTTGGGGACGAGTTCTCATAAACTCCCCGCCTTGGATTGTGGTGCTTGATTGGGTGCCTGCGGAATTTGCTGGACTTGGTTTTGGGCTAAGGCTTGGAGTAACTGTAACTGCATGGCCATCATCTGTTCCATGTTAGGAGCTTGAACTGGCGGGGTGGAATTGGATTACTGCCTTCTGGCTGAGCATTGACATTCTGGCTGTTGCCGGCACTGTTCCTTGTGTTCACCATCTTCGTGGTAACTGGGGTTAGCAAAAGGAAAGAGGGAAGTAGCATAGGTAAGAGATTAGGGGAGACTAAACCACATCCCAAACAAACACACAAGGGAAAACACGGACAACAAATTGAAAGGAAACTTGTCTTGAATTCAAATTAAATTTTAAAGGAAATGGCTGTACCATAGGTGCACAAGTGCTTGGTACAGTCCATCCCACACACTAGAATAAAATACAAATCGTTCTAAGGAATTAAACATTTAAATTGGGTGCTACTGTCTCTGCAACTACTTGTCCTCCTCGAAGACAAGCTCCTCCGGATCCTCCTCTGGATCCTCCTCTAGGATACCCACGTGGCGCAGCTTACAACCACACTCGGGGCGGTTGCAAGAGGCACGGTATGAAGGTGGTCACCACCGCTGGAGGCAATAGACCGAGAGCAGAACGAGAACGAGAGATTACGCTCTTGCTTTGGAGTCTCCGGCGTCGATGTCGGGCAACGGACTAGGGCGCCGCACACTCTTGCGCGCCGTGAGTAAGGTACGGGGTCCTGTGCGCCGAGTCGGAGCCTGGTTGTTGGGGACGACGGCTGGTGCTGGTGAAGATGGTGTGTAGTCGGTGGAGACCGCCGTCTGCTCTCGGTCGCCCACTCAAACTCTGCTGCCTGGTTATGGATGAGCTGAGCACGGAGGGTGTCGGAGTGCTGATAGTCGGAAGTGAGTAGCATCCGAGTCGTCAATCTCCTTCAAAGCGCCGGCGAGGTGGTCGCCATCGCTGAGTGAGCCGAACTCGATGTGAAAGGCGGGATCGCCCACGGCGATCTCGGCGGGCTGCGATGACTCGCCCCGCCGAGTGGATGAGAAGAAACAGAGGGCGATCGCCGCAGAATCTCCTGGTGAATCGCATGACTAGTTATGGCTGCACGAGCCGCATCTCGGTGGCGTCCGAACGATCATCCGAGGATGATCAATGGGGTATCTATGGGATTCAATTCTTCCCGCATACAGAATACTTCCATTGACCAAGAATCTCGATCCAATATCCGGACTTTCCGCCTCTCAAGATAGGCGGTATACGGAACTTCGTGTCTTGCATAAGTTGGCGAAGAAGCTCAACAAATGCACCCTCAGTCTCAGCATGGGAGATCTAGTCCCACGAATCTGCGGAGATAGAGGCGGCCATCTATAAATTTGAAAAGATAGAGAAGTTTAGTAAAGAATTTTGAGTAAGTGATTATAAATAGAACAGAGATAAAGAAGTATAGAAAAATTTTCTAGAATATATATTTTTAATAAATATAGGTCCTTAAGGCTTTTGCCATTCTAAACTAGGTCACGCCCTACATAACAAATTGGCTCGATACCATCTCTGCTCGGGACCCGTGATTACCAAATCCGACCCTCGTATTATGGCACTAGTCCCGCATCAAAGCTAGTGCACACGCTAAACAAAGGATGATTACATTGCCAAAGACTAATATTACAATATTAAAGAGAGTACTGACCAAAGGTCTTACATCACAAACGAGGTTTCTAGACCTCACAAATAAACACAAACACAGCGGAAGCAAATTAAACATTGATAAAATCCCATCAATACGCCACAGGCAATTGACTGGGGAGCGCGACCTAAATGTCTGAAAATCCTTCATCAAATCCACTCGCAGAGTAGTCGTAGTCACCTTCTTGGGCTTCATACTCCTCTGAGATATATTTTAGGTGTAGCATGTGAGTACATAAAGTACTCCACAAGTCTTGGAAAAAATGTATTAGATGCAAGGCTTAACAATGGAGGTTATATGGCTCTTTTGCACAAAGCAACATTTTATTTCCAATACCAATAACTATTTTTGAAGACGATAGTTTAACTTAAAGTATTTACTCAAACTAAAATCATTAAGCATTTTTAATCATAACGATTCCACCACCAAGTTTGGTACTACGGGTTCCAACCACCCACACTGGTTCCAACCATTGTAGAAAATTCCCGAGAGTTTCATCCACTCTCGGGTTCCCAAAACTTTGTTTTAAACCAAAAATAAAGATCTACCATGTGAAAGCATTCCTTGCCCGCCCTTGACCGTGGGCACGGCTATTCGAATAGTTTTAACACTCTGCAGAGGTTGTACACTTTACCCACAAGAGACAAGTCATCTTAATAGTCACCACGCTTCCTTAGGCATGAGACCCGATAATTCATCACAAAGCTTTTACCTTACTCTAGTCTAGTTAGTCACCACCCGCTGAGGTTTCACCGCTGAAGGGTTAAGTCCACCCGCATGTAAGCCCCTCTTGCGCCGTATGAGTACAAGAACCTCGTCCCTCATCGTGAATAACCAAGAACCTCGTATCCACTTTCCACTGGTGGTATCTAAACTAGTCTATTATAAGTTAATCAGTTGGGTCGTACCCATATAGACATGTGGTTGTACGGTAGTGCTCAGACTGGACAAACACAAGCGTCGGTCCTTAATTGACTAGGGCGGAACATGCACTTTTCAAGATCTCGTGCTAACCGCACCAATCCAAACCAACCATCCGCCTCGCTCTAAAACAATTTGCTCATTTTATTTTGTTTCACAAAACAGTGGCAACACCATCTGCCACTAAATTCTGATCAAAAGTCTAGTTCAATGAAATATAATTCCCAATCCAAAGTTACTAAAGTTATATAGCTTGTCTAAGCATCTTACTACCGATACAACAATTATCAAATATTCATAATAATCTCAATAATGAGACAAGGGAAATCCTAAGGTGTCAAAGGTACATGGTTGTCAAAGTCAAATGAGGGCATAACAATTCTTCGGTTTAACTATTACTTCTACAACAGAAACTATCATTTTATGTAACATAGTAATGCATTAAATTTAAAATAATTGAAAAACATTTCATAAACATAGGTTCAAAGATGATCAAAGGAGACTTGCCTTCGTGGGTGAATTCCTGATTCTCTTGTTGCGGTTCTGCGAACTCTTCGATCAGATCGGATTCTATGCACAAAACGAGAACACAAAGGACAAATAAATACAAATAAAAGTACAGATATTATAACAATATTACTGGAATGAAGTTTATAAATTTAGATGAATTTAGGAGGAAGTTTCAATGGATTCGGAGTTCAAGCGGGGAATTTCTTTTCGGCCGAATTATTTTTAAACAGGAAAATCGGGTTTATGACGTCAGCTGTCGTCAGCCCTAGGGGAAGACGCACTAACATGTGGGCCCTGTTCCATGGACCGAGTTCACGGGCGAGTGGGTTTGCCGAGGTGGCACGGTGACGGTCAAGGCCGACGCGGCCCACCGGGCCGAATTGGCGCCCATGTGGCGCTGACGCGGCTCGGTTGACGACGGCGAGGGGGCTCCGGTGGCGGAGAGGTGTAACCGAGGGCGACCGGGGTGCGCACGGGCGCGGTGAAGGTGAAGGCGGGGTCGGCGAGGCGCGGCGGGGCCCGTGCCGGCGGCAATTGCTCACCGGTGTTTGATGGTGGCGGCGGCGGCAATGTACACGGTGCCGAGGCGCTAGGGCGGAGAGGGGAAACGAGGCGGCGAGAGGTGGAGGGGAAATGGGGTGCCGGGGTTTAAATAGGGGCGGAGGGGAGCGGGCGGCACGGATTTGTCACCGGAGGTGGGGAGGTGGGTGGCGGTTGAGGCCGTTGGGGAAGTGGGGCACGGGGAAGAGGGAAGTGGGGCGTCGTGCGAGAAGGAGAGGGAGGTGGGCGACACGCGAAAGGCGGGAGGCCGGAAGGGCGGGCGGCAGCTATGGGGGGTGGGCTGGCGGAGGAGGAGGACTGGGGAGGGAGACTGAGCCGACAGTGGGGTCCACGCAGAGAGGAGAGGGAGGGAGAGAGGTGGGCGGCGGTGATCGGGCCGGGTGGCGGATGAGTAAATCTGGCCGTCGACGTGGCGGCCAGAGAAGAGGGGAAGGTGGGATGGGGCGGTGACGTGGGAAGATCCCGGCCGTCCACGTGGCGGCCGGAGAGGGAAGGAGAGGGAAAATAATTGCCTAGGAAATTGAATATAGCTCAGAAAAATACAAAATAAACTCCAAAAATTCTAGAAAAATTTACAGAAGCTCTTGGGGATATTTTGGACTTATATAAAATATTTCCAACTTATTTTGGTAATATATTTTCAAACTAAGATCTCTTTTTAATTCTAGAAATTGATTTTAAAATCTAGAAAAACTCAGAAAAATTCAAATAAGATCCAACATCTTTAAAGTAATTGATTTAAATTTAAATTTTCAAAAATCACAAATTTTGGGATGTTACAATTCCAGATAATAAAATCTGGGGTCCCTACAAAACCCGAAAGCTGCCTTTATGACCACCTAGTCACGGAGTAGTGTTTGGTAATCCCTAAGTAAACTAGTATACATGTAGGAAATAATGACGATCTCAGGTATAAGGATCCTAAATAAACTATGTATGAGACCAACCGATGACACTTAATAATATAACAATTCTCGTAGTGTTTCATGGTGGGTCAATCCAACATCATGTTTTCTAACATATGTCCACAATATTGATTTAATATCTTATATCTATGATCCGTAAAACATGATCATCAATCAATACATATGTTGATCTATAAATCATAATTGTCCCACATAATGATATAAGATCAGGGATAATTTAAAATAACATCAAAACATGAATAAATAATTCCACGAACAAGTCACATACTTGTTGATTAATATGTAAGGTATTTATTCAAGGGACAAAGTAACAGATTATTTAAAATATCATAAACATAGAAGTGATACAATCATCTCCATAATTGTCTCTAGAGCATATCACTAACAATCTCCCACTTGCACTAGAGTCAATTATGTAAGTATCTAATACCCATAGCTCTTGTGTGCGCCTCATGCTTTGGTTGTAGAAGAAGCTTTGTCAACGGATCAGTAATATTTAAATCCGTGTGCATTTTGCATATCTTAACACCACCTCTATCAACAATCTCGCGAATGAGGTGAAAACGCCGAAGTATATGCTTAGATTTTTATGCGATTGAAGCTCGTTAGCTTGCGCAATGATTCTACTATTATCACAATAGAGATTCATTGGACTAAAAGTATTAGACACAACACTCAGCTCAGATATGAACTTCTTTACCCAAACAACCTCCTTTGTAGCTTCGGAAGCCGCAATATACTCAGCATTCGTTGTAGAATCGGCAACTGTCTCTTACTTGGAACTTTTCGAGCTCACTACTGCTCCATTAAGACAAAATACAAACCCAGACTGCGATCGAAAATCATCTTTATCGGTTTGGAAGTTAGTATCAGTGTAACCATTTATGACTAGCTCTCCCTCAATTCTATAAACAAGGAACACATCCCTAGTCCTTCTCAAGTATTTCAGGATATTCTTTACAGGTATCCAGTGACTTACACATGTAGAAAACAATGACGATCTCAGGTCTAAGGATCCTACATACACTATGTATGAGACCAACTGATGACACTTAAAAATATAACAATTCCCGTAGTGTCTCATGGTGGGTCAATCCAACATTATGTTCTCTAACATGTGTCCACATTATTGATTTGATATCTCATATCTATGATTCGTGAAACATGATCATCAATCAATACATGTGCTGATCTATAAATCATAATTGTCCTCCATAATGATATACGATTAGAGCTAATTTATAATAACATCAAAATATGAATAAAAAACTCCACAAACAAATCACATAATTGTTGATCAGTACAAAAATATTTATTTAAGGTAAAAAATAATAAATTATTTAAAAGATTATAAATATAAAAATAGCATATATGACGAACCATTCGTCTCCGCGGTAGAAATATAAGTAGCCGATCGGGCGCTGAGAAGGCCATCGGTGACATAATGATTAACATCGGTGGCCATATTTTCCTCAACATACTCATTCAAATCCCTTTCCAGTATGAATAGTTTGCGTCTATGTCCATCATGAGAATCAGCACCGTATATGATAGATGCGTCTATGTTCATGCCAGGGACGCCTCTTATCAGCTCATCACAGTCCTGATGTGATGAAGCCTGATGTATGACACCATCCCTCAACGCCGTTCAATTCGACTTTTTTTTTTACCGGCTCCTGACTTTCGACAGTTCGTTTTTGGCAAAAATTTCACATTGTTAGCATTTCATAGTTATTTAATTAAAAAATAAAAAATATTATTATATCTCTACAAATAATACAAAGAAAAAAATCAAAACAAAAGACTAAAAAATCAAAAATTAAATTAAAAGGCCAACACGTCTATTCGGACAACAGAAAGGATGAAGCCAAAGCCGAAATAGGTGGGCCTCACTCAACCGTGTTGTGCATGGATGAGTAATCCTTACTATTATAAAAGTGTGAGTTGGTGGCTGGTCCATTCTCCCTCCTCTCTGCTCAGCCATCTGATTTGATCTGGACCATTCCTCTCTCTTCTCCTTCCCTTTCAGGATATAACCGTCCATCTTCTCTATTTTTTTCATCTTCTCGTGCATTCTGGTTAGCCGCTTGCTTACCAAACGGAACATCAGCAGTATGCCACATATTCCCAACGCCTCCTGAACCGATGCCATTTTTTCTGTGATGTACGTAAAGATGTCAGAATAGGTCAGGTGCACGTACTACGAAACGATTTACGAAGAACAGCACATCTTCATAGGCACTGACAATACTTTGTTTCTCCTTGCTGCTCTTCTGCTTCATCGCCATCTTCTTGTTGTAAACATCCCTTGCTTCTTCAAAAAGCATGAAATAAACCAAATTTTTTGCAAAATTTTGAATTTTGGCTAAATTCAAAAACTTTTTCAATTCGGCATTTGCTTGTTTTTTTGCGCTTTTCCTTTTGGATTTCTTGCCTTCGGTGTCCGCTAGCGCCTTCCCCGTTTCTGTTTTCTCCCTTAATCCTGGCGCCACCCGGCTCCTCTCCATTCACCATACGTGGACATACGGTATTTGCTACCATTGTGGCATACGTGGACACTTTGCCAGTGAGTGCTGCAAGCCGAGGAAGAAGGAGACACATGTTGTTATGGCCGATACCAATGATGAACCGGCGCTGCTCTGAAGTTCGGTGAGAAGGTACTCAAAATAAAGATATCATGATTAGGGATGTGATTATTGGAACTAATCTTGTTGTTGAGTGTGTTTGTAGCTGAGTACCCGTGTGTTCGAGTACTGTGGTCGTAGTTAGGTTTTCCTATGTTCGAGTACTGTGGTCAGCGTCGAGTTTTCGGTGTGTTTGAGTACTGTGTCATTGTGTGTAAAGTATTTGGTGTATTCGAGTATGTCGTAGTCGGTATCGAGTACTCGGTGAGTTTAAGTACTGCGTGGTTATAGTCGAGTACTCGGTGTGTTCGAGTACTCTGTAGTCATGTGTCGATGTGGTTGTAAGTCATAAGAGTACTGTAGCGTTATGGTCATAAGTCGCAGACGGACGGTTCTATCTACCAACCGTTTAAAATGGAAAAGTATCATAAACAGTTCTATATACCAACCGTCTGTAATACTCGCCCATCACAGACAGTTGGCAGCTAGAACCATTTGTAATTTGTGAGTATCACAGACAGTTTTTGGTTCGAACCATCTGTGATAGTCTCCTTCACAAACGGTTCTTAATACGAACCATCTATGTTGTGGCTTATCACAGATGGCTCACAAACAGTCTATGATAACTGTCTGTTATAACAGACATATAGATTCAAATGGTTCAGAAAACTATCTGTAATGACGGTTTAGAACCATCTGTGATGACCATTTCTATGGTAGTGGTAGAGAGCACATTGAAGAGTTTGTGAAGAGTCTCACCTTTACTTGATCCTCCCACCAGCCCAGCTCGACAGCAATAGTACTGGTCTTCAGATGGAATCCTAGGCCAGTAGAACACAACTTGAGGGTCTTTCAATTTGCCAAATTTCTTTTCAGTGTATCCCACTTATTCTTCATTTGCTTATGGGTGTACTGCTAGCTAGTTTGCTCTTCAAACTTTCAAAGAGAGTTGGAGTACTCCTTACTAGAGAGGTAATTTTAAGGGTGGTTGCCAGCATCATGTTCCTCTAAGAAGATGGCAATGAAAAGGCCAGTTGCTTCATCATCCTAAACTGCCGAGATTCGACGCTTGCTGGCCATCTTTGAGACCCCGCTACTGTAATTTGGCATAACACATCATGGTGCACAATGGACGATAGAACAATCATGCCCAAAAAATTAGCTACAGAGGACGGAGGAATCTCGAATTGTGTGGGAAAGTTATGACAATGGATGCTATGGGCGGAGCATACCTTACAATAGGCTATGGAGACAACAAGGAGGCGGTGCGCGTCGTAGATCCGGGCGACGCGAGGGTGGGGGTGGTGTGAGCTTCAGCCAGGAGGGGGCAGATGGGGCGCAAGTCTCCATAGGGGCAGGCAAACAGGTGATGCTTTATGGGGCGGACGGCGGACAGGGCTCCACAGGGGTGGATGGCGACTGAGACTCCACGGGCTGTATGCTGGGCGAGGCTCCATGGAGCGGACGACGGGGACGCACCACGGACTAGAGGGTGGCCGACCTCAGACTTGAGAGATCAGATGAGGTGGGCGGCCGACGGATCTAGGACAACAAAGAGCACATCTAGGGGACTGGGGCATCAGAGCGGGGTGGGAAGACGGGATCAGGCGGCCGAAGAGTGGTCACTGTGAGAGAGACCGAGAAGAGGAGGGGAACACGATTGGGGAAGTGCTCGATTACCAAGCCTTAGGCCTTCGTGTCGTGGGTCTCGTGACTTCACGTGCGTGCAAGCGGCTTGCAGAAGCCGCTTTTGGAAGCCTACCATTCGAATAGGCTTTGGCTTCTAGGAGCACAAGCCAAAAGCCCAAGCGTACATGAGCACATTTTCTTTTAAGATTCATAACCATATAACATCATATTAGGGGAATACATCTAGTAATATACAGTACAGCCTATGCTAGTAAGGAGATCAGTGCCTTGCTTTAAGGTCAGGAGCAGTAATATCATGTTGAAATTTCCTATGGATTGCATGCATAAGAAATTGACTGCCGACCTAGAGTAATCTCATGGAGTTGATCTTCTCAATAGGAAGATAATTAATTAGTAATACGCCCGATGACCCATTCAACCTCAGAAGAATTTCGTCATGTGTCATTGTCCTCATTCTAACCTTAATGAACACGTACAGACAAACAACCCCAGGAGCTAAGGGGCCCAACAAAATTTTTATATTTGTCAAGTCCTAAATTACTAGTATAGAAGGATAATGTAATATATGCATGGTTCACTGAACACAACCAAAAGCTCTTAACAAAAACAGACAAACATTAAGCTTAATTAAGTCATCTAAATATATACAATTCTATATCACCGTTGTGACAGCAAGTAACTAGTGAAAACCATTTCTGGTCCAAATTGGCATGCTGGAGACAAGTGCAATCCTGAAAACTCTCAGTTTAAGCACCAGCTCAACATGAAAAATTACAAAAAAAAATTAAACAAGTTGATGTTGTTCTCAATTCGCTCTACCTATGTATAAGATTTCAAGATGGCATTCAATCCTTACTGAGAGTAATAAAAATGAGCAACATCTGACAAACAATAAAATTGTTTTATCTCTCATATACTTGGATAGCCTGCAGCCGTCAATCCTTGGTTCACTAGACTTTTCAGCATCACTGTTTGTCTTCCTCACTAATATTGTCACTTAAGTTGCACTCTCAATCAACTAAAATTGTAGTTATTTTTTGTAAGGGGGCTGCAATTTTAGTTGATTGAGAGTGTAACTAAGTATAACTTTAGTTGCATTCTGAATCACCTGAAGTTGCAGTTGCTTTTTTGAAGGGGGCTACAATTTTAGTTAATTGAGAGTGCAACTTCAAATAACTGAGAGATAAAAAAATTTCAGTCGGCTTGACAATAGTAAAACTGTATGTGATATATATATATATGCACATGCCCTTTCATACTAATATAGGGCGGCGCCTTCCTGGAGCTGGAAAGCACAAAAACTTTTTTGCGACAGCTGCTAGCATATCCAGTCCAGATCCTCCTAAATATCCACTGGTCGCACAGTCAAATCATTTGATTACACCGCTATTTACCAATCAAAAATGGCAACGGTTACAGCTTATAACTTTTAAATAAAATTTTTAAATTTTAATTGTTTACGGTATAAATTACGGAGAGAGATATTCACTTGCGATTTTGAATGGTACAGATGCTGGACTTTCAACGTGTATATCGTATAACTTGCAGACTTCGTCTTAAAAAAATACTATAGAAAAAATCAAAAACCGTTAACTTCAAAGAAAAAGAACAGCCCTATTACTCGTACATCATCCTAGCCGATCTAGTTGCATCAATCTGTATATATATATATACAAGTTCTCCCTACATGTTGGCTGCCACAACTTGAGGAGACATTTCTTCAGTAGTACAAATCACTAGTTAAGCATTTAAGGAAGGTTGGAAATATCTCTTCCCGGCCGGATGATGACCCCGCTGAGCCGCCTCGTCCCCGCCGCCAGCGCCCGCTGTGGCGGTGATGACGACGATGGAGCTGCTAGCCTCTCCCGCCTTATCCAAGACTTTCTTAGAGTCGAATGTCGTAGCGCGACCGACGGTCATCAAGAAGACGGCGATGACGTCGACGCTGCGTCCCGGGATGGAGACGGACCGGATGCTTCGGCCATGGCAGACAAGGACAGGAAGGCAGCCGAGCGCATCACAGCTCTTCTGGGTCACGGCACGGCCGGTGATCCCTTTCGGCTCCGGCTGGCCGACGACATCGCCAAAGCGGCGGAGGAGGTGGCTGCGCTCCGAACGAACCGGCCGGCGTTCCGTCGGGCGCTGGCGTCTCGTCTGAGAGAAGCCGGCTACGACGCCGCGGTATGTCAGACAAGGTGGCGGTGGACGCGCGAGGTCACCGCCGGGAGCTACGAGTACATCGACGTGGTCGCCGGGAAATCTACGGCGCCTGGCGAGCGGTACATCGTCGACGTCGGGTTCGTGAAGGAGTTCGTGGTGGCACGGCCGACCGCAGACTACACGCTGGTGCTAGAGGCCCTTCCGTGGCTAATGGTCGCTCGGCCGAAGGTAGTGCAGCAGGTGGTGAAGGTCGCGGCGAAGGCGGCGCGGCGGTCGCTCAAGAGCCAGGGGCTCACCGTGCCGCCGTGGAGGGAGAAGCGGTTCATGGCGGCCAAGTGGTTCAGCCCACACCGCCGGACGGCCGACACAGCCACAGGACCTCGTGCCTCCGTCATCGCCGCCGGAGACGCGACGTGCTGGTGCCGCACTGTAGGGTTCGTGCTAGGACCACCGGTGCAGCCATGGTTGATGAGCTGCAGCTCTTGAGAAGAACAGCAGCAGTAGATGGTGACTTGGTCTTGGATTGAATCAACGCAGCAAAACTCGCACACCAGGAAGAACACGAACTGGATAGTGGAGAATCCTCAGATTAAGATGCGTAATCTCGAGTGTTACTTGAGCCACGCAGCAGCAAATTGAAATCCTAGATCGATTTCAACAGGAAATCAAGGCAGAAAATTGTATTTTGGGGTCGCCTTCATGCCGTTTTCTGGAGATAATACTCGACAGCGAAAACAAGATCAACGTTAATTAAGGTGCTTGTAGGCACAAGCCGACACCAACTCGCGCCAAAAATAAGATAGTAAACAACTTGGGACAATTCCAGAAATAAAAAAGGACGTAACTACATAGCGACTAGGTGAGGGTTAGTCTTAACGAGCACTCAGCCCATCCGTGGCCAGTTCCTCCCTGTTGCAAGTCTTTACTTACACCGTGGTCGAAAGCACCTCTGAATTCTCACAACATGGTCGACGCCTTCACAACATGGTCGAACGCCCTTACGACCACGTTCAAACTTCTTCAACGTGGTCAAACGTCCTTTCAACCACGTTCAAACTTCTTTGTTGCGGTCGTAGTCTTCGATCACTCTCAAACTTTCTCCTCCGTAGTCGTATCACCTCCCAACCACGTCTTCTTCAGGTTTGCTGTGGTCGATCGCCTTTCGACCACACCTACTGATGTTTTGTCGTGGTCGTAAGTCAACTTCGACCATGTCTGCGAGATTACTCAATGAAGTCGACACTCAAGTTTTCTTTTGTTCTCTTCTTTATTTCTCGCATTGATCAGATTACATGACTCCTCCCCTTTTATACCTGGCTCTACGACTTGTGCTCGGGGTTCAACTACGAAATACAACTCGACTCCGACTCCGGTTCGATTACAACTAACTTTCGACTTCCATTACTACTGACTTTCGAGTTCGATTACAACTGACATTCCGGTTCGATTACAAGTGACTTTCGATCACAGCCAAAAACTTGAACACGACTTCTAAATAAGATTATTTACAACATTATCTCCCTAATCTTGTTTAGCAACTTCAATCATGCAGATTTTCCTTCTCATCTCTGAAATCTTTATCCCCCCGAGCGGCTTCATCAGTATGTCGGCCTTCTACTCATCTGTATTGATGTATTCAATGGCGATCCTTCCTTCTTCAACATAATCTCTGATAAAATGATATCTTGTGTCTATATGTTTGCTTCTATCATGAAGAACCGGATTTTCGCTCAGTGAAATAGCGGATTTGTTGTCCACCCTGAGTACTACCTTCATGGCTTCTTCGTCCGACAAATCGCTTAACAGACGTGCAAGCCAGACTCCCTGGCAAGATGCAGCGCTCGCTGCTATATACTCTGCTTCACAAGATGACAATGCCACCACTCTTTGCTTCTGAGATTGCCAACTAACCGGACTTTCTCCCAGCACAAACATCACCCCTGTTGTGCTTTTTGGATCATCAATGTATCCCGTCATGTCAATGTTACTGTAGCCGGTCAGCTGCAATTTCTCTTCGCCTCCTCTCTTGTACTGGATGCCAAAACGTAGAGTTCCTTTTATATACCTCAGAATATGTTTCACAGCCATCAACTATTCTTGTGTTGGCCTCTCCATGAAATGACTTACATACCCGACCGCAAAGGCAATGTCTGGACGGTATGAACTATGTATCGTAGGCTTCCGACAATACTCCTGTACTACGTGGCATCAACCGGCGATCCTGGGCCTAACTTGCTTAGCTTCAAATTGCTTTCCATTGGAACTTGACATGGGTTGCAGTCTCCCATGCCACATTTCTCCAGAATCTTCTGAGCATATGTAGACTGACAAAGCGTGATGCCGTTTTCAGTCTGTTTTACCTCAATGCCGAGGTAGTAGCTTAGGAGCCCCAAATCAGTCATCTTAAATACCTTCATCATCTCTTCCTTAAATTTCACAATCTCCTTTGGATTCGTTCCGGTGATGATCAAATCATCCACGTAAACACCCACAATCAGTCTTGTCTCCACATCCCCTCTCGTGTATACGGCATGTTCAGACTTACTCCGCTTGAAACCGAGTGATGTGAAACTTTTGTCAAGCTACATCTTCCAAGCTCGTGGAGCTTGTTTGAGTCCGTACAGGGCTTTGTTTAGCTTCAACACCTTCTCAGCTTGTCTCTTGGACTAGAAGCCTGGTGGTTGAGCTACATATATTTCCTCCTCAATGTCTCCATTCAAGAAAGCCGTCTTCACGTCCATGTGGTGTATTTCCCGTCCACCATTTTCTGCCAAAGCGAGGAGAACACGAATTGTTTCCATGCGAGCCACCGGCGCAAAGACTTCTTGATAGTCTACTCCATATTTTTGAACATATCCTTTAGCCACAACTCGTGCTTTATGCTTTACGACCTCTCCCTGAGAATTTCTCTTCACTTTGTAAACCCAGTTCAAACCAATGGCTCGATGAACTTTTGGTAAATAAGTGAGTTTCCATGTGTCGTTGTCTTCAATCAACTTCAATTCTTCTTGCATAGCAGCTCTCCAATGTTCATCTTTGTTTGCTTCTTCATAACTCTCAGGCTCTTTGGTTGAGGTGTAAAGCAATAGCTCCTCCGGTTGCACCGGCTCTGTGTGTGCATAAATCTCCCTAATGCTCCTCATCTTCGGTATTCTACCGTTTGAATCTTCCTCATCAGAGACTTCAGTATCAGGTGACGCTTCATCACTATCAGCACCTGACGGATTCGTGCTCTGAGGTGTGGTCGGAGCTTCATCTTCCCAGCCTACGTTGTCGGCACTGACTACACCAAACGTCACCCAATTCTACATATTTCTCTCCATGTCTTGATGTTCTTCCACTCCCAGTACTTGTCTTCTTGAAAGACAACGTCTCTACTCACATGTATCTTCTTTTCGACCGGATCATAGCACCTGTACGCCTTGGTGTCTGGCTTAGAACCGAGATAGATCATCTTCTTGCTTCGGTCGTCTAACTTCTTCAGATAAGTGGTCGATTTCACATGTGCTAAGCAGCCAAACACTCTCAGATGCATGACATTCGGTTTTCTTCCAAACCACATCTCATATGGAGTAACTCCATCAAGTGATCTTGTGGTGGCTCGGTTGAGAAGATAGACTGCGTGCCTCACTGCTTCTGTCCAAAACCTCCCGAGCAGGAACCTGCTCTTCAGTAGACTTCGTGTTGTGGCCATCACGGTTCTGTTTCTTCTTTCTACGACTCCGTTTTGTTGAGGTGAGTGCGGAGAACTACGTGTTTCTTTGCCTCCTTTTGCTGCTAACCTTTTGCAGGAAAGTGATGACTTGGAGAAAACGATTGAGTCGAGGACGACTCAAATTCAAGAAAGGGAGGATGATAAGGACATTAACTCTAAGGATACAACCACTACTTCGACCCGCTGCACTACATCCTCTACTTCAACCACATCTTCTCCGATAGGACTTTCGGCTACTACACAGTCATATTCTCCAATTGGACTAAGCTACTTCTACTCATATGAGTTGAGCTACGTTTACATGCTGTGGTGCTGCGTTTTCATGCCATGGTGTTGCGTCTACATGCCATGGTGCTATGTCACCAATTGTTGGTCCATGGGCTTTGTAATGAATTGGTTGATTTGGCCCATACGGCTGGCAACCTAGAGTTTTTGGTACTGTTCACGTGGCACTATTCATGTGTGAACAGTACCCGCAACCGCCCCTCCCTTCTCCTATACATAGTGGTCGTCACCCCTCTAGTTTCATGGGTTTTATTGATTGAAATTTAGTTTTGCTACTTTATAATTTGTCCTCTTGTTCGGCGAGATCAACAACGACATTGTTCTTCGGAACCTCACTTATCAATATAATTTCAAATCCTATTCGCAATTTCAGATTGGTTATTTATCTTGTTCTTGCGTGCTTCTTCGGTGTATGCAGGAATTGATCTTTGTGATCAGGTCATCCGGGTTTTTGTGCAAGGTTGATAACGATCTGTCGAGCAGTTCAGCGATTACGAGGTTTCGAGCCTTATGAGTTCGTAGTCAGAATCGTGAAAGTTGAACGACTACTACCAAATTTACTATCCCATCGAAAGATCAGCCCAGAACAGGACCTTCGTGGTTCATCATTCCATTTGCTACATTGGTGGTGCAGCTCTGGTCCTTCAACCAAGACAAAAAAAAAAGAAGTGAGAGGAGGATAATGAAAGACTTATGGATTCAATTAGTTGAGTAATGAGTATACATACTGCTAGCATTTGCATTGCAGCGGCCCTACTATTAGGAGATCTGATAGCTCTAACAATACCCTGCACAAAGGCAAAGATCAGCCAATTGTAGACCAAAACTATGGCCCTACATTGGTTGCTTTCAGTGTGCAGAGGTTTGAGCATGACACATGATATACATGATATTGCATGTTTTTGAGCCATCTCCAAACATAAAAGTAAAATGCTGAAAAGTAAACTCTAGCACACACTGAGATTGTTGAATGTTAGTTATCATGCATATAAATGAAAATGAAGCTTGTTTAAAAAAAGAATATACAAGAAAATATTAGTAACTAACTTATGTGCTTATATGAAACTGAACCGGCACATATGGAGATAACAGAGAACTGCACATACTAGTAATTAGTAAATCAGAATGATAATTACTTGTATGCACATGTGGTCCATCAGAATAATTCCAAACGACAAATGAACCTATCACAGTTGTATCAAAAGTAGAGGTGGATCATAGCAGAAGAAACTTAAGAAGTACCTCCATCTCTTCTGTAAAAATTCTGAAATGTCATCCTGCAGTTGCCTTAAATCTGCTTGCACTTGTTTCGGCCAGACTGAAAGGGCCGAGGATATCTCATTAAATTTGCTGGTGTGTGAGTTCAAAACACTCAGCTGATCAGGATTGCTTTTGTGCTGCCTTCAAGGAGTGATTTGAGATCATCTTGTCCCTTAAGCTGTAATAACATGTTTGAATAAATCAAACTTTGTTGTCTGTGCAAACAAAAATTTGAAGGAGAAAAGACTGAACCGTCAATTATCCTTACAATTTGCTGAAGTGAGTTCTCTAGGAGAACAACTTTTTGCTTTTCAGTTATTTGATGCACCAGTTGTTCAACAAGAATGGAATTAGAGTGCAAAAGTTCATGAAAAAAACAGAAGCAGTTGCAATTGCTCTTATGATCGAAATTACCAATTAAAGGGACTTACAGTCTAGCGATGGCTCCTTCATGGCTCTGTTTAACTGCATTACATCACTTTGCACTGGGTCTAGTACCATCCCCATCTTATGTACTGAACTTGCCAAATGCTGGAATTTGCACCCAACATCCTCATTAGGAACCTGACCTGTTGAAATACTATCTGTCAGGCACACCAATCAAAATATATCTCAAAATATACCATCACAATGCGACAGCTTAAAGATGGTGGAGTCTAGATATAGAACAGCTTCAGATGCACTTTCTATTATAAGAGCATGAACCAGTCCAGCTTACATGAGCAGTAAATGATATTAAAAAAACAAGCTGCTAAGCTGGTATGAATGAAATGGAAAATTCTATCAGATGCTGCACAGGGGCTTGAGAGTTTACATCTACTATCCGGGAGAGAGGGGTTCCACCGGTGGATAGGGCTGCTTGAATCTTTTGCCAGTTGCAGCTGAGAATCTTCTCGCACACAAGGTAATGAAGCACACAAGAAGCTGAGAACCTTCGTTGAGTCATCATGCAAGCCAAATCATTGATCATCAGTGGGAAGAACACAGACGTCACAATTGGGCAAGAGACAAACTATACATCATATATAACTAGTAAGATGTAACTAGAAACACAGGTGCTCTAAGTGAAACATTTAGCAGCAACAGAACTGTAAGTTTGGGCGTTCATCTTCATGAATAACGCAAAGTCATATCTGAAGAAGAGAAATTAATGCGACGAAATTGCATACTGATTGTGCCTAGAAAGGCGTGAATTTCAGACAGTCACAGAACAGAATCACAATTTCAATCAGACTAGCAGAACAAAATCACACGGAGCTCAATTCCCTGATAGTTTCAGTACATGCGTGCACCAAAGAAAGATGCCAAGATGGTGCTACCAGAGCAAGCAATTTTTACTAATCAAAATCGATTAGTCGAACATAAAGAACATTGTCGAAACAGCTAATTCGGGACTTGGGCTATCTTTTTTAGACGAACTTGGACTATCTACGCAGTGTGGATGAGCAGCATACAAATTTGTCCAATCGTGATCAAATAAAATAAATCCTGATGCAATACTCAGTTTTGGAATCTGCCCAATAAAATGGCCACTGCAGCAACTTGAAATATTCCTATCAGTCAAGCTGCACAAGGTAATTCGCCGGTCAATTTGTTGCAACTGTGAGCAAACGCAGGACCGACGGAATCCCCAACCACCGATTACCCTTCACGAATCCAACAAAAACACCAAATCCACCGATTCTACGATCCACTCAGTAGAAACGAATGGTTCACATCACCTGATCGCGAGCGGGGGAGAGTGGTGGAGGCCGATGATCAGAGGTTCTCGTCGAGGGAGGCCTGCGACAGTGAGTGCAAGAGCTATGAGCCTCCGCCGCCGCCGCCATGAGAGAAGTACTGCTGCGTCAACGTCTGCAACCGCCGCTGCGACGCCGCCGCCGCGGAAGTAGACGCGCTCATCCCGCCGCTGCCGCTGCCACTGCCACTGCTGGTCCTCCTGAATCACCAAAAACACGCCATGAATGAAGCAATACACATGTCAGAACGGAAGCAGCGAATGGCGAGCCGGACGGAATTGGGCCATGTGGGCCCGTCAGCCCAGTGGCTCCCACCTGGGGCCCATTGGACGTGCTCTTCTTCCTAGGGTGACTGTGACACTGACACCTGGGGCCCAAAGTTTTCGAACAACTGTAGCTTGCATAATCCGACTTTTCCTCGACCTGGAAAAAAATCACCTAGTAATATATGTTCAAATTGTTGTACTTAGCAAGTTAGCATATATAAAAGAGAAAAGAGCCCATCTGAACTCCTATTTCATCTAATTTTTGTCCCACATCTCCAATACCAGGCATAACTCATCCTTCAACTAGCGAAATCAGGTAAATTCGTGTCCAAAGCTGATTTTATACATGGATTTAGGCGAAATGACACCGACTAGGATCCTAAATGGCAAATTCTTATCCACTATGTCAACAGTCCAGGTTCCAGTGATCAAAGAAATCCTTCTCTCACTCCCTTCATCTTCTTCCTCCTATTCTCTCTCTTCTGCCCAAGTTGCCATACCCCATCCTTCTCTCCTCCCTCTCTGGTGCGGCTAAGCTGAGGCTTGATTCGCTACTAGCCGCCGTCTTCACCTCACCATCTCTACAACAAATTAGAGTAGGGCAACAGGGAGGAAGGAGCATGGTGGCTTGGGCCAAGCTCGACATCGACGCAGGAGGCGATAGTAGATCATAGGAAGCGACAACACAGCGAGGGATGACCCATGGCGGTGGGTGGCTATGTTGTGATATTAAGGGCTTTTTGGTAACTTTCCATTTTGAGGAAAAGGAAAAAAAGAGAGAGGTGGGTCCCACCTATCGGTGGGACAAGGAAAGAGATAAGGCTGGGGACTTAAGTCTCCAGCTCTATCCCTTCGTGTGGGTGGCTCAGGCTTGACCGGCGCTTGGGCTTGACTGGGCGATGATGATGGTAGCGGCATAGGAGACACCAATGGCCAGTGAGCCTCAGTGTCAGCCATTGACTGCAGCCACGCCAGTTGCCTCACCTCTCCTCCTTCTTAAGCCGGCCACTATCTCTTTAATTGACCAGAAAAGTCTATGACTTCCCAAAAATTATATCTCCCTCTTCTTTTCCGATTGGATTTGGATTTGAGTGGGAGAACTGCTGTTGCGCTGTTCTCATTGTCGGCGTGGACGGCAGTGGAGTCTGGTTCTCTCCTTGGGCACCTCCCGTGAGATTGCTTGCGCCGTCTCTCTTTGAGGGTTGGCAGTGAGGAAATTTGGGGACTTCTGCCTATGAAGGTTGGATCCAGCCAACTCAAATTCGATTCGAGAGAGAGGGTCCTTATACTTGGTACGTGGTGTTCTACGGTGCACTTGATCAGTGCATTCCTGTTGGTCTTGTGTGGCATACTCCTGTACCTCGGCTTTGTTCTTTGGTGTGTCCCAATTTGCGTTGATTGGCATTGTACCCCCCATCAACCTTGTGTAACACCCCAGCCAAACAATGGCCTGAAATGCTACCATCTTCTAGCTAATAATAAAACTTCTAACAATTAATCCAAAATAATTAAACAAAGCTTAACTAAACAATGCTTAATAATAAATCTGGATAAACAGAAACAATTCTAGTTCCATAATAAACAGCGGAAACGATAACAAATAGTTCTAATCATTATTACAATTAAAACTGATGAATAATAAAATGAACCAATTAAGCTAACCAGCCAGCAAGCTAATAAAGACTTTCTTTATTTCTTAATGAAGGAATTGTGCACGTGAATCTGAACTAGCCATTCATGTCCCCATGTATGATGATCTCACATTGGTACCTAAAATAAACAAACAACAACAAGGGTGAGTCCAACGACTCAGCAAGTATAACTGTAACAAATGCAAGCATGAACATTAACTCTCAAGTTAAACATATTACATATGAATTTCATGCTATGCATTATGATCAAAAGTCCATTCTCTCTTCGCATTTTATCGGTAATGCGGAGTGAGCATCCGTCAATGCTCACCCATGCCTGCACCTCGGTGCAGGGACCAATGCCCACACTCCTACAAGTGTGGGGATCTCGACGCTGATCACCATGTGACCAAGACTTCAATAATTCTCGATGATGCATATATGTGAATGTATCAACAAGATAAACAGGCATTCAACATACTATGCATCAATTCAATCTCAAATAAATGCTATAATGTAAACAGAACATTCATAGCATTAACAACTCATAACTTTACTGAAATTCATAAGTAAACCATTCATAACTCAAACATCACTCATAACATCCAAATCATCCAATCACACGATTATAATAACAAGGTTATACTTGCCTCAACCGCGAGACAACGATTTAACGAATGCGAGCGAAACCCCCAGAATCCTCTCTCCTCCTGAATAATTAATTAATAATTACTAATATGACAGCAGCGGATTTCTAGATATAAAATAACAGCAACCCCAATTATCCCAACAATTTATCTCAAATTAAATCCCCAACTCCTCTCGGCCAATTCTGCCTATCCACAGACAGCCGACTTCCAAAAATCATAACTTCCAGTACGTAACTAGAAATTAAGCATTCTCAGACTCTATGGAAAGATAATTAAATTATCTACAAAAACTTAGTTGGGGAGACTTTCTGATTCTGCCATTAACTAGCCGATCCAAACCCTTTTCTAAAGCATCAAAATTCACGTCGGACTCTCTGGACAGCGCACCAAAACAGTCATAATTTTCGCCCAGAAACTCGGAATCCGGACTTCTTTACCTCTCTGGAAAGCTAAGAAACTTATCTACAACTTTACCAATTTTAAGGACTCCTGAGTCGCCACTATTTCCGTCGCACAAACCGATCTACTAAACCCTGTTCAGAACTACCCCGATCTGCAGAACAGTAGCACTAGAAAATTCATAACTTTCGCTACACAGATCCAAATAATGTGTTCTTGTACTCCCTGGAAAGATAATCAAACCCTCTACAACTTTCTAGAAGGAGTCCAGACCTGAATCCCGACGAAACTAGATCAAAACCTCCGACCAACAGAAACTGTCTTAATAGATCCGAAACCGACGAATCTAACTCGATTAAAACTCATCTAGAGGTTGACAGGATTACCCTTGACGACACGACGACGAACACGTCGACGAACACGACGACGAACACGCCGCGATCTCCTCCTCTCCTTCCTCCGGATCCACGCGGTGCAGCGACGAGCGCCGGCAACGGCGCACCGGGGAGGAGATGACGTCGACGGAGGCGACGGCGACGACGGCGACCACGACACGGCACCGGAGGGCAGCGGCACCACGGCGGAGGCGACACCGGCTGCGGCGCGGAAGGCGGCGACCGGCGGCGGCGGCGGCGGCGGCGGCGGCAGCGGCAGGCGGGCAGGGCAAGGCGGGGGCAGGGCGCGCACACAGGCGGGCGGCCGCCTAGGGGGGGGCTGCCTAGGGTTTTAAGAGGTGGCCTCCTCCCTCTTGGGCCTAAAATCCCACAGGCCAAGGCCTAGGCCGGTTGCCTTAGATTTTCGAAAACCCTCAAAATTCTTATAAATTTAATTATTTCACATAAGTCCCTCTCTCTATTAATTATACAATTAATTAAACAATTTCCGGGGTATTACACCTTGTCTAACATTCGCGGCCCAACAAGACAATTGGTTTTCTGGGGCAATGCCTTTGGCATGCCTTGCCCGATTCTTCTCGGTGGTTTTGAGTGCCATCGGCTTTTTTTTGTGTTGTACTAGTTAATTACATTCTATCATCTTGATCTAATAATGGGATACTTTGCTAGTAATATATATGGGCTCAACTTGATTGCTCGATGAGGATAACTGTCATATTATGAAATTAAAGTGATAACAATCTCAGACTTGAGCTATTTAGATTGCTTCTTATAGTCAAATTGCATTATACAACTAGCTTCTGGCACGTTCTGTTTTCGGTTGGGTTTGGACAGAACATGTGTTATGTGCTTCAGGTGATTTACTATTAGCATATTGGCTTTATTACTGAAATTAATGTTTTGGTTAGATGTTCAAATCTCAGTTTGTTAAATGGCTAATATGGTGATATGTTGATTCCTATGTATTGTTAATTCCTTGATCTTCTATTGACTGAAAGTAAAATACTGATGCAGCTAGGTAATTCTTGACATTTAAGTGAAGCATTGTTTTGAGCTCAAAAGCCTAAAGTATAGTTATCACTTTTTAGTGAAGAATATTGATAAGTATCGAGAAGGCTAAGATTTCATCATGTGCAATTCTGCATCTGAGAGCAAAAAACAACACATTCTAAATCTGAGTAATATGTTGATTTTATGTGTTTTGTTGTCCCTTCTCTTGAGCATATTATCCTATTTAATTGATATGAAAGATCTACAAGTTTTTATGTCAATATTGTCATTTATATGCTGATGGAAATATGCTTAATTCGGTTGGAATTAATTTGCGAAAACTACAAAATATTCAACAATCCAGGAAATCAAATGTTAAAGTAATGGCTTTCTCATCTAACATCGTTAATCCAGAAGTGTTTAACGGTGCCAATTTTAAAAGTTTGCAATCTAAAACTAAGTTATGGTTGATTGACCTTAAACTTTTTTGGGTCATCTCACATCCTCCAATGTTCCCTTTTGTAGGGGTGGCTCTCACCTAAGCCCAGCCGGCCTGTTAGAAGGTTGTAAAGCCCAGAATGAGGCATGTATAATGACACAAATGTCCTTGAGAGGGATATTTGGGTGTAAAGACATAATTGTAAAATACTCCCCATGTGAATATATATAAAGCTATCCTGGGCATGGGGAAGCCCCAAGCATTGCTCACCTAACATCTCTACTACTATACTCTCATCTCTCTGTTTGGCATGTAGCCACAACATTCCCATTGAAAATCCCTAAAATGATACGATGGGAGGATACAAACAATTCAGTATTAGCTTATTTGTTAGCCATTTTATCCAACTAGTTGTTCGACATGTACATTAACTTCAAGATGTCAAGCAACTCTAGACGAACTTGATGAGAAATATTCCTTGCATGCATCAGTCAGGTTGCACAAGGTAATTCGCCGGAAGCAACACCGATCAATTTGTTGCAACTGTGACCAAACGCAGGACCGCCGGAATCCCACGAGCGCGCAAAACCACAAGTGGGAAATCTCACGAGCACGCAAAAGCACGGCCGAGCGGCCCGCTGGAGCCGCACCATCGCCCAAATATTTGGCATAAATAGTGTTGATTGATTTTCATCTTCAAATTTTGCATGACTATAAAATATAACATCCCCTGCATCTATTATTTTTTGGATATTTTTTCAAATTTTGGGATTACGAAGAGGGAAACATATCACGGACGGTTTTTAATACAAACCGTTTGTGAAGTATCACAGACGGTTTAAATAAAAAACCGTCTGTGATATCTGTCATTATCACAGACGGTTCTTATCAAGAATCGTCTGTGATAATACAAGACATCACAGACGGTTCGTATAAATAACCATCTGTGAAAATACCACAGACGGTTATTTATACGAATCATCTGTGATACTCACATATCATAGACAGTTCCTAGGAACCGTCTATAATGTAAGCGTCTAGTTTAGCCTCTTTTGTAGCAGTGAATGATGATATACGTGATAGGGTGAGGGTAGCACCAATTGAAGAGAAGTTTGTCCAATATCGCTTGAAATGGTTTGGACATCTCCAATGGAGGTCTCCTGAGACACCAGTACGTAGTGGAATTTTAAGACGTACTAAAAATGTAAGAAGAGATAGATGTCGACCAAGACTGACGTTGGAGGAAGTAGTTAAAAGATACTTGAAGGATTAGAATGTATCTAAAGCGCATGGAAATTAGCGATCCATATATCGAAACCATAAGAAAGTTAGGGGTGGTGTTTTATGCTCTCGGCTCAGATAGCATGTACGGCTTAGAGTTTTAGCATTGTAGGTTTTATTTCAATGCTCTCATCTCTTTGACTTTGAGAAGATTTTATTTCTAGTCTACCCTAACTTGTTTGGGATAAGAGGTTTTGTTATTGTTGTTGTATCTCGTTGTTGGAGATAAGGATACTGCAGTGGATCTATGGTCACACAAAGCGGGATCGCATCCGCAATGATGATATACATGATAGGGTGGAGGTGGCACCAATTGAAGATAAGCTTATCCAATACCGTTTGAAATGGTTTAGACATCTTCAACTGAGGTCTCCTGAGACACCAATACTAAAAATGTAAGAAGAGGTAGAGGCCGACCAATATTGACGTGGGAGGAAACAGTTAAAAGAGACTTGAGGGATTAAAATGTATCTAAAGAATTAGCTTTAGATAGGAGCGCATGGAAGTTAGTGATCCACATACCGGAACTATAAGAAAGTTAGGGGCAGTGTTTTAGACTCTCGGCTCAGATAGTAGGATGTACGGCTTAAGATTTTAGCATTTTAGGTTTTATTTCAATGCTCTCATCTCTTTGACTTTGAGAATGTTTTATTTCTAATCTACCTAAATTTGTTTGGGATAAAATGTTTTGTTGTTGTTGTTTGTATTCCTTCACCGCAGTAACATGACACTAGTTCTCTCACGGTCGCTCTTTTGCCCTATATTTTATTCTGTTCGTTGGGTCTTCTTCTTCTGTTGTTGGTTGCAGAGTATTTTTGAAGGTGCTAGATTGATCACACTGAATATAATTCCGATGGTTCATTGCCCTTCTGTTTTCAAGAGCTTTCTCTACTCTAATCTGTGCTAAGATTGTCCTACAATACGATACAAGTTCCAGTTTCCTGTGTGATGTGGAGAGTATGGTTTCAGCTCACATTAAGCGGTTTAACAATCTGTGTTATGCACGCTTGCACTGATTTCTGATGTTAGATTCTTTCCTTTGTCCTGATGGATAAATGGCCTGTTCTTTTTCTTCGAAGCAGGCGGTTTTTGACTTTTGCTACAGTACCTAACTTTTAAATGAAGTATTTTTTCAAGACAGGGTCTATAAGTTAAACGATGTACACGTTAAAAGCCCAACATCTGTACGATCTAAAATCACAAGTGAATATTTCTCTCTCCATAATCTGTACCGTAAACAGCCAAATTTTAAAAATTTCAGCCAAAAGTCATAAGCCATAGTCGTTGCCAAACAGACTCAAAGTGTGGTAGAGAGACAGAGAGATGCCTGTCTGAATGACGTTTAACAATACTATTTGTTACCCATGAGTATGCCAATTTTTTTGTCAAACCAATAAGGCTGGAAGCATTTAAATTTGAAGTGACTGGATCTCATCTTAGAGATTTTTATTTTTCTAGCCCCTTGGAAAACGTTATTTGCAGAACTAGCTCTCTATGCCGTATTTTACAATTCTGACTCCGGTGCCGCGTGCGGTAGGTGCCTAGTGCAAGGGCAGGGTAATTGCCCCCCGTGGGGGTCGCAGCAGGAGGCTGGCATGGCCCGTACGTGTTCATCTGACTGATTCCCGCGCATGTCATTTCCGCTCGTCATTTTCTCTCGTACTCAGCTATTTAAACGTGCAGCCACGCAATCATTCGTCACAAGCCTCAGTCGTATGGGGGCAGGCGACTTGTCCATATAGGGGCGCGGCACGCGCGCATGCGAGTGCCCCATGCAATGGTTTGTTTGTCCGCATAAGTGGATGCCCCGGCGGTGTAGAGGGCAGGTCACTTGCTGTGGGGCCGGTGTCTAAGAGGGGCCAGAATTATGAAATAAGATACATAGGCTAATTCTGTAAAATAACGTTTTTCATGGGCTAGAAAAATAAAAAAACTCCTCATCCTACATGAAAAAAAGAAATATGGAGTGCGTGAATGCCCATTTTGGTTTATAGATGATATATAGAAGTCTTCCTCTCGAGTCGGTCCAAGTCAAGTCAACGGTATGCCTTCCAAGTCTTCCTCGCCATGGCCCGCACCCAATTAACACCGTTGATTAGTGTTTGGTGATTTTTTTAATGGGAGTAACTATTATCAAGTCGATTGAAATTTTTCAATCTCTCAGTCATTTAAAGTTGCACTCTTAATCAACTAAAATTATAGTTATTTTTTTGGAGGGAGGCTGCAATTTTAGTTGATTGAGAGTGCAACTAGGTGTAACTTTAGTTGCACTTTGAATCACCTGAAATTGCAATTATTTTTTGAAGGGGACTGCAATTTTAGTTGATTGAGAGTGTAACTTTAAGTGACTGAGATATAAAAAAAGTTTGGTCGCTTTGGCAATAGCAAAAACCGTTTTTTAATAGGGCTTTCTTTTATAATTAGGTCGCAATCTCCTGGCAGAGCAGAGACAAGACGGGCTCGGCAACCCAATTCCCAATCAACGAACGCCTGGCTGATTCCCATGGCCCTCCTCCTCCTCCTCCCTTGTCTCCTCCTCCCGGCTCTCGCCGCCGGCCAGATGCCCTCCTTCTCCGCCAGCGACACCGCGTGGCGCCCGACGCAGACTAACCGCACCCTCGTCTCGCCGAAAGGGGAGTTCGCCGCCGGGTTCGTGCCGTCGCAGTCGTCCCCGGGCAAGCACCGCTTCGCCGTCTGGGTCGCCAACGCGTCCAGCCCCGGCACCACCAAGACCATCATATGGTACGTCCACGGCAACCGCACCGCCTTGGAGACCGACGCCACTTCCGTGCTCGCCGTCGACGCGAAGGGCGTGCTCTCCTGGACCGCCGGCAACACGGCCATCTGGTCCCACCCCGCCAAATCGACGACCACGGCCCTGACGCTCGGCGACACGGGGAGGCTGGACTACGGGGACTGGTCAAGCTTCACCGAGCCGACGGACACGCTGATGCCGGGGCAGCCCATACCCACCAACAGCACCGGCACCGCCACGCTGCAGTCCACCAACGCCCGCTACAGGCTGGTGAACTCCATGACGCTGCAGTACTTGGGCTCGCCCTCGCTGGGCCCCTTGGCGTTCGCCAACATGACCGGCGACAGCGCTCTGAGCAACCTCACCACCGACGGCAGGCTGCAGCTCGGCGGCGGGACCTCCACGCAGCTCATCGCCTCCGACCAGGGCGACAAGCGGCTGCGGCGCCTCACGCTCGACGACGACGGCAACCTGCGCCTCTACAGCCTGCGGCCCAGCAACCGGCAGTGGCAGGTCGTCTGGCAGCTCGTGCAGGAGCTCTGCACCATCCGGGGCACCTGCCGCGGCGACAACAGCATCTGCGTCCCCGTCGGCGCCGACAACGTCACCTGCGTCTGCCCGCCGGGGTTCCGCAACGCCTCCAACCAGCAGGGCGATTGCGAGGCGAAGAAGAGCTCCAGCGGCAACGACGACAAGTTCGTCCGGATGGACTTCGTGACCTTCTCCGGGGGCGCGCCCACCAAGGCCTCGGATCCCGGGGTGTTCATGACGGACCGATCGCCGCAGAACCTGGCGGACTGCGAGCGCACGTGCCGGGGCAACACCAGCTGCGTGGCGTTCGGCTACAAGTTCGGCGGCGACCGGACGTGCCACCACTACACGCGGCTCGTGGACGGGTACTGGTCGCCGGCGACGGAGATATCCACCTACCTGCGGGTGGTGGCGTCCAACAACGACGAGAACATCTTCACGGGGATGACGGACATGATCGACACGGTGTGCCCGGTGCAGCTGGCGCTCCCGGTGCCGCCGAAGCAGCGGACGTCGACGATCCGCAACATCGCCATCATCACGACGCTGTTCGCGGTGGAGCTGCTGGCCGGGATCCTGTCCTTCTGGGCGTTCCTGCGCAAGTACTCGCAGTACCGGGAGATGGCGCGCACGCTGGGGCTCGAGTACCTCCCCGCCGGCGGCCCGCGGCGCTTCTCCTACGCCGAGCTCAAGGCGGCCACCAAGGACTTCTCCGACGTCGTGGGCAAGGGCGCCTACGGCACCGTCTACCGCGGCGAGCTCCCCGACCGGCGCGCGGTGGCGGTGAAGCAGCTGCGCGGGGTGGGCGGCGGCGAGGCGGAGTTCTGGGCGGAGGTGACCATCATCGCGCGGATGCACCACCTGAACCTGGTGCGGATGTGGGGGTTCTGCGCGGACAAGGAGCAGCGGATGCTCGTCTACGAGTACGTGCCAAACGGCTCTCTCGACAAGTACCTCTTCTCTTCGTCGTCGTCGTCGTCCTCCGCTTCCGGTGATCAGAACAGCGGCAGCGGCGACGGCGGCGAGCAACGCCCTCTGCTCGATCTCAACACCCGTTACCGCATCGCCCTGGGCGTCGCGCGCGCGATCGCGTACCTGCACGAGGAGTGCCTGGAGTGGGTGCTGCACTGCGACATCAAGCCGGAGAACATCCTCCTGGAGGACGACTTCTGCCCCAAGGTGTCCGACTTCGGGCTGTCCAAGCTGACGAGCAAGAAGGAGAAGGTGACCATGTCCCGCATCCGGGGCACGCGGGGGTACATGGCGCCCGAGTGGGTCATCCACCGCGAGCCCATCACCGCCAAGGCCGACGTGTACAGCTTCGGCATGGTGCTGCTCGAGATCGTCTCCGGCCGCCGCAACTACGGCTTCCGGCAGGAGTCGGTGGGCAGCGAGGACTGGTACTTCCCCAAGTGGGCGTACGAGAAGGTGTACGTGGAGCGCCGCATCGAGGACATCCTCGACCCGCGCATCGTCCGGGCCGACGACGCCGACAGCGTCGCCACCGTGGAGCGCATGGTCAAGACGGCCATGTGGTGCCTGCAGGACCGCGCCGAGATGCGGCCCTCCATGGGCAAGGTCGCCAAGATGCTCGAGGGCACCGTCGAGATCACCGAGCCCGTCAAGCCAACCATCTTCTGCGTCCAGGACGACTAACCGGCCGGCTGCTGCTGCTAGATACGAATGCGATCCTCAGCTTGGTAGATCAATGGATCATGGATCCTCAGCTAGGCAAATGTAATGTACACTACACATCATATGTATCATAAATGGATTATGGATAGATCGACAATATGTTCCTACCGGCATAACAAAGGGACTCTTTCTACTTTTTCAGGTCAACAAAATATTGCTTTAACTATTAAATCTTTACTATTTAAAAGAATCAGTTGCTGCTAGTAGATACAAATGCCTCCACCCACTCCTCTCCTCCACCACCATGGGGCTCCTTGCGCTCGCCTTCCTCATCTCCGCCTCGCCCCACACGTGCCCTCCCCAGCTGTCGTGCCGCACTCTTCAAGGCCGCCTCGTCCGCCTCCTCCCCTTCCCCCTCCCTAGGCTTGCAGCTCCAGGCGCAGGCCGTCGTGCGGGGCTTCTTGGGCGGCGAGTCCGATAGCACCGTCCTTGCCACCGCCCTCCTTAACATCTACGTGTCGTGCATGGAGCCTAGCTCGCGTGGCTGGTGTTTGACGCAATACACAAATCTCAGGCCCATTTCCCCATATGGCCCTCCTATAAACCCCAAAATCCCAATTTATTGGAGTTTTCTAGATTTTATTTCTTTTATTTTCTTTATTCCTAGCTTAGTCCTTCGGGCATGGAATTAGTTTATTTTAATTGTTTCGCGTTAGTTTCCGAAGTCGAAGGTTCGCAGGAGCAGGAGGGAGAAGCTCAAGTTCGGGCCCATTCCACCGAAGATTACGAACTAATCAAAATCGTAAACCCACAAGGCAAATCACACATATTTTTGAACATATTGATCCTACACTTCCTAAGTTATTTACTTACTTGTATTTTCATTATGCTATTTTCGCACTGTTATTTTGTGTACAATAAATGCTTAGAATGACATAATATTAGCTATGTCCTACCACCCGAAAAAGCCCAGTCAAATTTGATGGCCATACTCACCTTGATAAGACATAGTAATATTCAGTATAATAATATGTAACCATGGTAATTCAGAGAATCAATAACATCTTGTGTTAGTAAAAGATTTGGTATTTATTTAGGAAGTGATTCTAGGGTGAGCGAGGATCACAGAGGTGAATCCGAGGACCTTATTCTAGGGTGGAGGCATGGCTGTGGATTGGTGGTAGTGCCGCGGGCACTGAAAATGGGTTTGTGTATGAATGATGCCTCAGTGAAAAATATAAGGACTAGACCCTTATGCTGAGTAAAGAACATAGTATCCGCCCAACCACAAGCGTTGATTTTGTCAAACCGGGTTTAGTAACTACTTAAGTTCAATTGAACCTCTGCAATTGGCGGGGGGAGACAGAGGGTGAGTCGTATGGGAAGTGGTTAACCATACAACAGTAGGACTGCTATGAGTCAAATGATATCTGTGGGGTCATTCGAGCTTATGGGGATCTAGGACCTACTGGGTGGAAGCTATATAAAGAGTTGAGCAGTGAACAACTTTGTTTTCTTAACTCTTTGTCCGGAGTTAAGAGATCTTGTGGGTAAAGCAGGGCAACTTTGCAAAGTCATGACAAATGGTATTCGAATACGCCGTGCTTCCGGTAAATGAAGTTGTGTTTAATGGGTGAATCTAATAACAAGGCATAAGTAGTTTTGAGGATGGTTTGGTAAGGCTGAAGGTTGATAATCAAGCTTGAAAATCCCCTTTTACATTAATGAAGTACCTTTTAAAATATTTATTTGGTTCCCAACTAAAACTGCATCCACATAAATAATAGACTTGTTTCCTCTCTATTTGTTATACCTTGCATATAGTTATTGTTAAGCTTCGTGCGACTTGTTGAGTACGGTAGTTGTACTCATACTTGCTAAAAACATAAACAGAAACAACAAACTTTGAGGAGGCAGGTGAAGACGAAGAGGTGGTGCTTTACGAGATCGACGAAGCTTGGAATTAGGGTCGTTTTCCGCTCAGGCGTGCCTGTGGCATCTTTTGCTGTAATGTAACTAAAAGTCGTTGGCCTTGCTGTGATACTTGGCTTTAATGCCCCTATATTGTTATAAAGTTCGCTTTTGCTCTTAAGCTTGTGTTGGCAATGTTATACACTCGATGGATGTACTCGCAGCTGAACAGTCCTGGACAGTTGCGAGTGTTTCATAATACTCCTAGAAATGGGGATGTTGCAGTCACTTGCATTGCTTCCACAACCTTGGACTAGGCATGCGCGCGCGCAGTGGAAAAACATAGACAATATGCATGAAACTAAGCCTGTACATCAAGCATAACGAGGTAATACTTGAGAGATCAAGCATGACACTGAAAAGGTCAACAATGCAAAGTTATAAGGACAAATGTCAACAATATGCATGAAACTAAGTTCTGCAGGTTAATTAGCATCCACACATTCTGCAGGTTAATTAGCAGTATCCACACAGTTTTCAACATATTTTAGTTTTCAGACAAATAACCTTAGAGGGAGACTAGGACATCATTGAAGTAAGATTTATTATTTGTGGGTTTTCTTAAGATATATATGCCTAACAAGGAAAAATCATATAAAACTAATTACAATTTCTAGCATCTATAAATATATCTATGTTGCTATTCTGTAATGTTCTCTACTAACGTTTTCTCACTACAGCATAGCCAATACAATATGCTACACTGAAATTTTGTTGAAGGAGCTTGGCGTATTACTCAAGGAAAAAACCTTAAATAGTTATGAGTGCAGTGGAGCTTGTTTATGAACCTTAAATAGTTTTGAATGGTGCAAGTGGTGCAATTGGACCAAAGATTTCTTCCCCAATGATTGAGCATTTCTTCACATGAAAGTAAAATCTATGCAGCAAAACAAGGTAGGATTTTAATTACTCAGGTTGGAAGGTACAATTTAACACGATTTGATTAGGATGTGACTCACCGGAGCAAGTAATTAAGAGTGCTACAAGTACATTTTTTTATTTTCCCCCTGAAATTAATGTCCAGCAAAACGGAGTGTGCCAGCTCGTGAAATCGAGTGTTGAAGAAATTTGTAACCTCTGACACGACTAACCAGTCATGGGGTTGCTCCTGTCGTCACCGTCTAAGCTCCACCATTCTAGTTTGAGTTTTTGATTTCTGATTTATTTTATTACTATTTTCAAATTTAATTTTTGTTTTACCTTTTTATTTTTTTTGTCGGTTGTTTTTTTATTTGTTTGTATTGTTTATGATGGACTAATCTGTTGTTCTATTTTTAAAATTTTAAGATTTAGTTATGCCAAATAAGCTTTCATCGGTTAAAGTGTAATTTCAGCCATAAAGCTGTTGGAAATATGGGCAATATTTTAATTCCAAATTTTACTAGGAGACAAATACAATAAACTAGTGATGCACTACTTACTACTGACAGCAGGCTACTCAACATACTTCAGAATATACTCAAGAAAAATATATTAACAAAGTCGTACGTGTGCGCGAACGACTTTCTAGTTAGCCTGATGAAGAACAGGAAGCCGCGCAGGTTTGACGCAATGCAAAACGTAGATATCGCAGTGCAATGAGCGGTCGCGCAGATGCGCTGCCCAGAAACCTTATTGCCGCCCCGTGCAAGTACTCTCTGCGGTAACTGTTCGGAGATAACCGCTCTCCCTCCTTCCAGGTGCACGCCAGAAAGAAATGTCGACGAGGTTCAGACAGCACACCTATCCAGAGCAGAGAAGAGCTACCATAGGTGGTATGCTTGAATTCTTGCACGGCTTCAAGTATGAGCTACCATAGGTGGTCTCTTGCCCCTTTACGTTTCTGCATGTAATCTCTCGATCTTTCAATACCTAGAGCACAAGACTTGTGTAGGATGGGACTTGGTTGCAAAACTTTGTTAGTCTTTGTTCAGGAATTAGAGAAGGAATGACTTGTGCAGGAATTGTATGAACACGCTAGTGACTTAGATCGGGATTAGAGATAAGGTCTTTGTTCATTAATTTGCAAAAAATCATGTTTTAGTAAAAAAAATAAAAAACTATTATCAATTCACGGTTGCCCACGGGGACATCCCATCCACTTCAACAATGTAGATTTATTGGTTTTTTTTTTCTGCGAAAAGCTTTGAGCGAGGGGTATACTATATTTTTTTTTAAATTTTAGCTGTTCGTGATAGAGATTACGGAGAGAGATATACTCGACTGTGATTTTGGTTGATACAAATATTAGGCTTTTAACATATACTATAGTTCATTTGTAGATCCTATCTTCAAAGAATTCTCTGTTTAAAAGTTAGGTACTATAACAAAAATTAAAATCCGTTTTTAGAAGCTGTTAAAGAATATACCTATGTATATGTATATATGCATGTGCATGTTCTTTTTGACTGCGGCTTATGGCTTTTGGCTGCGGCTTGTGACTTTTAGGCTGTTTGTACGAGAAATTACGGAGTAACAGAAACTCACGTGTGGTTTTTGCCGATATAAATTAAAATCAGTAAACTATGTAACACAATTAACTAGTAATCCTATCTAAAAAATATTCTGTTTAAAAGTTAGTTACTGTAAAAAAACCGAAAAACGGTTTTTAGAAGCTCAAAAGAACAAAATCATATATGTGTGTTGCTGTTAAAATAGATTATCCGTGTATTTGACCCTTCCAAGAAACGTCCGGCAGAACAATTAATTCTGCCGGATTATGCGGGAAAGACAGTGGGTGTGTGAAACAAGAACCTCTTTGTTTTGCTTGACTTGAGGTCAACGCCCTCAAATTCCACATATCCTATCAACCACAGGACGATCGAATGCACATGTACTAATTTATATCCTTAGTTCAGGCCCGTTCGTTTCGGTTTCAGCTTCTAACTTCTGGTTTATTTTTTACTATTTATAATTTCGTCTTTTTCTGAATTTTTAGCTTTTTTTTGAGTTTTTTGCCGGTTCTTTTTTTGCCGTATTCGTTTGCGTTGTCTGTGATGAGCTAACATATTTTTTATATTTTTTTAATTTTTTTAAATTTAATTATGTTAAATAAGCCTCATCACCATTCTGATCTTTTCACCAACTACGATGCTTTTCACCATAAACCATCAAAAATAAGCCCAAATGATCACCACCTCAAGCTGATCTATCAAGCAAGTTGATTAGCCTCCCCATTGTAACTGCACTCTGGAGAGAACCAGTCAAAATCAAGTGACCTACGATATATATTTTTTTAGTCAAATTAAGTAACCAGTTCAATCCAAAATCACATTTAGTGTAAACATTAAAATCCAAAATCAAATGAAACAGAGCTTTGCATGCATCTTACTGAGAGTTTCAAAAACCTATTCTATCTAAAGTTCGTATGGATATTGGCTAAAGTTTCAATATTTCTTCAAAACATGTAGAGTTGCACCAAAATAGGACAAATCTCAAAAACTCGATAAACAATTTGCTCGTGCTGATTCTAAATATAGTATCACATGTCACACTAAGGAAAACCACCTAACGAATCGAAGCCAAAAAACCTCGGACAAGATTCCTCAAGAATCTGACTGCTCTGCAGAGCCGGTCTGATCACCAGGAAGAAAGTACGGACTAAAAATCTAAATTTTTCACAAATTTAAATTTATAATCTACATACGTTGACAATAATTCATCACAAATAATATTGGATCTTATCACATGGTCCCTCGCCTTCCACACAGACACTCTCCCATTCACTGCCCATCGCTTGCTCTCTCTCTCTCTCCCACGCATGGAAGATATGGGAGGCATGAATCCGAAGGACAATTCACCGTGATCAAAAGCACAAGAAAGCGATTACAAGATTGACTGGGGAAGTAAGGATTGGCAGGATGCAACTTGTTGGTAGGATGCAACTTTCTCAAAAATGTAATTTAAGACTACCGTAACTAGTGTTAGTGATATGCCCTAGAGGCAATCATGAAGATGATTGTATCATTTCTATGTTTATGAACATTTGAATAAAAATGTTATTTTGTCCCTTGAATAAATATCTTTCGTATTGATCAACAAGTATGTGACTTGTTCATGAAACTCTTTATTTGTCTTTTGATGTTATCTTAAATTATCCCTGATCTTATATCATTATGTGGGGCGATTATGATTTGTAAATCAGCACATGTATTGACTGATGATCATGTTTCACGGATCATGGATATGAGATATCAAATCAATAATATGGACACGTGTTAGAGAATATGATGTTGGATTGACCCATCATGAGACACTATGAGAATTGTTATATTCTTAAATGTCATCAGTTGGTCTCATACATAGTGTATGTATAATCCTTAGACCTGATGTCGTTATTGTTTCTTACATATGTAATAGTTTACTTAGGGGTTACCAAACACTACTCCGTAACTGGGTGGTAATAACGGTAGCTTTCGGGTTTGCTATGAAACATGCGGAGGAATATGAGCGATCAAGATGGAATTTGCTCCTCCTATATAATAGGAGAGATATCTCCGGGCCCCTCGATGTGGTTGGATTAAGAAAGTGTATGGCCATACCAAATGTGGTTGACGACTCGAACACGACTTCGACTTCCAACTCGTACACGACTACGACTTCTAAATTGAAAACAAGATTACAAACTCTAACAATTCTTGTACAGGTGCATGCTCTCTATGCTTGGCGCGGCGAACATGTCCTCTCAGTGGCGGATCCAAGAATTTTAGGATGGGTGTTCGAAATTACGAAAATATTGGTCAGTGGAAGGAAAACATAAAGGTCCACACTTCACAATAGCAATAGTTAAAGTACAATTTTTCATACTAGAGATAACATCTCAAATAATATAAAAAAATTACAAAATAATGTTAGGTTATCAAATAGGCTATCAAATAGAACACGCTTACCTTAGAAAACTAACTAGAAGCACATGAGTACCGATGAAGCACGAAAAGAACTTGAGTTCCAATAGCTTCGACTTGGTCTTTAGAGTTCGAGAGGACCATAAGAAACCGCAGCTATTACAAAGTGGTTTTTTCCAACAACCGCATGCATGTATCAAGTGTTAAATGATCGCAATGCTCACATCAAAAGCAATAATGATGCTCAATTAAACAAAGGTAAGTGCCGCAAGGTTCATAATCTGAGACCGATCATAGCCCCTAGCTTGGCGCAAGTGATTGAATTATAAGAGCAAAGACAGGATGCAATAAGAATGATCCAAAGAAGCGCCAACAAAAGAGATGTTTGTGGTTCTTTGTTAGAGATAAGCATGATATAGCTGAATGACGAAGTTCAATCAATAAAATCCATACTTTAAAGTAAATATAGGATAGGCGACTCGAATTATTCGATCTACTCACAATTCAAGAAGAACTAACATTTTGTGTAACGTTTCATTATTTGACAGCATATACAACACTCAATCAACCTAACTAATTAGATACTACCAAATTGTTATACACACCCATGTTTCTTTGCTTGTACATGTCATTATTTTATCTAATCCTACAATCCAATAGGATTTTGGTAGGATTTAATTGAAATTGAACTAAACCCCAACCAAATCTGAACTAAATCCCAACCAAACCCCTCATGGCCTCATCCAAGCATAGTGTCCCTTCTATATAAAGAACCTTCGACCTTCCAAGCAACAATTTTGTCCCATGATGAAAGAATGGCGAATGACCGAATGGAAATGCCAAGAAATGCACTTTCTCACTCGGAGACTGGAGCGAGGGTCGGAGCTCGGACCTCGAGGCGCGGTCGACGGCCCGGCCGGCGCGCGCGCGCGGAGCCGGACCGCGAAGCTTTGAGTGCGTCTCGCGGAAGCGGCGGGCGGTGCCGTGGAGCACCGGAGGTGCAGGCGGAGGGTCGGAGCCTCGGGCGCGGATCGGCGGTGGCGCGGCCCGGGCGGAGCTTGGCGGTCTTGAGTCTTTGGACTGCTGGAGCGGTGGGCTGCGGAGGCGGCGGCATAGCGGATATGGCGGGCGGTCGCCGACGGCGGAGGGCGGAAGCGGTCGTCGTCGGAGCGGAGGACGGAGGCGGCAAGGCGGCGGAGGTGGCGAGGCTAGGGTTAGGGTCCGTGAACGCGAACGCAATGGCGATCGGGGAGGGGACCGGGACCGAGGATAGGCGGGCAGCAGACGAGAAAATGGGCGGGCCACAGCTTCACGCGCCGCAGTCGCTATGTCTCTCGGGCGGTGTGGCTCTAAACAGTTGATTTGACCCAATTATATATATATATATATATATATATTATACCTCATATATACTAGATTTTTTGTCAAAAAATTTGGGTGTTCAGCTGAACACCCATGAACTACAGTAGATCCGCCCCTGTGTCCTCTGGTATCTCCCTAGTGAGTTAGTTCATGGAGGTGTCCAGGAACTAGAGCTTCTTGAGTCCCCCTATTTGGAGAGCTAGTTCGTGAAGAGCTCCATTTGGACTAGAGAACTCAAATTCCCAATGATTCAAAAATGCTGTTGGACGAGAGGTCCAGATTGACGAGATTGTTTAGCTTTCTAATGGAAGAAGGGATGTTATTGTTCAGGGAGCAGTTGGTGAGAAACAGCGTACGGAGGCCGATGAGGTCGCCGAGCCTCTCCGACAATGGTGACAGCGAGAACTCGTTGTAGGCGAGGAGCTCTTGGAGGGCGGTGAGGTCAGCCAAGAACCCCGGAAATTGTCTACATGTTTCCATGATGAATCTAACCCTCTTGAGATTATACTACTAATAGTGATGGTGCTAGTATAAATAAATCTTAACTAATCTAATACGTTGGATCAAAAAGAATAAATGGTCTGTATTTATTTTAGGGTACCGTAAAATAGCTCTTGCCGAAAGCCTAACTATAGATGAGTTGAGGGGATGACAGTGGCAGCAGGCCGCGCGGTTGGCGGGCAGTGTGTGTATGGTCCTTCACTTGCATAAACAATAGAGATACAATAGAGATGAATTTAGGAGGGAGATGAAAGGAGAATAGAAGGGGTTTGGGGAAGCAGAGACAAGGGTCGGTGAGATGGACATGTTAGATGCCACATATGGTATAAAGTCCATAGATTTCAGCTGCAGTTGTAGACACAGGGACGACGGCCGTCACGCTTCTGAAAGGTAGCGTTGATGATTTATATTGGTATGTCCAAGGAAAGATGGATATACCATTTTGTTGTAATTTGGAATGTAATGTCCAGAACACATATGTGCAGAATCACACTGAGGCAATGTAAGCCCCTTCAGCTGGCACATTCAGGTCAACAACTGCTGCAGCATCACGACCCTCTCGTTTGCGAGACAAGACACTCGCCATTATCAGAACTCGACCCATGCAGCTGAGCAGGCCGCTTTCCTACTTGTGTCGGCCCTATAGAGCACATTAAATGAAGGACGGGATTGACTCAAGCGATAATGTTGATTACAGAGCCATCGTACATATAGGCCACCTCCTACCATATCTACTCAACCGGCTTATAGTAACAGTATCCGGGAGGATAGGAGGAGATAAGGCAGCAGATATACACAAGCAGTAATTCCGCTAACACGCCCTCGCAGACTGAACGTAGGTGCTACAGACATTCAGGCTGGAACGAAACTCAGAAAAAATAGAGCTAGGCAATCCCTTGGTGAAGATGTCAGCATACTGCGAGGTGGTAGGAACATGCAGGACCCGAACGGCACCAGCGGCGACCTTATCGCGGACGAAGTGTAGATCAATCTCAACATGCTTGGTGCGTTGGTGCTGGACGGGGTTGGTGGAGAGGTAGACGGCGCTGACATTATCACAATACACAAGAGTAGCCTTGGCAGGGGGGGCATGGAGCTCATGGAGAAGTTGGCGGGGCAAGAAAGCTTGACCACGCAGCGTTGGCGGCCGCCTGCACTCGGCCTCTGTACTGGAGCGTGAGACGGTATGCTGCCGCTTTGATGACCAAGAGACCAAGTTGTCGCCAACAAAAACTGCGTACCCGGAGGTGGATTTTCGGGTGTCAGGGCAGCCAGCCCAATCAGCATCAGAGTAAATCACAAGATCAAGTGATGACGAGCGCCGAATAATCAGACCATAGTACAAAGTGCCACGAACATACCGAAGAATCCGCTTGAGCGCAGCAAGATGCGGCTCACGAGGATCGTGCATATGAAGACAAATTTGCTGAACGGCGTAGGTGATGTCCGGACGAGTGAAGGTCAGATACTGCAGAGCTCCTGCCAAACTGCGGTAGTCAAACGGAGCAGCCACAGGGGATCCATCAGTGGCAGACAACTTGGAGCAAGTGTCAACAGGAGTGGAGCACGGCTTACACGCAGCCATGCCGACACGCTCAAGGAGCTCCAGGCAATACTGTCGTTGACTCAGGAACAATCCAGAGGACTGGCGAGTAACACTGACGCCGAGAAAGTGATGAAGCTGGCCCAAGTCCTTCGTGGAGAACTCGGACTGAAGTGCAGTGATAGTCCATCGCAGCAAGGCCGGGGAGGAAGCAGTGAGCACAATGTCATCCACATAGAGCAGCAAGTAGACCATGTCGGCGCCCCAGCGTAGGATAAAAAGAGATGTGTCTGACTTAGCCTCAATGAATCCAATAGAGACCAAGTAGGTGGCGAACCGACTGTACCAAGCCCGGGGCGCCTGTTTGAGTCCATAGAGGGACTTGTTGAGGCGACACACCATGTCAGGGCGAGCAGAATCAACAAAACCAGATGGCTGCATGCAGTAGTCTGTCTCCTGGAGAGTACCATGAAGAAAGGCGTTCTTCACATCAAGTTGATGAACCGGCCAGTCGCGAGAAACAGCAATGCTGAGGACGGTGCGAACGGTGGCCGGCTTCACAACCGGACTGAAGGTTTCATCAAAGTCCACCCCGTACATTGGGTGAATCCACGCAAGACCCAGCGGGCTTTGTAGCGATCCAGGCTACCATCAGCATGAATTTTGTGGCGAAAAATCCACTTGCCAGTGACGACATTGGCACCTTGCGGGCGCGGGACAAGATCCCACGTCCTGTTGGCTTGAAGAGCAGCATATTCCTCCTCCATGACTGCTCTCCAGTGAGGATCATTGAGTGCTCCGCGATATGTGTGAGGTATCGGGGACAAGGTGGATACATGAAGATTCATCCTCTGTTGGGGAAGCCGAGTGCCTGCTTTGCTTCGTGTGATCATACCGTGCATGTTTACGGTGGGCGAGATGTCCAGGCCGGCTGGAGGATGGGCGCCTGGGACACGAGCGCTGCGAAGGCGCGTCGGAGCCCCAGTTGGTGGCGGCTGCAAGGGAGCCGGCTCGGTGGAGGTCAGCGGCCCAGCTGGGGAGGTTGGTGCAGCAGGAGGCGGCCCAGCCGATAAGGCTGGCCCAGTGTCTGAGGGCACCCCGCCGAGGGGACGCTGGTCAGGTGAGTAGGGCACGCACACCAGTGGACGACGGTGATCAGGCACCCCATATGTCGGTGGAGGGCCAGGAGCAGCTCGGGCTCCAGGCGCGGCCATCAAGGGAGCCCCACGGGCGCCAACAGGGGGCATCTCTGCAGCTGAAAAATCATCGAGGAAGGAAAGAGCAGCGGCACCAGTTTTATGAGAGAAAATGTCAGCATATGGAAACGAGTGCTCATCAAAAACCACATGACGTGAAATAATTACCCTGTTAGACACAGGATCGAAACACCGATACCCTTTGTGCTCGAGAGGATAGCCAAGAAAGATGCATAAAGTAGAGCGAGGTGTCAGTTTATGAGTGGCTGTGGCGGATAAGTTGGGATAACACTTACAACCAAACACACGAAGGTGATCGTAAGTGGGGTGTTGGCCAAAAAGAGCATAATAGGGTGTATGGCGGTGGAGGGTTTTTGTTGGGTGGCGGTTGATGAGGTGAGTGGCGGTGTGTAGAGCCTCAACCCAAAAGGATGCAGGAAGACCAGCTTGAAAGAGCAGGGAGCGTACAATGTTATTGATAGAACGTAGTATGCGCTCGGCTTTACCATTTTGGGGAGAGGTGTGGGGACAAGACATTCGTATGGTGACGCCGTTGGTGAGAAAGAAGGTGCAAGCCGTAGAATTGTCAAATTCCCGGCCGTTGTCACATTGGACGGCGCGAATGGAGGCTGAAAATTGTGTTTTCACAAAGGCAAAGAAATGAGAAAGAGTGCGAAAAGTGTCAGACTTTAACCGTAGGGGAAAGGTCCAAACATAATGAGAGTAATCATCAAGAATGACGAGATAATATTTATAACCAGACACATTAGCCACAGGCGAGGTCCATAAATCACAATGAATTAAATCAAAATTGTTTGAAGCTCTAGTGAAGGAACTAGTAAAGGGGAGGCGAACATGACGGCCCAATTGACAAGCATGGCAAACACCAGAAGGCTCGCCTTTGGAGGGAGGGATAGCTGAAGTGTGTGCAAGGCGAGCGAGAGCGTCATGTCCCAAGTGACCAAGGCGGCGATGCCACAAAGTACTGGAGCCATCGGCGGCGAGGAGGGCGGTGGGTGATGAAGGCAGGGCCGACGGGACAAACAGATAGAGATCCCTGGAGCTATTGCACCTGGCTACCTCGGTCCTGGTTAGAAGGTCCTTCACAGAAAAACCAAAAGGGTCAAACTCAATAGAACAAGAATTATCAGTGACAAAGCGTCGAACCGAGATAAGATTTTTGATGATATGAGGCGAAACAAGAACATTGTGTAGTTGAAATGAATGGCTTGTATGAGGAAGAACAGTGGAGCCGGTGGAAGCAATGGGTAGTAAAGATCCGTTGCCAACAATAATATGAGAGGGGCTAAAAGAGGAGGGGCTGTGGGATATGGAGAGAGTACCGGCATCCGAAGTCATATGAGAAGTAGCACCAGAATCCATATACCATTCATTTGTTGGCGGCGGCGTCAAGGCAGTGGTCGCGAAAGCGCTGGCGAGAGACTGCTGATCCCATTGGGGAGCTTGATTGCCAAACCAGCCTGAAGACGGTGGCGTCGGCAGTACGTGAGGCGAAGGCGGCGTCAGTTGCAGAGAAGCGCCCGGAGACGTGTGCGGCGTGGCCATGTAGTTGACGCCCGGGGCGCCATGCATCATGGGCCAAGGAGCCACGCCAGGAGGCCCAGCCAGCGCAGCGCCTGCAAAGGGGGGCAGCACCCGGTCTGGAGCCGAGAAGGCCTGGTGAGCGCACGAGTGGGCCGGGCCACATATGAATTGTGCCAGCCCATGGATTTTGCAGAGATGGCCAAGTTTGGCCTGCTGGGGCGCTGCCTAGACCAAAGGCATTCCCTTGACCGCTGCCTTGTCCGCTGTTGTCGCGGTTGCCGCGTTCTTGCCCCCGGCGATTCTGGCCGCCATAGCCATTGTTCGGGTTGCTTGGTGCCACCTTGCCCGCTGTTGGTACTCCCAGGTTTGCCAAAGCCGGTGGTGTGAGCAGGTTTGCCATGGCCGCCAACGCCCCCGGGCCCAGTGCCACCGCCCGTGGCAGCGAGGAGCACTGTTGTCGGCCCGGCAGGCCGATGTCCCTTGGTGATTTCTTCCAGGAGGAGTTGAGACCTTGCTTCAACAAATGTAGGAAAAGGCCGTTGCATAGGAATAAGGGTTTGGAGATGGGAGAACTTGTCGTTCAAACCTCTGAGGAGGGAGAGCACCAAGGTACGGTCGGCGACGGGTTCGCCGAGATCGGCAAGAGTGTCAGCCATGCTCTTCAAGCGACGACAATAGTCCGTTACCGAGAGATCGCCCTGAGCGAAGTTGTGGAACTCCGCCGAGATGTTGAGAGCGCGACGCTCTCGGTTGCCCAAGAATTGATGTTCAAGAGCACGCCACACGAACCGGGATGTGGCGTTGGCCGTCATGACAATTTCGAGGAGCTCTCCAGAGATCGTCCCATAGAGCCAGGCAAGAACAACGCAATCCATGCGTATCCAATCCGGCCGATCCGGACGAAACACGTCGGTGAGCACGTGATCCGACAATGCGTACTTGCCGAGGATGACGAGAAAAAGGCCGCGCCACTTGGTGTAGTTGCCGGCGGCGAGGTCGAGAGTGACCAGGACAAGTGCTTTAATGTTGAGGACAGCAACCGCCTGGGCATGAAGAGCGACAATGTTGGCGTCATCCAAGTCGACTTCCGGCAGGCTGGTGTAGACGGGCGCACTAGCGGCAGGCGTAGACCCGGCGTGCGCGGCGAAAGGATTCGCCAAATCGACGGGAAAGGAGGAGTGCAGCGCCGATGGAAGAGAGGCCGGGGGCAGCGGTGGCGTCGGCCCTGTCGACGTGAGGCCCGCGGTCGGCGCAGACGAGGTGGGAGGGTCAAGAGCCGTGCGCACTGCTTGGGCAGCAGCGGCGGCTGCCGCATTGATGATTGTACGGGCGGCAGAGGAGTCTTCTGCGGACGCCGAGGGATCCGGTGTGTAGGCCGCCTGAACGGCCGCAACTACTGCATCGACGGCGGCGTCCAGTATAGAATTGTTGGAGGCGGCGCTGTGGGTGGAAGGTTCGGCCGCCATGGTGGGAGATCGTTGAGAGAGTTATGGGTGGGCGGAAGCGAGGAGCGAAAAACGCTCTGATACCATGAAGGACGGGATTGACTCAAGCGATAATGTTGATTACAGAGCCATCGTACATATAGGCCACCTCCTACCATATCTACTCAACCGGCTTATAGTAACAGTATCCGCACAAGCGGTAATTCCGCTAACATTAAAATCAAGTGATAATACCTGAACAAGATTGAGCTTCATGTTCTTCCAGATTAGACTTCATTGATTCCGAGCTTTGATCAGCAGAATCCAAACAAAACTGATATCTCTGACGCCTTATCGAGGCCATTAGATTTGTGCAGAGCGGGTACAGCAATTCATTCTCTTTGCATTGGTACCTGCAAAATTGTGGAGTTAGTTCTCAAGTACAGCTACAATGGGAAAGGTCCATTAAAGCAACCTCTTACATTTGCTTGCAGAGCGTATCAACTACATCAGACAGATTTATGACATGCTTCATCGTATCCAAGACCTCACCATCTGTAAAATTCTGAAAGTCCCTCTCAAGGAAAGCAGAGTCTTTCGATATTGAATTCTAACTGCTGTTGCTGATCCTCGAATAAGTTTTTTAGTTCCCTTTCTTGGGAATCATCTCATCTTTGAAGATCTCATCGCCAAACATGTAATATGCAAATGGGTAAGAATATGAGAGAATGCGTCTTGACCTGAAGAGCCTGTTCAGTCCCTACCAGTAGCACCACCACATAACAAAAATTACATCAATAAAACCTACATCTCAAAGTTAATTTAATAAGAAAAGAGAGGGTAATATGAAGAAGAGAATTTCTTGCTAGTCAGTAATGCAAGTAGTGACAGCATAACAAAGAAGACATGCCAAGCCATATGACTTGAAGCTTACAATCTATCAGACGAGCAAGAAAGTACTGTAAATTCATTATAAGGTCCCATGTTACAATCCATCCATCCGATGATGGTCCAGTAGTTTGCACCAGCATAGAGCTCACATAGAAGTAGCTCTACTCATACAAGATCATGCCAGATTTTCAGTGATAGCAAGAGAATGCCTGTTGGTTTCTAAACAAAAGATGCAGTCTTTAGTTGTGGACCTTCGGAATTATGGCTATCTTTTCAGAAACATAGTGCGGCAATGTGGTTACTACAATAATAGCCAATGATGATTCTTCCACCCATAGGCACAACAGTGAACAGTGTCAACCAAGCTGTAAGGTGCTTATAGCTTGTAAGTGATAAATGTAATAAGGATGGTGACAATATTGATCCAATAGTTTCTTCAAGATACCTTCACACAGCCATCAGCTTTATTTCTAAGCCTTGGTTTATCCACATTGACCAGGCTAACATTCTGTATCTGAAGATCTTGTGAGATACTGTGGAAAGAAAATTCATACTGGGTTCTGATAGAGGAATATGACAGACATGAACCACATGTACTCCACACACACACACACACACACACATATATATATATATATATATATATATATATATATATATATATATATATATATATATATATATATATATATATATATATATATATATATATATATATATATATAGACACAAACACAGTAACGTCGATCGATCAAAGAGGATCGCTGGAAAGCCATCTATCAACCATAGCAAGGCACTCCCTGGGCATGTACTCCGGAGCTGTGTGGCCAGCGCCCTACATGCACATTAGTCGATCGATTATTTTGCTGAATTATATGTTCTATTCTATTCTATACGCTAGCTAGCTAGCTTTGAAAAATCAATCCAAATATATCCAAGTCTAACTGAAAATACCCGCCACGTACCTTCACAGTTGCGTACGTCAGGTTGTTGTTGTAGGTTCTTGTGAATCTAGGCAAGTTCAGAAGGAAAAAAAATGTGCAAGACATCAATATAAATAGAGAAATGCTATAGAACATTTGACTGTTTTTGAAGCCCAAAACAGTCAGATGATCAAGGGACGTTGGATCTCTATCCAACGATCCACTCATATAAGCACCCTCTCAAAAAAAAATCGAATATAAGCACCATCTCCAGAAAAAAGATCTGGAGCGTTGGATCACCATCCAACGTCCTAAAATCTGACTGTTTTTGCATCCAAAAACAGTCACATGTTGTATAGACACTCCCATATAAATAAATAAATAAATAGAGATGGTGGTCAACTCTTCAGTGGCAGATCTGATAACTTTGCATGACAAATAAGGAATTCTCTTTCTCTCTCTCTATATATATATATATATATATATATATATATATATATATATATATATATCGGTGTAGAAGGTATTTTCCTATATATATAGGAAGCCTCTTTTCTACACCCGGTGTAGTTACACCCTATATCGTATCTCGCAATGTAGGGAGTATCTCGTAACGGAGGGTATGTACGTGTAGTATACAAGTATTTAAGACCATCTAGGTGGTATGAACAACTTTTCGAAGTGTTATATATATTTTTTCGACATACTCCTTTTATGCGGTATATAAGGGTATTTACAAAATACGCTAAAACTATGAACTCTTTTACAAGTTTTTCGTGTGGTTCACATTAGAGTATCTTATAATTAAGTATACAAATGTACCTAAAGTGATAAAGGAGTATTTAAGTTTGTTTAGGTGTTATATTAGAGGTGGGTGTAACTACACCGGGTGTAGAAGGTATTTTCCTATATATATATATATATATATATATATATATATATATATATATATATATATATATATATATATATAGGAAGCCTCTTTTCTACACCCGAGTGTAGTTACTCCCTATGTCGTATCTCACAACGTTAGAAGTATCTCGCGTAACGGAGGGTATGTACATGTAGTATACGAGTATTTAAGACTATCTAGGTGGTATGAACAATTTTTCAGAGGTAGTATGTACATTTTTTTAGACATACTCCTTTTTATGTGTGTATATGAAGGTATTTCTAAAATATGGTAAAAACTATGATTTCCCTTGTAATATATATAAGTAGAATTGTGATTGGATCCTTACCCTACGACTTGGCCGGCGACATACCAGGGTCGCCAATCATCTGTGATGGACAGGTTAAGATATCTAATCCATGCTTGGGTGCCAATAAAAGATATTTTGCTGTCATGATCGCCGCTGCAACATTACAGGAACAAACAAAAACAGCTAATCAATACACAGTACTTGACTAGATCTTCAGTTAAATACATTTCCTTGCATAAGATTATGAGAGCGACATATGAAAGCTGGCTAGCTAGCTCACACACTACTACAGAAAAAGTTATCACAGACGGTTTTGTGAACCGTCTGAATTTATGGATCAGTGATAATAGAAGGTTATCAGTGTCCCTTACTTGTAAACCATGGCTCGGTATCCTTTGGTGATCAAGCTCGAATGGTACTCCACTGTACTGACGATGTCTTTCGTGTAAGGTATGTGAAAATCACATCTTTTCCATGAAGGAACCGTTCCCTGCAGTGAACATAAAAACATTTTGTAAAAATCCATTGATTGGAATTTAACTGAAACCATTTCTTAGAAAAACTCATAAAAACCATTTCTTAGAACCTTACCTTGTGAATACCCAAGCTCTCCCTCACAGTCTCATCATTTGCCCATACTTCGGATAGAAAGTAAGTGGCATTCTGAAAAATTAAACGGAGCACAACAGGAAGATCGAATTACGTACAATTTTTTTGAGCAAAATCAAAAGGACAAAAAATTACACGAAAATTAACCAAAACAGCCACGAAAAATCAAAAGGGAGAACTGTATCGAAAGATTATTTGCTCTTTACCCTGCAGATAGACGAAACTGCGGACTCCAGAAGCCTTTCTCTTCTTCCATCTCGCGACGTCGTCTTCTGAATGTTGAGGCTTTCGTATTCCTCGCAGCGTGGCTCCAAGACATGTATGTCATTTACATCCTTTACACACTGCATGCTAGATCTGCTGACTAAGTTGCCTAGCTCTTATGTAAGCACTAACACAGGTTCCAAAATAACAATCACAATATACATAGCAGCATATATGCTAGGATATAATCTTATGCCATGAATTAATTGTTCAAAGTAGCAGAAGGATCACTTACGTTGTCGATGGCTTGGACAGCATTGGTACACTGAATGTTCGATGGGCTGTTGTATTCTCCTCTACAGCTCTTCCGAGCAACCTACAAGTCGATCAATTTCAGTATAAAGTCGCTATTTTTTTAGTCTGATTAAGAAGCATTGTATTGGTTCAAGAGGTAGCTAGACAGCGAAGACAAAAAAAAATGTCTTAATTATGTCACCTCATAGAGTTCATCTGGTATAATTCCCATCCCATGAAGAAACGGAAACCGAGCGTTGCCATCAAACCGTGTTTCGTCAGTCAATGGATTGCCGGCGATGTAACCCTGAATATTTGTCCATACATGTAGATGAAAAAATTGATACATTTTCATATGGGCATGGATCCCTCAATAGAGCATTAAGGTTCGCAGATATCAGAAAATGGAGGATAAATGTTAGGTTGTAGCTGACAGTTTAGGGATATCAGAAAATTGATCAAAACAGAGTAAAGGGTGAATTATTGACTCGTCAAAGTAAATCAAAAGGGTGAATTATTGACTCGTCAAAGTAAATCAAAAGGGTGAATTATTGACTCGTCAAAGTAAATCAAAAGGGTGAATCGTCGACTCATCGAAAAATGAAAATTATGGCAACCAATTTATGCACTTATCAGTTGAAGTTAAAATAACACATAGACTCCAGTTGGGCACATATTTAAACTGAAATATTCAAGTCATAACATAAAGGTGTGCTTGTGCATTCGATATCTCCCCTAACATAAGTTTTTTTTTGTGTGTTTTCTACTCTTGTGTAACTAAACTAAACTAAACTTTTCATGACCTTAGTAGAGAGATAACCTGGCCCCATATTTCATGAACTAAAAAGGTGCAATGCAGACCTCAAAAGAGAGTAAAAATTACAATAAAAGTAAACATTCGGTGAATTGTACGAGTCAAAATATGGAAAAATTCCTGAACCTTGAGATTAAGACGTCGCTCATCACCGGATTCTATCCCTAAAATTGAAAGCAGCATGCGGTTAAAACAACGCACTTTGAAAGATAAATAATCCGTGTTCATGGGCAGAAGGATCGCGAAGAAAGTCTAGCTACCTTTAGCAATCTCCAAGGCGAGAGAAGGTATAATTATGCCGCTATACGAATCGCCGGCGATATAGAGAGGGTTCGACAAGAACTGTGGGTGCTCATCAAACCACTGCGGACAACGATGGAACGAAATAATCTCAGGAAAGAACGCAAATGAATCAAAGCATGGTGTTATGTATCTCTGCCATTTTTTTGTCTGCAATGCGAAGCGTATACAGAACAGAGGAGAGTCTCTGCTCTGAACTGACCTTTCCGAGGAAATCGTGCAGGTTTTGAACAACCGTGGTGTCACTGGGCACGAATCCGTTGTCCGCGGTGGCGTACGAGAAGCCAGCCCCCGCCGGAGAATCCACAAAGATGATATTGCTCACCTGCAATACAACCATCAAATCAAACAGATATTGCTCAAGCTAGAATGTCAGTGAAGGAAGGAAATTAAGAGATGAACACACGCAGAGATGAACCTTAGTCCAGGACGCTGTTTTGTAGAGCAGAGTAGGCAGCCCTCCTCTGTAGCCGTCGAAATCAAAATACAGAGGGCCTGCACATACGATTGAAGTTGAAATATATATATTTTTCTAAAATTTCAGCAGGATAGTTGGTTAACAAGCAATAATTCCAGCCATGCCCAATACAACAATAGCATCAGAGTTGACGAATTCGCTTCGGAGAGGTCTCAGTTGCCGCTGGATCGATCCATACTTGTCCATCCATCCATGCGGCTAGCAGGTATGGACGGAGCGAGGGGTTACCGATCTCGTAGGCGATGGCGGAGAAGACGGAGCATCCGGGCCCACCCGTCAGCCAGAGCAAGACGGGGTCCTCCTCCGGGCTGCGCTCCGACTGGATGAAGTAGTAGAAGAGGCTCACGTCGTCCAGCTCCACGTACCTGCCGTACCATCGCATCAGCGATCGTATCCACCATTAGCCAGTGACGGACGGACGGACGGACGGCACCTACCCTGTTTCGAGGGAGAAGGGCAGGGGGCCGCTGAATCCGGGCAGGCGCGCGACGGCTTTCCGGCTACTCACCGACGGCACGGAGGAGCTGGGCCGGAGGAGAAGAACAAAGAGGAGAACAACAAGGAGCAGCAGGAGCACCCTGAACAGTGCCGTCGCCGCCATAGCCGAGTCGTGACCAAGCTAGCTTTCTGCTGGTGCCTTGATATATAGCTCGTGCTCGTGGCCCGGGAGGGGAACACGCAGGCGGCACACCAGCCTAGCACTTTCAGCTCCAAGTTTTTCAACCAGCGTAGCGAGAAAGGAAGCAACGAATTGACATCTGTCGTCTACGGGCTGGTGGTTGCATTGAATTTCAGCTCCAAGTTCTTTTTCTTCGCATTGAATTTCAGCTCCAGGTTCTTTTTTCTTTCTTTTCCTTCTTTCCTTCAGCTTGTCAAATCGACTTGTCGTGGGCAATAAATTAGGTGACTGTTCTTTACCTCACAAGACAGCGGTTTTAAACTTTATTCTGATCTAACTTTCAAACGGAGTATTTTTTTAAGACGATGTCTACAAGTTAAACGATCTACACGTTAAAAGCCTAACATTTGTAGCAGCCAAAATCGTAAGTGAGAATTGTCTCTCCGTAATCTGTAACGTAAACAACCAAAATTCAAAAATTTCAGCCAAAAAGCAAAAATCGTAGCCGAAAAGAACAGACACCTAGTGCTACAAGTATGTGGGTGGATGGTGAGCAGGCCCTTTGTTGGCATACCAGCTTGTGTTGCACGAGTTGATGTTCGTCAAGCCAAAGGTGTCAAACCTGCCAAGAGTTTTACAAACAAACAATTTAGTCAGATAATTGACACCTCTGCCAGACTATCACAACAAAACCTGAGGCACAAAAGTTTTAAAGATGCATATTCACCTTCTTCAATCTCCTCGTGGTCTGAAGTTGACGCAGCAAGAGTGAGTGCTGACATAGCAAGAGTGAGTACTTTTGGTACCCAACAAGCACATATGGAAATGAATTATAGATGCAAAATAAACAACAGGAGTTGGGCTTTATGATTATCTCTTTCTTAACAGTAGTTGTTAACACTACTACAGAGAAGGTTATCATAGACGGTTCGTAACCGTTATCACAGACTGTTTCTGAACCGTTTAAATTTATATGTAAATATACATCAAATTCAGTAATGCCTCTGGAGTAAATATATATTACTTAGTTGTTTTCTAGGGTCAATAATGCCGTCATGTTGTTATACTGAGACCGTTTACATATATAGAAGATAGTAAATACAAATTTAACTGCTTGTATTTACATATGACCAAACAGCGTGGCCAGTCACTTCTTACAATTGATTAAAAAAGTAGAAACCTAACTGCTTCAAAGTTTTTCTAGTGGCAGAGGTAGCATGCTATCCGTCTTTAAAACTTCGTAGGCGACGTGGTTGGTATCGGATGGTTCGGGATTATCAATGAACGAAACCCGAAATACTTCCACCTGCTGACGCGCTTGTTCGAGTGTCTCCCGAAGACCCTCTGAATGGACAATCAAGTCGATTTGAGCCCATATGCTTTCTTCCCTTGCTTGAGTGATCTTAACAAGGTTGACTCGATGGCTCGCCGCCTCGACTAAGCAATCCAAGCGACAGCAAGCCTCCTCGAGACATGCAATGTCATTGTGGAGGACCATGTCGAAGGCGAGGTTAGCTCACTGAAAGTAGGAGACCAACCGGAAGACACAGCAAATGAGGATGTCAAGACGGTGGAAAGGTGGTCGTCACCTGATCTGGCAAATCCTCGGACATAGGACGAAGGACATTGTTTGTACATTGTCCTTTCGTAGCATTTGCCAGCGTACGACCGGCAAGGTGCTCATATAGGATAGCCATATAGGCCATCAATGCCAGCAACAAGGAAGAGTAGTGAGCCATTTATTTATGCTTGAGAGACAAGAAAGATAGGTGGCCGGTGAGAGACAAGGAGCAAGGAACATCAATGTGGGGATTAATCTTTGGTGATGGATGATTATTTTTATATAACAAGGAATAAATTCGGTGCATGAGATGAAGAGATGCATTGGGGAGCCGAAATGATAGAAGAGGCACGCATCGGGAAGACGAAGAGCCAAACATCACAGACGGTTCCAAGTACAAACCATCTGTGATAAGTAATTATCACAGAAAGTTCGTATTAATAATTATCTGTGAACTATCACATACGGTTCTAATTAAAAACTATCTATGACGTCTACAATTATCACAAACGATTCGTATTAATAATATTCTGTGAACTATCACATACGGTTCTAATTAAAATTCGTTTGTGACATCTGCAACTATCGCAAACAGTTCTTATTAATAACCGTCTATGAACTATCACATGCAGTTATTAATAAGAACCGTCTGTGATAGTTGTGTATCACAAACGGTAGACAGTCTCGCTTATAAAACCTTCTGTGATAATTACAATACAGAAGGTTCCCTATGAACTGTCTGTGATGAGGCGTTCAGTATAACTTGTTTTTTAGTAGCGTAAGCAATAGCATATAATAACTTAAAAAATGAGCATTTCAAGAGTTTGTTTAACTTGGAGGAATGATTATAGCAAGTATGCTTATCAACAACAATTCAAAGACTACTTATGCCAATGTTTTGGATTCACCCACAGACACAACTTCATATACTGGAGGCATGGTGTATTCGAATACTTCACGATTCTACAACGTCTGCCCAGCTTTGCTCGCACAATACCCCAGTTAGCTAGGCTGTGGATACCAAGGTGTAATACTACTCTGAATATCTATTCCTTCCACTCGGTAAGTTAAAGATTATAACTTGTGCCGGCTCGGCTTGGCCTTGGGGCGGGTTGCACCCATCACCTGAAATAATCACCTACTGTTGTGAGAACTGGATGGGAGATTCATGTAGCACTGATCACTCATTGGCCGATACACTGAAACAATATGTCGACTAGGCCCGGTGGCATGACATACCATTCAAAGGCTAATACACTGGAAAAGCATGATGGTAGGTTCCAAATCTGCAGAAGTTCATTCCACTGGAGTAGTATACAGATAGGTCCGATAAATCGATCGTACGGTTGAGCGTTAACTATGTCATTTGCATGGCACAAGTGGATTTCATCCTTATAAACTTTAGGTGAGGGGCATAGCCACCTTACTGACAACGGAACCAGTTTAATCCATATCATAAACCATTCATATTTCATGATCTAACCAATTTATGATTTTGTGGAAATACTCAAATTTTATCATAGGTCAAACTCTACCTTTCTGTCTACAGCTTTAACAAATTATCAGCCTAAGTTCAAAATTACCATCAAATTTATGAATTCTAAACATTTTATCATGATACTAGGCTGCCATATGCAATTTTAGCAAGATATCAGTTGCACCCTAGGATACCATATGCAATATTAGCAAGATACTAGTCTAAAATAAAAAATACCATCAGTTATACCTAAAATACCATTACCAGTTTTAGCAAATTACCATCCTAAGGTGCCATATGCAAGTTTTAAACAAACTACTGGTCTAGATTACGAAATTACCATCGTTTATAGACAGTCTAAAAGAATAACATCAATTAATTGCAAATACAAAGAGTTATCACGTGTAACATTAAGAAATTACCACCAGGAAGTGCGAAAGTTTTACAAAAGTTATCATCAGTTACACGGTTAAGTATACATGTAGTTGATAATCTACATAGTTACTGTACTTATTGGTTGCGGTGTAACTGGTATCATGTGTACATGTAGCCATTGGCGGACCCAGAGCCAAATTTTAGGGGGAGGGGGGCTAGTGGGACATATGTACAAAAGATAAACACACTAAATATAAAGTGAACTATATTTTGCAATTGAGAGACCATATGGAGGTGTCCCCAAGTCCTTTAGGGGGTCTGTATGGTACTGTTCATGTATACGTATAGGCACTGTTTACATATACGTATCTGCATGCGCACGACGTGCGCAAGAATAACTCACGACATGCCCGTCGTGGCACAAAGCGCGGGCGGTTGAAGCCCATGTACTGCATATTTGGTTTCCTACAAATGCATCAACGGAAGAACAGAAAAGCTGCGACTTTCAGGCAGCACCAAAATCTAATTCTCTCGCGTGTGTTTGTGTTCATCTCGCTCGCCGCGTTCCGGAGGAAACTGCGCGTGATCCGAGCCGAGTTTTTAGATCGGCTCTAACATCACCAAATTAAATAATTTGATTGCAACGAGAAGGCAAGAAGTTGTAAGATCATATTGCTAGGTCTAGGATATTTTAGTGATGAATAATTGATAATATAGATGATCAATAATTGACAACATTGGTTGTGATACTACTTTATGGTGTGTTACATGTGTGTGGAGTGACATTGGTCAAATTGGAGAGAACTTGTGCCGCGAAAATGTTCTCTGGTCTTTGCATGTGCAGGTTAGGCATAGAGATGGTCATGGTCAGTGATGATGAAGACTAGGATTAGGAGGGGGAAATCTGAGGTCTAGGCGGTCGAGGATGTCACGAGGTGGTCGGGCTCACGCTGGAGCACGTGGAGATCAAAGGTGGATGATGCGTGGAGAAGCTATGGGAGGTGCGGTCCTGTAGGCTTCGACACGTGATGAGTTGGAAAATTTAGAATTTTGGAGAACCCGTGTTAGGAAGGGTTTCATGTCTCTTATTTGTTGGAAAATTTAGAATTTTGGAAAACCCGTGTTAGGAAGGGTGTCTAAAAATTATGGGTATCTCGTTTCCTTCGCCAAAGCCGAGACGTGTCCTCAACGTCTTTTCTGATCTGGTCGATTCCAAGACACGGTCATCCTCGTTGCTGAATCCATCGAGTCGACGACTCGGTTATTGGCGGCACATCCGGGGTCTCCGCGCAGGCGCAACAGTCCCAAGGTGAGCTTGGGAATTGCAATCATTCACCTCCTTTAATTGCCATCAACGATCCTACAGAAGCCGTCATTTGATTTACTTAGGATGAATGCACAGGACATGCTCACATGTGCGGAAACCCTTGATGATGTTGATCCGGATCTCGACAGGCCGCCGACCGCCATCCTTTTCTCCTTGCTCACGATGGGGATGCGTGCGACCCTCGCACATGCGTGCGATTTGAACGGAAGAGAGTGATCAGCTGGTGTTGTATAGGAATGCCATGCACGTTGGATTAATAAAGGACAAATTGCAAGAAACCCTAGGAGTCCACGAGAGCTTTGATTCCGTTAATGTTTGGTCAATACGTACATACTCCTACCTGAACCACCTAGTTTATAGTATACAGAGGTAGCGATGGTATGCTTGAAAAATGTTGGATTTAAACTCCTAATACTTCTTGGAAATAATCTGTACCGGCTATAGTTTCACCAGCATATAAAACCGCTCCATTTTTGTTTGTAGAAAAGAAAATAAAGGCGTATTTTCTTGGTAGCGTAGTGCTCCTTAAAAGATGCTTGGACAATTGGTCATAAAAAAGGTTAAATCGGCGGTTTATCACATCTGCACAGATCTTTTCTTTTTCTTTTTTGTTGAAGTATATTAGCCGTCTTTTGTCATTAGTTTAAGCTGTTAGATGAATTGGTTGGTGCATACAAATCAACACTTCTGACCAAGTTAACTGTACCAGCCCTGCTTCTTTGCAGAACAAGAGCTAGCAGATATTCAGATAATGATATGTACTGAAGAGTAGTTTGCATTACGAATGAAGCTTTCACAACTGTTCCTTGTTTATGGGTACACCTTCCTTACACCTTTCCATCTAATACAATTAATAATCTTCCAATGTGATGAACAGAGTAACTACCACTTGAGGCTGCAATTTACACAATCAAAGAGGGTTACCAGAAACCCACCTCACAAACATAGCAAGGCATTGCCTTGGCATGTACTCTGGAGCAGTATGTCCACCACCCTAATTCACAAACCAAAATATGTTATATAGGGAACTAACTTTTATCTTGGTTATCAAATCATGCTGCAATCTTGATATTTGATATAGCAAACCAAGAAAGTGCGCTGCAACGGAAAATTGAGAAGAGAAGGAAATCCAGGGCTCCTACCTTCACAGTTGCGAATGTGAGGTTATTAGCGTATGACCTTGTAAATCTGCAGATAAGATCTCTGGTCAGACTGTTGCAGAAGTTCCTCTTGAGCATAATAAGTCTTTCAGTTGCAAGCGATACAAATCTCAAAAAAAAAAAAAGCAAGCCATATATGATCGACAAAGCAGTGCTCAAAGTGCTGGAGCATGCATGAAAAACTAGAATTTGATTTGACGTTCAGGCAGTAGTCTGCACTACCGTCTATTTGTTCCAAACTGTATCCAGTATTCTAAACCAGTTGTTGCAGTTATATGTGACTCACCCTGCAACTTGTCCATCGACATACCATGGTCTCCAGTCAACCACAACGGAGAAATTCAGAGACTTAATCCAGGCTTGCGTGCCGATGAAAGGTACAACCATGTCATGATCACCACTGTAAATCAGACTTGTGTAGCCTCTAGTGGTCACATCCAGATGGTATTTCACTGAACTTTGAATATCACTAGTGTAGGTTATGTCGTAGTTGCATCTTACCCATGAAGGAACTGTTCCCTGCAATGTTAGAATAGAATGGATCAACCTTACCTTCACAAAAATTTATCAGTTGCTAGGCTTCTTACAGAGCCTTTGGCAGGAAAAAGATTGTTCAAGACACTGCTGCATGAGCTGTCTGTCATACCTTGTGGATACCGAGAGCCTGTCTTACTGTGCCATTGTTTGCCCACATTCTCGACATTTTATATTCTGCCGTCTGTGAAGAAATACGAGATGTCAGATAAGATTACCTTATGCAAAAGGTACAAGTATAGAAGAGAGGCAAAGCTCCTTTGGCCATTAACTCTACACTCTGAAGAAATATCAGACAGGTGAAGCTCTGCAGTGTAGTCTTGGAGTTGGAGCATCTCCTGTATGCCTGAATTTAGCTTCGGCCTGTATGGATGATGCCTTGCAAAAGTGCATAGGGGCTCCAGAATGTGATTTGAATTTATGTCCTTGACACACTTTACAAAGAGACCATTTGTCACCTTTGAAAATTGAATGAAAAATAATTGGTTGGAAAAAGACTTAAATAATGTTTATATGCACCTCATCTATGGCATCAAGACTAGTTGTGCACTGAACGCTTTGGTGGCTGTTGTCCTCCACGCTGCAGCTCGTCTTGTACGCCTGAAAATAGCAAGACACAAGTAAAGAAACTGCTATACATCTCAAAGACAAATAGAAAGCCACTATTACTTTGTCAAATATAACTCAATGTTAGTGTGTAGCTATCTGCAAGCTTCATTGCTTACCGTTACACATGAGGCAAATAATGGGCAATTTTTTCTCACTGCCAAAGAGGCAGAACTCTGGAGGCAGAGGACTAGTGTGAATTTATTCAACACATGTAGTAGTGACATTGGTAGAACTCGAGGGATGGCGGAGACTTCGGAGGAAGTAGGGGTGTGGGCGAGAGGCCTGGGCCTTAGCCCCTTGGCGGCGTGTGGGAGCCGTGAGGCGAGGGCGCTGCTGGAACAGAGGAAAAGGGTGCGGCTGGGAAGCCCGCAACCGGATGTTGCTCTGCTTGTTTATTCAATCCCCTGGTGAGGCTATTTATCCTCCCTAACAAATCAATCTAGATTCTAATACTTATGGAAAGCAAAGAAGTAAACCTAATGAGGAAAGGACTTATGAGTCCAGTACTCTTTCTACTAGCCGGTTTGTAGAGTTCCCGTGCGTTTCCGGCGCGCATACGGGATGCCGGTCATAACAGACATATTGCAAAGGAATAACATATTATAATTACCCCACTGAAAATGTGCAGTTTACCATCTGAACTACAAATTTGTGCATTTCATTGAAGTACAATTTAACACTTGGGGTCATGGATCAGTTTGGTAAGCTCTCTACTTTGATTTGGAATGTACAGGAAGCGTGTCAAATCTGCCAAAAAAAAAAAACTCAGCAGCTCTTTGTTTTGGAGGATGCTATTCAATTTTACCTCGTACATTTCGTCAGGGATGAGACCCATCCCATGAGCAAAAGGAGCTTTCGATGGCTTATCAAAGTGATCATCTGTGACTGGATTGCCCACAAGGTAGCCCTGGTCATGTTATGTCAGATTACTAGGGGGCAAATCACACTAATCTAACTTGTAAAAAACAATTACTACAGAACCCAAGATATCAATATAAACACGGCAATTTCTCTCCATTAGCAAGTATATGGTAGAATCCCCAAACCTTTAGATTAAGAGCTGGTTCGTTGCCAACTTCTTTACCTGAAAAAGTCACTGATTACTTTCTTCACAAAGCAAAATGTGTTTATTCAAGAACTGAAAGGTACGAGAGGTTACCTCTGGCAATTTCAAAGGTGACGGTTGGCACAATCATACCGGAGTATGAATCACCGGCAATGTAAAGAGGATTTGACAAGAATTCCGGGTGCTCATCAAACCACTGCAATATTACAAATGGAGACAATAGAACTGATTTTAGCATGATTAGTGAGGGCTTATTTTGACAAACATAGTGAGGGCTTATTTTGACAAACATTTGTCATCAGTTTGTGTATAACATTAGTGGTTGGGGCCTGAGACCGAAATGCAGGAAGTCTGACCTTTGTGAGGAAGATGAGGATTTGGTTGACAGCTTTGGTGTCACTTGAGCTGTATCCTTGCTCTGTTTTGGAATATGAAAACCCAGTTCCTACTGGGGAATCAAGAAAGATTACATTGCTCACCTGAAATGTGCAAATTAACGATCAATTAGTAAAAAGTTGCATTAATTAGTTCGTGGGATAGAGAAAGAGAGACGCATGGGTTGAATCAAATTAACCTTGGTCCAGGAATCTGGTTTGTAGACCAACTTAGGCAAGCCATCGACGTAGCCGGGAAGGTCGAAACCGAGAGGGCCTGCATATATATATCTTACAAGTTTGAGCAAAGTCGACTTGACATCATAATATGTGTAATGTATGTATATCTTTGGCTATAGAACCAACCAAAACATGAATGGAGCAACACCATAGATGCCAGACGTATTAAATTGTGACATACTACTCCTAGAAGTATGCCTGCTTGCATGGACATATGTACATGTCTGCTTGCAGACACCTGCAAGGCTTGTGGACACTTGGCTTGAAGGCCGCCAAAATAGAGTTTTTTGCCCCCATACTCAAACGAGGCGTATGCTGTTTTTGGCTTACTTATAAGCTTATTGCTACGGTTTATAGCTTTTAGACTGTTCGTGAGAGAGAGTACGACACGTGCGATTTTAACTGGCATAAATAAAATCACTATAGCTTACCTACAGACCAACTAGAGAGAGGGAGAGAGAGAGTACCGATCTCGTAGACGAGTCCGGAGAAGGCGGAGCATCCGGGGCCGCCCGTGAGCCAGAGCACGAGCGGGTCCTCCTCCGGGTTCCTCTCCGACTGGATGAAGTAGTAGAAGAGGCGGACCCCATTGCTCTCATCCACCTCCACATACCTGCAGGATTGCTGCCTCAGTTCAGTAATTAGCGATGGATGGAAGGATGAATGCATGATTCGAAGAAGAGATCGGACGATATCATCCTGACTGACATATCGATGATCCTTAATTAGAAACCGTACCCTACATAACATACCCTGTTTGGAGTAGGAAGGGGAGGGGTCCATGGAAGCCAGGGAGATGGGTGATGAAGCTTTTGTTGTTGCGAATATCTTGCTGGGTGAAGCTGGAGGAGGAAGAAGACGGGGAGGACAAGCAGCAGCAGCAGCAGAGGAGGAGGAGACCAACAAGCAGTGTGAAGCTACGCCGCCGGCTGATGCGCGTCGAGGCAAGCAGAGCGCCGCCGCCACCGCACTCGCCTCTTCTTCCCGTCATTGCTTCCTCTCCTTTTCCTTGGCTGCGCAATCTCGAACTGGAAGGAAGCTCCTTTCCTTCGACGACGACAACAACAACAAACAATTAAAAAAAATGCTCAGCTGAAAGTTCAGAAAACCAGATGATCTAGGGAGAGGAAAAATTTAGTACTAATCACGAGGCCGTGCAGTGCAGTGCAGCGCGGTGCAGTAGAGCAGCAGACTAGTGAAGTCCTGCCGTTCTCTGGGAGTGGCCCCGCTCGGTTAGGTTAAAAAGTTGTAACTTCTGGTTAAAATTATATCCTAGCAGTTAGAATTTTACTATAGATAAATGTAGCTTATTTAGCGTAGTTAAAATTAAAAAAATTTAAAATAGAAAAAATATGTTAGCTCATCACGAACAACGGAAACGAATACGAGAAAAAAAGAACTGTTAAAAAAAATTCAAAAAAGTTAAAATTTATAAATAGTAAAAAATAAACTAGAAACTGAAACCGAAACGATAGGATTGGTCAATGTACCTGCCTTCTTTTGGTTGGGCGCACATCGAAGCGACCCGTTACTACATCCACCTGCATTCATAAGAATATCAGGTCCTCTTCTTTTCAGCTTTTAAAAGTCGCTTTTACTTTCTACAAGAATTAGCTTCTAAATAGAGTATTTTTTCAAGATAGTGTCTACTAGTTAATTGTAGTACATACTTTACTGACTTCATTTATATCAGCAAAAACTGCACGTGAATTTCTGTTACTCTGTAATCTCTCATGCAAGTCGCCCAAAAGTCACAAGCCGCAGCCAAAAGCCACAAGCCGCAGCCAAAAAGAACAGGCCCTCAGTTTAGCGTGCGATCATCCAGCAAGCTCTTTGTTTAGGAGAGAAATATAGGCAGAAAAAAATTATTGAAAAATATAAACCTTCCCTTCTTTATCTCTAATCCCTCTGGGCCTATTTGGCACGGCTACGGTTTATGGCTTTTAACTAAATTTTTTGAATTTTAGCTGTTTACGACAGAGATTATGGAGAGAAAGATACTCATTTGTGATTTTGGTTGATAGAGATGTTGGGTTTTTAACATGTACTACAATTAACTTGTAGATTTTGTCTTAAAAAAATATCCTATTTAAAAGTTAGATACTATAGTAAAAATCAAAAACCGCTAATTTCGGTGCAAAGAACATGACCGAACCTATTCTCTCATCTTTCAACGATAGTTGCATCACCTCATTAATGGTTTTATAAAGACAAAAGATATCGTATAGTACTTCTCAACGGATGGAGTATTAAACTAGTACAAGAAACCTAGCTAGCTCCTGGATTGCCCCTTGCACCTGCTAGTAGCGTAGTAGATTAATTAATTTGACTTTGACTGAGATGATAAAATTGGTTATACTACTTGCACGTACTGTAGCGTGTACGTGCTACTACTTACAGCATTTCTAATGGTGACACTTATATAGCAATATCTTATAGATTGCTATCTCATATAGATAGATATTATCCTTTTAATACATGATATATATCGTTATGTAGGATCGAAGATGGCAACAAAGGAGGTGAATAGAATCTCAAATTTTCCCAAAAGTATTCCCTAATTTTTACTCCAATAGTTATGAAAAACTACGAAGATGAAGAGTAAAGAATAAATCAACAGAGACTAATTTAAAAGAGAAAAACCATTGTGGTCGAACAAGACCAGAGTGGTAGGAAAAAAGACATGTGTAGTCGAACCAGACAATACGGGCGAGTTTCTTGATGAACTTGCTGCCAAAGTATCTAGATAGGTAGAGATATATTTTCTGAGATTATCTCCATCTTTTATACGTTCTTGGCATAGTAAGATCAAGAAGAGGGATGAGAGGAGAAGAAAAACCAACCAAATCAAGAGTAAATCAATCAAGATAAGAAATAGCCTTGAAGCTGGTCAAAGATTGATTCTATTGCTGCTTGATAAGAAAACTTTTAATGTCACTACACCTTAGAGAACAGAGAGCATACCAAGCACTCTACTCTCAAACCCTAACCCTAAACATGACAGCACAAGAGAAATAGGTTGGATGGATAACAAGTCTCCGTCCTAACCCCTTTTATAGATAGGCTAGCCAGCCACATCACCCCATATCCACTTAGCACAATGGGGAACCCGGTAACCCCCCTACACGGGTTTTACTCACACATATTTACTTATGCACGTTTTTCAAAGTGTATAAGCCCGAATCCGCTAAATCTTTAGCCCTATCCATCTCGATCAAATTAGGAATATTTTAACCTAAACCGCTCTCCCAAGCCCCACACATATACCACATTTTTTTTATCTAAGATAGTTTATGATATTTTGACCAAACTATCATATACCCTTTGCTGACCTGTCATCACCATCCTTTACAAACAATCATCATGTTTGTCACGTGTTTTTCATCCACCCCAGCACTAATCATATATGGCATGTTAATTAAATCTATAGATGATACTTACATAGAACCATTGGAGGTGCCTTAGTGACTTTTTTAAAAGAAAAAAAGCCTAACCGGGTAGCTTAATTGCAGGTCGTGCACGGCGTCTACATTCTAATCAGTTGATTGCTGCTCCAGTTTCTTCTTAAACTCCGAAATAGGCGGCGGCTGCTGCTGGCTAATACTAACACCGGAGTACGTACTAATTTACTGCTATCCGATCAGGACATGGATCTCAACCAATCAAGATGCTCTAATACTATTATATAATGGTCTACTTGCTACGAGTATATGTATAAATATAGGGCATGTTTGGCAACAGCTGCGACTAAGGGGGTGCTCACTATGGCTTATTTTGGCTTAAGCTTATTGGCTTAAGCTTATTTTGGCACTATTCATAATTTCGTCTTTTTCTGAATTTTTGACTTTTTTGCGCTTTTTTGTCGGTTCTTTTTTTTCTCGTATTCGTTTGCGTTGTTTGTGATGGGCTAACATATTTTTTATATTTTTTAATTTTTTTAGATTTAATTATGTCAAATAAGCCTCTCATCACCATGATGTTTTTTTCACCATTCTGATGTTTTCAAATATGTTCTTCTTCACTTTCAGTAGAACCGATCACCACCTAATACTGACGTGGATCTCAACCAATCAAGATGCTCTATTATTATTATATAATGGTCTACTTGCTACGAGTATATGTATAAATATAGGGCCTGTTTGCCAACAGCTGTGGCTTATGGTTTTTGGCTGGAATTTTTGAATTTTGACTGTTTACGGTACAGATTACGGAGAGAGATACTCACTTACAATTTTGAAGGGTACAAAAGTTGGGCTTTTAACGTGTACATCGTTTAACTTGTGGACCCCGTCTTAAAAAATACTCTATTTAAAAGTTATGTACTATAGCAAAAATCAAAAGCCATCGGTTTCGAAGAAAAAAAACAGATACAAAATTTGTCATCAATGAATTATTACCCGTCACTCTCTCTCTCTCTCTCTCTCTAGTCCCCGGTTACGTACCGTCCACCGGAGCATGGAGACGAAAACGTCTGTTTCACGAGTGCTGCTCCATGTTCCTTGCTAGCTAGTGTTTCTTCTTTTTCTTAAGTTGCAGCTGAGCTAATTATTACTCTCTCCGCTTCAAAATATAAATAATTTAGGGCATTGCCACAGTCTCTAAGATAACACTTTAACCAACAATTGTTATAAAAAATATGTTATTTCAAATAAAAATAATTATATATTACGAAAGCATATTTCATCATGGATTTAGTAACATCAATTTCATGTCGTCAATCTAGGTAATTCTTTATATATTACTGATTTGACCAACTTAAATCTTAAAACGACTTATATTTTGACACGGAGGGAGTAAGATGGACGACGATGTAAAAGAAATTGTTCCTCGATGATTTGAAACTAACCTTTCAAGTACTTCAACGAACTCCTTAACAGATGAAAATCAAAATAATTCAAACTTTGATTTGAAATAGGCACTTTCTCCATCATGGTTCTTGGGAGGTGACATCGGCTATTTAATAAGAGATTTGAAATATTTCAACCGTGTAAACCAGGAAGTTATACGAGTAAAAGATTATAGCTTGTTACCACTAGACACGCAGTGCAGCGGAAGAAGAGTTGAAGCAGCCCAGTTCAACGAAACGCGTGTCGATGTAATGGAAATAGTCGATCATCTAACGTGTCGATCAGTGTCCTTAGAATGCGATTGTCCTCAAGCTATAGTCGATCTCCATGATATGAATGTGTATTCTCCTCATATTGTCCCGAACAGTGCTTAGCAGCAGCTCTACCGAAATCCACACATCCGGGATGGAACATCGTGCGCCGATATGTTAGCACCAACGTGCACAGCCGGGCTTTCAGAAGGAGGCAGTTAGAATTTCGGTGGGTGTGTATTTCTCGCATGCAACCCATAGCCCAATGCACCCCTTTATATAGAACCTCCGACTGGATCCTTATCTAATACGAGTAGATATCGTATCTCACTTGGAAAGCCTTCGATCAGATCCTTATCGTTCTAACCCGGTAAGTATGTGATCTTGTAGGTTCATATATATTTGATTGCAACTCAAAAAATTCTTCCAATCAATGGTTGGTAGCGGTTCCTAGCAAAATATATCGACCCCTAAATATACATAAAGATCAATCTAGATGAATCTTATGCAATTTGATCTGCAACCAAGTCCTACTCACTCACGATCTGTTAATAACTCCTTATGATTATATCATATCTAGTTATGAACAATCTGTATCCCTATATGACTAGTTCGCAGACCGGTATGTGTATGTCTAACCAGCTCACGACCAGTCAGTATACCTATACTACCATTTCGTATATGGTCGAACTAATCGGTTTGTTTATGTATTCTCCTTTTGCCTCGTGATACATGATCAAACTCCATGTAAGAAATGCGTTATCCGTGGATAGTTCAATGCTTTTCTCGATCTAGTGATAAATAACTTCATGTGGTCGACTCTTCGACCACTCGTGGCATGACCATGCACTTTCTTTATCCGGTCACATTGACGGGCCCAAAGATATCTATCTTGTCATGAAGGAGAGGCAAATTCCATATCCCACCAGTCACATTCCTTCGTATATTTTATAGCATACCCTAAAGCTACCTTTATAACTATTTAGTTACAATGTAGCGTTTGGTAATACCTAAGTACACTATTACACATGTAGAAAACTATACTGATATCAGGTACAAGGATTTTATACCATAATTGCGTGAGACCAACTGGTGACACACACAACATAATAATCTCAGCAGTGTCGCAAGGTAGATTAATCCAACGTCATGTTCTCTAACATGTATCTACGTTATCGATTTGATATTTCCATATCTATGATCGGTGAAATGTGATCGTCAACCAATACATGTGCTGATCTATAAGTCACTAGTGCCCCAACTAGTGACATCCGACAGGGATCTTTTAGAATGATATTACTCAACAAATAAAAAAGTTTCGCCAACAAGTAACATACTTGGCAACCTTTATAAGTAATTATTTATTAAAGGAACGTAATCATAAACATAAAAGTGATATAACCATCTGCATAATTATCTTTAGGGCATATCATTAACACATCATCCATCGAATAGGATGTTACATGTATACATAGATCTTGGCCGGGAGAATAGACAGGAACTAGAAGCCCTTGCAAAAAAAAAGAAAGGGATTGAAATTGCATTGGTTAATACAATTTAGCTAGTCAACAGGGTAAACAAGTCGTATACGGATGATCGATGAGATTGGTGAACGCCGTGGCGACAGGGGATAGGATATCTACGGCTCCGATGCATTTGCGTCGACTCTCCCTCTGTATGTGTGTGTGTATGTGTGTATTATTCAATTCCTGTCCCAGAATTCAATTCGGTCGGATATATTTTGGCTGCTTGCATGAGCGAATTCGCTGCATGCATGGACAAAAAAGCGACAAAGGAAAAGAAAAACCTCCTCCTTACGTATCGATCACCTCAACGTAGCTTTCTTTCTCGCAATGACAATCCATCCAGAATTCTATCCGGAGTTCGGCATATCTAGAAGATTTTTTTACCGCGCTAGCTACCGTATGGACCGAATTAAAAGAGACGATAATTCGTGAGGAGTTTCTTAAAAAAAAATTGAGGACATGCGCATAATTTCGAGAATACCAAAGGTCTTTTTCGCAAAAAACCGAGAACCTATAAGGACCTATACGTAACTAAACGAGGACCCTTACGTAATTTTCACAAAAGGCCCTGGTTGCTTAATCTCTTTTGTTTTAATTTCTCGAAGGAGATTAATTAAAAGACTGAAGAGACACTGCTATAGAAAACACCATATTGGACGCCTTATCTTAGATTGTTCGATAGAACCGTCTGTATTGTGATTATCTTAGACGGTTTTACAAGAGTGATCATCTATGTTACTAGCTATAGATAGAACCGTCTGTGAAACATAATTATCACATATGATTTTTGTTAAGAACCGTATATAAATTATCACAGATGGTTTGGATTAAAAAATCGTCTGTGATGTCAGCAGTTATCACATACGGTTATTAACAAGAACCGCCCCACGTCATCGATCCGCATCATCTACCCCGGGATCCCGATCCCACCCGTCCATTCTCTCCGCATCGAATGGCAGGCACCATTTTCACCCGAGAACCAACACAATAGGTACGTACCTGATCCTCCACCATAGTTGTGGGGACTCGGGGTGTGGGCTGCCGCATGTGTGTTCTGTACTAGTCCCATGATCAGTAGCTAGTACACACATTCATAACATTGAGATCACATCTATACACTTCAAATATATTTAATTTATGACAAAAGGATGAATAAAATAAAGTTTTACAGCATGTGGCTGACTGGCCAAGAGAATACCAGAGTCAAGAGTAAATTACAGCAGAAGATAAATAAATAAGTGAAAATATCCAGTGGTATGCCACCATATCCACCGGCAGCTGACTGGTGATTAGGCCCTAGAAAACCCATCGTCGAACTCCCCTAAGCCGGGGGCGAAGTACGCATCGTCTGACATGTATCCTTCTTCATTATTTGATCAACAATAATTTAAGTAAGATTGAGTACATTGTGTAATCAGCAATACTTGTAGTGTATCGCAAATTATATATGTGTGTGCGCGCGCGCAAGGCTATCAAAGGATGGGGCTCTATATTAAGTTATTTTCAGCATGAAGCAAATTTTATTTACAATATCAGTGCGTAGTAATTTGCAACGAAATTGTAAAGAGCATTTGGCACATAGTAAAATAACATTTGTACAATTTCCATAGCCATATATCAAATCCATTCGCAACCTTCCTCGATTGTGAACATCGCACAATTCCCACCCGTGGGCACAACACACAGTTGTGTACATGCCATCGCATATGTTCAGTAAAATAGTTTTGAAAAGGAAAAATATACCCTTTGTAGCTACATCCAAGCTTGCTCATGACCGTAAGCACGGCTATTTAAATAGTTTTTTAACACTCTGCAGAGATTGTGCAGCTTTACCTATATGAGATAATCAATTATATTGTCATCAACTTCACGCTTCCTTTGGCGTATGACAATAGTTGATTATTATATGGTCTTTAGGTCATCTAGTCCTAACCTTACACCAGTCTAATGAACATCGAATCTCTCTTAGGTATATCTCCTAAGAGAGCATTCGAATCCTCACTTAGGTAAATCCGCTAAGCGAAGACCCTCACTCAGGAAAAACCCCTAAGTGGGCATTCATCGTTGTATTAAATCTTTTCCTCGTCACCTTAGTGAAAGGAGCCCCTGCGAGCAAACATAACCGGAGTGCCTTACTACATATATGCGTACCACAATGCAAGGCTAGACCTAGACAACTTAATCAGCTAAATGCTAGAGCTCATATAGCACATGTGGTAGTACGGTGTGACTTAGATGAGCGGCAATAGCATTTGGTCATTAATTGTCCCGGGCGAGAATCTCCCCCTATATACATGCGAGATTCCCTCTCGTATGAGATTCCCTCTCACATTTGACAGATTATCATATAGCTCGCCCGCGTCCAAAAACTAGGTTTTTTATTTTATTTGATACCACAGTAATAGAGGTTCCCCCACTGGTCTAACATTTTGAAACCATCATACCCATGTGAAGATTTTGTTCGAAATTCAAACTTAGCAGATACTTGTGCTTATCTAAGCATCTAGACCATATATCAATGTAGTATTCCCAATTGATAGTACACATTGTCTAAACCATATCGAAGATGTTACAACAGTGAGGGTATCAAGTTTTGAAGGAGGTTCAATGCATACGAGTGGTCGTAACTACTATTACCCACAGTATAGCAGTTTTAATAGAACATACACGCATGCATAGTAGATTTTGCAAAACTTTATCAGTCAATGATCTTGAAGCTATTGATCTTCTGTCTCGATTTTGCTCGAGTTGATGCTCCTTCGGGTCCTTGACTTCTAATCGCACGATAATCGATTGAAAGACCAAATAAATCCAAAAGACTACAAAAAATCCAAATAAATCCAAGGAGAACTTCATTAAGTTTTATCAGGATTGAGTTTGGTGATGTAAGTTTAGAGCCTGAGGGATGTTTGTCATAGTCGAACGGAGTTTGAATTTTGGCTTGGTTTGAGTTATGTCAGCACTTTTCACGACTACCCAAGCTCCTTGGTCGCTATGGTGTTCTTCCGACTTCTAACATACTTCGGCTGCTAGCTACTCAATTCCACCTATGACTACTGCAGCTTATGACCGCTGTAGCCTACGGCCTTTATAGCTTACGATCTTAACATATGACCATTATTACTACCGACAATTGCGGCTACCGATCTTACGAGTACTACTTTTATACTTCGGACGTTCAGACTGTTATGGTACTCGGTCGCCTCACTAATGACTACCAATTGCAGCACTTCAACCACACAGGTCTTCGACTACGTCGATTCTACTGCAATTCCGGTCGTACCATTCATATAGAGACGGTACTACCGATCTTCATCCACGCTGGTCTCTCGAGCATCAACTGGGTATTGTACGACTATCAACTGGGTACTGTAACTTACGACTACCGATCACGACTTACGACTATCAACCACGGCCTACGACTATCGACTATAAATTATCTACCGGTACCATAACTTACGACTAATCTTCTGCACTTACGACCGATCTACCACACTCGAGGATTATGAGTCCAGCTATGGTCAAAGGTTTCAACTATGGCTGCGGTCGAACATTTTGACAATGTGACTGGTCTACGATCATGACCATGCCAGTGGTTGAAGATCATGACAATGCAAGAGGTCGAAGATTACGACTACGCAGGCGGTTAAAGATCTTGACTACGCAAGTGGTTGAAGACCACGACCTGCAAGCGATCGAAGATTACGACTGCGCAGATGGTCGAAGTTCTCGACTATGCAAGCGGTCGAAGACCATGACACGCAAACGGTCGAAGATCTCTACTATGCAAGTGGTAGAAGATCATGACAACGCCAGCACTCGAAGATCACGACCACGCAAGCGGTCGAAGATCACGACTAGTCCAGTGGTCTAAGATTTCGACAACGTCAGCGGTCGAAGATTTTGACAACGGCTGTGGTTGAAGATTTTGACAATGTCAGCAGTCAAAGACCTCGACTCTGGCTGCGGTCGAAGGTCTTGACAACATTAGCGGTCGAAGTTCTCGATTACGGCTGTGGTCAAAGATCTTGACAACACAAGCGGTTGAAGATCTTGACGATGCGAGCGGTCGAAGATCTCAACTACTCGAGCGGTCGAAGATCTCGACTACGTGAGCAGTCAAAGATCATGACGGTGCAATCGGTCAAAGATCACGACTACGCTAGTGGTCGAAGATCACGACAACACTGCCAGGTTTTGACTTCAACTGCTAATGTTCCTTTTACGGGTTTGACTACTTTAGTTCTATTCATGACTTCTATCACTTTAGTTCTCTTTTCAACTTCGATTACTTTAGTTCTCTTGTCTACTACGATTACTCTCCTCAACTTACGTAGACTACGAGGGAGGACGAGCTCACCGATGACGATGGCGGCTCACAAGAAAGAGCTGGAGGAGCTGGCGTTGGAGACCTTCTTGGCGACAAAGGGGTCCGCGGTGACAAAACGATGTCCGTCAACAGAGAAGCTACAAAAAGAGGTGCGCATGAGCCTGCATGAATGCATACGGAGGTACGGGCGAAAGGAATAGAGGTACAGCTCACCCGAGAGAGAGTCTTACGGAGGTTTCTGGTCAGAGATGAAGAAGGCCTAACTAGAGTGATCCACTGCATGAAAAGTCGATCAAATGAGTAGGATGCTTGAGGCAAAGATAAGGCACATTGAGACGGAGTTTGGGGAGGAGAGAGGCTCACCAGAGAAGCTAGCAAATGGTGGCGTGCTCGCCAGAGTCACGTACAACTTCAGTTTTCTTGTTGTTCCAGAGAGCAGAGTGCTCAAGGATCATGCGCAAGAGACTGAGTGATGAGCTGAAGAGCTATGGCACGGTCGGGGTGGGTTTTATAGGTATAGTCTTAGGCCCTCGCCGTAGAGTGCGAGGCACAGAAGGAGACAACAATGGGGAAGAGAACTATCATGTCAAAGCAACGAGTTAGGTAGGATTGGGCAACAGCAGAGGGGAAACCGCGAGCGCAGCATCTAAAATCGAGGGCTGCTCGGGCCATGACCTCGGTAGAGCGGTGCATGCGCGCGAGGTGGAAGACGAACCCTATCAGTGGGCCCGGTGCATCAGCGAGCGTAGAGAGACGTCCTGATGGGATTTGTCTAGACACACAAAGGGTTTAGGAGCCGTGTATCTGAGTACTCGTTTGTCTAAGAACTTGTGGTAGTACTTGCTAGCTGGTCAAAGCTCTTGAGGGCCAACTTAGCGGTCGAGAGGCAAAGGTGGGCACAAAGCTTGGATGCACAGAGGAAAGGTGCAGCACAGGGCATGGGCTGTTAACAGAGAGCCGAAACAACAGGCGTGGTATTCAAAACTTTGAGCATGGCGTCCAAAACCAGTGGCCTATGCTCATGCAGGCTAGAGGTGGAAGATAGGTCCTGCAAGTAGGCCACACTTGATAGTGAGAGAAAGAGAGAGAAAGGGTGAGGAGAACTGAGAGGTTTGAGCAAAATCTAGACACATTAGATGAGCTCAAAAGATTATGAAAATCTCTACGAATGCTCCTTGTTGGAATTAATCTAGACTTATTTGGCAAACATCAAGTGCAGAGTACAAGTTGGTTCAATCCGGTTGTGAAATCGAACCAGAAGTTCAAGTTGTTTCTCTTTCTGGAGTCCAGTTTCGATAAGAAATCGAGCCCGAGTCCAATTTGTAATTGGCGATGTTTTTCTGTCTTTAAGTTGTACACTTGAGTATAAATAAAGGAGAGTTTACACTAGAAAAGGTGCGGCGATTGAAGTGCCACCAAAAGATCTTGTTTATTCCATTGCTCTGTTATTATCGGGTTGTCGTCATCATATCGGAAGAATAGAGAAGTCCCAAGAACTCGAATGGCTTTGCATTCAACTAACAAAGCTAGGTAGATGGTCGAAGTTCGACTTCGAGCGAGAAGTCAAAGAGTATCGGACGATGTTTGAGTAGCACAGGAGAATCAAACGGCGTTTGAGCGGCTTCAGGGCATCGGACGGTGTTCGAGCGGCTTTAGAGCATCTGACAGTGTTCGAGCGGGTATTTGTAACAGCCCAGCTGTTTATTTCAAAATTTCAGTAGATTTTTTTTAAATTAATTCAAAATAAAACAAGTGTTCTTTAATTACTTAAATTTTAGAGATTTCATTTGCGTGTTTATAGTTTTTTTTTAAAAAAGGCTTTTGTTAAAAGTAATGTAACTAAAAAAACATAAAATTATTACTAAATAAAATTTATTTGTAAAGTTTTGTGAAACTATTATTTCAATCTAGTATTTAAACACATTTGGCTTTTATTTGGATTTTCTGTATTTTTCTGGGATTTATTTGGAGTTATCTGGATGTTATTCCAAAGCCTAAGAGTAAGAAAATGTACTTTAAATATGTTATTAAAGCCAAAAAGAGTTCATTTTATTTTTCCCAAGTTGCCCAATAATTTTATAGAATGTTTGAGAATTTTCTGGAATTAAAAATCAATTTTAAAAGTTAAAAGGTATTTTATAAAATTATTAAAATCAAATCCGAAATTAAAAATATTTTTATCAAGTGTAAAATATCTCCAGGAATATTCTACAAATTTTCTGGAATTTTTAGACATCAATTATTCCAGACGCCATACACTCAGATATATCCAAAAATCAGCCAAAAATAAGATTCCAGAGAATATTCCCTCGGTTTTGCATTTTCTGGAATTTCCAATTCATTCAAACATCCAATTGCTTGTTCTCCGTCGTCCGAACTTCGAATCCAGTGATTCAAATTTCTAAATTCTCCTAAAATCATAAAATACCCATTTCGGACTCTTTTGAATTTTGAATTTTATTTGAATTTATTTGTTTGGTTCTTCACAGATAGATTTCGACGATCTCGGAGAGAGCGACTTCTGTGATCCGAAACCGGTCTCCAAGCAAGGCAAGTTACACCTTTGACCATGTTGATCCCAATATTTAAAATTATTTATGTTGTTTTTAAATTATTATGCATGCTTACTTTTATTCAAGTTAGTTTAAATCCAGTTTTGAACTCTAGTTATACCCGAATTCTTTGATGACCAAATTTGACATCGAATGCCACTATACCTTGTCAAACCTAGATAAAACCTAGTTAGTACATTAGTATTAACTAGAAATTTGGAAGAAATGCTTAGCCATGCTTAAAATAATTATGGTTTGGGACAATCTTTCACATAAAATGATAAACTTTTATCTTGTATTTTTGACTTTGGTGAGTCAGAAATGTTAATAAAATTATTTCCAAACAAAGTATAAAAACTTGGTTTAGACTTAGGCAAATGGTCAGAGTGGTGGGTGCTTGCTGGCATGCATTGTCGTTCGGTGACGCAATGTTGATTGCCAGGCACAAGGGGTATGTGGTTGGTGCCTAAGTCAGTAAAGGACCGGTCTGTGAGCTACTATTGCAAAGCCCTTTCGTACTACCATATACATGCATTAACTCTGTTAAACCTCCTGGTGTAACTTGTGGAGTGCTTTTGTACTCATGTTGCTAAATTTCACTCTTTCAGAGGAAGACTTCGACGACTTCGGTGAGGATTACGACTAGGCCACGTCTTACAGTCATTCGCCTTGTGGGAAGGCTGGATGGGCTGTTGCTTATGTTTTTCTTCCGCTATCTTCTTCCGCTGTTATTGTAAACTTTGGCCATCAGGCTCATATTTAGTTAAATAAAATTTATCATTATGCATGATATTTATCTTTATTTCCACTGTGTGCACTAAGTTTTCCTGGGATAGTGCGATTAACACAGAGGGTTTCGGAGTTGTTGCTCCGGGTCCCGACAGAGATGGTATCGGAGCATTAGTGACTCTAAGACGTGACCGCAGATAGAATAGAATGGTCGGACCTTAAGGATTTATTTTAAATAAGTAGTAATTTCAAAAGTTTTGCTTATTCTTACCTCTCAATCTTTGCTTATCCTTATGTCTCAATTCTTTCTCATTTTATGTCATTACAAATTTCCAACTGTTTGCTTGTTCAAACAATTGTAGATGGACATTGCACCAAATGATGGATGGAGTGTAGGCCTTCGTCGATTACTCTGCCGTTTGGGTTTCCAACGACGAGTTATCTACGTACACCAAGAAGACCGCCACGGAGATCAAATATTGGGACATCGCTTTACTTTGCTCATCACCAAGCGCACTAGACAAGGAAGTCTGCGTCTCCGCTTCAAGGGAAATGGATACTCATTTGAAAGACCCAAACAACAAGCCGCTCGAAAAGCAGTTCTTCGTCTCTGCCACCTTTTCAGTCTTCGCATCGAAGGATCACGCTTTGTACCACGACAGCCACGAAGGATCACACCAAGACAACCCTTACCCCTCTAGGATAAGTCGTTAAGCTAGTAGTAGACGAGTTACGAGTCCGGTTTCTCTTTGTCGACACCGAACTAATATTTAATAAAGGTTTTTTGCTAAGATTGATGTTTTTGTTGGATTGTGCAAAACAACCCCTTTCCCCTCCTTTGTCTTAAGTCTCCTCTTATCTAAACTCCATGCAGATGGTAAACACAAGGAGGAACGTCATTGACAACAACCCCAATGCCAACGCTGAAGTACAAGGAAGTCAGTCTACTCCAATCCCTCCACCTCCGCCAGAAGTCGGACCTGACTGGGCACAAGTAATGGCAAATCAGACTCAGTTGATTCAGCTCTTAGCTCAAGCCATCAACAACCCAGCTCAACAGTGTCATCAGCCACTAGCTCAAGCTCCCCAGAACAGATTGTCAGAGTTTTTAAGGATAAAGCCTCCGACCTTCTCAAGCAGTGGAGATCCAATGGATGCTGATGATTGGCTCCGTGTAATCGGAAAGAAGCTAGACATCCTGCAATGCACCGACCGTGAAAGAGTCCTGTTTGCCACTCACTAGTTGAATGGACCAGCATCAGAATGGTGGGATACTTTAACCGCCTCTCATGCCAACCCGCAAGCTATTACCTGGAATGAGTTTGTGCAAAGTTTCCGCAAGGCTCACATTCCATCAGGCACCATTACCTTAAAGAAGGAATTCAGAGCTCTACGTCAAGGAAGCCGTACAGTGAATGAGTACCTACAGAAATTCAACCAGCTAGCACGCTATGCACCTGAAGATGTCGCTACAGATGAAGCCAAGCAGGAAAGGTTCCTAGAAGGACTCAATGATGACTTGTCGGTTCAACTCCTCTCTAACGACTACGATGATTTCCACCAACTGGTCAGCAAGGCTATCCGCCAGGAGTCCAAGCATCAGGAAATAGAGAATCGAAAGAGACGGATGTTTGACCAGCACCTGAACCCCAAAAGCTTTTCCAAAGTTAGAAGAACCTTATCGCAGGCCAACAGATTCCAACCGTCACCAGTAGCAAAAGAGCTAGCACCAGCGAACACCCCTACCGACACTGAAGACAACAAAGCTCTGATATTTGGCTTTCCACCGAAGGACCAGAACCCTGCAGCTGGTGTTACCTGTTTCAACTGCCATGAGACAGGACACTACGCCAACAATTGCCCCAAGAAGCAGCAAACAATGAAGAATGGTACACCCGGAACACCAACCGCCAACAACCTCCAGATAGCAAACAGAAAGTCACAGAAGTTTGCAAAGGGATGTTTGAACCAGATCTCAGCTCAAGCCACACAGAGTAAGATCCAAACCTATTTCTTTGTTAGCCTGCATAATCTCGTGGACTAGATTCTGCTTAAGGGGTAGTTTGTAATGACCAATTGCTTATTTCAAAATTTCAGTAGATTTTTTTAAAATTAATTCAAAATAAAACAAGTGTTCTTTAATTACTTAAATTTTAGAGATTTCATTTGCGTGTTTATAGTTTTTTTAAAAAAAAGGCTTTTGTTAAAAGTAATGTAACTAAAAAAAACATAAAATTATTACAAAATAAAATTTATTTGTAAAGTTTTGTGAAACTATTATTTCAATCTAGTATTTAAACACATTTGGCTTTTATTTGGATTTTCTGTATTTTTCTGGGATTTATTTGGAGTTATCTGGATGTTATTCCAAAGCCTAAGAGTAAGAAAATGTACTTTAAATATTTTATTAAAGCCAAAAAGAGTTCATTTTATTTTTCCCAAGTTGCCCAATATTTTTATAGAATGTTTGAGAATTTTCTGGAATTAAAAATCAATTTTAAAAGTTAAAAGGTATTTTATAAAATTATTAAATTAAAATCCGAAATTAAAAATATTTTTATCAAGTGTAAAATATCACCAAGAATATTCTATGAATTTTCTGGAATTTTTAGACATCAATTATTATTTTCTAAGTATTTATAAAGTTCTAGTATTTTCTGAAAATTAATCCGAAAATAAAAATCAATTTAATCCTAGCTTGCCACGTGTTGCTCTCAGATTGAATCCTCCCCTTCACTTGATCTAATCCTAGCCACCCAAAGTCACTTACCCCATCATCTCAATCCAAAGACTATGATTCATCCACTTGCCACGTGTCGCAAATCCGACGGCCCGTACCCCTTCACTTGCCTCTCTCTCACCGACGCATGGACCCCACATGTCATATGTTTCTTCTACCTCTCCTTCTTCCTCCTTTAGCTCTCTCTCTCCTCCTCCATTAGAGCCGAAATAAACCTTGTAAATGCAACCGTTTCTTCCTCTTTTAATCCCCGAGCAAGTGCGCATTGAAAGCCCCTAATCACCCCTCTCTAATACCGGCCGTTTCCCATCCTTTAACTCTCTCAAAACCGCCGGCCACTTCCTCTTCTTTCTCCACCTATAAATTCTTCTCCCATGCACGGTTCTCTTCCATTCGGCCTCCCTCTCCCCACCGCCTTTCTCCACCTCCCTGCCGCCCGACCGCTGGAGCCGTCCCGGCCGCCAAACTTCGCCGCCGAGCTCTCTCTCTCTCACGCCTGCCTCTTTTTTCTCGCCACCACGGTAAGAGCCGCACCCCTCGGTCTCCCCATCCCGCCGCCTCTATTCCCTCCCTAGCGCCCCCCAAACCCCATGGCCGCACCTCTATGTTTGCTTCGGTTGGTTTCATCCAAAAATAGCTCCCTTCTTGCCTTTTATTTGCTTGGTGATGCTTCTTTGTCACAAAAGAACACATGCTCAGTTGGTTAGGAGAGGCAAGCTAAAGCATGCATGTGGGAGGTGCTGTGTTCAAATCCTGGGCAAAGCATGTTTTAGCTATTACTTTGCCAATTTTTGTTCACCTTTCGTCAATGACAAGCGGGACCCACTTGTCATATATTATTAAAATAAAAATCTGTACTCAATGACAGCCGGGCCCGACACGCCATACACTCAGATATATCCAAAAATCAGCCAAAAATAAGATTCCAGAGAATATTCCCTCGGTTTTGCATTTTCTGGAATTTCCAATTCATTCAAACATCCAATTGCTTGTTCTCCGTCGTCCGAACTCCGAATCCAGTGATTCAAATTTCTAAATTCTCCTAAAATCATAAAATACACATTTCTGGACTCTTTCTGAATTTTTGAATTTTATTTGAATTTATTTGTTTGGTTCTTCGCGCGTATAGATTTCGACGATCTCGGAGAGAGCGACTTCTGTGATCCGAACCCGGTCTCCAAGCAAGGCAAGTTACACCTTTGACCATGTTGATCCCAATATTTAAAATTATTTATGTTGTTTTTAAATTATTATGCATGCTTACTTTTATTCAAGTTAGTTTAAATCCAGTTTTGAACTCTAGTTATACCCGAATTCTTTGGACAGCCAAATTTGACATCGAATGCCACTATACCTTGTCAAACCTAGATAAAACCTAGTTAGTACATTAGTATTAACTAGAAATTTGGAAGAAATGCTTAGCCATGCTTAAAATAATTATGGTTTGGGACAATCTTTCACATAAAATGATAAACTTTTATCTTGTATTTTTGACTTTGGTGAGTCAGAAATGTTAATAAAATTATTTCAAACAAAGTATAAAACTTGGTTTAGACTTAGGCAAATGGTCGAGTGGTGGGTGCTTGTCGGCATGCATTGTCGTTCGGTGATGCAATGTTGATTGCCGAGCACAAGGGTATGTGGTTGGTGCCTAAGTCAAGAAGGACCGGTGCATGAGCTACTATTGCAAAGCCCTTTCGTACTACCACAAGTCCGGTATGGGATGACTGGCCAATAATTTGTGAAGTTCCAACATGATCTCGCTATAGACTGAATGTGGGCGCGGCGTAGGCCGTGAGAAGTCTCACATGGCACAAGAGGGGGCTCCAACATGTGGATTCATGTTGTGGTGAAACCTTAGTGGCGGCGTGATTATATTGGCAATGGATCATTGTAAAGGCTTTGTTATGATTTTCTCAGTCGCACGCCTATGGAAGCGTGTAGTGGCCGACATTATGAGATTATCATATCTTGTGGGTAAAGTCGCACAACCTCTGCAGAGTGTATAACCTATCTCGATAGCCGTGCCCACGGTCATGGGCAAGCTGAGTAAAGTTTTTCATGGATTAGATTTTGCTTTTGAAAATATTTTATGAAAACCTTGTGGATGGATGGAATCCATAAGAGATTTGGAAAACCGTGTGGATGGATGGAATCCACACGAGTTTGTTTTTGAGAAAACTCGGTCCGGGTGGGATGCCCGTGAATAGGTTGGTGTAGGGGATGGACCTGCACTAATGTTATTTATTTTGATTACAATGTTGTTTTATTTACTTTATCAAATTCAGCTTTCGCACTTACTTTATGATATTTACTTCAATGTTGCCTTTTATGCAAACTAACCATATTATGCCTTCTTTTGATATTCCATATGCATGCATTAACTCTGTTAAACCTCCTGGTGTAACTTGTGGAGTGCTTTTGTACTCATGTTGCTAAATTTCACTCTTTCAGAAGAAGCCTTCGACGACTTCGGTGAGGATTACGACTAGGCCACGTCTTACAGTCATTCGCCTTGTGGGAAGGCTGGATGGGCTGTTGCTTATGTTTTTCTTTCGCTGTTATTGGAAACTTTGGCCATCAGGCTCATATTTAGTTAAATAAAATTTATCATTATGCATGATATTTATCTTTGTTTCCACTGTGTGCACTAAGTTTTCCTGGGATAGTGCGATTAACACACTGTGTGCACTAAGTTTTCCTGGGATAGTGCGATTAACACAGAGGATTTCGGAGTTGTTGCTCCGGGTCCCGACAGTATTACAAAGGATTAGAGCGAGGAGTAGTCAGATATTCCAAGCGCAAGAGCAGTCGGAGATCCCAGGGCACACAGCGGTCAGAGGCTGCGATGGCTGAAACTAACACTACTTATATAGTGCAGATGACCACGTAAATTTTTAGTGTGTTATCTTATCTCTATTTTTCTAGTAAAATTTGAGAAGACTTCTTGTTGAATTTAATTATACTTATCTGATTTAGATAGTTTCAGAACTTACTTCGATATTTATTTTCAGTGCCACAATTTATACTCATGGCCTTTTTAAGATGGTGTCCACCTTGAGTTTTCTCATGCGAATTTTTTAAATCATCTTTTTAGTTTTCTAACTTGGTCTAAATTTTTGAATTGCATTACATGCAATTTTGATTTTTGAAATTCAAACTTTTCAAAGAAACTCCAATAAAGAGCCAAGGAAACAAAAATGCATTCAAAAAGTTTAAAATTTTTCTCATTTTTGCATACCCTAGAATTTGGGATGTTATAGTTCTACCCCCCATAAACAGAATATCATCCCTGCGATTCAAACGGAGAGAAGAGAAAAAAGTAGGTGGGGCTAACTGGCTAGCAGTAGGTTCTCCTTACAAAAAATGGGTTAGCACTTAGAGAAGGAAGAAGACAGGGAGCAACCTTATTCTCTCGGTAGGTCCTAGTTGTCTTTGCTAGTTCTGGGCATGACAAGTCCTATGACAGCTTGGATATTTATCTGTTGTATTTTTGATGATGTTGTTTCCTCCAAAGATCGAGATGTTGAGGGGTCTTCACTTGTTCTTGATTGCCTTGATCTTGCTCATTAGTCACTCCACGTTTGTAGACCTGACAGGATTTATAGTAAAAAGACTGAGGGGGAAATAGGATAAGGTACGGGAAGAATCGTGGAGATAACATAATCTAATCCCATTCTAAACTTTTTAAATAGCACACCGAAGAAATTGGGGTGAAACATAAACCACACAGATTTTTTTTTAAAAACAAGTATTTCCTATAGCTACGAAATGCAATGCCCGAGGGCAAGAAGGCAGCGTATAGGGTCCAACTAAAAATCTGCAGCAAAGCATTGTCTACTAGTGGGGACATAAATGAGGGTATCCTATGCAATACATTGGCATCTTAGTGTCTCTAAACACACAACAAACTTTGTTCAAGAGATGTCGGCAGGATCGAGCTTTTGCCGACTAGGTGCGATCCGCCTTGCCATGGGAGCCACTTGGAGTTGGGCAGGGTGTGGGGGTGGACGAGGAGGCACGGCTGCTTGCAGTGGATGCAGAGAGAGCGGAAGGTGTTGTCGCGGTTGCTGCAGCCACCGTAATGTCAGTCACCCTCCCTCCACCTGGAGCCACCCGACGACGAGCCCGCACATCCGGCTCCGGCCATCGCCTCCCTTGTGGTGCGGACTAGGGTGGAGGTGGAAATAGAGGTGGTGGGGTTTGATTTGGTTTGGGAGATTTCAGAGCTAGCTACCAAGAGAAGGTAGGATTCGGGGAGACCGAGGGTATACCCGCCTATCCAGGGGTGGTGCCTCAAGGATGAGCCCAGGGAGACGGGTGAAGTGGAGTGAGAGGGGAAAGAGGAGAGGGAGGCTCTCCGGTGGGAGCTGCCGTTAGCCCATGGCCAGATCTAGCGAGCAGCTAGAGGAAGTGGAGTGAGGAGAAGGTGGTCTGGTGGTGTGGGTGAAGTTGGAATGGATTTGAGCTAGTTGGGATGCGGTGGAAGAATCCAGAGAAGACTCGCTACAGCTCGATCGGATGGCTGAAAAGTCAGAAGCGGTAAGACTATCACGCCAGTAGTAGCGCTATATATAGGGAGCATATCTAGTGCTAATAGTGTATTCAGTGCTGTGAGACCATGTGGAGGTCACCCTATAGTTGTAATGAGTAATTGACCTTTGATTTAGAGTTTGTGTAAAGACTGAGTTTGGTTTTTGAGATCTATGCAGAAGTTTGATGGCCTTATGACCACTGTGTTCGTCTCTGTGATTGGTAGGTGCTGTTAAAACCTGGTGGTCGTAGGCGCTGTTATGACATGATGGTCGTAGGCGTTGTTACGACCTGGTAGTCATAGGTGCTGTTTCGACTTGGTGGTCATAAGTGCTTTTACGACTTGCTCTTTACGACCACGTTGTGCGTCTCTGTGGTCAGCAGACTCTCTTACGACTTGGTGGTCGGCATTCGATTTTACGACTTTGAAGTCGGCAGCCAGTTTTACGACTTGGTGGTCGGCAGTCGATTTTACGACTTTAAAGTCGATAGCCAGTTTTACATCTTGGTGGTCGGCAGTCGATTTTACAACCTTGTGGTCGATAGTCGTAACTCTGACTGGCCATGGTCGATAGTCGTAACTCTGACTGGCCGTGGTCGATAGTCTTAGTTCTGACTGACCGTGGTCGATAGTCGTAGCTCTAACTGGCTGTGGTCGATAGTCGTAGCTCTGACTGGCTGTGGTTGATAATCGTAGCCCTGTCTGGCTATGGTTGTAAGTCGAACCTGCGCCGTTGTGTGTGCGATGGTCGAGCGCCGCGCTCGTGTGGTTGTAAGTCGTAGCGACCAGTCTGTTAAAGTCGTAGCTGCTGTGAGCGATGGTCGTAGCGTCTGCTACGTGGTTGTAGTGCATGTTTCATGGTCGTAGCGGTCTGTGTGATGGTCATAATGACTTGCTGAGTGGTCGTAGACAGCTGGGAAGTCTTCTAGGGCTACGAGTACCTCATGTCCAGTGCATCCGAGTAGTCGTAAGTGGTTTAAGACCGACTGGGTTGTTCTCTAAGTACATTCTTTCTATGAAGATTGATGATTCTCGTGTTTTGCGCGGTGCTATGTGATGCTTTGCTTGTCAGTGGTGTTTACAAGACTTTAGAGCTAGGTCATGGTGAGGCATAGAAGCATTGGGACTAGACACAGAGAGGTGTTGAAGCCGAAGATGACTGAGGTAGCAAGGTTGTTGCAAGTGTGGAAGGCAAGAAAACAGGAAGCTTCCAAGAAAGTGGCAGAGGGGCATTTTGGTGAATTGCTTAAGACCTGCAAACGAAGCTGTTCTGCTAAAGGGGTTCTGTTAAAGCATCTTTGTACTGGTTGTGTTAACAGGTGCATGAGAAAAACCCGGTGGTAGGTAGGGGGTTAACGGGTTATCCCTGCTATCGGAGGCTATAAAAAGTGATGGAGAGCTACCCATCTGCTGTCTCCCTCTCTAGTCTTTCGCTTTCAAGTGTGCGTTCTGTTAGGGTTCTTGTGTGGTGCAGTGGTGCTCCTAGTCCTCTTGAATGGAGTGGTTGTAGACTCAATCTTCAGAGCAAAATATCTTTTCTTAATCAATCTTTTGAGTATTGCTGTCTGTATGAAATTGAGTTGGCTTGGTCTTGTTCTTCTACTGTTTCGGTTTTTCTTTGTTCTTTGTTCGTTTCTTTTCTTTCTGGTTTGTGAGACCCATCCTGCCTACGATCTGACCTCATATTCGAAGTCAGCTAAGCGATTCTATTCCCACTTGCATGGTCTGATTGTCTTTTTATTCTATCAGTCTTAGTTTTGAGCGCTTTTGAGGAACCCCAGAAAGATCTCTATTTTCTTGTTTAGTTTTCAATTAAAGATCAGAGCAACCTCTTGAGATCTTGTTCTTACTGTGCTCAAAGGTTCATGACAGTTGATCCTTGAATCAAAAGTTATTCGAATTTTGAATAGTGCGGTCGTGCACCTCTTTGTTCTTCCTCTGTTTCTTCTGAGAAACTTACGATCACATTCTCTTCTTCGTTCTCGCTCAAGTGTCTCTCCGCAGTGTTTATTTTTTGACCACATTGATCGTTCGACCACTCGTTGGCTTATGACTACGTTGGTTCTAGTCTTGATGGCTGTCGACTTGGGCGATTTACGACCACGTTGTCGGGTATCGACCACATAGTCGGGGTTACGATCACGAGCACTGTTTTTGGCCACGTTGGTTGTTCGACCACTTGTTTGCTTACGACCACGTAGGTTACAACCACGGTCTCGATGGGTTACGGCAACGTTGATTGTTCAACCACTTGTTGGCATTTGATCACATTGTCTACAACCACATCTGTCTTGGTTGCAACCATTTTCGATCTCACTGGCTCTGGTCATAGTAGTCATTGACTTGCACGATTTCGACCAATTGTCGGTTATCGACCACATAGTCGAAGCTTACGACCACGTTATCCTGCTTACGACTACGTGGTAGTAATTCGACCTCTCTACTAAGTCTTTGACTGCAGTCAGTTCTCTGTCGTGTTTTCTCCGCTGTTCTATTTCTCTAGTGAGATTTCAACTCGAGTCTTCATAACTCAGTACCTATTGGAGAAAAGAGTTAAGTGGATACTAGGGGGAGTTTTTGAAGGCACCATTCACCCCCTTTGTTGCCTGTCTGGTCCTACAAGTGCTAACATGTAAATGCCAACGTGGGCCATTGGATCCTCGTCGGGAGGCTAGGATCAAGGCGAGCGGAATTCCTCAACTCACTTATGCGATTTTGGAACCCCTCCCTGCAAAGAATGCTTTCTCGAGAGCAAGACACTGAGCCATCCCCAAGACCGCCTCTTCCTGTCCTCCCCGCCCTCCTCCCGTCCTTCCTAGGCGCCGCCCCGCCGCCTCGGCCTCCCTCGCCGCCTTCCCCATCCTTCCTAGGTGCCGCCCACCGCCGCCCGCCCTCCCACCACCACTAGCGCCCCACCCGCCTCCCTCCACCCCTTCGGCCTCCTCGACGCCGCCCTCGCCTCCCCAAGATCGCCCGGCTCCCTCCCGCCTTCTCCCAAGATCGCCCCTCCTCCATCCGCGCCTCCCACTCCCCGACCACGCACCACTGACCACGGCGGCCGACCACGCCGATTTCGACCACGAAGGATTCAACCACCGCGATTTCGACCACGTGGTTTTGACCATGGCGATTTCGACCACGAGGCCGACCATGACGGTTTGACCACGACGGCTTTGACCACGGCTCTTGGTCGGCCGCCGTGGTCAAACCTCGTGGTCGAAACCGCAATGGTCGGGAGGCACCACCAGCAGGAGGGAGGCGTGGGAGGCCGGAAGGGCAACTGGGAGACCGGGGCGACGCTAGGTGAGGCCAAGGGGCGACAGCAGCAGAGGGAGGCCGAGGGGGCCGGGAGGAGTTGGGAGGTAGGCACCGGGAGGAGCTCGAGGAGGCGACGCCGGGAGGAGCTTAGGGAGGCACTTGGGAAGGGGCGGCGCCCAGGGAGAGGAGCAAATTCTTGTGAGCCGTAACTAAAGACAAAGGAGCGACGGGGGGTTTCCTGTAAATAAGTATAAGTCATCCGGTGGTTTCCACCCGCTTGGATCGTGCCCGTCTGGCTGGAATCCAACAGTCCTAGGCGTTTGTTACCATGTTAACACCCAAATAAGCATTAGAACTAGATACGCTCTTATATATATATATATATATATAACGTATCTAGTGTAAATGCTTTTTTCAGTGGTAACATGTAAACGCGAATTAGGGTCATTGTATCTAACTTCTACGGCACGGATTCGTGCGGGTGAAGCTCCTAATTCACTTATGCATTTTTTCACAAAGCCCCCTACTATTGGCAGCCGAATTTCACAAAACCCCGCACCTCCAATTTCCTCTCCCGCTCGGCACTGCGCTCGCGTTGGCGGCCGCCGCCTCGCTCCGACCCAGCGGCCAGCGCCTCGTCGCCCGCCACCTCCACCATCCCCCGGCGCCACCCGGCCCTCCCCGCCGCCCCCGCTTGCCTCGCCCGGCTCCCTCCCCGGCCTTCGCGGCCCCCGGTCCGACGACGCCCCCGCATCTTGCCTTCTCCACGCGGCATAAGAAGTAAAGCTTGATGAAGAGGTTTGCCTGACCCCCGCGCGTCCAGTTCGTCTCCCCGACCATCGATTCGCCCTCGATTTTAGTCGGACTGGGTGGAGCCATTGGGGTTTCTTCGCCGGCGATCTCCGCGGGCAGGTACGCTCTGTTCTTGAATCGCTCGATTTCTGTTGTCTTAATGGTGCTCGTGTGTCCAAGATTGGATTTTGGCGCTCGCTGTGTGCGCTGAATCTCGTCTCTTCGCCGTGCAAAATTCCCAGGAAATACACAGGGTCTATGTGCATGGCATTCCCAAATGTTGATTAGCCTACGAGTTTGCACTTAAATGAAGCGGAAGCTTTTATCGGGGATAGGTTAACTTATTTATTGAAAGATTTAGAATAACTTAATATTCAAGGGTGTTTGTTCGCTCCTATATTGTTTCCCATGTCATATTATGCACTCATGCCTCCAGGTATTTTGTTCAAGTTGTATTACTGTAGCATTTGCATTATAAATTTATAAGCTCCTTCCTCATTGCACAACCTATGCTTGCTCATTGTACCTGTGGATTTTATTCAGCCTATAGTTGCTAGCCTATTGATATGATCTTTTTTCTGGCAGGAATTCCTTTTGGCATGGAGAATTTCTTTTGGCATGAAGTGATAACCATCTCTGAACATGTGCTTTGGGATCCCTTCATGTAGTCCTATGGACAAATTTGTAGTATTATGTGAGTGAACTAATGTGTTTTGTCATGTACTGGAAATGGTGAAAGCATGTCTGAGTGAGTGTTATTGCCATGTACTGATGTACATATTGGCTTGCTATTAGCCAATATGTCCTTGGTTAGCTTCTGAACCTCGGCTTTTAAGCTCCATTGAAATTTCTGTTGTGGACTGGAACTGTCGTTTGATTCACTGGGCATATGTTCCCCTGTAGTGTCATGGTCATTTGAAATGTAGTGTTTTATCGAATTGTGAATTGTTCTGTCATTGACATTTGAGTTTAAAATAGTTGTGAAACGTGAATGTTTGCTGCCAGTCAGGTGTGCGTCCTGCTTCCTCCTGCTATTTGCCACTGCTACCGCTGTCTGCCCCAGGGGCTGCTGTCATCCAACTTGCAATAGCTCCAGGTGCTGCCACCAATTTCACCCGGTTGTTTCATCTCAATTCAGCTAGCCATCAGTTTCAAAAGCATGTTCGTAGTGGCAGTGCAATGCCATCACATATTCAACACAAATATACATTCTGGAGCAGTACAAGTACTGGTTTCAGTCTGCACAAACAACATCCATTTTCATTCTGGACTTGTTTTGATGTGATACAAACATGCTTAGCGTTTTTCAGTTAAATATATTATTTGACTGGAAAGAACTATTGTGTTGTATTAAATATTATAAGGTGAACTCTAATTTAATTAGATCTTTAATTATTATACTTGGAGATACAAAGCTACTACTGTGCTATATAATTATATGCAGACCCATATTTGATTTGTACAAGCCTAAATTTGACACTAGTTCATTGTCCATCTCTTCAAGTGTACAAGATGATGGGGACATTCCGATTGGACCGATTACGCGAGCACACGTTAAAAAGATTAATTAACATGTAAACTCGCTCCTAGTTGAATTTAGTTTTAATTTAAGTGAGAATTGGATACTATCTCATACAAATGTTTTATGTATTCTCAGGTTTGAACGTTGTGAAGCTTTTGGAGTCGAAACAATAGAGGAGAAGCTCATGGAGGTCTAGCAAGAGGAGGTAAGTCCAAACAATCAAGGCCAAGTCGGATCATCTGCAAGTTCAACCAAACTCACGAATCCACTCAGGACGTTCGAACCAATCCAATCGGCATCAAAAGCAACTTCCGGATCAGGCCGAACGACTTCGGATATAGTTGGCACCATTCGATCGTCTTCGGACCGTCAGATTGCTTCGGTGACGTTCGGACCACTACTGATTTTGACCATGGTACCTACGACCACGCTTTCTCCGACCACGGTACTTTCGACCACGGTGCCTACGACCACAGTGCTTTCGATCATGGTACCTTTGACCGCGTCACCGACCACGGCTTGTCGACCAGCATTTTCGACCACACAGGTCTTCGAACACCGACCGTCACTTCAACTTAATACTGTCGACCTACGACTATGACTGCTATGACCACTGTAGCTACGACCACTACACAGCTACGACTGTGACTTCTACTACCAACGACCACTGCGTAGCTCGACTTATGACCGCGACTGCTACGACTGGATTACTATAGCCACCGTTTGATTATCCGTGGACCGCTCGATCGCTTTGGTGACATTCGGACCAGTCTGAACGTTCGCACCGTTTGATTGGCTTCGAAGACGCGCGGATCCGTTCGATTGGTCTCGGTGACGATTGGACTAGTCTGACCGGACTATTGACTATGTTCGGAGTAGTCCGAAGGTATATCTTACGAATAAAAGGCAATAACTTTCACATACGGAGTCTGATTGAGGAGTTCTTGGACTCGTTGAAAAGCTTATTTCAAGGACTACATAATGGAAAGGACTCCATCTTCAGAAACATCACGTATTTTTATATTATTTTATTTTAGTTTCTTTTTTGTGAGGGTTAGAATCTGATACAATATAGTGTTGAGTCGTACATGATTAGGGGTCTTACGGACCCTTTCAAAGGGCTATATAAATCCTTGTAATACGTAACCTTTTGGCAAACCACATTATTTTCAAGATAGCTAGTATTGCTCATTGTACCTGTGGATTTTATTCAGCCTATAGTTGCTAGCCTATTGATATGATCTTTTTCCGCGAGAATTCCTTTTGGCATGGAGAATTTCTTTTGGCATGAAGTGATAACCATCTCTGAACATGTGCTCTGGGATCCCTTCATGTAGTCCTATGGACAAATTTGTAGTATTATGTGAGTGAACTAATGTGTTTTGTCATGTCTCGGAAATGGTGAAAGCATGTCCGAGTGAGTGTTATTGCCATGTCTTGATGTACATATTGGCTTGCTATTAGCCAATATGTCCTTGGTTAGCTTCGAACCTCGCTTTTAAGCTCCATTGAAATTTCATTGGACTGAACTGCTGTTTGATTCATTGGGCATATGTTCCCAATAGTGTCATGGTCATTTGAAATGTAGTGTTTTGTCGAATTGTGAATTGTTCTGTCATTGACATTTGAGTTCAAAATAGTTGTGAAACGTGAATGTTTGTTACTCGCTGGAGTCTTGCTGTTGGTGATAGCAAGATCCCTACCCTCATGGAGAGGATGACACTTGGAGATGGGGCAAATTTTTCTATTTCTCACACAATGCCACACCAACCTGAGGGGTTGGGGATACATATTTATAGGCTGCCAACCAGCCAAGCATATGCTAAGATGTCGTCCTAGATGCTAGTCAAGGATGCTAAAGCGATGTTGCCCTAGATGTCGCCCTAGATGCTAAAGCGGATCTTGTCCCAGATGTTGCCCTAGATGCTAGTCAAGGATGCTAAAGCGATGTCGCCCTAGATGCTAAAGAGATGTTTGCCCTAGATGTCGCCCTAGATGCTAGTCAAGGATGCTAAAGCGATGTTTGTACAAAGACCGCAAGATCTGAGACTTATTCATCATTCTCCCCTAAGTCTTGTGCGTCGTCTTGTGGGAAGTTGAACCATCCCGATCCTAGAGCGAGCTCGAGGAATTTGACCTCCCAAGAGGTTTGGTGAGCGTGTCCGCAGTCGATCCGTGGTGTTGATGTAGCTCGCCTTGATGTCGCCTTCATCCAATGCGACCTCGGATGAAGTGGTACTTCACCGGATGTGCTTGTTCGTTCGTGAAAACGGGGTTCTTGCGAGCCGAGCGGACTTGTCGTCCACCCCGAGTGCCACCGCTCGTTGTCTCTACCGAGGAGATCACCAGCGGTCGAGCGAGCCGAGGCGCTGAGTCGAGCGGTGGAAGCCGCTATGTACTCGGCCTCACACCGATGTGGCCACCACCGCCGCTTGATCGATCGCCACTAACGAGGCACTTGCCGAGGAAGAAGAGAATCCGCTTGTGCTCTTCTTTGGTGTCGATGTCGCTGCGTGGTCGCCGTCATTGCATTCGATGAAGTGCGCCGCCACGGACACCTCGGGTAGTGCAAGCCGTGGTCGGAGGTGCCCGCAACGTGGCGGAGGATCCTCTTCACGGCTGCCGATGCTCCGCCGTCGGTCGCCGCATGAACCGATCGACATAGCCAACGGCGAACGCCAACTGGACGCTGTGTGGGCGAGGTAGCGAAGGCGCCCACGATGCGCCGATCTTGCGTCGCGTCCACCTCCTCCGCCGTGCTCTCACGACTCGCCTTGACCTCTCCTCCATAGGAGTGTGGGGTGGGTTGCGATCGGTGAGCCCACCCACTCGACGGTGCGCTTGGCGTGGCGGTCGGCGAAGGGAGATACCGAGTCGTCCCGTGGACCTCGATCCCTAGGTAGAAGGAGAGGAGCCCCAAGTCGCTCATCTGGAAGGCGGTCTTCATCTCCGCCTTGAACGCCGACCTCGGCCTCCTTGGAGCCGCGATCACCGGATCGCCGACGAGACGCCTACCGCCAGGCGCTGCCGCCTTTGCCCCGCCAATAGATCGCACCTGTGTGCGCTCGCTGGAACCCCATTTGCTTGAGGGTGGAGTCCACTTAGCGTTCAGGGCTCGTGGTGCTGCCGCCGCAGCCATAGAGGGCCTTGCGCAGCGAAGAACCTGCCCTCCTTGCCGGGATGACGAATCCCGCCGGTGACGGACGAGGGCCTCCTCCTTCAAGTCGCCGTTGAGGAAGGCGGACTTGACGTCCATGTGATGGACGCGCCAATCCTCCTGGGCTGCAAGTGCTAGGAGAAGACGAACGGACTCCATGCGCGCGACGGGTGCGGGCGCCATCGAGTCGATCCTCCTCGCCGCACGAAGCCTCGTGCCACCAAGCGAGCCTTGTGCTTGACGATGGCGCCGGCTTCATCCCGCTTCAGCTTAAACACCCACTTAAGGGTGATCGCGCGGTGACCGGCAGGAAGATCCGCCAGCTCCCACGTCTTGTTTCGCTCGACGGCGCCCATCTCCTCCTGCATCGCGGCACACCATGCCGCTGCCTCTCTCCGCCTCGGCGAAGGAACGAGGCTCGCCGTCGTCTGTGCGAGGTGCGCTCCGCCTCGGTCGCTGCTGCGCCAGCCTGTGGACCGCCGCCGCCGAGGAGGTCGCCCACTGCAGTGGCGCAGAGGCTCGCCGCCATGGTAGGCGTCGATGCGGTCCTCGTCGTGAGACAGCGGAGTAGCGAACTCCACCATGCGCTGCTCGTCATGGACCGAAGCTGTTGGGGCCGATCCCGGTGGTGTGGCCGCCGGTGCAGGAGAGTGGTGAGCCGGTGCGGGAGAGCGTGGAGTGGCCGGTGGTGAAGATGGTGGAGCACTCGCCGGAGCTGGTGGCGAGCAAGGTGTCGAGGTGGACGAGCTCGGTGAAGACGAGTGCTAGCTCCCGGCTCTCTCGGCGGACGAGTCGACAACAAAGTCCCCGAGTCGAAGTCGAACCGCCGCCCACCGCCTTGTCCCACGCCCGCCTCGCCCGCGTCGAACACAACGCCACGCGAGATGCGGACGCCTTGCGTGACGGGTCGAGGATGCGATAGGCCTTGAGCCCTCCGCGTAGCCGATGAACACTCCGAGTGCTCACGCCGCCGAGCTACCGATGTGGCCAAGCTCCTTAGCGAACGCGAGGGAGCCAAGACCCGCAGTGGGAGACCGCCGGCTTGCGCCCATGCCAAGCCTCGTCGGCGGCCCCGCCGTCTAGCGCCTTGGTAGGCGAAGCGGTTGAGGATGTAGACGGCCGTCACCACCGCCTCTCCCGAGAAGATACCGCATCCCCTCGCTGAGGAGGGACCGAGCCATCCCACCACAATGCTCGTTGCGCCGCCGACGACGCTGCTCGCCGCGGGGCAGACGGCGCGGAGTAGTGGCGTCAATCCCTCATCAACGCAGTACGACGCGAACTCGGCCGCCGTGAACTCACCGCCGTTGTCCGTGCGTAGGACCCGAAGCTTGTGACCGCACTCGCCTCCACGGCGACTGCGTGCGCTGATGGCGTCCGCACCTCTCCCTGCCGCCGAGGACCATCACCCACATGTAGCGGGAGAGGTCGCCGACGAGCGGCAGGAAGTAGCGTCGTCCTCCGGTGTGGCGGTGTCACCGGCCACACAAGTCCCGTGCACGAGCTCGAGCCTCTCCTTGGCTCGAAACTCGCCCGCCGGGAAAGGGAGTCGCCCGCTTCGTCAACACGCAGACGTCGTGAGAACCGCTCCACATGGTCAAGGCACGCAGGCCTCGCACCATTTCCGTGGCACTGAGCCGCTTCAGTGGCCTCGGGTGAAGGTGCCCAAAGCGCTCGTGCCACTACCAGGCCTCGTCGTCCCGACGAGCAGCGAGACAGAGGGGTTGTGCCACCGCACGTGAAGAATGTAGAGTCGATTTTAGCCTCGTTACCTTGGCAAGAAGGCGGCGCGAAGGTCCCAAATCCGCAACACCCGTGCTCGATCTCGACCATGAGCCGTTCTCATCCACCGTCCCAAGGCGATGATGGAGTTCCGCAGATCGGGGATGTAGTAGGCGTCGGTGAGCGATGCATGCTCACCGACACGGAGGTGAGGATGACGGAGCCGACGCCTTGATTTCCACGCCGTGGCGTCCCAAACTTGACGGAGCCTCGGGCGCTAGAGTCAAACTCGGCGAAGAACTCCGTCGACCGGTCATGTGATGGGTGGCGCGGTGTCGAGGCACCACCCGTCGCCTTGTCGTTCGGGGCCGTGGCCGAGAAGGGCGTGTGCTTTTGGCTCGTCAAGGTGGAGGAGAGCCACCGCGGCGGTGCGGCGGAGGTAGTTCGATGCTCGCATGAGCAATGAATGAGCCGGCTGCTCCTCCTCCTCACTTCTTGTGACGTGGGCCCGCCGTCGTGGTATCCGATAATCCTTGGCCCACGACCATGCTTGCCACGGTTGTGGCAAGAGTCGCCTCGCGCGGCCTTTGCTTGCCGCCGCGCCGCCGGGCGCCCACGGTCACCACCCTCGGCACGTCCTCGCGCCCCTGCCTGGGCGTCTTTGCGCGGCTTGCCGCGCTTGCCACGCTTACGGTCGCCTGTCGTGGAAGAAGGCTCCCCCTTCTTCCTGTCACCTTGGCCGGCAGCCCACTGCTCCCGAGTGAGGAGGAGCTTCCCGCCAATGGTGACGGGTCCCGAGAGGCGCCAGGCTCCTCGTTGTCAACGACCTTGAGGTGACCCATCGCCTCCTCGATCGTCATCGTGGAGAGGTCCAGCAGAGACTCGATCGAGCGAGCCATCCGCTTGTACTTCTCGGGACGCAATGGAAGAGCTTTTCCACGCCTCTCCTCGCCGTAGGTGTCGTCGCCGAACTGCACCAGCTTCTGCAACAGAGTGTTGAGACGGAGGGCAAAGTCATCCACGTCCTCACCTGGCTTGAAGGCCAGGTGCTCCCACTCCGTGCGAAGTGCCTGCAGTGTAGACTTGCGGGCGCGGTCGCTGCCGATGCGTGCTGCAGCGATGGCGTCCCAAGCCTCTTTGGCAGTCCGCTTGTTGGTAAGCGAGAACTGCATCTCGGGCGGGACTGCAGCGATGAGAGCATCCAGCGCCCGTCGATCCTGGTCGTAGTCGACGTCGCCGTACCGGACTGCATCCCACATATGCCGCACTGAGCTTTACCTCATCACCGCAACCCACTCGACATAGTTGGTCTTGGTGAGGTAGGCCACCCGCCGGGGCGACGTCCCTAACGACGACTGGTACTCGTGGTGACCACGGCATGCCGCATCGGGAGAGAGCGCGCCGCTGTGAAGGCCGCGCCTCCGCCGACCCGTCGCCGCCGCCGCGCGTCTCCTCCAGAGCGCCACCGCGCGTCCGCGCCGTCTGGCCCACCGCCGCTCGTGGGCGTCGCGCGCCACCGCGCCGCCGCCTCATGTTGCCTCCTCCTCCAGCAGCTCAAGTTCTGCGTCGGTCTTGCCATCGCGAGATGAAGCCGCTATTGCCGCCACGCAGAACCTTGACCTCCGCCGCCGCCGCACGCTGCATCTGCCGCCGCCGCCGCCTCCGCCTCCGCCTGCCTTTGCCGCCACGCCCGCCGCCGGCCTTGACGCCCTTTCCGCCGCCGCAGCGGTCTCTGCCACCGCTCGCTCGCGCTGCTCTGCCGCGGCGAGCTCGGCCGTCTGCTGACGCCGCATGCTCGAGGCGACCGAGCGCTGAGACTGCCCTGCGGACATGGCGCGCTACTGGGGGGCATTGCGTGGAAAGGGCTGCCGACGAGCCGCCTGCCCGTCCGGAGAGGAGTGAGCGGGACAAATGGAGTTCTTTGCCGCACGTGTACTGGGCCGCCATGCGAGGCCGGAGAAGGAGATGAGTAGGAGATGCTCAGGCTACAGGATAGTATGGCTCTGATACCACTTGTTACTCGCTGGAGTCTTGCTGTTGGTGATAGCAAGATCCTTACTCTCATGGAGAGGATGACACTTGGAGATGGGGCAAATTTTTCTATTTCTCACACAATGCCACACCAACCTGAGGGGTTGGGGATACATATTATAGGTCGCCAACCGACCAAGCATATGCTAAGATGTTTGTCCTAGATGCTAGTCAAGGATGCTAAAGCGATGTCGTCCTAGATGCTAAAGCGATGTCGCCTTAGATGCTAGTCAAGGATGCTAAAGCGGATGTTGTATAAAGACCGCAAGATGTAGACTTATTCATCAATGTTTGCTTGCCATCGGTGGCCCCGCTTCCTCATCGCTATTTGCCATCGCTACTGCTCTACCCTGTGGGTTGTCATCCAACTTGCAATAGCTCCAGGTGCTGCCACCAATTTCACCCGGTTGCTTCATCTCAATTCAGCTAGCCATCAGTTTCTAAAGCATGTTCGTAGTGGCAGTGCAATGCCATCACATATTCAACACAAATATACATTCGAGCAAGACAAGTATCGGTTTCATCTGCACAAACAACGCCCATTTTCATTCTGGACTTGTTTTGATGTGATACAAACATGCTTAACGTTTTTCAGTTAAATATATTATTTGACTAGAAAGAATTATTGTGTTGTATTAAATATTTTCAGGTGAACTCTAATTTAATTAGATCTTTAATTATTATACTTAGAGATACAAAGCTACTACTGTGCTATATATTAATATGCAGACCCATATTTGATTTGTACAAGCCTAAATTTGACACTAGTTCATCGTCCATCTCTTCAAGTGTACAAGATGATGAGGACATTCCGATTGGATCGATTACGTGAGCACACGTTAAAAAGATTAATCAACACGTAAACTCGCTCCTAGTTGAATTTAGTTTTAATTTAAGTGAGAATTGGATATTATCTCATACAAATGTTTTATGTATTCTCAGGTTTGAACGTTGTGAAGCTTTTGGAGTCGAAACAATGGAGGAGAAGCTCATGGAGGTCTAGCAAGAGGAGGTAAGTCCAAACAATCAAGGCCAAGTCGGATCATCTGCAAGTTCAACCAAACTCACGAATCCACTCAGGACGTTCGAACCAATCCAATCGGCATCAAAAGCAACTTCCGGATCAGGCCGAACGACTTCGGATATAGTTGGCACCATTCGATCGTCTTCGGACCGTCAGATTGCTTCGGTGACGTTCGGACCACTACTGATTTTGACCATGGTACCTACGACCACGCTTTCTCCGACCACGGTACTTTCGACCACGGTGCCTACGACCACAGTGCTTTCGATCATGGTACCTTTGACCGCGTCACCGACCACGGCTTGTCGACCAAAGATTTCCGACACACGGGTCTTGAACAAGACGGTCACTTCAACTTAATCGCCGACCTCGACTATGACCGCTATGACCACCGTAGCTACGACCACTACACGCCACGATCGTGACTTCTACTACCAACGACCATGCGTAGCTCGACTTATGACCGCGACTGCTACGACTGGATTACTATAGCCACCGTTCGATTATCCGTGGACCGCTCGATCGCTTTGGTGACATTCGGACCAGTCTGAACGTTCGCACCGTTTGATTGGCTTCGAAGACGCGCGGATCTGTTCGATTGGTCTCGGTGATGATTGGACTAGTCTGATCGGACCATTGACTATGTTCGGAGTAGTCCGAAGGTATATCTTACGAATAAAAGGCAATAACTTTCACATACGGAGTCTGATTGAGGAGTTCTTGGACTCGTTGAAAAGCTTATTTCAAGGACTACATAATGGAAAGGACTCCATCTTCAGAAACATCACGTATTTTTATATTATTTTATTTTAGTTTCTTTTTTGTGAGGGTTAGAATCTGATACAATATAGTGTTGAGTCGTACATGATTAGGGGTCTTACGGACCCTTTCAAAGGGCTATATAAATCCTTGTAATACGTAACCTTTTGGCAAACCACATTATTTTCAAGATAGCTAGTATTGCTTATTCTTCGATTGATGCTACACGCTGCCTTTCGGGAATTGGGCAATTTTCTTGAGAATACTTCCATTGTTCTTGTGATTCCTTGTAATTCGCAGGAGTGACGACACGTCTACTTGTGTGGTTAGGTAGACAGAATCATGAGCATGTAGTTGAACGAATTCTTTTGTCGTAGGTTACAATTCTAATAGTGGTTAACGTCATCGGTTCATCAATTTGCATAGATCCAAGTAATCATTATCGATCCTACATCGTGAAGATCGGACATCCCCCATTTCATGTTTAATTCATCAACCATCAATCATGATTCAGCACTCAGTTCTTACCAGTTGAGATAGCTCAAACATGCTTATATTTTCGCACATTCATCAACTGAGAGAAACTCGGGTCAATTTACAACAGCAATTCAAGAACTGAGAAACACTCAGTTTTGGTTTACAACAAAACAAAAATAGACACACACAAGCTGACCACCACGGGGCAGGGGACGTTGGGGAGGAGTTATCGAAGGGCATCACTAGATGTTGCAAAACACAAGCACACAATTCTTCTTGGCGTCATCATAAGAAGCAGATAGCCAAGCTGGGCGGAGGAACTAGGGGCCTGTTTTTTTCCTCTGAAGCTGACGGCTTTTGGCTTTGTACAGTACCTAACTTTCAAACGGAGTATTTTCTCAAGACATGGTCTATAGGTTAAACGATCTACACGTTAAAAGCCCAACATCTGTACCAGCCAAAATCGCGAGTGGGTATTTGTCTCTCCGTAATCTGTACCGTAAACAGCTAAAATTCAAAAATTTCAGCTAAAAACCATAAACCGCAGCAGCACCTAAATAGACCCCTAGAGTGGATGCTGAGGGGTCGGTGCCGTGAAGCATGACCGCAGAAAACCCTTGCGACCGTCGAACAGCACGCAGCCTGTGCAGAACCTAGCTGAGGGGTTGGTGCCGTGAAGCATGACAGCAGGAAACCCTTGCGACTGTCAGCATTCTAATGTTTCAGAGAAACAGCAAGTGATTTGAAAACATGGTTATGAAGAAATTACATGAATGATCATCTCCACCGTACCTTCTCCATCAACATGTATGCTTCCACCTTCAAGAACAAAAAATTGTTACAAACCTAGGGATCCTCTCCAATTCCAAGACCTATAAATGAAGAATTAGAGACCCACTACCCAGAATTCAGACAATATAAAGCACAAGAACTAATGGTAACAATTTGCGGTAACAGGAAAATCCAATGCATGTGATTCGGAATTTTAGTAGCTTACTTACCTTCCTAGCGACAAGGTTATCTTCAGTATAATATTCTTCATACCCTATGGACAAGAACAAGGGTTCTTGAATTCGATACAGGTGATTCAAGAACTGCCCAGAAATCCAGGATTAAAGATGCAGTAACATGTATATCCCTAATCATAATTACTAATGTTAACCAGGGCAATTTCTCGTGTCGATCTCCGTTCTCGACCTTCACGCACAACAAACTAATGGGGGGAAATGAATGCAAGGATGCTGAGCTGTAACATCCCAAAATTTCGAGTTTTGAAAAATTTAAATTCAAATTAATTATTTTGAAGTAATTGGCTTTTATTTGGATTTTTCTGGATTTTATTTCAAAATCTAAAGCAAGAAAATGTATTTTAAATAATTTAATAAAGCCAAAAAGAGTCTATTTTATTTTTCCCAGCCTTCACAGAAATTTTAATTTATTTTTGAGAATTTTCTGGAATTAACAATTAATTTTAAAAGATAAAAGGAATTTTATAAAATTATTAAAAGCAAATCTGAAATTAAAAAAATTATTAAGTCTAAAATGTCTCCAGGAATATTCTATGAATTTTCTGGAATTTTTAGATATTATTTATTATTTTTCCAAGCAGTTATATTGTTTCTAGAATTTTCTAAAAATTTAATCCGAAAATTAAAGTTGGATGAATGTCAGGCCGCCACGTGTCGCGCCCGGATTAAATCTATCTCTCTCCACGTTTTAATCTCAACCATCCATCACAACTTACCCCTTCATTTAAATCCAACGGCCGCGATATAATCACTTGCCACGTGTCACGCATCCAACGGCCCGTACCCCTTCACCCTCCCTCTCTCTCTCTTTCTCTCACCGACAAGTGGGCCCCACTTGTCATATGTGTCTTCAACCTTTCCTTTCTTCTTCCTCCAACCTTCTCTCTCTCCCCTCCATTGATGCCGAATGAAGCTTTGATTACCGGCCGATTTCTTCGCGTTAATTCCCGTTTGATGGCCCATTAAAACCCCCTAATCACTCCTCCTCTATTACCGGCCGTTTTTTCCCATTGATTGCCCCATTCACGGCCGCAACTCCCGCCACCTCCTCTCCCCGGCCGCCGGCCTTCCCCCTCCTACCTCCCCTATAAAAGCCCCCTCCGACACCCTTTTCGGCATCCCCTCACCCTCCTCTACATTTTTCCCAACCCCGACCGAGCCTCCCCTGCATTCTCACGCCACGGCTACACATCTCTCCTCCGCCGCCGCCGCCCGGCCACCCCGAGGCCCGGCCGTGAAGGCCGAGTTCCCGCCACCTCCTCTCCCTTCCCGCCCGCCGGCCACCGCCGCCGCCACCCCCGTCTTTGCTGTGCGTCTTGCCGCGTGGCGTTCGCGTGGCGCTTTGTGTGGCGCCACGTCGGTGAAGCGCCGGTCAGTGGACTCGGTCCACGGTGGACCGGCCCACATGTCCGAAATTTCGAATTTTGCTGACGTCATAATTTTGAATTTTCAATACAAAAATAAATCGAAAAAATCTTTCTTTTCTTTTTCTTTCAATTAAAACTTCCCGAGGCCATAACTTTCTCGTTTTAACTCCGATTTGACCCGTTCAAATTTCTAAATTTTTCTAAAAACATGAACTACTCAAATATACACTCTTTTTCAATTTTTGAATTTTATTTGAATTTATGTGTATTTATTTGCTTTGTTGCTTTGTCTTTTCACAGAGAATCCGACGTCGTCGAAGACTTTGTCGACCCGCAGCAAGAGAATCAAGACATCGCTCACGAAGGCAAGTCTCCTTTGAACATCTTGAACCCATGTTTAAGAAACGTTTTGATTATTTTAAATTAATGCATTGCTATGTTACATAAAATGATATTTCATGTTTTAGAGATAATAGTTAAACCGACAATTGTTATGCCCTCATTTGACATTGACAACCATGTACCTTTGACACCCTAGGATTTCCTTTGTCTCGATAATGAGATTATTATTAAACTTTGGTAAATGTTGTAACGGTAGTAAAATGCTTAGTCGTGCTATATAACCTTTGGTAACTTGGAATGAGAAATTATATTTTTGTGGAACTAGACTTTTGTTCAGAATTTAGTGGTGATTGGATTTGCCACAGTTCTTTTAAAATAAAATAAAATGTGAAAATTGGATTTAGACCAGGGCGGATGGTTGGTTTGGTTTGGTGCGGCTAGCACGAGAACTTATTAAGTGTATGTTCCGCTATAGTTAATTAAGGACCGACGCTTATGTTTGTCCAGACTAAGCACTACCGTACAACCAAAAGTCTATATGGGTACGACTTAGCTGATTAACTTATGATAGACTAGTTTAGGTGCCACCAGTGAAAAGTGGGTGCCAGGGATTTACTGGTTATTCACAGTGAGGGACAGGGATTTACTGTACTCATACGGCGCAAGAGGGGGCTTCTATCTGGGTGGATTTAACCCTTCGGCGGTGAAACCTCAGCGGGTGGTATCTAGCTAGACTGGAGTAAGGTAAAGGCTTTGTGATAAATTATCTGGGTCTCATGCCTAAGGAAACATGTTGGCTATTAAGATGACTTATCTCTTGTGGGTAAAGTTGTACAACCTCTACAGAGTGTAAAACTATTCGAATAGTCGTGCCCACGGTCAAGGGCGGGCAAGGAATGCATTCACATGGTAGATTATTGTTTTTGGTTTTAAAGTAAAAGATTTGGGAACCGGGAGTGGTTGGAACTCCCGGGGTTGTCCTGGCGGTTGTAGCCAGTGTGGGTGGATATAACCCGTTGATTTGAACCTTGGCGGTTAGAGCCAGTGATCTAGTGTTGGTGATTGTAACCTTCACTATTTAATTTGTCAAATTCTGTTAAAACAATTAACTTATTTAAATTGATGCCTTCCAAAAGTATCTATTGGTATTTGAAATAAAACATTGCTTTGTGCAAAAGAACCATACAACTCTCCTTTGTTAAGCCTTGCATCTATTGGTATTTGCAATAAACATTGCTTTGTGCAAAAGAACCATAAAACTCTCCTTTGTTAAGCCTTGCATCTATTATGTGTATATATATATATATATGTGTGTGTGTGTGTGTGTGTGTGTGTGTGTGTGTGTGTGTATGTATGTATAAATAGCAGGGGCACCAAGGTGCGCAGGCTCCATGATTGATACTTTTTATCCATGATTGATTCAACATGCTAAATCTATAACTTCATTTCCAAATTGATGCCTTTTTGAATTAAATGAATGTTAACGGGTTTGCCTGATATCTTTACTATTATAAAAGAAGCAATTGGTGGTTGATCCGGCCTCTTCCACCCCTTCTCATAAAAGACAGCGCTGACATGTGGCCTCAAAAGACATGCGTCGAATCTTCCCACTTTCCCATCAAAATATCTTTCTTTCCATGATTTAGTGGTCAAGATGGATTTCATCTAGACTGCATTGTAGAGTACATGATGTATTTTTCATCCAGTGCTTAATCTTGTTCTTTACTATTGTAAAAGAAGGAGCTGGTGGTTGGTCCGGCCTCTCCCACCCCTTCTCACAAAATGCAGCGCTGACATGTGGCCCCAAAAGACCTGCGCCGAATCTTCCCACATTCCCATCAAAATATCTTTCTTTCTGTGATTTAGTGGTCAAGGTGGATTTCATCTAGACTGCATTGTAGAGTACATGCTGTATTTTTCATCCGGTGCTTAATCTTGTACTAGCTGAATGCTCGTTGCTACGAATTTTAAAATTTTATCATACTATATGTTCTGAAATTAACGGGTGGTAAAATTTTTTAGAACATGCATAAAAATATGTTCTAATTTTTTTTTAAAATACGTAGCAACGCACGAGCATTAAGCTAGTATTATATATCATTACACTTGCACGTTTCTAAAAGCAATCAAAATGCAGTGAGGCTTGGTGTACATATATGTATGTATGTATGTATATGTATATATATATGTATATATATGTATATATATGTGTATATATATGTGTATATATGTGTATATGTGTATATGTGTATATATATGTGTATATATGTGTATATATATATGTATGTATATATACAGTAGCGTTATTCAGCGCTGATTGCACACACGAATTGATGATAACGGTTGGCTGGTTGGGTCAGTTAGGGGCATGCGATTATTTTACAACTGCACGTTGGTTAGTGTTTCTATTATACATACATACATACATACATACATACATACATACATACATACATACATACATATAACATACTCCATTTTATGTGCGTATATGAAAGTATTTACAAAATACACTAAAAACTATGGACTCCCTTGCAATTTTTCGTGTGGTCCACATTGAAGTATCTTATATTTAGTGTACGAGTATACCTAAAGTGATAAATGAGAATTTCAAGTTTGTTTAGATGGCATATTAGAGGTGGGCGTGATTACACCCGGAGTAAAAGGTGTATATGGATAAAGTTAGGAGAAGACCAAAGAGGCATATTAGATGGCATATTAGAGGTAGGACACGACATATGGTGTAATTACACCTAGGAGTAGAAAAGAGGCTTTTGTTTTCCTGTTTTTCCTATGTGGCAGGTTGGAAATCAAAAGACAATAAATTTAGAGAAAATTTTTTGCTGCGTATTACAATCATTCACCTTCTCTAATTGTCATTGATGATCCTACAACTTCTGCCCTTTTCAAGTTTCAATCATTTGGCACCTCCATTTGCTACTTTGGGCATGTTCTTTTTTTTGCTGCGGCTTATAGTTTTTGGTTGAAATTTTTGAATTTTGCCTGTTTACGGTACAGATTACGGAGAGACCGATACTCACTTACGATTTTGGCTGGTACAGATGTTGTGCTTTTAATGTGTACTATGTTTAACTTGTAGACCCCGTCTTGAAAAAATAATCCGTTTGAAAGTTAGGTACTGTAGCAAAAGTCAAAAGCCGTCTGGCTTTTGACTTGCCGAACATGCCCTTTAATTAGCAAGACAAGCACAGAAAAACCAACTAATGGCTGCTAAGGCAAAACAGGCCGCGGAAGATTTCAACGCCGAGCGGGCAAGGAAGGGAAAGTGCCCCCGGTCCACACAGTAGGTCGTACGAGCAGTTGGGTTGGTTAGTCGCATATCATGCTATATGTTATGCATGTAATAAAAATGTACGCGCCATGTTACTCCCAACTGTATTGTGAAATTTATTTCTATTCAGCTAAGCTTGTTATCTTGTCTTTTCGTATTCAATGATTCTTACGTGTTAAATATCACTTTCCTTCCTTTCGTCCAATTGTTCATATCACAGTTGTCCTCAAAAACAATTTCATTAAATTTCTTCCAATAAAACAACATAACATCATCGAAAAATGTTATTGCCAATTTAACATATTTTTCACGATCAGCATTGTAAGAAAATCACAAATACACTAATCGTTACTTCACACAAATATAAGACGTATTGTTTTGCGAAAAACACTAATCGGTGCAAACCCTAACCCTAATACTGTAGAGGCGAGTGGTGCGGTCGGCCGCCGCATGAATAACGGAGTGGTGCGGTCAGCGACCGCACCACTCGGCTGATACAGTGTGCCGCCCGAGTCGTGCGGTCGGGACCGCGACGACGGTGTCGTCGCGCGCCGACCGCACGACTGTCACGCGTCGCCCCCTGGGAGTATATATATACAGCACTTTTCGACTGCGCGTGGCGTGGTCAAGCGAGTTCGAGGAGGCGCCCTTGACTCGTACTGATGAGAAGTTTTTTACTCCACGAGAAATAGAACAAAAAGCTGCCGAATTGGCCTATTTCTTGCGTGTACCAATTGAAGTATTTTGAGTACCGATTGCATTTTTTTGAAATGAATTGAATGAGGACGAATTGGAAGAAGATTTTCTCAACACGGGGAGGAGGTCCCTTCGAAATTGGATTCGTTATTGTAAGGGGATTTTCGAGTATTTATCTAAAGGAAGGAACAAACGAGGATAAGAGAAAATTGCTTCTAATTTGTTTTGTCCAAGTGATGGCATAATATTCTTCCATTTTCATCCGAAAGCGCTTTTTTTTATTCTATTTCTCTATTCCACTCCATCTAGATCTAAGAAAGAACCCAATGCAATGAAATTCCACTAGTATACAAAAAAGAGAAATAGATACAAGGTCTCAAACCTTGTTTGCGATGACATGTGTAAGTTCGGTCTCTTTACGATGATATTTTATAACTTACGAACAATTGTGATGGTACCGAGCAAATTAGCTCTTCACCAATATATCCACATATTGATGGATCCAGCTTGGCCGGCCGGATTGGTAAGGGAATGAAGTAGCTTAGCGATCGAGCTTGCTAGTAGTAATCAGCTCCATTAACCACCATTTAGGCGAGAGAAAATTTTATAAATGATATTTTTGCCCTTTGATATTATGGGGAGAGCAAAAACCAGAGGGGGCGGGGACACAGCGCAAACCATGGGTGGCGGCGGCTCTGGAGGGCGGCACGCCGACGAGGAATTTTTGGGTTTTTAAGTTTTTTTGCTGGTTATTTTTTTATATTCGTTTGCATTGTTCTTGATGGGCTAACCTGTTTTTTTTTCTATTTTTAATTTTTTTAAATTTAGTTACGCAAAATAAACCATCATTAATTACAGTATAATTTTAACGAAGTGTAATTTCAGTTATAAGTCGGTTTATTTTAGCTCAACCGAGTAGCACTAAGAGCGGAGAAGAGGGAGGGGGTCAACACAGCTTGCCCTTCTAACTTTGCAAAATATTAAATGAAAAGAGAAGTAAAGGGCGTGGAATTAAACAGGATCCGCAGAATTACGGATAGGAAGGAAGGCCAGCGTGGCCTGCTTTTCAACCTTAGCTTAGCATGTGGAAGTCTCCATCGAGATGCACATGCGACGTCATTCGAGTCGGATCCTCTGCGCAGTGTTTGTTTGTTCATTCCTTAATTACTCCTTCCACTTCTAATTAATTTGTTGGTCTTAATTAAATTTGACCTGCAGCTAGCTAGCTCAGAGCGTCACGTACTACGTGCAGTCGTAATTGGACGTACGTATATTATATATGATTATGTGCATTCCTCCACCACTGACTGAGGTGTGGGCCTGAGCTAATTAAGCTTGAATTTTTTCGGTGTATCGCGATATAGAAGATCTTAAAAAGTCATTCACTATTCTTTGACTCATCATATACGCTGAGTCCTACGAAGATAAATAGAAGAATTTTCAACCAAAAATACCGTAGCCCTCAAGGATATACGCTGCCAATGCTATCCAAGAAGAGTCAGCGTTGAGAAAGCTTGGCAATAGTCGTTGGCTCTTTTCGGTTTATAACTTATGATTTCTTTCAAAAAAAAATAAAGAAGTCTATTTTCTTATTATCATTTTGAGGCGATTTATTGAGACAGTTTTTTCAAAATAACTTATCGGTATTCGTTTTATTTGCACAAACGCTCGTATTAGGATCAAAAGATATCCGCCGCGGCTGTAAAGCTTGCACCCTCTCTTTTGTTTCAAGTTGCTTCTTGAATATCATCATCTAGACGGCAAGCATCATCGACCTTTTTTTTTACAAAAGAGAAAGATACTCTGCTTTTTATTAATACCAGTTAGAGACCCGTGTATTACATCGGAGTCATAAAAATAATGAGACGAAACTTATTGTCTAATCACTTTACACATCAAACATTAAAGTGCAAGCGACAGAGGGAGAGGGGTGGTCAGAATGCGCGAGGAGATGGAAAAAAAGAGGGGGTGGGCGGTTGTATCCTGAGAGAGAGGAGGAAGATGAGAGAGACGAATGGTCCAGATCAAATTAGATGGCTGAGAAGAAAGGAAGAAGAATGAACCAACCATCAACTCATATTTTTATAATAGTGAAGATAACACAAGGTACCAGGACATTTAGGTAGTCAAATTTTGCATCCAAGGTTCTAGACCTAAAAACTTCTTGCAATCGCGACGTGATTGCTAACGAGAATTGGAATTGATTTCTGCTTCTGACGTACGTACTTCATCCCCCACGTGGGCTGCCACCGTCACCGTGTGCGTATAAATAGCTAGCTAGCTGCGTTGCCCATCGATCGATCACCGCGCGCGCAGGCGCTACCCATTTACCGTGCGCGATGAGCAGCACCCCCAACAACAACAGCAGCAACAATGGCGCCGGCGGCGGGAGGGCGGCGCCGCCGCCGCACTTGAGGACGCGAGACCCTGCTGCCACCATGGTGTATGTGGTGCATCCCAGCCAGTTCCGCAACGTCGTGCAGCAGCTCACCAGCGCGCCGCCCAGCCGCTCCCGACCACCGCCCACGACGCGCGCCGCCGCCGACTCGTGCTGCTGCTAGTAGTGCCAATGCAGGACAGCAGCATCGTGCCGGCGGTTGCGAGCTGGAGATGAATCGTAATCCTAGCAGCACCACTGATAATCGGCCGGCGACGACGCTGAGTCAGATGTACCAAGAATGCATGGCCTGGGCCGCCGGCTGCCACGACGACGACCAAGACTAGCTAATCCAATCGTCTCCGAGACATGTCCGCAAATTAGCAAATCTCGAAATAGTGTGCATGGTTTCTACAAACTTTATTAGTTCTGTTTGGTAGTTAATACATGGCCTGAGTTTGATGTTTCTAATGAAGTTCAGTATGACTCAATCAGCTCAATATGAATTATTGTTAGGACTTTAATTTGTAGCTAGTATTGTTGATCATGCATGAGCTAGCTAGCTAGTTGTAGGGATAGAAACACATCAGATATGATTGAATAGTCTCAAATATGAATACGGATTCGAATATTTTTGAATATGAATATGGATCGAATGTCGTAACGGATACGAATTCGGATCGAATATGTACTTAATTCGGTCGAATACGATTATCCTCCTATAACTTCTGTAACAAATCTTGGTAGAACAAATTCCTAGCGATTTTGCTAGTTTTCCACACCGAATATCGTCCTATAACTTCTGTAACAAATCTTGGTAGAACAAATTCGGTCGAATACGAATACGAATATTCTCAAATAGAATACGAATGTTATTTAATATGAATTTTGCTTATCATATTCATTTTTTTAGATACGAATATCTTAAAAAAACACTTTATTAAAAAACTAGTTACTATAAAAAAACAAAAAACTAAACCATAAGCCGCAAAAGACCGGACCCATATACTTTTTTCTTTTTTTTGCTGTCGACAGAAATGCATAAACGTCAAAGGTCAAAGCTAGCTAGCCATACCATTCTTTTGCGGCAAGTTTTGCCTTTGCGACGACGGCCAACCATCCAGTAGCTAGTACTTATAAATTAATTACAAGATGTTTAGGGACGTTCATATTACATTTTGTTCATGGTTTATAAACAGTAACAGTTTATAAAAGATTTAAATATAAATAAGATCACTGCAATATGTACTAAATCGACTAGTTAAGTACTCTATCTAAAAACACACTCCGTTTGAAAGTTAAGTAATGTAAAAAAAATAATTTGCTAGAAAAAACGGCTTAATAGAAACTAAAACGAAGCATTTAATTTTCCGGAACATGCATGTACGCTGACCAGGTAAACTCAGATAAATAAGTAAATCCCAACTAAATTCCTGACATCAACAGGTGCGCGCGAAAATCGTGTAAAACAACATGCATGCATGCGCGAAATAAATAGCACCGGAAAAAAAGCTATCAAAGTCATATGGCCCGGATTCTGCGTACCACATCAATTCAAACGGGCCTACAAGGACCCGTACAATGTCTTTTTCATATTTTTCATCCTGAAATTTTGTAAATATCTTCTCCCTTACATTTGTTTTTTTTTGAATTTTTAAAAACTTCATAGATATGGTTTTCACGAATTAGCACCGTTGAGTAGGGGTGCAAACGGATCGGATAGTTTCCGTTCGTTTGACCGACCGAAGGCATATGGAACTCGAGAAAAAACCGGATTTGGCACTATTGCGCATGATATTTATAAAACTAGCCGTATACGCATCGTATTTGCAAAAATGACACTTCTTCCATCCGGTGGGTGGGCGGCAGCGCCAACGAGGGGACACGTGGCGTCTGTCGCCCCGCAAGCAGACGGCAGGCAGCCTACCACGTCCGGTGAGGGGGCGGCAGGTGATTAAGCCGGCTTAATTAACTACCCTAATTTTTTCGTTTAGTATTTATTTGAATTTTTAAATATACCAAATGATCTCAAAAATTACAAAAAATTATGTACAACCTCCTGACATAACGTACCTCATAGTGTAAATTTTGGGTAATTTTATCCTTCTTGAATGTTGCTCAAAAAATTATACAATTTTGATAATTGTATAAGTTTTTACATATAGCAAATGAGCTCCAAAAATTACAAATTTTTATGCGAAGCCTTCCTGCATGATCATAGCTGTTGTGTAATTTTTGGGAATTTTATGTAATCTGAATTTACAACGTTTATTCGGGTTAATTTAATCATGAATTTATGAATATTTCACATTTTTTTACAATTTTATACAAGAGGAATACTTGTACAAGTAAAAGTAATTATAGTAGTAAAAGAATGCATAACATTGGATGTGATATGGCTCACCCATCTGAGCCACTGCTACCTCCTCGCCGCATTTGCCTCCCCGTACATGGCCTTGTCTTCTGTTGAGCACGAGCATGTCTCGTGAGATACGTTAATCGGTGCAGAGATTGCGTCTCGGGTTAGAGGAGGTATGGAAACTGTTATGTTTGCTCAGTGGCTGGCGGTGGTCCAGTAGGCTCAGGTACAGTAGGTTGGGTGCGGTAAGGGTCGATGTTCTCCAACTAAGACATGTCGAACTGCGAGCCGCCCGCAATAATATCATGAACAAAGGACTCTAGAAATCCCCCTCGTGGTGTGAAAGATCTCTCACCTGGACTGTACGACGTGGCAGCGAAGTCGGAGGAGCTCTGCCCACCGAAGTGTCCAAACCCTAGGTATGCTGTGAACGCTGAGCTCTGCCCTGCGTACGCTGCAAACCCTAGCATCGTGTAGTGCTCTCTGGAAGCATCTAGGAGGCCTGTAGCGTCATCGGTGGACTCATCGTCACCCCCACGTTCAATTGGAGGCTGCAAGATGAAACAATATCAATCACAATAAATATTTTGTCCAGCACGGCGCTGCCGCCCGCCCACTGGACGGTAGAAGCGTCAGTTTTGCAAATACATTGCGCATACTAATTTTGTAAATACCGTGCATAACAGTGCCAAATCTGGATTTGTCTTAGACTCACTCAACCTAATTAACAGTATCAAACATGTACTCCATACAAGAGCGGAATGAAAATTGTTCACACCAATTCATTAATTTAGCAAGAACTAATCTTGAGAAAAGCATATTACCAACTATCGATCAGTACGTCTAGGTCTAGCTCTCCATTGAATTTCACCGAGACATGCACTATGTCCTACAGTCCGTGCATAACAGTACGATGCTTTCTGCTCAGCACGGTGCCTTCAGCCATAGGCGGGGCCAGGGTGCTCATGCACGGACACTCTTAATTTTTTTTAAAATTATATATATACATATATATATATATATATTATTGCTGAATATTCTAATTGAAGTTAAACATGCGAGTACGTCCTCTGAGCTAAGCCTAGAAAGATGCAGGACATGATCAATCCACGACCTCACAAAATTCCTGCTGAAACTTCATGATTTGAATCATAATAAGTTTGAGTTGTACATTCACAACTCTACCACGCCACCAAAAGATAGTTCCCGTACTTTATTTTATTTAGCTATTAAAAACTTTTTTTAGTTTCTAACTCAAAAATCAAGCGTTTGTTTCTCTATTTATTTCAGCCATCACAACCATTACTCTCACTCTAATGCTTGATATGTGCACAAGATTGGTTGTGTGATTCAAAGCGTATAAATGTTGAAGCCGATCTAGCGAATCTGTCTAAATTTGAAGGTACTATAAGTCTAGGCATCACATTTCTATTTATGAGTGTTAAAATGCTCAACTTATTATCTTTTTTTTGTGTCATGTAGGTATCGAGGAGATGAGGTGTCATGTAGGTATCGATGAGATGATAGGCCAAGATGTGGAAGATATTCCAACAGCAAGTGTCTTCTCCTCGGATCCAACTTTGATATTTAGCTTTTGCCAAGATATAGAAGAACTATGAAATTTGACTATGTAATCTTTTGCTATTTGGACTATTGGAAGTTGGAACTTGGAAGATATGAGTAATCTTTTGCAATTGTTTATTTGCTATTTGGACTATTGGTGCTGCTATTTGAACTGCAACAGAAGTGCTGTATAATCTCTTGCTATTTGAAGTTTGAGTGCTCATCAATCGTCTTATTATTCTTTATTGAAAGATGAGCCTTGCATTGGTGTTGCACTTAACATGCATTTCATCATGTTACTTTGCATTTGATCGTGTTCTATGCATATTCCTTTTGCTTATATTCTAATTCATTATAATGATCTATTCTTTCTTCTTATAACATGGAGAAAGAAGTTAGGAAGCAAGTTGACGCTGCCATTGCTAAAGCAAAGCTCAGAATTGTTGGGCATTATGGCAATTTCTGTCAATTTCTGATTAAAAGAAAAGAAATTGGAACTTTTGGTGGGGGCCACATGTAAGGAGAGGAAGAGGTAAAGGGATAAGGCCATCGGCTTGACCTTTTATCTCACCCTTCTAATGAGAGTGGCGGCGGCGGCGGGGAACTCCGGCTTCTCCAGATCTGACCGCTCCGTGCGGCGCTCGGGCCCCTGCTGCTTTCCCCTATGATGTGCCTTGCCTGGTTAGTCTTCACGGTAGCTTTGATTGCTGTCGCACAGTGAGCTTTGCTTTACTTTCTGATTTCTATTGTGCAAAAGTTAGCCGTGCTGGTGTGATGTTTGTTTATCATCTGTATCTCTGTGATTGTGACTAGCATTGGGAGGACTTTGCATGATAGATTGTGGGATTTGTGATCGCTCGATTAGGATTCTAGTCGTTTATGAGATCACTGTGGCATACTAAAAATATTCTGCCAGTTTGAGCCATCTATCGTTATTTCTTACTTCGGTTATGCACCGACTCATGTTGTACTCTTTTGTCTTAGCCGTAGCACTTGTTATTACCTGTTTTGCCGTAGCTCTGTTATTTACCTTCCACAAGCAATTTTGGTTCATGCTTATGCTTTGCAAGAGTACTTGAGTCTGACATTTACTGAGGTAATGTTAAAAGTAGCAAACTAGCAGAATATAGAGGTTATCACTTTAATCAATGATCTATAGACTAGAGTTGAGAAGGCCAAGTGTTAAGAACTTGAGAAACTCCTCACCTGAGAGCAAAGAAATACACAAGTACATGTGCATTATACATATCACAAATGCTATTTCCTTACTATTAGAAATGCAGACCTGTTTGTTCTCTGCTAGTTATCGGTTGCCTGCTTGAAATGTTTGTGGTTCATTAAGCTGGAGTACCAGCACTATTCTGTTACTTCTGTACATGTAAATGATGTAAATTGTAATTGTTTGCTGTGTGGTCTGTGTTAGCTACTTAGCTTTGTGTGGACACTGGACACTAGACAGAGGTCACAGAGCACATGGCAACCGCCAACCTGGATAGAGGCATAGAGCATTGATGCATTGTCGTGTCGTTCTCAATTCTTTGGTAAATATAGTATTCACCAAGACCGAAATAAAATAAAGTGGTATTAACCGTTATCGAACCGTATTGTACATTGTACCATATTTTATCGAATTAACAGTACCGTATACACCGTATTTACCAAACTGTATATACCGAAAGAACCGAATGAACAAACAGCCCTAAAAGTAGGGAAGGGTGAAATGGTGGAGCAAGGTTCATATGTATAGCAGCTGCGACTGATGCTAGGACTGTCCTTTAAATAGGCAAAAAATCTGATGGAGTTGTAATAAAAGATTATATTCATTGTATGTTGTAGGTGCGTAAAAAAATTTGGAAAATCTTTTTTAGGGACGATTGACCGTAGAACGATTGGTACATACGATGGTAACTGATATTTTAATGTTACTGAGAATCATCGTGCGATTGCTATCATTGAAGTTCACTATTCGTTTGTAGCGTGCATCAAATAGGTAACAAGGAGTATAAGTAAGCACGGCACAGTACTAAAAAGTTCACATTGTAAATAACAAATGTAAACAGTATATGAAACAATGGTGTACAATCAGGACTACCCTTGGTCGTCACCCTGGTCTGCCCCGTCTCCACGGCTGTGTCCTCTTGTACGGCCCCGCTTGGCCGTCCTCTGCTGCAACGGGTTACGACACCCTGACAATATAAGACGATCAGGAGCGTGGCGCACCCGCCCCTGAGCTGGTGGAGTCAGCTGCACCTCTGGGCTGTGTGCCCTCTGGTGCACTAGGGAGGACACTGCCGGAGAGAACCTCTGGTGCTATGTCAGGAGGTGCAGACCTAGACGCCTGCCTGACCCACTCGGAGAAGTACTGGTCCGAATCGTTCGGTCTCGCGGAGGGGCCGAACCGCTGCTTAAATGGGAAAAAGACCTACAAAAGTAATATCGTTAGTTTCAGACGTAAATCATTGCGATAAAATGGAGATCATACGATACGTACCCTCAGTTGGCGCCATCGCGCCTGGAGGAAGGGCGTACGACGTCGAGTACACCCCCTGTGTGGGTAAGCCAGGGATGTACGGAGGACGCGAGAACATCTGCCCCGGCGGTGTACGAGGTCGTTCCCAGGTAGATCCTCCAGCCTCATCCGGGTGAGGTGCTGTAGGACATGCCCACGTAGAACCTCCAGAGTAGTGCCACGCTGGTCGGGGTGGCACCGGTGGCTGAACCGTCCGTGTGCTGGGCGTGGGCATGGAGGCCGCTGGTAGCCTCGTGCAGGATAGCAGGTGCACGATACATCTACCCCACTCCGTGAAGCGACGGTACGCACTGCTGTGCTCCTCGTGGCTCACCTCGGTACCTGTGGCGAGCCTATGCAGCATACTTTGGGCCTCCGTGACGATCGAAACACCCACGTTAACCTGAAGTAAAAGACATAAAATGGTTAATCATCCAAGGTAGCATTGCCATTAGGGAATGTTCAAAAATACGTGTAACGTACCGCGATGTGCACGTCCCACGCGAGGTACGCGGGATACACGTCTGTCGGAGCGGCGAGGTGTGCGGGGGGCGGGTCCATGACATGTACGAGCCTCGTACGTGTCCGGCTCTAGTACCAGCACAGGTACTCCGTGTACTCCGTGCTATCGTAGGGGCGGTCCTCCTCAACCCGGTTGTCAAGCGTACCGTCCCACTGTGTAGTCCACCCCTGCATCTTCGTCGTCCACTCCGTGCCGCGTTTCACTCCCTTTCTAGAGTGATTGCTAGTAGGACTACTTCGTTAGTAATTACCAATGAAATAGTAAGTACATACAATTTTATAAGACGCGAGCACTCACGCGTGCACAAGAGACGGCACTGCATGTCCGATTGGTACTAGGACAGCCTAGCGTAGACCAAACTACCGCATCACTCGCTGCGGTGAGTAGTCCTCCACGAAGATGTCGTAGACGAGCTTCCGGCGCGTCAGCTAGAAAGCCTGGTCGCGCCAGCAGAGTGTCAACAACCCATCGGGAGCATGGTCCATCAGTGCCGCATGTGAGTACGGCTCCCAGCGCACGCCGTCGGCCGTGAGGCAGTCGATCTGCTCAACAAAGGGAAGATACACCCACGTGACCTATACATGTGCGAACTGCACCTGCAAGGACGAATAGGTGTTACGTATGACCATCGTTAATACAAAGGAAATAACTAATTGACATATGACTTACCCGTCGATGACACCAGAGAGAACCCATCGTCAGCCGGTCGACGTCTCCCCCGGATACATCTCGGGCCGTACGGACCCATGTAGTCTAGCAAAGGTCGTCCGAGGCTAAAGCGCTCGAACGATCACAGCTATAGCAGCAGGGGATAGCCCGCGAGGACCGAGTTCGCCTTGGTCCTCGAGCACGTATCGCATAGGCCACGGTAGGTCACGGCAAGTGCGGCCGATCCCCAGGTGACCTAGGGGGAAGCGCGATGCATGCAATCCATGTGCTCGTCCAACAGGGGAAACCGCCAGTCCAAGTCACGACCATCACGCGCCATACCTGCAAATAGAGTTTAAGTTAGCTCTACAATTTCGTACGCATGCAGATTTTATATTGATGCTAATTTTCTAAAACTATGTTTCCTAAATTATATATAACTACACACTTCTACGGATGTTAATTTTGTAAAACTACATATTTAATAAATTTAGTATAACAAATATTTAACTATTTCTATCTACATCTACATCTACACCTACGGTTGCTTCTTCGTCTCCTCTCTGTTTCTACGCCTGCTAATTTCCTATAATTATGTTAACTAAATTTTCTATACTAAAAATTGTATACTACAAATTTTCTATACAAAAATTTCTATACTAAAAATTGTACTAAAATCTTTGTACTAATAATGTTCCATACTAAAAAATGTATACTACAAATTTTCTATACTAAAATTTCTATACTAAAATTTCCATACTAAATTTTCTAAATCTACAATTTTACTACCACTAACATTTCATACAATATATACTACAAATGCAATATACTAAAAAAATACCTAAATCTGAAGATCTGACCCTCTCCTCTCCTCCTCCTCCTCTCCCTCTCTTCTCCCCCTCCTTCTCTTCTTCCCCTCCTTCCTTCTCTTCTCTCCTTTCTCTTCTTTCTCCTCTCCTTTCTTCTCTTGCGGCGCCGAACGATGGAAACAAATGAGAGGCGGCGGCGACCGAGCACGCTGCCTTTCTAACCCCCTGGTCGTCCAAGCGTTGGACGACTGGAATTGCTGTCACCTAACCGTACAGCGACTGGACCTTCAGTCGCCCAACTCCCGGGCGACCGCAATAATTCGCCCAACTGTTACCAAATTGCCCACGTGTCGCCTCCTGGTTGGACGATTGGCTCTAATCGCCCAATGGGGAGGCGACTGGAGCCTATTTTTATAAAAAAATTTCCCACAGGTATATTTCTGTAATTTTGAATAAAAAATAGATTATTCGTAAAAAAATTCATGGGTTGCCACATAATTTTAGCCGGCAAAATAGACGGCCAGGTCAACACATATTCGAGAAAAAGTCAAAGAGACCGAGTCACGTAGAAACATCTAGAAGTGCTAACATCGGCCATGGATTAACCAACAAGAAAGGAAAGCCGATCTTGGAAAGTCCGAGGGAGGAACGTTAAGGTGATACGGAAGATTCATCAATTGAAGGAAAATCTGGCGCTGGGACGGAGACTATTCGATTAATAAAAATCAAAATATTAATCAAGAACCGAGACTATGAAAATCAATCAGGAAGAATTTGAATTCCTTTGTAAATCCAAAACTAGAATTTGGAATTTGCTAAAACGAAGATTAGAAATTCAAAATATCAGCTAACATTAAAATTTCCATATAATTATAACAATTAAGAATTCAAAAATGTCAGCATGTCCTTCCAAACTTGGAAATTGAAACCAAAGTAAGTATTAAAATTTTCCCCAACAAATTAATTTAGCTAAGAAATCAAATTCTGAAATTTCCAAAATTTTCTAAAATTGTCTTGGGCTCTGGCCCGTTTTTCCTCCCGGCCTGCTCTGGCCCAGCCTTTTTCTTTTTCCCTGGCTTTCGGCCCATCTGGCCCAGCCGGCCACCACCTCCTTCTTCCTCCCCTGTTCTGCTGCTGCCGCGCCACGCCCGCCCGCGTCAGCCGTCGAGCTGCGCAAGATTCCTCTCGCCTCTGCTCGCCTCGCTGCACGTCGCCTTCCGCATTCCCTCACTACCGCCGGTTTCCCCTTGCGCCGCGCCAGCTCCACCCCCAGGTTTTCCCGTCACGTCCGAGCCAGCTCACACTAACGCCGCATTGACATCGCCGGGCTGCATTGACATCGCCTAGCTCCGCCCGTCCGATAGCCCTGCCGCGCGCCGTACTCCTCCACTACCACCTCCACTATAAGAGGGCCTGAGCTCCCCAGTGTCTCCCATTGCCTCCTTCCTCCTCCTCTATCCCCGGTCGCCGCCCTGACCGCTCCGGTGGCCCTCGCTCGCCGGCAACCGCGTCACAGCGCGTCCCATCTCCCCAATGGCTTTTCCCCCAGCTCAATTGGTGGTTGCCTCACCGGAATCGGCCGCAACGGCCGTTCTTCCTCGCCTCCGGCCAAAGCCGCCTCTACCGCCGCCGTCTACTCCCCAGGGCTCCTCTCCTCGATTCCAACCTCCTAGAGCATCTCCTTGGTGCTAAGAAGGTTCCCCAACAGCCGGCCGACGCTCTCCCCCGCCTGTGCGACCCGTCCACGGTGGCCTCCTCGCGCCGCCGCCCTTGAACGTCGCCGGCCCGCCTCGGATTCCCTCCGGCCTGCAAACCACCCTGGTAAGCTCCCCTTATCTCACTCTTACTCATGCTCGCACCATTTGACTCTCCCCTTTCTCCGGCCGCCGGCGCCTCATTCGACTTCCCCGCCGGACGCTTCACACCGCTGCCCGAGCCGCCATGCTCCACCCCGAGCACCGGCGCCACCTCCCCTGGCACCCCTTCCCCTGGGGCAACCCGTTTTGCCCCCTCCTCCCCCTCTCTGACCGCACTTCACCAGCAGGCGCCGCCGGCGCCGCCCTGCGCCATCCCCTGCTCTGTTTTCGGCCGGCCGCCCCCTCTTCTGTTGTGCTGCCTCCCCGCTCTGTCTGTCCCTCTCTTTCTTATGACCAGTGGGTCTGAGTAGATAAAAGGGTCCAAGCTCTTGCATGTATATCTCAACATCTTTTTACATACGGCTAAATGATGAATTCATGAATAAAAAATTACTTATGAATTTACAGTGAAAAGGTCTATGCAATTAAATGAAAGACTTAACTTTGGATGATTATAAGCCAATCAAGATTAATAAATTAATCCTCTTGTAAGATTTCCAAAGCAAGTTTATGCCATGAATTGTTTTTCCATTTAAAAGCAATTTGTGTAAAATACCAGTAATTACCGTAACTTCAATAAAAAGAATATCATGACTAAAAGATTAATTATGAAGCTTAATAAAATAATTATGCACATCTAATCTTGCGTAAGTTCATGTCAACAAAGAAGATGGCAATTTAACTACAATAGAGATAATTAATTGCTCATTATCATGAAATGAAATTGAAGCTTTCTACAATAACCTTGACGCCCACAAATTACTCTAAAGACTCGAATGCTAACTGCAATTAAAAATACAAGTGGTCCAAATAATAACTATTATACCTTCATCTCTAGATCTGAATTTATCAATGCAGTTAAAGATAATTGGTATAACTAGATTTTGACACACAAAATATTAATCAGTATTTGCTCATCTCTAAATTCATGAAACCTCTCTTTTAAACAATGCTTAAAATAATTGCTAGTAAATTATCCAATGTTATAAATAATCTTATTTAGAAGTCGTGTGCAAAGTTTAGTCTTGATCGAAGTCGAATTGTAATCGAAAGTCGAAGTCGAACTGTAGTCGGGGTCGAGTTGTACTCGTAGTCGGAACCCGAGCAAAAGTCGTAGAGCCGGGTATAAAAGGGGAGGAGTCGTGTAATCAAATCATAGCGAGAAGTAAAGAAGAGAAAAGGAAAAACTTGAGTATCGACTTCATTGTGTGATCTCGCAGATATGGTCGAAATCAGCTTACGACCACGGCAAACAAGGTCGGAAGGAGTTTCGACCATGGCAAAACATCAGCAGACGTGGTCGGAAGACATTAAGACCACATCAAATCAGAAGTAGAGGTGGTCGAGAGGTGATATGACCACGACAAAGAAAGTTTGAACGTGGTCGGAAGGCGTTCGACCACAGCAAAAGAGAGTTGAACATGGTCGGAAGAGGCTTCAACCACGTTGAGAAGAGTTGAACGTGGTCGGAAGAGTCTTCGACCACGATGGAAAGGCTTAGACCATGTTGGGAAGGCTTCGACCACGTTGGGAGTGGTCGTAAGAGGTTTCGACCACGTTGTGAGTGGTCGGAAGGGACTTCGACCACGTTGTAATAAAGTGAACGTGGTCGAAAGGTTTTTTGACCACGGTGAATAGTGATCGGCAGAATCACTGTGTCATCGTAGAGAGCTGCAATTACGGTAATTCGAGCGAGGTCGAAGGAAGGGCAGCGCGGCGGCAGAGAAGCGCGATTGAAACTTTACCAGAAGGTTTACGACCACAAAGTCGGAGCGATCGGAGGAGATCAGAGGGGCTACAACGTGGTCGTAACGCCGCGGTCGTAAGCGGTCGTAAGCAGTCGGAAAGGTCCTGGAGCAGTCGTAAAGATTGCAACAAGTGGTATCGAGCCATGGGAGAGACATCAAAGGCCAAGGAGAGTGTGTCGCTGCAGTATCCTTTCCTCAACTCAGATAATTATCCGGTCTAGGCCATGAAGATGAAGGCCAACATGCGTGCTCAGAGAGTCTGGGGCATTGTTGATCCAAAGAGGAAGGACAAAGTAATTGATGATCGACTAGATCAAATGGCGTTGGCGATGATCTATCAAGACGATTAGGTGGTGTATTGAGTCGGGAAGGCTCAAGACGACGCTTTACGCATGTAGGTGCTGGCCACGCCCAAATAAAGAAGTGAACCCGAGTGACTCAGTAGGCGCTGGGCCGGTGGCTAAACTAGAGAAAAAAGAGATCTTGAGAAAGAACCCTAGGCGGCGAAGTATCTGGAACCTTGGCGGCAGCCGGCGGCGCCTCCATCTCGGAGATCCCATTTCAGTGGCGCCTCCCTCCCCGTCACCCAGCAAGGTACTCCCCCTCCTCCCTCCCTCTTCCCCCTCCTCTCCAATCGCCTAGCAGCAGCGCCGGCACCAGAGACACGCGGATCTAGTCCGTGTCTTTCCGGCGTTGACGTTGTTGCTGGGCAATGAGACAGATCTCTGTCTCTCTGGCACCGGCGCTACTGCTGGGCGATGAGAGAAGAGGGGAGGGTCACCGCCGCCGCTGGGGTTGTCGCCCCCGCTGCTTGGTTGGGAGGGAGGGGAGAGGAGGGAAGGGTCATCGACGCCACTACTTGGTTGGGAGGGAGGGGAGGGTCGCTGACGTCGCTCGGGACGTCGCTGCCACCGCTGCATATGCTCGGAGGGAGGGGGAGCCGAGTTCGCGTTGGAGGTTTGGAGCAAGCGACTGAGCGAGGTTGCGCCTATGCGAGAGGAGTGCGTGGCTGATACGCTGAGACAGCTGAGTGCATTGCGTTGTTTTTTATTTGGCGCTGGCTCACTGTCGGCGCTTCGTTGGCTCGCTGTCGCTGGCTCGCTCTACTGATGTGCTCAGTTAACTGTCATCTAATACTTCTCTCATGTTCTATAACACAGCAGCAGAAAAAAATGACAAATACAAATACAAGTACAAGTATTGCATCCTCCGGGGCCATGTATGATCCAAAGACCGATCCAAAATGGAAGGCGAAGTCTAATAATCCGGGATGGAAATATGGCTATTGGCCGAAAATTGGCAACCAAGATAAGGTGATGTGTATCCTTCGTAACACCCCAAGTACAGGAGAAATTAAAAGGTTGAAGGAGCATCTTGCAGGTGTCTATTCAGATGTGGTTATGTGTCCCAATACTACCATAGAAATTAGGAAAGAGATATGAGATTATTTAAAAAAACAAGAGAAGTAGATCAACTTCCTAGATGATGAAGGGGGAGGTCAAGATGTAGAGGTGGCACCATATGGCATCGAGTCCCAAGACTCCACTGTGAAGCCAAGTTCAGGGACAGCCGCTAAAAGAATGCATGCTGCTTTTTCATTTAAGGTTGTAGCATCAAGCAAGGCCAAGGTAAAGGAGATCAAATCAGTTGCTGCTATGCTTCAAAGAACACCTGAAGATATTGTAGATCAAAGACGTTCTAGGTCTTTTCAAGGGACCATGGAGGCCAGCATAAGAACCAAGGATAACAGGGATTATGTGAATAAGAAATGGGCCTTATGGTTCTATGAGTGTGGCATACCTTTTAATGCCACAAACTCAAGGCAGCTTGAAATTGCTTGTGAGACCAGTGTGCAGTACGATTCTGGGTATAAGCCTCCTAGTTTCCATGAGTTGAAAGAGTCATTGCTTCAAGGACAAAAGTGCCTCGAGGGAGGAGCACAAACGATCATGGAAGCAATATGGTTGCACACTTATGTCGGATGGATGATCCGATAGGAGGGGGCGCCACTTGATCGACTTCCTTTTCAACAGCTCGGAGGGGACTTCTTGGAGTCTATTGATGCATCAGGTGAACAACATGATGCAACTATGCTAGCTAATTTGCTAGAGGAGAGAATTGAGACCATTGGAAAAGACAAGGTTGTTTAAGTTATCACCGATAATGGTGCTAACTACAAGATAGCAGGCAAGCTTCTAATGGATATGATTCCTACACTATTTTGGAGTCCTTGTGCTGCACATTGCTTAGATCTTATGTTGGAAGACATTGGAAAGTTGAAGGAATTTAAGAAGTCTATTACGCGTGCCAAGCGTGTCACCACATTCATTTATAGATATGGGAGGTTTCTTAGTGCAATGAGGGAGAAGACTGGTGGGATGGATCTTGTGAGACCCGCAGCCACTCAATTTGCCGCAGCCTTCCTTACTTTGAAGAGCATGCACAAGTATAAGAATGCTTTGAAGTGTCTATTTGTGATTGAATCATGGACTAACATCAAATTGTCAAAGATGGAGGCCGGCATGCATGTGACAAACATTGTGCTCTCTAAGGAGTTCTGGAATTCAATTGAAGACTGCCTTAGAGCTTCAGCCCCACTTCTTATCGTGCTTAGGGTGGTTGATGGTGATGAGAAGCCCACAATGCCAGAGGTTGTGAGCGAAATTGGCGTACCTTTGAATTTGTGAGTCAATTCATAGCTTGTTTATGCTTATTTTCATCTATTCAATTTGTAGCTTACATGTGTTTATTAGTTTCAGCAAGTTATTTATTCATTTTATTTACTTTGCTTGCCATTTGTGCTTTTGTAGCTCCATAGAAAGAAAAAGAATTGGTTACTACATAAGAAACTAAATGATTTGGTTTTTGTTGCCTATAACCGGAAGATGAGAACTAGGTTTCAAATGAAGCGGGAGAAAGCGAGCAAAAACTATGACTCTTTGGTCATTGAGGAGTTTGATTAGGACAATGAATGGGCTAACTCATTGGTTGTACCACCTCAAGGTGCTCGTGCGTATGACCTTACATGGGATGATATTGATGAAGCCATTGGCACATCACGCTCGCTTCAAGGTCGCAATCTTTCAAGGCAAGCTAATAGGCATAGTCGTGGTGAGACTATGACCTACCAAAGACGTGCAGGATCTATAACAATAGTGGTCGAAGAAGATGACTTAGATGAGCAAGAGCAACACTCGGATTCGAGCAATGAAGAAGATGAGGAAGAAGATTCACATGATGATGCGGATGTGAGCGATTGTGACGATGCTCCCAATGCTACCGGAGATGGTGGACAAAACATGGATTCTACTAGCAATCTCAACGAGTTTGACGATGGTTATTGAGAGATACGAGAGTTGGATTCTGAACTATGCTACTTTTGTGTTGTGGACTACTATTATTCTATTAGACTACTCTAAGCTATTCGAATTGCAGAATCTGAAAAAGGAAATGACACCTACGATCTCAGTCGCACCACTGCAAAAATCATTAGTATCAAGTAGTGACCAAAGGTCAACGGCCGAGAGACGGCTACTACATCACGACGGATAGATCATATCGGTTCATCGTTTATAGTTATTCAGGACGACATAGAGCATTAGTTGGTTTCCCAACTTTCACAAAATAAAATAAAATAATATTACGAAGAAGTCGCGGAAAATCAAAACAAACCACACACAATTCCTCTGACCAATTCATCTTCACTTTGTTACAAATCGTACCAAAGAGAGAATGTCAAGCACAAACAGGCAGGTTTCCTGCTCCTGTTGCTCTAGATGGTTAACTTACACGGACAGACAGGTGAAGAACATCACACACCAGATGCAACAAGCTGCTTACAACTTCTAGGACGTGTTGGGAACTAGCACAACAAAGAAGTAATTATCCGTCAAAGAGAGGTCGGACGGCGACGATTTGAAGTAGAACGACGCTAGGTGAAACAGGACACCGATTATGGAAAGAATAGATCTAGAAGAGCCGGTCAAGGAAACGGCCACATCTGGACATTAAGGACTAGACACTTGTTTATCCATCTTTTCTTGATTCATAATGGATACATACTATCCTTTTTATAGAGACGACCCAGCATGACTTCTAAGAAATAATCTATAAAGAAACTCATCTCTAACAATCCAATCTAATAATAACTTACTTAACTAATAAATAATACTAAACACCTAATAGATATATTTCTAAATAACAAACCATGCCTAATAGATAGATTTCTAAATAACAAATCATGCCTAATACAAACGGCGATATAGTACTCGCGGTGAACAGCACCGCGACGGTACCATGGTGAACATTAACACTACAGTAACCACGCAAACACTAGTGTTCAAACCTTACCCTAAAATTGCCAAATTTGCCATTTAACCGCATGCATAACCCCTATCAACCAACCACCAACTAAGAAGCCCTTCATTTTATGATGAGTACAACACTCTCTTACTAACAGGCTGAAAATCGGAAGTCCTTAGAAACTGGAATGCATATTCTAAAAGACCTCTGTAAAAACTAGTAGTTTCTGACTGAGATTTTTTATTTTTCATTCCATTGATTCAACACTTGTGAACTTACGTGAGAGCCCCAACCTCTAAAAGACCAGCACGATTAAGTCGGGCCAAAGCAAAACAACTATATTTTTTGCCGGACATAGCAACCTCGAAATGCAAGTTGTATACTGCAGATGTATTAGATGACTTGCATACAGCTGAACAACATCATGCCTCCCAAGGGGATTTTTTAAATAATCTAGTGTTTGGAGTGGATCGCAGACAATACAGAAGTAGTGTAATGGTCGATGATATACTCTACTAAGTAATGATTTTATTTTTCCCAAACAGTGGATCGCAGACAATACAGAAGTAGTGTGTCAATCGCAGGATCGCAGACAATACAGAAGTTGATTCACAAGAGCACACATATATATAATTAGTTTCCCAACTTCTGCAAGAGGCGCTACATTCACCCAAAAAAAATGCAGAATTCCAAGAAATGCAGATTGGAATAGGCAAGAAATGCAGAATTCTTCTGATCACTTCGTCTTCTCTTCTTTGCTACAAATCGTACCAAAAGAGAGGATGACAAGCATAGAAAGGCAAGTTTCCTGCTACCGCTGCTCCAGACGGTTTACACGCAGCTGAAAAATCATCCCAACCAGCTGGGACAACTGACAGCTACTAGGAAACTACAACAGTGAATCATTCAAACTTAACACTAAAATTGCCAAATTTACGAGCGTGATTTATACCTCCTATCAACCAATCAGATCAGAAACAACCAACCACCAACTACAAATCCGCTGCTTCCTACTTCTCCATGGCACCTTCATGCTTGTCACCAACACACAGAAAGAAAATGGTGGAAATGACAGTGACACACCATGCTTAGAACTAGATGTGTAAGGTCAATTTGCAATCTACATAATTTACTCTGCAATCAGGAGAAATGGGATCACCTGGAATTCCAGCCAGCTTTCAGCTGCCTAGCTAGACCGGCAGCAGGAACCTGGTTCCGATGGAAATGTGCATGCAGAGGGCCAGGCAGACGGTGAAGATTGCCATGGACTTGGCGCTCAGGTACTTCACGGCGACGAGCCCCCTCTCGGTGACCTCATCCCGGGCGACGACAATGCTCTTCCTCGCCCCATCGGACACCCGCTGCGCCAGGAATTCGAGGAACGACCGCACCGTCTCCGCGGTCACCCTGCCCGTGACATCCAGCACGAACCTCCGGTTGCTCGGCACGGCCAACGTGCTCGACACCCTCTCCATCATGCAGCGCGGAGCCGCTGGCTTCTGCGCCTCTCGCACCATGGCTGAGGCCTCGATTGCCCGAATTGAGGCCTCCTTGGCAACCTGCCGCGACGTCCTGACGAAAGTCTCGACGGCGCCGTTGCACACGGACACGGCCAGGTCCTTGAGCTTGGGGTCCGTGAGGCCGGGGAGCACCTGGTCGGAGGTACGCGCGGCCACGGTCCGGTCGAGGTAGGCCGCGACGGCGGTGCTCACGAACACCCGGACGAGCTCCGCCGAGGCCTCTTTGCCCCGGGCGCTGCAGAGAGCAGCCAGCCACTCCGGCTCGTCGCGGGCGCGGGGATCGCCGGAGGCGGCGTGGCAGGACAAGATGAGGTTCCTGGCGAAGCTGCCGACAACAGCGGAGGCGAATCCGGTGCCGGCGGGGGAGAAGAGGCGATCCAAGATCCGATCGTGAAGGGGCGGGGTTTGGGGAGAAGAATCTCGGCCTCGGCGGGAGGAGAGGGCGCGGAGGACGCCGGATGCGACGGACTCGGAGAGGGTGGAGGCGGCAGAGGAGATGGGGTCGGAGGCGGCGAGCTTGGAGAGCTGGAGCAGGCTCTGCGGGACCTCGTCGGAGTCGGAGCGGAGGAAGTCGTCCAGGTCGGAGCCGACCTGGGAGAGGGCGTCGGCGAGGGAGAGGACGGGGGAGACGAGGCGGTAGAGGCCGTAGCCGGCGGTGGCGACAGCGGCTACCAGGAGGAGACGGCGGGAGCAGCAGGTGGCGGCGGGCGCGTCCATGGAGAGGGAGAAGGGGGAGGCCAGGGCTGCGGGGATCTCGCTGGCGCCGCGCCGGCAGCCGTGGGGAAAGCGGGGAGGGAGGCGACCCCGAGTGGAGTCGTGGTCGGCCCTAACTGCACTGCACTGCTAAAGCCACCCTCGCCTGCTAAAGCCACCCCGATTCCCCCCGAAAAACTCCTCCTTTCCTTCCTTGGTTAGGTCGTACACCTATCTATTCCTTTTCCTTTCTTTCTATTTGCAACGATCGTGGAGAAGAAATCAAACTTAACTCAAATATGACTTGATTTGAGCTTAGTTAGAACGAATATATATAAACCTTACTAGTTTCCTTGAGTCTTAGCTTGGATTTTTACTCATTGTTTAAAGAAAGTATTTTTCTCGGATTGTTTAATCATCTACTAATGGTCAATATAAGCAACATTTCTCCACGTACACATACTTATAAAGCATCTGCATATTCACTTAGACAACCGAATGAGTTGAAATGTCTATATTTGGTTTTTTCCCACCTTTTTAGTACAGTGAGCCAATCTACAATTTTGAAAGTTGCTTGCATTTTTCGATCTGCACGTGATGCGATCAATAAAATTATTATATGTGATTTGTTATTTAAATTATATTAAAAAAGCCCGTTTGTAGTGCCGTATGAGCACTAAGCAGTGATCGCTTACGCTTACCACTTAAACCTTTTAAGACAATTGTATATTTTTTCCCTTCACAATGATCTTAGACATTAGTTGTATATTTTGCATTGTGTTGGTTTCACGGATGATTGTACCGATCAAATCAAATCAAATGTGCAAGTATTCGACACCATTGGCCTTAAAACAAATGTTGGTACGCGTTGTTGTGTGCGTAACAATTAATCATACGGATGGAAAGGAATTGAAGGCCGAAAGCAGCCGTGGACGCGACTGTAAATATATAGTCGCGGTTTATAATTTTTAGTTAAAAATTTTAAATTTTAGTTATTTGTAATAGATATTATAGAAAAAAGATACTCGCTTGCGATTTTGGTTGATACAGATGTTAGACTTTTAACGTATATTATAATTAATTTATAGAACCCGTTTTAAAATAATACTTTCTTTTAAAGTTAGATATTATAGTAAAGATCAAAAGCTACTTTTAGAAGATCATGCCGTACACGTACGCCCCCACAAGCGCGTGGACCCACCGTGCCCATTCCATTATGCTATGCTGCACCGATCTACTTCTAGTAATTAATTAGTGGCTGCAAAGTGGGGCCCACCGTAGCAAGGCCGGCATGCATGCTCCACCTGTCAGTGGGCACACGCTGCCCATTCTTGTACCGGGCATGCTACAACTGTTTATTAGATTGATAAACTATAACATATAAATCATAATTTAAAAAAACACCCTAACAGACATGATGAATATTTTTCCATGAAAATATCTATAAGGTACATACTACCTACACTGCACTCACCATCTCAGTACAAAGTACATTTATACATCTTTCTTTCTGTGAGCCTTTCTTTCTTTTATACTATACAAGTAGTGCATTCTTTCTTTCTTTTATAAAGTGGCCTATAAAAAAAATCAAAAAACCCTAGATTAATCTGGGTCGTTGATCACCGGATGGCGCCACACAAAACACGCACGGGCATGAGTAAGTTTAGTGCTGGTACTAAGCTTATGAGAACAACTATTATGTATACGATTAGATCCTATTTATTTCTATTAGAAAGAATAATATTATGTTTACATAATAAGAACAACTATAGTCCAAATTCTTTAAATGTTACTTAAATAATGTACTTACTAGGTATGTGTGTCGGAAATATATGGTGAGACAAAGGGAGTCCTTGTAACACCCTGGTTTAACAAAAGACTAAGATGTCACCCATAACTATTATCGGTACCAGTTTTAACCAATAATCAAACATCAACATCATTTCCCCTCCATAGTATTACCAGGCAACAAATAAATGACAACGCTCCTACGCGCTTCTTAAATCCACAACTTTCCCCTCCACTGGACAGTCTCTCTATCTCTCTCGATACTAAAAATATCATAACTTTCAACTCCCATAAATGAACTAACTTTCAACTCCCATACGAAATTCCCTAAGTTTTCTTAGTGGGCCAAATGTCTAGAATATCGTCTAAACCCCTGTTTTTCACTCAGAAGGCATATCTGTCATCTTTTAGATAGCACAAATAATTTTATATCTTTTAATCTACACGTGAGAACCCATAAACTATAACATTTTTAGAATCTACAAGAAATTTTCTATCACTTTCTAGTTTTTGCTAAAATCTAATTATTCCATTAAATTAGTCAAATTAATAATTTCTCACGATTAGTCCCAACAACAACGCAGATTCAACAAAGATGCTCCAAAATTCATAACTTCTATTTTACTTATCTAAAAATTATGTTCTTAGACTTTCTAAAAACCTTAAGAAATTACCTACAATATTCATGTTAACCAATTCCCAAATTAGTTCATTTACTAGTTTTAATATAAAGGTTAACACATGCTGCTAAAACACGATAAATTTACCGGGCATCGGGATTATAAAATTCATATATGAAAATCTACTTATCCGATCAACGTGAATAAAAATTCTACAGAAATTTATCAAAGTCCTCTATAACTTTCTAGTAGATAAAATTCTCATATAATGACCATACACTACTCGTAAAAGCAGTATAATAATACAGCATATCAAACCGATCTACTATTCCATTTTTCCCTGAACGAACACGCACAACCTCTCTCTAATCTATATATTGTAATCTCTAATTAAGTAAATAAAATAGAGGGACAATAACTGGATCATTACCCAAGTGACGAAATCCCAAATCACACCCTCTTCTTCAATTTTTTCCCTTGCCGCTACCCTTTTTCCTCTATCTGCTTTAGGCCTGTTCTTTTTGGCTGAGACTTATGGTTTTTGGCTATGGCTTGTGGCTTTTGGACTATTCGTGCGAAACATTACAGAGTAACAGAAACTCACGTACGGTTTTTGCGGATATAAATAAAATCGGTACAGTATGTACTATAGGGCTTATTTTTTTGGCTTCTAAAAGCGGCTTTTGATTTTGGTTCAATCATCATGTTCCAAACATATGTGATATATATCATCTCAGGAACATGAGATGCACCTTATTCACATGAATTTAACAATAAATCAATTGGACGTTTAGAGCATGTAATGTAATATGATATTTTTCTTCCTTAGCAACACACGACATTCAACTAGTATATATATTTGTATGTATGTATGTATGTATGTATATGACGCTGAAATGGGGCACCATGGTGTCTGGGCACCAAGCCTTTCTATCTTTGAATTGCTTTTAGATGCGTGCAAATGCAATGATATATAATATATTAGGCAAACCCGTTATCATTCATTAATTCGAAAAAACATCGATTTGCAAAAGAAGTCAATCAAGATAGAAAGTCTCAATCATGGTGCCCTCATTATTTATACTCTCTCTCTATATATATATATATATATATATATATATATATATAGAGAGAGAGAGAGACGCTAAATGGGGCATCATGGTGTCTGGCCACCTAGGCTCTCTGCTTTTGGATTGCTTTTAGATACGTGCTAGTGCGATGGTATATAATATATTAGGCCTACTAAATCAATCATGGATGAAAAGTCTCAATTACACTAGCACGCATCTAAAAGCAATCTAAAGGCAGGAAGACTTAGATGCCCAGACACCATGGTGCTAGACACCAAGCTTCCATATATATATGGCAAATTACACGCCTCAGTAAATAAAAAGGGAGAAACCAATAAACAGCAAAAGATAGAAGTAGTTAAACACAGTGTCTAAAAACCCAACAGAGGGTGAAGCAGCACATACATAGCTAGCCACTTCATCCTCACATATATGATCATATCTTATTTAGTTCCCCCATCTTTTCTATAATTTTTTTTTACAGCTACACATGGTGCTTAATTTCAGGTTTTCATGCTACAGCTAGCTTGTTCTAGTTATGTTTCCCCTGGGTGTATATGTAGTCCGTGTGAGCCACAAGTGTCCTCCTCCTCATCATCAAGCATTCCTCCTCACGACACTCCTTCAGCTGTTCCATTCCCTCACCCTGCAGCTTCTCCTTGTGGAAAACAGCAGCAGCCTTGCCTCCACCATGATCAGAAGAAACCTACAAAGATCACAGCTACCTGCAGCAGGTGAAGAAGATGCAGGTGAAGAAGATGAGATCGAAGAAGAAGATACCCAGTTACCTGCAGCAGGTGCTTCTTGTGGTCAGTACTGGATCTTGGCTCCGGCCTCGCTGACATACAGATGAGCAGGAGAAAGCAGGTTGCCACCAGGAGGGAAGTAGCTCGTTGAGGCTGCCTGCAGGAGGCCATGATCCCTCTCTCTGGACCTCGATCGATCTCTAGCTAGTCCTGAAGCTATGTATGCAGATGGAAGCAGGATATATACGTCGATCGTATGTCTGTTAATTTATGCTGATGATATCTCGAGGTTGATCAGAAAGAGGTGAGGTCGAAGAAGTAGCATCCATGGCATCCTATATTTATAGATGCGCATTGCGTAGGTACGAAGCGTAAGAAGGATCGATGGATATCTCGAGGTTGAAGCAGATAGAGCCGGTGTAGCTGTCGAGTTGCCTGACGACTTTGGTTAATTAGGCAACGTTCACACCATACCATGTGCTCTACAGCGACGCCTGGACGTGGATGCCAGGGCAGACTTTAGGTACACTCGTATACTTAATTAGAAGGTACTCCAATGTAAACCACGCGAAATAATTGAGAAAGAGTTTATAGTTTTTAGCGTATTTTGTAAATACCTTTATATGTGTACATACGAAGGAGTATGTCGAAAGAAAATGTATATACCGCCTCTAAAAAGTTATTCATACCACCTAGATAGTCAACTTACTAATATCTATGCTATATACATACATTCATCATGTGGGTATACAAATATAACTAATTCAATGCAATGCTCTGATTCCTCAAAAATCAATTCAAGAAACCTAGGGCTACCGCAACGTGCGTTAATACGGTAATGATGGTGAAACAAATAGAAGAAGGTATCGTCATCAGGTCATTCAAGAAGGCTAGCATACTTTTCTTTCAACCGAAAACATACAATAAGCTGTAGTAGTCCTAATGAAAATTGTGTCCTTGCACAATATTAATATTTTATAGTCAAAACATAAAAGGACCCCTAGATCCTTCACTCCAGGGTTGACATCATAGCATCACGATTTTCTGTAAGATAATCATCTTTATTAATATTCCAAAATGGACCCTCTTTGATTATGCTCTGTTTTCACGAAATGGACCCAGGAACCAATGTAAAGCATTTGAGTGTGCCAGATGGAATGGGGCAGTAAAATGATTCGTTAGTTTGCAGATGAGAATATAGATGCAGTAAACTGTTCATCAACGTCGACATGCATCGTACCCAATTTAGGCCTTGTTCTTTTTAGCTTTTAAAAGCTGCTTTTTGGCTTTTCTACAGTAACTAGCTTTTAAATAGAGTATTTTTTCAAGATAGGGTCTACTAGTTAATTGTAGTACATACTTTACTAACTTCATTTATATTGGCAAAAACCGCATGTGAGTTTCTGTTACTCTGTAATCTTTTGTATAAACAGCCTAAAAATCACAAGCCGCAGCCAAAAAGAACGGACCCTTAGCCTGAAAGGGAATCGAATTGTCCCATACTTGAACTTATGCCCAGATGACACAGAACAAACAATTTATGCAATCAAAAGAAATCCAAAACCTCTTGATCATAACTTTAACTAACCATTACCATCGATTCAGCTAAATAGTTTACAACCAAAGCATTTTGATCATAATTTTAGGAACCAATTACCATCAATTTAGCTAAGTAGTTTGCATATACAGTATGTACACGAGACGTACATCAACAAAACAGCCAGTGTGGGCTTGAACTTATTAAAATCATAGAGATTGCATTACATAAATCGTAGATGCTCACAAACGTAAGAACAAATCATAAAGAAGCAACTCCTCAGTATGAAACTCTCAGATAAATACTAATGTTTTGGCCCGGGCATACAATTCTAAACCCAGATTGGCCGCAAAAATGGGGCTAGATAAGGGCAAGTTCGCAAAGGTTTACCAACTACACATACTTCAGAAATCATGTCATCCCGCAAAGGTTTACCAACTACACATACTTCATGCCGGACCCAGATTTTACAACCCAGAATCCTCTGTGATTCTACCGCACTATTTTCTAGATCAGTAGATAGTGCTCACAGATACAGTAGCATTGAGCATCAAAATACATATCATGCGAAAGCGTAAATATAATAGTGTAGGACCGAAATGGCAACAGAGGGGGGTAAATGGTGCCTTTAAAAACCGTCCCCTCAAGTATCCACTCATATGCTTCTTCTCCAATAACTATGGTGAGAGACCATGTGGAGGTCATCCCGTGTGTATGATGAGTAATTGACATCGATTTAGGAAAGTCGAGTTTGAGTTGGTTGGTTCGGACCTTGATGTTGCGTGGTGTAATGTGCTCGGTCGGACTTGGTCAAACTTGGTCGTATGGGATTAGGATGCATATTCTGATGATTCGACAGGTTTGCTAATGTTATTATGCTTACATGCATCGAGCGATGCTATTTGATGTGTTTCTTGTCTGTGTTGGCTGCAGGACGTCGAGACGGAATCGTGGCGAGACACGAGGTGACCGGACTAGACAATGGCAGTGTCGAGGTCAGAACGGTCGAGATGTGTCGAAGACGGCGTGAACTCGAGGTGGTTGCGAGTCGTGGACAACAAGGAGCGTGGAAGCTTCCCGGAAGGTGTAGGAGGGGCGAAATGGTAATTTTGCGAGGCTGTACAAGCGGAAGCGGGCTCCGTTCGGGTTTAGCGGGCATAACGGCTTGGACACCCGTTAGCCAAGGGCTATAAATAGGTGTGAGGGGCTGCATGCCTCCTTATGGCTTTGGGAGAGAGTTATGGTTTGCTTTAGTCAAAAGAGCCTTTGAGAGGTGGTTTTGGCTTTAGCCTTTAGTTGTTAAGAGTTGGTAGCAGAGGCAGAGTTGTGTCTGTACTCATGTCTCCTTAGCTTCTCCCTGTGTTGTGTGTTCTTGTGTTCTTGACTGTAGGGAGAGGGAGAAGAGGAGTTGAGGGCTATGTAATCTATCTTTTGAATGTACATGTGTATGGGGACTTCTCTATGATTCTCAATATCAACATGAGATGCCTTTGGTTGAATTGATTGAGTCTCTAGCTCTCTGTTGCTTGTTTTCCTTCGATACCCTCTTTTGGTTGAATTCTTGACTTTTTGAGTTTTGGCTCGATTCTTGCTGGAGAGTGCTAAAATGAGTTGCTCTATGATGGGATTACATTTCTAGACCCTTTGGTCAGCAAGTTCCAAGAACAAATCATTTTTCATCTCAGTTTCTCTTCCTCAGCCTCCTCTGTTTATGTTTGTCTCTGTTCATGTTTCTAGGGTTTGAGATTATTTTTGTTTTCCTTCAAGAAAGTGTGCCCAGATTTGAGTCTCAGAATCCCAAGGCTATTCCCTAGCTTATCTTTGGATTTCATGAGCAAAGGATCAAAGATTGGCTGGTAATTTGAATTTTAGAGCAGATCACTGATAGTTTTCAGTTTTTGCTCAAATCTGAATTTCTTGCTCTCTTTGTGAGTTCCTCTGTTTCCTAGAGTCTTGCAGCTATTTAAATCTTATTCTTGATCTTTTGAGGTAAGAGGTCCAGCAGGAATTCATCAATTTCTCTTCTCAGTTTTCTTGCTCCTGAGTTCTAGATGCTATTTAGAACTAAATCTCTGATCTTTCTTTCTGCATCTGTTCTGAGGAGAATTCTTGAGAAGCTGCAAGACTGATTTTCTTTTCGTTATCTGAAACCAGATTTCGGTCAAAGCAGATATTTACTGTTTTGCTCAAGTTCAGTTGCTCGGCAGTCTGTCCTCAGTCAAGCCTTCTGATCATTTCATATTGGAGTTTAAGTTTCTGGTCTCAAATAACTTCTTCTGCTAGTTGTCGAGATGATCAAAGAAGTTTCTGTTTGAAACTCTGTTCTCTTCTTTTTCTCTACAGATCAGTGTGTTGTCGGTTTAGGCTGGTTCGTCCAATTCAGTTTTTTGTTCGCGCATAACAGCAGGCAATTACAAGCTTCTGTTTCATCTTTTCTCTACCGTTTTATCTGCCGAACTGTTCTTTCAGTTTAATTACTACAGCTTCCTTTGTTAAATTGTGCTCTCAGTTGTTTGATTTCGGCTGCATCATGTGCTTTCTAGAAAATCTGTTTTCGGCTGACTGCAGTCTGTACGATCTCTGCTTGCCGATTGCTATGTTTTGGTTGGCAATTTTCGGACAAGCTGCTGCAGCTTGCTGCCTTTAGTACTTAGTGAAAACTTGGTCTCGACTGAAGCTTCTGTACTCTGCCTCCTGCAGTGGATCTGTTCTTCCTTTTGTTTTTCCGATTTTGCCATCTTTTGCTTTTATTTGCTCGGCTAGCAGAGTTTTTGCCGGTATCTTGTCTTGATTCTCTGTTCTGCCGATTTGCTCCTTATCTCTATTTCTTTTCTTTTGCTTTTTCGGTCAGACAGACATCTTTAGTCTGTGCTTTCTTTTTCCTGCTTTTCGGCTGTGTTTACTGTTTTGCTTAATTTTCTTGCCAATCAACCTGTTGTGGGCTCTTAGGTGTTCTACAGTCTTCACTGTTTTTGCAAGTCAATCCTTCTAATCTGTGGGAATTCTTCTGCTCAAGTCGTTTGATCTTTGTTAGTGTTCAGTGAACTTTGTATCTTCTTCTTCATAGCTTTTTATAGCTATCGGAGAACTGAGATTCTCGTGATACTTTAGGGGCAATTTTTTAAAGGCACCATTCACTCCCCCTCTGTTACCATTTCGGTCCTACATATAGAAGCTATGAAGACAGAAGATATGCATTCACCGAAAGCAGGAAGGAAGATCAGCAAACAAGACCAGAGAGAAACAGTCCAGAAAACCAGATTCAGGGCTGGTCAGACCGCAAGCGGTAGTACCGCCGTGAGGAGCGGTAGCACTGCTGAGCGGTAGTACCGTCTAGCCGAGCGGTAGTACCGCCTGTGAACTCAGTCACTGAGCAGCAGTACCGTCGAGCTGAGCAGTAGTACCACCTATGAACTCAGTCGCTGAACGGTAGTACCGTAAAGGAGAAGTAGTACCGCAGAGCGGTAGTACCGACGTTGAAGAAGCGGTAGTACCGCACGCTACAGACTGAAGAACAGAAAACACAGAGTTTGCTGAAAATCAAGAAATTCGTCGTGTTTTGCTGCTCTTCTCGGGTCACTTGAACAGGACATCATCCTAAACAGTGTATTGACCTCATTGAGAAGAAATTGCAGACAAAGATCAAATGGAAATAGGAAATTTGGATTTGCTAAAAAGGGGAGAATAATAGAGAAAAAGCTATTTCATGGGGGATTTACTAGAGCTTCTGAGGAAAACTTGTTCTTTCTGTTTTCGCTCTAGTATTTTCTTTTGTCTACATGGTCATAAGATTCTTTACATCTCCTTTGGACCATGTATGACTTTCAAACTCAACTTTATACGCTTTTTTGGTATTTGTCAATATACTCATCAAGGGGGAGATTGAGAGACCATGTGAGAGGTGCTCCCATGTTTGTGATGAGTAATTGACACGTGTTCTGAAAGTTTGAGTTTGATTTGTGTGGTTCATGCGTGAGTTTGCGACTAATACAAATGTTAATTCCATTATATCGAGCGGTGTTATGTGTTGTGTTTTCTTGTCTGTGATGGCTGCAGGACATCGAGGTGGAGTCGTGGCGAGGTACGGGATGACCGGACCAGGCACAGGCGGTGCTGAGGTCGGAGCGGTCGGGATATGCCGAAGACGGCGAGACTCGAAGTGGTTGCGAGGCTTGGACGGCAAGAAATGAGGAAGCTTCCTGGAAGGCTGCCTCCAGGGCTACGTGGGTGAGTGCCTGGAGTGAGAATGTAGTACCTTTTACTCTCAACTGTGTATGGGGCTGTAGGGTTTGTGTGTTCTTGCACTCTTGTAATCTTTCCTCTCCATGAATCAAGATGAGAAGGAGTTTGTCTGAGCCTCTCTTATTTTTTGTGTGCTTCTGTATTTGCTCCCTCTTTTCTGCTTTTAATTTGAGTTCTTCCATGCTCCGAGTTAGACATCACTTCAAGACCACCTTGGTCACCTTTTCCCTTGTGCAAAAGAATTCAATTGCAGTCTTACTCTCAAGAATTTGGATTTCACCTTTTCCCCTGTTTTCCTTGTTTCTAGGGTTTGATGATGTCTTTTGTTTTTCCTCCAAAAAGATGTGCCCTGATATGAGTTTCTGAGTCCTGAGGCTATTGCTTAGCTATTCTCTCAGTTTCTTAATCAAAGGATTTAAGATTGGCTGGCTATTTGGAAATGAATGCTGTTTTTCCTGTGTTCCTTTTTGGCAAAATCCGAATCTCCCATTCCTATTTGATCTTTGTCTGCAATTTCTTCTCAATGAGGTCAATACACTGTTTAGGATGATGTCATGTTCAATTGACCTGAGAAGAGCAACAAAACGCAACGAATTTCTTGATTTTTAGCAAACTCTGCGTTTTCTGTTCTTCAGTCTGTAGCGTGCGGTACTACCGTTTCTTCAACGTCGGTACTACCGCTCTATGGTACTACGTCTCCTTTACGGTACTACCTCTACCTCTCCTTTACGGTGCATATAAAGTTGAGTTTGAAAGTCATACATGGTCCAAAGGAGATGCAAAGAAGCTTATGACCATGTAGACAAAAGAGAATACTAGAGTGAAAACAGAAAAAGTAAGTTTTCCTCAAAAGCTCTAAGAAATCTCCATGAAATAGTTTTTTCTCCATTATTGAGTTCGGGCTAGGGAAGAGAACCAACGAGAATCTCCGGTCATATGTCGAGAACACCCGGAGTCCACAAGCCAAACCTCTCCCTTCCCTGGCCGGCGAACGTGAGTCAAACAGAGAGTAAATGCTCAGTACTGGGATAAATGAAAAGAGATTTTAGCACCCAATACGGAGTCACACGACGAGCAGAAGAAATAGCCACACACGACTGACCTCTATGTACCCTACGCTCTCTATCACTCAAAGAAGTAGAAGGTCTATGTGCAGACCTGAAGCTGTTGCTGGGTCCGATTGCTATGGGAGAGCGAGTCGGAGCACCACCAACACGTTGAACTCACCACGGGTAGCCATCTCAATGGGGGAAACGAGATCTACCCTCAGGATAGCAGAAGTCACGACCAGAGGCATATCGAGGACGAAAACTAGAAAACTCAGAAAATCCAAGTCCTCGATGATGCCCAAACTCATCAAGCTGAACAGTCCTAGACCTCATGTTGGTCTTAGGTACACTCAAGGTCTGGGGCTGACCTTGAATACTCCTAAGAGCCTCAACACGGTCTCTACGCACGATCTTGGTGCGCTTGAAGCATTACTCGACCAAGTGTCCATCCTTTTGATAGAAGGTGCAGTGATACTTCACCTTCTGAGAGGTAGAAGTGGCACGATGAGGCTTCGTCTTCTGAGAGGTCGAAGCAACAGGTGAAATCACCTTACTATCAGAAATCTCTTGGACAAAGCCCGCTCACTTGAATTGAACTTTCTTAGTTCTGGGCTCGACGTCGATCACACCTGCTGCGATGGGTCTAAGAACATGTCAGACTCTAGATTTTACTATCCGGAATCTTCTGTGATTTATTGCACTATTCTCTGGATCAGTAGATAGCGCTCACAGATACAGAAAATGAATATCAAATACATATCGTGCGGAAGCATAAATAGAATAGTAAACTTACTCATGGGCTGATTAGGCCGAAATTAGTAAATTGCAGCAGCGGAAAATGAAGCACACAGGGGGGAACCCTCAGGACGTGCCCACAGGCAGCCAACTGGAGGTTCGCGACCTAGCCCTTGACATCTTCATCTTCTTTGCCACCATGACCAATAGAGTTGCTGAGGCGTAACGATCTGATTCTTGACTCTGGATTTGTTGTGAGAGCGAGTGTGAGCACAATAACTACCGTGCTCCGCGAGCCAATACACATAATGCAAATAAATAGTATGCATGGCTTGTCAAACGAAAGGCTCAGGTTATTTTATTTGTCAGAAATTGCTTTTGATAGCATTATCATTGTCGAATCATAGTGTTATAGTTGCTACCTAATACTACACACAGCGATTTCCATAATTGACTTAATCCACCAAAGATACACTTTCTTTACCGATTGCTGTCTAAGACTCCGAACAGCGAGTGGCATCATTTAGTTAATCCACTGATCATACACTTTCTATATTGATTGCTGTCTAAAACTCCGAACAGCGAGTGACATCATTTAGTTAATCCACCGATACCTTTTGTATTCCAAATTCCTAATATTTCAATCTTGTAATCATTATTTACCAACTCTTCACTTCTGAATTCTAATGATTCTCTAACATGATTACCTTTTTAAGCCACCGAAATCATTCGTATCAGGACATTCTAACAATTCAATCCTTTCTATTAATGATCCAAATCTGTAATTTGCTCTTCCCATAATCAATCTTATTTACCATTATCTATCTCTAACTAATTTATCGGTATTTCTCCACCAAGAATATTATTAATCAAGTTTATACCCCAATTATCATATCTCCAAACTTTCACAAATACAAGTCATCCATCTAGATCAAATCCTATTAATCCCATTAAATCCAGCAATTACCTTTGCACTCTCTAATTCTCCAAAAATCATTTAAATCCTCTATCTATCCTATCTATTCATTTAGACTCCACCAATTTATTTCTCCTCGAATTCTTACTATCATTTCCTTCTTATAATCGACATGAATCCACCAATCATCGTTATGAATTTACCACAACAATCACCTTCTTTTCCTACGACTCTATCTATTCTTCCTGGCATTTTATTTTATGAGAAGTATTATCATTATTTGCTTTTGAAATATAATACATAGAAATTTCCTGAAACCTAGCAGTTTTGAACAAAATCATAGTGTGTCAAAGAATGCAATAGTAATAGCGATGCAGATTCCATCCACCGTTTCGTAGCCTCTGCACCATATGCTTAACCTTTCAGCGTTATAACCGCTTACCTTATCACTGGGGCGACACCCAGGGCAACACAAATTAGGGCCTTTCTTTGCCCTCCACCTTACCATTTTCACCCACAAAGTTTTTGAAATAGAACTATATCTGGTTAAGTTCTCATGTCCGCCCTTGACCGTGGGCACGGCTATTCGAATAGTTTTGACTCTGTAGAGTTTGTACACTTTACCCACAAGAGATAGATCTGCTCTTTGCCCCACATGATTCCTTAGCAATGCGGTTGAGTAGATTATCACAAGACTGTTATAATGCATAATCCTACTTGTGGTTACGCCCGCTAAGATCTATCTTCTGTAGGATGCGTACATCCCTCGAGAAGGGTCCCTCGTGAGCCATCACGGGCAAAGACGGGGATGAGACCATCCATCCCTTTGCTCATGTTCACACGTTCACGTCCCTTTGCGGTTGTACTGTTGTACCTTGGGAGGCCATCACAAGATTCGGTCCTTAGGGTTATCTGGGCGGTTCTACAACTAACCACTTTGTGCTTCCACTGCACCACTCACACACACCCTCGAACGATCCGCCCAGATATTTAAGCAAGTAGGGTTTTGGGAACATAAAATAATCATACCAACATATACCAGTCATCACCACCATGAGTTCCCAAACCAGTTTCTCATAGTTGAAAATGATGTTTTGGGGCATTTTTGGTGCCCCCGACCATCTATGTACAACTAAGCATGGTATATAATTACAGACTTATTTTTGAAAGGTTACTATCATAATTTTGCTAGGGCGACAAGGTTCTCATAATCAACTATTCCAAAGTGGGTGTAATATTAATCAAGGTAAAACATAGGCATATAACTAGGATCTTAAATTAAACATGTATTGTCATATAAAATAACAGCATGCAATTTGATAATTTAAACAAAAGTAATTTGCAGAAAATGTAGGTTCAACATGATCAAAGTATTGACTCGCCTTGCGCGGTGTAAGACTCGGATTTTTCAATCCAGAATCTGCTGTGTCTTACCGCATTATTCCCTGGATCAGTAGATAATGCACACAGATACATTGCTGAATCATTTCATACATCGCTGAAATTCACATAGCCCTAATATCATTACATAATATCGTCGAAGTTAGGCCTTCAAAAGGGCGGAGTTTTTACGGTAGGGCCGCTCAGGCCAAATGTTTACATTTCAAAAGTACAACAGCGGAAGCAGAACAAAGCAGGCCTATTAACCACAGGCAAAGACTGAGGGCAAAAGTGGTCATACAAATACTACTAAAGTTCCAGCGATATTTGTATGCGAACCACACCTTAGTCTAATTGCCTAAGGTTCTAAGCGTGAAATATTCGTCCTAAGTCTCGGCGTTGTCTACTCCATCTGCAGCAGGTACTTCCTCATAGGCAATATGATCTTGAGTTCCCGAATCTGGGTTTATGGTAATGCGAGTGTGAGCACACTAACCACCGTGCTCAGCGAGCCAATACACCGAATGCAGTAAATAGCATGCAAGGCTTATGCAAGGGAGGCTCAGGTTATTTTGTTTGCTGAAATGTGCTTTTAGAACTACAATACTTAAAAGTTCCCTAAGACCTAGCCTTTTTGAAATTTTTAAAACATGATGCTCATAACATATACATTTATTTTCAATGAGTCAGAGGCCATCCACCGTTTCATGGTCTCTGCTCTTCATATCATGCCTTCAGCGTTATAGCCGCTTACATTACCACTGGGACGACACCCAGGACAACTCAAATAAGGGCCTTCCTCTGCCCTCCACTTTTATCCCATACCGTCCATCAAAATTTTGAAATAAAACTATATCTATTCAGATTCCCATGTCCGCCCACAACCGTGGGCACGGCTATTCGAATAGTTTTGACTCTGCAGAGTTTGTACACTTTACCCACAAGAGATAGATCTGCTCGTTGCCCCGCATGATTCCTTAGCCATGCAGTTGAGTAGACTATCGCAGGACTGTTACAATGTATAATCCTACTTGTGGTTACACCTGCTAAGGTCTATCTTCTGTAGGATGCAACCATCCCTCGAGAAGGGTCCCTTGTGAGCCATCACAGGCAAAGGCGGGGATGAGACCATCCATCCCTTTGCTCGTGTTCACACCTTCACGTAACCACACTAGAGCTACACAAAATATTTAGCCCTGCCTACACTTTGCCAGCATGTGGTTGTACTGTTTGTACCTTGGGATGTCATCACAAGATTCAGTCCTTAATGGTTATCTGGGCGGTTCTACCACAATCCCCTTTGTGCTATCGCGGCACCATTCATACATACACACACACCCTCGAACCATCCGCCCAGATAGTTAAGCATGTGGGGTTCTTTTAGAACGAAAATACTTATTCCAACATACACCAATCATCATCACAATGACTGCCCAAGAATGCTTTCTCAAGTTTGTAGGAGATGCTAGGGTGCTCTCACACCCCTAATTACCTAAACAACTCTAGGCATGGCAAACTTATTTTCAAAAGAGTAATATTATTAATACTTTTACTAGGGTGACAAGGATCACATAACCAGGTACATCAGAAAGGAAGTATAATAATAATAATCAAAGAAAGTAGGGCCACATAACTAGAATCTGAACTTAACATGCATTGCAATATAAATATAAGCATGCAATTTGTAATAACTGAAATCAAAGTAATTTATTGAAAATGTAGGCTCAGAAATGATCAAAGTATTGACTCGCCTTGATTATAGATGTCGGGGTTCTGGGTGTTGGGGCCTACAGCTGCAGCTTCCTCTTCCTGGGCTTCGAATGCTAATTTTTACGTGCGCGAAAATTTGGATAAAAATCAATACAATATTCAAAATAACATCACAAAATTCAAACAAGTTACAAAAATGTTGGTTCTGGTTCCATTAGATAGCTCTTGAATTTAGATAAATTTAGAAATTGGTTTCACTTAATTTGGAGTTAAAATAAATAAGTTATAACCATTTGAATATTTTCGGTCCAGTTAAATCCGAAAATAATAAAGTCGACATGGGACCCATCGCCGCTGACCGCGCTTCTTGCAAGGCCGACACGTGGGGCCCGGTGGCATGGCTCACGCCGCTTTCATCGCCTCGACAGCGGGTCCCATTGTCGCCACGCCGTGTCTGTGAGATCGGCCGACAGCGGGCCCACCTGTCACGGTGGAATTTAAAAGAAAGGCTCAACCTCAGCGCTGCGTGAGCGGGGCTCGAACGCCCGAGTGAGCCGGGGAAGGGTCAAGCTGCTAGCCAAGGGCTCATGACAGATCTCACCCTTAAGGGTAATATTACCTCTTAAGGGGTGCTGGGAGGCCAAGCAGGCGGTCCGAGGCCGAGAGGCGGTGGTGTCGCGGTGAGGAACGTCTGGGAGGTAGCGGGAGGGCCAAACGGGTTCTTGAGTCCCTGAAGCCGATGGAGGTGCCGGTGAGGGCCTGAGCTCACGGAGGTAGGTCGGCGTCATGCGGTGGCGGGCGCTCGGGAGGCGTTCGGCCGACGAGGCACAGCGACGAGAGGCTCGGATGAGGCCGGGAGAAGGTCGGCGATGCTCTGGAGATGGAGTGGGAGCAAGGAATTGAGCTCCCACGGCGAGTAGCGGCCGGAGTTGGGGGAGAAAGGAGGATGCCGGCGATCCGGTGGCTTTTGAGCCGATTACTTTTGGTGGAAGGTTGGGCGTGACTTGGCGGTCCTTTTGAGGGACACCCCGGGTTTTATAGCCGACCGGTGGTGCTGCCACGCCGACCCGACGCGGGCAAGGCGGTCACATGGCGGAGCTGGCAATGGGCGATCATGGCTACTGGGGTGCAATGGGGTCCAAGGGCGATGCGATGCCCCGTGACAGTGGCTGCCCCTCCGCGGGTTTTTCGCGACGTGGTCGCCGCCCGGCCGAGGCGGAGGAGGGGGTCCCGCGCGAGAGAAGAAGAGAGAGAGGGGTCCGGCGGTGGGGCCCACCGGTCGAGGGAGGGGTGAGACCCGAGGGGCGCGCATGGGAAGGGGGGGGTTGGGCATTCGGCTGGCCAGCTCCCGATTTTCTTTTTATTTTCTTTCTTTTCTTTTCTTTTCTATTCTTTTTATTAGTTAAGGGTATATATATTTGGTGTAAAATACAGATATTTTTAAAATTTTATACCAGCATTAATGTAATATTTATTTCTAAACTTAATTCTAATTTTGCACTTTACAAAAATATTCTTTTCAACTAGTGCATTTTTATGGATCATCTTTTCAGATTCGTATTTAAATTTTGAATCTTCTATTGTTTAAATAGGTGTATTTCCTTCTTAATATCTTAATTTTTGGAACCTTATCCAAATTTTCCCGAAATATTTTAAAAGCCTAACTCAATACAATGTATCGTAAGATAATTCACAAATTTTTATTTCGCAGTCCATTTGATTTTTTTTCCAGGATGTTACACGCGGTTTTACCGCGGTCTTGAGCTCACTCAAAGCGACCTCACTCGAGGGGCTGGGATTCTGATATTTATCTTCACTTGCTCTTGATCTCACTTGATCTCTTGATTCTTCATAACTCCAACTTCTAATTACGCGCTAAACAACCGAATCCAATATAAAGGCAAATAACTCAAAAGATCCAAATAAATCCGAATAATCTTGATTTAGTTTTATAATGAGTTAATGGGCGGTTCGGGTGGTTTGAGACAATGTTGGTTATTGTCGGGACCCCGGATTTCCGAATCCGGACCCTCTGTGTAATACAGCACTAGTCCCAGATCAAAGCTAGTGCACACAGTCAAACAGTGATGATTACATAACCAACAACGCTTTATTACAATAATAGAGAGTACAGATCAAAAGGCCTCTTTATTACACCTAAGGTTTCAAGAGCTCACACACACACAAAACATAGTAGAAGCAAAAGATAAATCCAGCGAAGACCCATCAATACGCTACAGGTAATTGACTGGGGAAGCGCAACCTAGTACTCCGAAAAGCTTTTGTCGAATCTACACGCGAAGTAGTCGTAATCTCCTTCTTGAGCTTCATATTCGTCTGAGATTTTGTTTTAAGTGTAGCATGTGAATACATAAAGTACTCCGCAAGTCTTGGGAAAATGCAGTAGATGCAAGGCTTAACAAAGGAAGGTTATATGGTTCTTTTGCACAAAGCAATATTTTATTAAAAATACCATTAAATATTTTCAAAGGCATTAATTTAATAAAGTATTTGTCTTAACAGAAACTATCAAAAATTTTCTAGTGAAGGTTCCAACCACCAATACTAGTTAACTGGCTCCAACCGCCAAGGTTCAAAACCACAGGTTACATCCACCCACACTGGCTCTATCCGCTAGGACACAAATCCGAGAGTTCCATCCACTCTCTAGTTTTCAAAACTTTTACTTTAAAACCAAAACCAAAGATCTACCATGTGAATGCATTCCTTGCCCGCCCTTGACCGTGGGCACGTCTATTCGAATAGTTTTACACTCTGCAGAGGTTGTACAACTTTACCCACAAGAGATAAATTATCTTAATAGCCAACATGCTTCCTTAGGCATGAGACCCAGATAATTCATCACAAAATATTTACCTTACTCTAGTCTAGCTAGTCACCACCCGCTGAGGTTTCACCGCTGAAGGGTTAAATCCACCAGCATGTAAGCCCCTCTTGCGCCATATGAGTACAGTAAATCCCTATCCCTCACTGTGAATAACCAGCAAATCCCTGGCACTCACTTTCCACTGGTGGTACCTAAACTAGACTATTGTAATTTATTCAGCTAGGTCGTACCCATATAGACATGTTGTTGTACGGTAGTGCTTAGTCTGGACAAACACAAGCGTCGGTCCTTAATAGACTAGGGCGAAACATACACTTTACAAGTTCTCATGCTAAATCCGCACCAATCCAAGCTTACCATCCACCCTAGTCTAAAACATCTTTCACCATTTTATTTTAGTTTAAAAACAACAGCAATACTTATTGCCACTAAATAAAAAGATGAAATCATTCATATCAATTTTCCACCCGAAGGGTTATACTGACCGACTAGCTTGTCTAAGCAATTACTACCGTTCTAAAATTAACAATTACATAATAATCTCAATACTGAGACAAGAGAAACCTAGGGTTACAAAGGTATATGGTTGTCATTATCAAATGAGGGTATAACAAAATTGGAATTAACTAATTCCTTAAAACAAAGATTATCATTTTATGTAACATAGCAAATGCATTAAATTTAAAATAATAAAACGATTTAGGTAAACATAGGTACAAGATGTTCAAAGTAGACTTGCCTTCTTGCACGATGTCTGAACCTTCTTGCTACTGCTTAGAATATTCTTCGGTGACATCGGATTCTACGGCGAAACGACAAATACAAAAGAATAAATAAATACAAATAAAATCACAAAAATACAAAATATATATTGGAAGAAAGGTTAAGATTTTATATGAATTTAGGAGAAAGAATCAATGAATTCAGAGTTCGAATGAGGGAGAACGAATATCTGAAAGTTTTAGATGTCACATGAAATGTTAACAAAATCCGATAATTACTTTTTGAACAGTACAGTGTCGGTTGGTTGCGAGGTTTGCGGCGAATGGTCAAAATGGAACCGCGCCGGCGAGGCGAAGGTGGTGACGTGGGTACGGTGTCGAGGAACGGCAGCAATCACTGGCGGTGAGGGAAAAACGTCAGTGACGGCGTGGCAGCGACATCGATATATTGGAAAGAGATAGTACCGGGTATGGAACGTGGAGATGTACAGTGAGCATAGGATAGAACATGGTATAATGAAGCTAAGAAAAATTATTGTCTAAGCTGAAACTTCATCGGATACGATACAATCGACGTTGAACGACGACAGTAGCGAAAAAATAAAACTTGATATCTTGGTGTTCGGTGAAGCGAATCTAAAACCACTAGGAAGGTAGCTACCTGAGATGGTTTGGCACGATATGATGCGAATGGATTGGGGGAAAAACACCACCAGTTAGATGGGCACACGAGATGCCATTGGCGGCCATGGCGAGGTGTCAGAGGCAAAAATTTGTGGAGGCTTTTGAAGGAAAAGGAAGAGTGCACGGCGTAGAACGCGGGGAGGCAAGTCTAAGAAAAATTACGGCATAGGCTAAAACTCAACGGAGACGACGAATCGACCTCGGGAGTCGAAAACAGCTACTTTCGTGGAAAGTTTAATTTCTGACAATTGGCTCCACGAAAAATTAAATAAAAATGATAGATAAATCGCTTGGAGGCTAGGACACGATATGACGCAAACGAAAATCAAAGCGCTTACCGAAAATGGGGTGTCTTTGAGTGATGGCGGTAGAAGCATAGCGTAGAACGCGTCGAGGTGAACTCAACGGTACAGACGGCTCGACCAAAGGACATCGGATGGTGGCGAAACACGGCGGAGAAGATATTCGACGATTGGTGGGTTGACATCGGCGTTCCGGACAAACGGAGAGGAATTAGCAGGTGAGGTTTTTGGCGAAATGAAGAGGAGAATGTCAGGAATACAATGCTCACCTCGGTTTTGATGGAACACGCACGGTCGGCTCGCAGCGAGGAGAGAAGCGACGGCGCGGTTTGGCTACTGTGGTCCGGCGATGCTCCGGCGATGTTCCGGCGAAGACCAGAGAAGCACCGCGTAGAACGTGCGAACGAGAAGCCGATGGTATGGTCAAAAGTGGCGGAACTCCACTGTAGGCATCGCAAATGGCCGAGGAACGGCGCTCGATTCACAAAAGAAAAATGGCGATTGCAGAGAGAAGAAAGGGAGAGAGAACTTGAGATTTTCGGGGATGAATGAGGATGAGAAGGGGCACCCGGTGCTCCCTTTTATAGGGGTGGAGGTGGACCGGAGAGGGAGATCAAAGGACGGTGTTATTTAGAGCAACGGTTTCATTTTCGTGTAAATGCACATGAAGGAGAGGGGAAATGGTTGGGGATGGAGGAGTCTTGAAAAGAGAAATTGATTGCACTTGATTTTACGAAAAAACGGTTGAGAAAATCAATAGGATTGAAAGCATAAAAACGGCCATGGCGTCGTGCGTGCGCTCGGTCTGGGAAAACCGTTCGAGAAGATGATCAGTGAGAGGAGACAGAAAACGGGAATAAAATAATATTAAAAAAAAAATAAATTCGAAAAAATTCAAGAAAATTCCACAAAAATCCTTGGAAAATGAAAATATCAAATAAAATAATTTTGCATTTAATTGAAGTTTATTTTAACCATTTAAAATATTTTTACTTTCTAAGATTTAATTTAATCCAAATAAATTCAAAAATTCCAAAAATTTGAAAAGAGGATAGAAATGGATAGATTAGAATTTTAGATGAATTTTAATGGGCTCAATCGGAGTTAAAACGAAAGATAACAGGCTCTCGGAAGTTTGAAAAGAATAAATCGGATTTCTGGAATTAGTTTTGAACTGAAAAAATCAGATTATGACATCATCAAGGGAAATGATTTTCAGAGGAATTATTTTTCTGTGAAGAAGGAATTTATGACGTCAGCAAGGGTTTGATTTTCTGGCCGAATTATTTTTTGTAAAGGAAAATGATTTATTACTCTAACAAGTGTGGCATGGTTTATCAGCAAGAGAGAAGAGATAGAGGAAAGAGCGGACGGTCGGATGATCGATGCAGCGCAAGGAAGAAATCGGGATCGTCGGATGGAGAGCGAAGGGGGTTAGGTGAAGATGGGCGCACGAGATTAGATCGGGCGATGGATGATTAAATCCAAACCGTCGGCTAAGAGGCGAACGGGTAAGAGAAGAGGGAGGACTGAGATTAAAACAGGCAGGGCGGATTGAACCAGGGCTTGACACTTGTCAGCCTGAGGAGAGAGGTTGAGGATTAAATTTGATTTAGATTTTCAGGAACATTAGGAAGGTTTTAAAAATACTTAGAAAATAGGAAATAAAGTCTAAAAATTTCAGAAAATTCATAGAACATTCCTGAAGCTATTTTAGACTTAGGTACAATATTTTCAATTTCAATTTGGTATTTTAATTTTATAAAAATACATTTAACTTTGAAAATGTTTTTAATTTTATAAAAATACATTTAACTTTGAAATTGTTATGGTATAGAGAAGTGTGGAGCATGATTGAATTGCTTATATAACTAGCATGTTAAAAATTCTCAAACTTTGTTAGATGAATTGGATTATTTTGGTCCCGATTATTTCGTATGTCAGAGAATTATTTATTTTGGTCCCGGTTATTATTTAAACTTTCTCAAACTAGCGTGGAGCATGATTGAATTGCGTGGAGCTAACTCTGATTACTATTGCAGAGAACACTCTTCTGAGGTTTTGTCAGCTACCAAAATGTCAGTGAAGCTTATGACGGTGAGTCTTTCAGCTACTTTATGACGGTCATACTAATTTTTAATTGGATTAGCACTTTTCTCAACTAAGAGAGGTGATGATGACCTGTTTAAAAGTTTAGCGGATATCTAATATTTTTTCCAGCTAGATTTCATATTTTTCTGATATGTACTTCTAATGTTTATAGCTGGCAGATCAAAGTTTGGGAGCTTCCTGTCACTTGGGCATGAACCAAGTCCGGTTTATAAAATTGCCGGTACGGCTCCCTATTTATAATCTACTGATGAGGTGTCCACCATAAACCAAGGCTTCAAGACCAGATCCAGATTTCCTAACACTCATGAACACAATTATGTCTATAACTTTGTTGTATATTTTGGTTTGCCGCGTACCTTGAATTTAGTTTCGGTTGCGGTGCGGTCGATTTAGTTTCGGTTGCGGTTGCGATTCGCCTTGTACAGATAGCGACCGGTGAAGTTTCATGAACTTGGAGTAGGCTTCTATACCCCCTTGGTTGAAAAGGTTTGGCACGATTTGCAATTATGAATATTTTACTTAAAATCGCGCCAGCCAGGATACTTCAACGGCGTTTACCATGTGATGAGAGGGACTTTCGGAGCAGAAGCTATTGCCCGGAAAACAATGTTGTCCTCCGGATGATAGGGTACGATGAGCCAACTGGATTTCTTAAAATCTCTTGCTCATATTAGCAATGTAATACAGCGAAAACACAAACCCATAAGTTTTACCAAAACCAAGAGTCAACAATCACAAGTCACCCAAGACAATCAGTCTCACCGATCAGGACGATCCGACCGGATGACAGAGGCGGTCTAACCGCTTAGCCGGTCGGACCTGATCTCAGGGGTGGTCTAACTGCTCTATAAATAGAGGCAAAAACAACACTGTCTATGACTAAGAAAAAAGCTAACTCTTCAACCACTGATCAAAATAAAGTAAAACTTGATACAAACTCTCCCTATGATGTTAAGTATTTATTCCATTCACTGATCGTGAAGATTATAATTAAAGTTTCGACCTTTACCCAAAATAAGAAAGATTATACTAAAACTGGGCAAAAGAGAGAAATCAATCTACACTTGCTCGTAAGTTCTTGATGGTCTAGATGACCTCGGATGACTTCTCACATATCATAGCAAACTAGATCACAACAGGAAAGAGGAAAGAACCGAAAGAAACCAATAACTCTTCAAAGTACCTCAAGAAGGAAAGAAAATCAAACAAGAACACAAGGGAAATAAGATAAATAAGTTTGATCTTCTATTACCACGAAGGGACGAAGGATTATAGCCACTCGCGTCTTAGAGGACAGAGCTCTCACAAGAGTACACACAAAGCTTCCAACATAATAAAACCTAACCCTTACACCCTCTCTTCTTGCACAAGAGATATTTTTTCTCAATACACACAAGTGCTTATATAGTGAAGGCTACTCACCTCACACCAAATCCTAACAATCATTACACACACTTAGTGCATACAACCACTTACACTTAGAGAAACCAGGTAACCAAAACACAAATAGGTTTTACACTCACACACTTGCATGTTTTCCTAAGCGTGACTTCCACATGGCTCTAATAGCACGATAAGATGCTTCATCCTCCATAACGTGACCTAATCCACATTAGGCCACTGCTGTGGTTTTGCAAACCACCTCTCAATCCAGTATTGGTCAATTTACACAATTGCCACCCATCGACCTTCATGACACTTCTGCTCGAAACAAACTCCAATACGAAGTCTGTGATGCTCAATGACTTGATGCCAAGCCTACATGGCTCCAGCCTCCTTCTGATCGTCTCCACTTGAAACAGCCTAAGTCCAAAGGTCCATCACATACACACACTTGATCACAATCCTTACCTTTCCCTCATGCTTATCCTCTTGAGATGTAGCCTCACTCCAGACTTACACGACCCTTCATGGCCTCGGGCTCCTCCCATAGCCTTGGTCCTGCCGTTGACCGCCAACAATCATCAAACATCCAACGCATCAAAGAACAAACAATCGTCCTAAGCACAAGTGACATGCAATTGACTCTCGTTAGCAAAATCTATATGGCACTCCCTCCCATGATTAATCCAATGCATGGACTCCCGCCATGACTAACACTTGTGTGGACTCCCGCTATGCCTAACACTTTACGAGAACTCCCAAAAAACTCCTAGAGCAACAACACAACCGAGACAACTTAGCTCACTCAACTCAGTACAGGTCAGTCTAACAACCCACCAACAACCAATCAGACCACCCTAGTAAACCTTGGTCAAAGCACTCAATAACCCTCTGGTCAGACGGTCATCATATGACCAGAAGCACCGCTCTTAAAACCTTCGCATAGCAGGACAATATGAGATGACCTCCATAAAATCTCACACCTACTTACAGAGTGTAGGCGCCATAAATATGATCACAATCAATCAATCAGTCAATGGATGCTCCCAACCCATCCCTGAATTGTGATGGAACAAATGTAGACCGCACTAATTTATGAGATGATTGAACTCTTCACCAAGCAAAGATGCGATTAGGCCACTGCTGTGATTTTGCAAACAGCCTTTCCACCCAGTATTGGACAATTTACGCAATTACCACCCACCGACCTTTACGACACTTCTCCCTAAAACAAACTCTAACACACCTCCGGTCTTCTCCCGGATTGTCTCCACTTGAAATGGCCAAATCCAATTGCCCATCACATGCACACACTTCATGATCTTTGTCTTTCTCCCATACTTCTCTGCTTAAGATGTAGCCTCACTCTGGACTTACGCGACCCTCCATGGCCTCAGGCTCCTCCCATAGCCTTGGTCTTGCCATTGACCGCCAACAATCACCAAGCGTCTAACACATCAAAAAACAAGCAATCGTGTAAAGCATAAATAACATGCACTTGACTCTTATTAGCAAACTCCATATGGCACTCCTAGCCATGATTAACCCCATGCATGGACTCCCACCATGACTAACGTTTGCGTGGACTCCTACTATGCCCACCGAGACACAACTTAGCTCACTCAACTCATCACAGACCAGTCTAACCGCCCATCAACGGCTAGTCAGACCATCCTGGTAAACCCCGGTCAAGCCCTGGAGTACGGGATCGGTCTGACAGTGGAAATTATGCTGGTCAAACCGCTCGACACCCATTCGATCGGACCGCCATCATATAACTAGTCGCACTACTCTCAAAACCTTCACGCAACAAAATAAAGACCTCTCTGGAATAAACACACCACCTACTAGAAATCGGTCTCACCGTCCCGCCGATCGGACTGTCACCCATAGCCCGTCAGACCACTGATCACTTGATAGCAAAACTAGAGAATGCAAATGATACAAAATCAAATTCAAACTTCGACAACGAAGCACAAACAAAGTGAAATATTCATTGCACAACATAAGGTAAACTCCGCAAAATCTCACACCCACTTAGTGTAGGCGGCACCAATGTGATCACAATCAATCAATCAGTGAATGGATGCTCCCAACCTATGCCTGAATTGTGATAGATTAATTTAGGCTGCACTAATTTATGAGATGATAGAACTCATAACCAAGTGAAGTGGAGCAGTGCTTTCTTCGTCGATCTTCCGTTTTGTTTGGGGAATTAAGTAGTGGTAAAGACTAGCCTCAGAAACCCACACTTCTTAGATGCAATCCATGGAATTTTTGGAATATATAGCGCCTTTTGCACCCATATTTACAAAAATAGCCGTATGCTGGCAGAAGTGACAAAAATGGCGCTACTGTCGCCCGGTCACTAGGCGGCAACGACCTGCAGGTGACACGTGGCGTACAGGAGCCCAGCCATTGGGCGGTAGCGCGCCTACCGCTTGGCACAATGAAATACATTTTGTTGGGAGGCTGCACGTAAAATTTCATAATTTCTTGAGCTCATTTACTATATTTAAAATTTTAAATAAATATGACATATAAAACTAATTTAAATAGATAATTAAGCCTACTAATTAGCCAGCTTAATTACCTACCTCTTGGTGGAGGGGCGGCAGGTGGCCTACCTCTGGTGGCTGGGCGGTAGGTGCCTGCCGCCCGGTGGCTAGGCTCCGGTATGCCATGTGTCACCTGTATGGCGCTGCCACCAGGTGACCAGATGGTAGAAACTATCATTTACATTTATATATGACTATTTTTTAAAATATAAATACAAAAGACGCTATATATATGAGAAAAATTCCAATCCATGCACTTGTTTGCATGGCTCGGAGTTGCCACATGTTCTAGAGAGACATGTTGCACTAGACGTGTCGACTTCCACCTCCATTCATCTTCACGTTGGTTGGAGTACTGCTGTCTCATAATACTTGGTACTCTTCGATTTTGATCGGTCATATCACGTAATCTGTGACCACTAATATTTTTCTAAATATTTAGTTTGGTTATATTGAATTGATACTGTTACAATAGTTGTAACAAATACTTTTAATTAACATTACACTTCCATAAGATTTTGTAAATGTATTCACACAAAATTTACCGTCAAAATTAAACTTTCAAGACCATAAAAAGCTAAGAGTGCCAGATATTCTGGAAGCAAGGGAATATTTTATTTCCCAACATAGTGCATCGAGAGCGCAGTTATCACGGTCAATGGGTTTATTCTTTTTAGTTGTAGTTTATGATTTGTAATTAACAGAGATTATATAGAGAGAAATATTTGTTTGTGATTTTGAGAGTGCAGTTATCACGGTCAACGGGTTTATTCTTTTTAGCTGTAGCTTATGATTTTTAGTTAAAATTTTTAAATTTTAGATGTTTGTGACAGAGATTGTAGAGAGAAATACTCGTTTGCGATTTTAGTTGATATAGATGTTAGACTTTTAACGTGTACTATAATTAACTTGTAGATCCCGTCTTGAGAAAATACTCCATTTAAAAGTTAGGTACTGTAGCAAAAACCAAAAAATATTTTTAGAAGTCATAAAGAACAGGCTCTATATCATGACACTCCTCCGTACAAGGACTCTTTGGAACGAAGGAAATTTTGATGTTTATTCAGGATCCTATGGGAATTTTATTAGGAGTTGAGCTTGTTAATCTGATGGATTTCTATGTGAGGCTCACAATTTGCAATTAAGTTTTTTAAGGATTTCTTATCGGAAACAGTTAATCGATCCCGCCCTTTGAAGTTTAAGGGCCTAAACGAGACAAGGCAAGTTTGTTAAGGTTTGGTTTGCATTCATTTCATTCTTCCTTTTTCAATGCTCCGCGAGCTGAAACTTCAAAATTTGGAGCCATACATGAAAAACAGAAACGAAAAGGAAAATTGAAAAACGGCAATGTTCACCAAGACAACAACAAAGCTATTCAGTTCCGGCGCCAAAAAACACAGACATCGCGTGCCTTTGCTCATCTCTTCTGAACCAAATTCACATGTACAGCATACCATGAAAAATAATTAAGAGGAAGGATACCCAACGAAGGACAGCAATCATGGATCATCTTCCACTACCACAGAAATAGGCATCAATTACGATTTTTTGAACCGTCTGAATTTATATATCTGTAATAGTAGGTAGTTATCACAGATAGTTTATGAGTCATCTGTGATAAGCACAACACAGACAGTTCGTATAAAGAACCGTCTATGAAGGAGACTATCAAAGACGGCTCGAATAAAAAATCGTCTGTAACAGCTCAAACCAAAAATAGTCTGTGATGCTCGCACATTACAGACGGTTCTAGCTACAAACAGTCTGTGATATTCTTTGTATCTCTATTTATTGGCTACCCTTAGAAAATGCTACTCATGCCATCTGAAACAAGCAGAAATACAAATATATATATATATTCAATTCACATTCATTATAGAAAACAAATATATCATTTCACAAATCAACTGAAAGCGATACTCAATAAAACAACTATAACTTTTGCATATGGACTCTGTTTTCGACATTCTTGGACTTGTTTGAAAGCTAATGAAAAGTTACATCCGAAATCCACAATTGATTCATTCGTGAGGCTCCATAAAAGTGAAATATCCAAAAAACATCGTTTAGAGCCTCAAAACGGCCTTTGAAGCTTCCGGACCCATTGAATAGCTGAATGGGCCTTCGCGTGTAGTCTCCTATTCATACCTAAGTTCACACAGGGTGCTAGAAGTCAATTTAGTTTATGGATTGAAGTCTTCAAGAAATTGGTAGAAGAAAAAAAATCTAGAAGCACCAAGATTTATAAGATCGAAACCCTAACTAGCCATCCATCAATTTCGTAATTTGAGATCCAAGCATCAAGAAAGAGAGGGATGGGGATCAGATGGGGATATCACCGGCAATGAAGGATAGGTGGTGGTAGTGTCACCGTTGTATCATGACGGTGACACTGCACAAGACACTCTTATGACACTTACGACAAGAGTGTCTTATGCAATGAACTGTGGTGTCACAACCGGAGGCGGAGGAGCTCACGGCGGTAGTCGGCGTCGTCGGGGGGATGGGTTGCTTCGGTTTGGGGGAGGAAGCACGTGGATAAGGAGTGGACGAACTAGGAGTAGTAGGAAAGGGAGAGGGAGAGTAATAAGGGGCGGGAGGTGGGAAGAGACCGGTGCCTGCCGTTCGATGGATGGGTGATATCGAAATCCTGGGAGAGATGCCACGGATCGGTGATGTGGCATTATCACAGATGGTTCAGGTTAAAAACTGTCTGTGATGTATGCTAACATCATAGGCGGTTTTTAATCCTAACCGTCTCTGCTATTATTACAGACAGTTTGGATTAAAACCGTTTATGATGTCAGCATACATCACAGATAATTTTTAATCAAAACAACCATCTGTGATAATTGCAATATTGACGGTTCTCTGGAACTGTCTATGATTAGGGGTGGAAACGGATCGGATACGGTCGAATAGTCTCAAATACGAATACGAATCCATATTTTTAAAACGAAAATGAATACGAATTCAAATATTCTCAAATACGAATATGAATATTTTCGAATACGAATACGGATTTTCTCGAATGCGAATATCTGATAAAATGGATTCCTAGCGATTTTACCGATTTTTACCTGTTTTTGACCGGTTACCGGTTTTAAATCACCTAAATTCAAATTTTGAATCACAAAATTTGTACGAATTTTTCATGGGTTCTAAAAACGGATCGAATTCGAATCGAATAGTCTCGAATACGGATACAGATACGAATATTCTCGAATACGAATGCGAATACGAATACTCTCAAATATAGATACGAATATTCTCGAATACGAATACGAATATTTTCGAATACGAATTTTTGCTTACCATATTTGTGTTTTTTCGGATACAAATATCGAATAAAACGAACTATCCATTACCGTTTTCCACCCCTATCTATGATGAGGTGTCTAGCATAGCCTTTTTTGTAGTAGTGTTTAGTCGTAAGAGATGAGAGTGTGGCGTGCACAACCAAAGAACGGTAGTAACAGCAACAACTCTGGATCATCTTCAGTTGTAATTGTTGTGGACAAGTTCCAATGGGAAACTAGATCAATGCAAGTTCAAATGAGGAGGAAAACCAGAAAAATGCTGCTTCAAATGAGTAAGTTACGATTATGCATTCACAATAATATAGATTTGATTATGTTTATTGCTATAGGACTAGTATGGCAACAGAGAGGGATAAATAGTGCCTTTAAATTTTCTCCCAAGTGTTCTCTTAATTTTCACTCCAATAGCTATAAGAAGCTATGAAGATTTCAGCCCATGAATAGTCAAGACAATACTATTTCAAATCTAAAAAACCATAAAACTTTTGATCCATGATTCAAAAGACTTAAAACTTCAACCAAAGCTAGTTCATGATCTTAAGAACCTATCCCAACCAAAAAATCTGAAAGAACTTGAGAAAATTGGAATATTTTTGATTCGTGAAGCTCTGTTGCACAAAACCAAGCCAAAACCTAAAAATGAGCTAACTCTCAAACCAAAATTCCAAATCACTTGAAATTTGGTATACATGTTCTCTAGTATATTAGGAACCTATTCCAATCAATGATCAAGAAAATCATTGCCAAATTTCTGATATATTTTCTGTTTGAAGCCAGATTTCATCAAAAAACAGGTCAAAAAACACAAGCGATGAATATGATTTGCTAATGATGGCCAAGATTAGTCTAGATGTGTTCCCACATATCTCAGCAAGTAAGAACACCTAAGAAATTGTCGGGACCCCGGATTTCCGAATCCAGACCCTCTGTGTATTACAGCATTAGTTCCAGATCAAAACTAGTGCACACAGTCAAACAGTGATGAATACATAACCAACCACGCTTTATTACAATAATAGTGAGTACGGACCAAAAAGGCCTCTTTATTACAACTGAGGTTTCAAGACCTCGTAACACACGAAACACAGTGGAAGCAAAATAAACTCTGGCGAAGACCCATCAATACGCCACAGGCAATTGACTGGGGAAGCGCAACCTAGTACTCCGGAAAGCCTTCGTCGAAACCATAGGCGCTGTAGCATGTGAGTACATAAAGTACTTCGCAAGTCTTGGGAAATGCAGTAGATGTAAGGTTTAACAAAGGGGGGGTTATATGGTTCTTTTGCACAAAGCAAAATTTTATTTCAAATACCATTAAATATTTTCGAAGGTATCAATTTAAATAAGGTAATTGTTTTAACAGAAGCTATCAAATTAAATAGTGAAGGTTACAACCACCAACACTAGGTCACTGGCTCTAACCGGCAGGGTTCAAGAAGAACGGGTTACATCCACCCACACTGGCTACATCCGCCAGGACAATTCCGGGAGTTCCAACCACTCTTGGTTCCCAAAACTTTTACTTTAAAACCAAAATCAATGATCTACCATGTGAGGAAAAGGTGGAGGAGGGAGAGGCGGTGCCGAAGAAGCTTCCCCGGGGGGTTTTTATAGGCGGGGAGAGGAGGGGGAGGCCGGTGGTTTGGAGGGATCTTCGGCGAGATTTGCGGCCGTGATTAGGGGAGTTCAAGGGGGAAACGACCGGCAATTAGTGGAGGAGTGATTAGGGGCTCTCATTGCGCAATCAATCGGGAGTTTAAGCGAAGGAAACGGCCGCAATTACGAGCTCCATTTTTGGCAACAATGGAAGAGAGAGAGAGGGGGTTGGAGGAGGAAGAAAGGAAGGTTGAAGAAACATATGACGGGTGGGGCCCACCCGTCGGTGAGAGAAAATGAGAGAGATGAGGTGAAGGGTACGGGCCGTCGGATGACGACACGTGGCAAGTGAATGAATTTCGGCCGTTGGATTTAAGTGAATGGGTAAGTTGCTACGGGTGGCTAGGATTAGATCAAGAAATGGATGGATTTAATCCGGGCACGACACGTGACGGCCTGAGATTAATTCGAATTTAATTTTCGGATTAATTTTTCAGAAAAGATTAGAAACATTATAAATACTTAGAAAAATAATAAATAATATCTACAAATTCCAGAAAATTCATAGAATATTGATGGAGATATTTTAGACCTAATAAATTTTTTTAAATTTTGGATTTGCTTTTAATAATTTTATAAAATTCCTTTTATCTTTTAAAAATTGATTTTTAATTCCAAAAAATTCTCAAAAATTAAATACAATTCTGGGAAGGTTAGGAAAAATAAAATGAACTCTTTTTGGCTTTAATAAAATATTTAAAATATATTTTCTTGTTTGAGATTTTGAAATAAAATCCAGAAAAGCACAGAAAAAATCCAAATAATTAATTTGACATAGAATTTTTACAGAAAATCAAAGTATCATTTTATTTAATAATATTTTTAAGTTTTTATTTGAAATTACTTTTCAAATCTAGCTTTCTTAAAAATAGATAATCAGGGCAAAACAAATTCAAATTTCACGCAAACAGAACTCTTATTTTTATTTTAAACGAAATTAATTTAATTTTAGTATTTTAATTTTTTTTATTTCAAAAATTTGAAATAAACAGCTGGGCTGTTACAGAAATCAAAACAGAAATAGCCACTCGGAGTGGCCAAAAAGAGCAAAAACCGGGTTTTTTTCATAAATTTGCCAACCAATTTTCCAGATTGGTGGAGATTAATTTTCTGAGGTTATCTTCATCTCTTGCACATCCTTGGTACAACTAGATCAAGAAGGGGAGAGAGAAGAGGAAAAGCCACACAAATCAAGAGCAAATTAATCAACACAAAAGAGATTCATAGAGATGAACAAAGATTAATGTTTCTACTTGAGGATGATTATTTTATAGCCACTTTACTTGGAGGACAAGAGAACATATCGTAACACTCAATCTCTCTCAAACCCTAACTCTAGAACTCATGAACACTTGGTTCAAGAGAGGATGGTTGGATGGTTAACCACAAATCTCTATCTCAACCCCTTAAATAGATGTGCTAGTTAGTCACATCTAACCATTAGTGGATACTATACACTTACCGCAATGAGAGAAATCAGATAACCCCACATACGAGTTTTAATTCATTCACTATACTTATGCATGCTTTTCAAAGTGGATAATCCCGAACCCATTGAATCCTAAGCTTTGATCTATCTTGATCATATCAGCTTCTCAATGATCTAAACCGTCTTCCCAAGTGTCGATCACACACCGCGATTTCTTCCAAAGCCGTTTCCGGTATTTTGGTCAAACTACTAAAATACACTACCTTGACCTGGTCATCTCCTTCTATCACAAGCAATCGCCATACTTGCCATGTGTAGATGCACCACTGGTTTGCTACACGTCGGTAAGTCTCTCTTGTTTTGGTTCCATTGTACCATACCTCACTTGGACTGACCACACCACATGGTGCAAACTTGCCGTGCAAACTTTCCTTCAATATTTTTCGTCTTTCTTGTGCCATGCTTAAGCTTACCATTTCACTTGGCATCCTTGATCATTGTGAGCCTCGGCTCCTCTGTGAGCATAGCCCAATTCTCGCTGTTGACTATGGTTGACTTCAAGTGACCCTGCACATCCAAGACAAAGAAATCATTTTCAGGCACAAGTTCTTCACAACATGACCCACACTAGCAATAACATATCTCATACAACTTATAACCAATAACCCAGGTCAACAAATCATCCTATAACTGAAATTTATCAAAATCACCCATTTCTACTAGCTATCAAGAAAATCTACAAATTTGTGTGTCGGACCATATGGCTTGGTTTACAATATTTGTATGATGAATAATTGATAATATTATTTATTGTTGTTATTTGAGGCACATGGCATGTGTAGACTTATGGTCAAGTTGAAAAAAAATTGTGCCGGGAAAAGATGTTGCTTTGGTCTTTGCATGTGCAGGATAACTCGAAGGTGATCGTGGTCTACGGCGAGGACCGAGAGATAGCTTGGTGCAAAGTCATGGTCCAGAGGGTTAAGGATGCTGGAGGAGACGGTCGTGCCTGAGTTGGGGTGCATGGAGATCAAATATGAATGATACATGTTGTAGCTACGAAAGTGCGGTTCGGAGGCTATGACACGTGACAATTGGAGTGTCCAAACTGGGTAGTGTGACAAATGTTGAAAAACCCATATTTCACAAGGGTTTCGAGTCCTTTATTTATTGGAATTGGATAAGAACTCATAGACTTAGAGATAAGATCATGATTTGAGTCCTAAACTATAAATAGAGATAGTGTTAGGTGCTAACCCTAAGGTTGGATAGATACAATTTTCATGCTAGGCTTTGAAGAGTGCCATGAGGGCACTTTATAGTCACAAATATGATGATCCAGCAATAAAAAATTAGATCTAATCTAAAGGAAAAAGGAAAATGAGGCAGCACTCAGTGCTCCTGAAGAAAATCAATCTACTTTGTTCATGTGTTTTATCTTGCGAATCGCACGGGCGTGGAGGAGCTGCTTCTTCATTCATCACATGTAGGAGATTAGGGGAGGAGTCCCATCACACAGAGATAGAGAGAGCAGCATCTACACCTTGTCTTCTTGCATTGGTCCATGTGCGCGGCATGAATAAAAAGGGTGAAAGCATCACTTGCGACCGTGGCAAAGGTGCAAGCAATGTTGCTACAGTACTACGCACTATTTGCTACAGTAACACATACTGTTGCTACAGTAGATGCACTGTTTGCTATAGTACTAGAGAGAAAAAATAATTTTTTGTTGTCTTTTTTTTGTTTCTGTTTGTGTTGTGTTGGTAGGTTGGACAATCAATAGACAGTAGATTTGAAGAATAAGTTTCCGTTATGGATTATAATCATTCGCCCTCTCTGATTGCTATTGACGATCCTACAAGTGTTATCAGAGCAGACTGCAATCGCATTAGATCATTTTCAGGTAAGCCACCATGTTTTTATGGATTAGATTATATCTATTGGAAAATACGCATGGAGGATTTTTTACAAGCACAAGGGAATGCTATTTGGCAAAAAGTTAAAAATGCATATGTAGTACCTCCTATTGTTACTATGAAAAATTCTGCTAATGTTGAAGCTAATGCTAATGCCAGAAATATTTTGTTGCAATGTCCAAATGGAAACGAATTTGTTAGAATTGCTCATATTAAATCTGTTAATAAAATTTGGACTATTATGGCTGATTATCATGAATGTTCTAAGTCTGTTAAAGGTGTTCATCAGAACTAATTTAAAAAGGACTATTCTAAATTTGAGATGAAACTTGGTTAATAAGTAAATGCACTTTTTGATCGTTTCAATAAAATTATCAGTGATTTACAATCTGTTGAAGTTATATATTGTGATTTTGGTAATGCTCGTCAAATCTTAAAGGCTTTGGATATGTCTGTTTGGAATGTGTTAGTCACTACCATTAATCATTCTGTTAATATGAAAATACTCACTTTAAGTTATCTTTATTCCAAGATGAAAACACATGATATTGATGTTTTGCCCAAAATAAATAAGTTTAATTCTTTGGGTTTAGTGACTAACCAAGTTGGTAGTTCTTCTAGTTTCTCTATTGTTTCTTTATCTGCATTGTGTTCTATTTCAGATGAACAGTTAGAAGAGATTCCAGAAGAGCAGTTTGTACTTTTCTCTAACATGGTGACCAAGGCAATCAACAACATCAGATCAAGACGAAGAGGAGGTCCAATCAGATGCTATGAATATGGTAAGCTAAACCATATTAAGATGAATTGGCCCAAACTAAGCAGCAAGGAGATCAAGGATGACAAGGCACCAACTCGTTACTCTCAATTCAAGATTGACCAAAACAAGAAGTGCAATTATCGTAGGGCGGTCAACAAAGTACTTTCAGTACTTGATGAGATTGATTTGAGTGATGTTGATTCTGGAAACAACGATGAGAATAATGGCAAGAAGGCAAAGGAGGTGTATTTCACAGGGATGTGTTTATGGCAAGTAGTGAGAAGCTCAATAATGATGATATCTAGAGTGATCCTAGTGAGGTAAAACCTTTGTATACAGATTTATCTTGTGCTGTGATTAGATTGACAGAGCTTAAAAAAATAAAAATCATGATCTTGTTGTTAAGAGCTTAAATTCTAAAATTAACAGACTTAGATTTTCTATTCCTGATGATGAATCTTGTGAGTCCCGTCAAGTTTTACATTCTGAGTTGGAGTCTGTTAGAACAATTAATACATCAAACTTGGTTCAAGTTAATGATGTAATTGCTAAACATGATGAATAAAGATTGACACATGAGTCTTGTAATGAAAAGTTAAAACTTGCCAATGATGAAATTAAAAAGCTCAAATTTAGTTCTTCTACATGTTTAGAGTCAAGTATTTCAAATTCTCAATCTAAAGCTTTTTATAATTGTGAATTGCTAGAAGTTAGATTTAATTAATCTTAGAAATTAATTCAACAAATACTTTATCATGCGACACTTTCTTGCACCAATTGTCTTAAGCTTAACACAGAAATAGAAGCACTAACTAGATAAATGCACAACTTATCTCATTTTAGCTTAGTCTAGTGCTTATAAGAATCTTGTGAACGAACCAGTTAAATGCACAACTTGTCTCATTTTAGCTAAAAAATAAGTACCTTAAGAACACTTCAGAGGGATTTTCTTTTTGCAAGAGAATTTTGAACATGATTCTAGACAAGTCAAAACTGAGTGTCAAGAACACTAGTCTAGGGTTTAATGCTACCAATTATACCAAGAATAATGCACCTAAGATTGTTAATGGGCCTGTTCTTTTTGGCTGCGGCTTTTCGCTGCGACTTGTGACTTTTGGGCTGTTTGTACGAGAGATTATAGAGTAACGGAAACTCATGTGCGGTTTTTGCCGGTATAAATGAAGTCAGTAAAGTATTTACTACAATTAACTAGTAGATCATATCTTGAAAAAAATACTCCATTTAAAAGCTAGTTACTGTAGAAAAGCCGAAAAACAACTTTTAGAAGCTGAAAAGAACAGGGCCAATGTCATAGGAAGTGGGCTAATTGAAACAAAAGAGTCTTATAAAACTATGTTTAAATCTGCTGGTTTTGTGCACAATTCATTGAATAATGTTGTAGGTGCTAACTCATCATCTCAAAAGAATTGTAATTATGTTAAATTAGTAGGTGAGTGCCCTCGCCGAGTCGTTGAGTCCACAAACGAGCAGCCTGCAACAGCCGAGCAGAGAGCTGAGAGCCTGAGAGTAGCCGAGCGCCCGAGCAGGTAACAAGTAACTAGTAGTCTAGACTTCTAGTAGGCTTTTATATTTCGAAATTTCCGAATTAGTTTGTTGATAGTTGATACAATGAGAATATAATTAGTAGGAAGTATCTTTTATGTTTCGAAAATAGTACAAATGATCAGATGAAATGACATATGTTCAATGTTTTACATTTGTTATTTAGGAACTAACTATTAAATTTTAAGGATACAAATTACAAAATGAAGTGAAGCAAGACATTGTCATCGTATTTCCAACACAAGATACACAGTCAAACAGGCAATCTAACTCAAACCAATATCTAGAAACATTAAAAACTGGGGCTAGTAACATCGGGTGAAACATTCAGCTTAATCTAGGTGATATTGTTGCCATTGATATATGGTCTCATTTTGATTTTACCGTGGCAACAACAAATGTAGAAAGAGCCTTCTCGGCTATGAATATCATTAAGACTGATTTGTGAAACAAGATAAATGATAAGTGGATGAATCATAGCATGGTATGCTATATTGAGCGAGATGTATTTGCAAGTATTAAAGATGAGAAGATTTTAGAGCGTTTTCAAGAGATGAGGTCACGCAAGAAACAACTTTCTCGTGCAAGTGGTAACTTAGTTTGTTTCAAATGTAATATTAATGCTATTTGAATTTATCTATATGTATATTTTATTTTATTTTATTTTTTATCTTGTGTTTGTAGATTCTGGTTCTTGTCCTATTATTGATGAGGAAATGGTGGGTTAGCCGTATAGGATAGCGAGCAAATATCTATTTAGGATTTGATATACTCGATGTATCTTTATTACGCTACATTCTGTATGGTTTTCTATAATTTCTTTATTGTGATTTGTGTTGAAAACTTGAACTATTCAAGTATTGAGCATTAAGCAAAATTTTCATATTAATGATATTTTTATGATATATTTTTTGTTATATCATAATATAGTTCTAGACTGTTGGAGGATATATATTTAGTGGATCCTAACTTTTTGGTCCATCTCCGTGCTACTATTCGAAACACAGCTGCAATTAAGAAAGGTCATAAAACACAGCCGAATTCTTGTTGGGAAAACAGAGTAGAAACAGAGAGGAATACAAGCACACTGGAGAATTTCAAGGCAAGGCCAGCATGGGCGACCGCTGATCTGCTCTCGGTATAAAAAGGAGCCGAGCTGGCCGTGTTGCCCGCCAAACCAAACAGAGAGTCCGGCGGTCCAATCCAGAGCTCCGCATTGTGGCATGGACACCGCGGCCGCCGCCATTGCTACGCTCCTCGTCGCCGTCCTCATCGCGGCCGTGTTCCGGCGCCGCCGCAGATACCCGCCTCCGGGAGCCCGATGCATCGCGCGGTCCGAGAACGGCGAGTGTCGGGCGACGGCCAATCCCGGATGTGGCGACGCAGACGTCATCGTCGTCGGCGCCGGGGTCGCCGGATCTGCCCTGGCCTACACGCTCGGAAAGGTCGGTGGGCCCTTCAAATTTCTTCCCTTATGGTTTCCTGGATTCCGGCAATGCCGCCGTGTTTCTCGATTCCTACGGTTCTTGGAGGCAATCACAAAACCGGGATTTAATTTAGCTTAACCGCAAGAACAATCTTTGTTTGTTTTTTCCCTTGCGATTTTAGTTCCTCGTGCCTAGCTCTTAACCAGAACCGGGATTTAAATTGGGGAGTGGAGCACGAGATTGATTACTTTGGTGATTCAAACAAGTTTTTCGAGTTTAATCCTTCGCTGTTCCTTGTCAAAAAAAAAAGTTTACTCCTTTGCTTAGATGTTTTCTGCGTCTAGCAGTAGTATTTTGTTGCATGTTTATGCACGCTTGGTTAGCGGAAAGCGAAGCATTCCAGCTTTGGTGAACAAAAGCTGGAGAAAGTTGGTTGCCAATCCGATCGAGAGCTTTTGTTCAACTTTCCAGGGATGAATCAGTTTAGTGTCTGTTTGGTTCGGCTGCGGCTTATGATTTTTGACTGAAAATTTTGAATTTTAGCTGTTTACGATAGAGATTACGGAGAGATAGATACTCGTTTGTGATTTTGATTAATACAGATGTTAGATTTTTAACGTGTACTACAATTAACTTGTAGACGTCATCTTAAAAAAATACTTCGTTTAAAAGTTAGATATTATAGCAGAAATTAAAAGTCGCTAGCTTCAATCGAAAAGAACAGAACATGGCTTAGTTATATGGAGGAGAAACTTTTAATACGAGTATAGTAGGAAGTACCCTCCTCTTTTCCCTTCGTTGATATGCAAAAAAAAAAGGTTTTTCTGTGTCGCAAAACACAGCTTTATATAAGCTCACAGTTAGTAAGTAGTACTATCTGTGCTCTTCCAAATACTAAGAAAAATGCTTCCAAATACATCTATGTTTAAAAGTAGTACAAAGATATGATGGAAGAAATCAAGAACAGGAGCCAATTTCTAATGGAATTGTGCTCTTCCGAATATTTCAAAAATTTTGCGTTTTGACCAAAATTTGTGTGTACTAAGAGAGGTAATAGGGAAAAAAATTAAAGGGTAGGACGTCTCTTAATTATCTCTTCAACTGAGAGGTTAGATTTAAAGGGGTCAACATGAAAATCTTTTATATATGCACATGTCATCTAGTGTCTTACTACATAGGTTCTGTTCATTTCAGTTTTTAAAATCTATTTTTCGGTTTTTTTAGTAATTAGCTTTTAAATAGAATATTTTTTAAAAATAGGATCTACTAGTTAATTGTAGTATATACTGCATCAATTTTATTTATATCAGCAAAAATCGCACGCGAGTTTTTGTTACTCTATAGCCTCTCATATAAACATCTTACAAACTATAAGGTACAGTTAAAAAACATCAATAAACTATAGAAAAAAAACAGACCCTTACTAATGGCCTTTTCCCAACCAATTCGATTGACTCATCACTTCCCCGATAATCAGTCGTAATAAAAGCTTAAGCTTTCGTCATTGCTAACCGGCAGCAACCTTGAGATAGACATGGCATTAATGCCGAAATGGTTGACCTGTTTCCTTTATTTTCAGTCAACACATCCTCGTTAAGAGGGCGGCGGTCAGTTCCGCTTAAATAAGCTAGTTTATATCTTTTCACCGTAGCTGATTTGCTTGTATTGTAACTATTAATGTTTTTTTGTATAATTAAATTTAAAAAATTTTAAAAATAAAAAAGGTTAGCCTATCACAGAAAAAAGAAAAAGGTAAAAAAACCAGAAGGCCAGAAAATAACAAAATTATGGAACAGTGAACTAAAAGTCAGAAGCTGAAGCCTACACGAGCGGGAAGGAAAGTGAACTGTGCTGTATGTGGGTTCTTTTGGACTGTGTCTTTGGTTTTTGCCTTATGGTTTTTGAATTCTCGTTGTTCACGAGTGACAATACGTGGAGGGAAACAGTCGCATACAATTCTGGTTAGTATAGTTTAACTCGATACAGTGTCTACTAAATTTATCTATAAATCCTGTATTAAAAAGACGTATTGTTTAAAAACTAGTTATTATAGCAGAAAGTGATAAGCCTACACATGACCCTTTCTGAACTTAGGGATACTGGCTTAGTTCTTTTGGGCTAATGCTTAGGTTTTGATTTTCATTTCTACAGTAACTCGTCGTTAAACGGTTTATTTTTTAAGACAGGGTCTATAGGTGAATGCTTAGGTTTTAGCTTCTATTTCTACAGTACTGCAGATTCATTCATTTGGGATGAGATGCACGTGTAGAATCGTTAACACTGCTTTCTATTTTCAAGTTTGTTGCGGTCAGGCCTTGCGGCAGCAAGCACAAGTACTCTGGAGTTGTGGATGATTACCATTTACTACTTGGAGAATGCATTAATGCTTATAATTTTGCTAATCTTGCATATGAACCGAAGATTTTACACTATCTCAAAAACCTCATATTAGCTTAATTAAACTTTGTCTCTTGTTGATTTAGGATGGTCGTCGAGTGTTCGTCGTCGAGAGAAATCTGACAGAGCCTGACAGAATCGTGGGTGAATTGCTGCAGCCTGGAGGATACCTGAAGCTGATCGAGCTAGGTCTTCAGGGTGAGCAACGGGCTATATATTGAGCTTCCGATATTTACCAGTGCATCCTTACTTGCTTCATAATTAAATCACAGTTTTACTGTTCTAAGCGTTTTTTTCTGACTGTCGCATCAGACTGTGTTGAAGAAATTGATGCTCAGCGTGTCCTTGGCTATGCTCTGTTCAAAGATGGGAAGAACACAAAGCTTCCTTATCCCCTGGAGAAGTTCCACTCAGATGTCGCTGGCAGGAGCTTTCACAACGGACGGTTTGTACAGAGAATGCGTGAGAAGGCCGCATCTTTGCCCAAGTAATCGCCTTTGTAATCTTCTGAATTTTGGTATTTCAGTGTCAACAACTAAGCTTCTGAATTTTGGGTATTTCAGTGTCAACAACTAAGCTTCTGAATTTTGGTATTTCAGTGTCCGGTTAGTGCAAGGAACCGTTGTATCGTTGCTTGAAGAAGATGGTACAGTCAGAGGTGTTCATTACAAGACCAGATCAGGCCAAGAACTGAAAGCTTCAGCGCCCCTCACGATCGTGTGCGATGGCTGCTTCTCGAGCCTACGACGCGCGCTCTGCTCTCCGAAGGTACAGTTTTTTCCTTGGATACGGCGGACAATGATCAGGATTAACGAACATTGGCATGTGTTTGTTAGGTCGACGTACCATCTTGTTTCGTTGGGTTGGTCTTGGAGAACTGCAAGCTTCCCTACCAGAACCATGGCCATGTCGTCTTGGCCAATCCTTCGCCTGTCCTTTTTTACCCGATAAGCAGCACGGAGGTTCGCTGCCTGGTCGACGTTCCTGGTCAGAAGGTGCCTTCCATAGCCACCGGTGAGATGGCAGATTATCTCAAGACTGTCGTTGCACCTCAGGTACTGTTTCTGATCTTGTAGCTTGTGATGTTCATCAGCAGCTAGCTTCTTCGATCCTTGTCGATGTTGCTCTCTCTCTCTCTTGCTTCAGATTCCACCAGAGATCTGTGAATCCTTCGTAGCAGCCGTCGAAGAGGGAAGCATGAGGACGATGCCGAACGGGAGCATGCCCGCCGCGCCTCATCCGACTCCCGGCGCGCTCTTGATGGGGGACGCGTTCAACATGCGCCATCCTTTAACCGGCGGAGGGATGACCGTCGCGCTGTCGGACATTGCTGTCTTGCGAGATCTTCTCAGGCCTCTCGGCGACCTCCACGACGCGTCTTCCCTGTGCGAGTATCTCGAATCGTTCTACACGCTGCGGAAGCCCGTCGCCTCTACCATAAACACGCTGGCTGGGGCGCTGTACGAGGTGTTCAGCGCGTCGCCGGACGAGGCCGGCGAAGAGATGCGGCAGGCCTGCTTCGACTACCTGAGCCTTGGGGGCGTGTTTTCGAACGGACCTATCTCTCTCCTCTCCGGTCTGAACCCTCGCCCCTTGAGCCTGGTCGCGCACTTCTTCGCCGTCGCCGTCTATGGCGTTGGCCGGCTGATGATCCCCCTTCCCTCGCCCAAACGGATGTGGATCGGCGCGAGGCTGGTTTCGGTGAGCTTTGTTGTCCAGCCACCCTCCATTTCTTTTAGACGATAAATCCGTTGTTCTTGTGCGCATCTGCGATTGGAATTTTGCAGGGTGCTTGTGGCATCATCTTCCCTATCATCAAAGCTGAAGGGGTGAGGCAGATGTTCTTCCCGGCCACCGTCCCAGCCTACTACCGAGCGCCGCCGCCGGCGAACTGATGTAAACCGATCCTTCGCTGCAGTTCTGTGCTGTCAGCTAGCTATTGTACGCTGCTCCTGTCCAGACTGAAACTAGGGAGGAGCCCAGTAACAACCCGTACTGGTCAAATGTATTTTACGTTATTTCATATATATATATTTCTTCTTGTAGGTGATCACCATGCAATAAAGTATTAGTTACATCAGCTTGCCCAAGTTCCCAGCCTTTTGATACAGCAATAGAAAGAACTAGCACACTAGATTAAATGTATCATCATAATCAATACCATACTATTGCTTGAAACCTTTTGCTACCAATCGAGTCTTATACCTCTCAAGAGAACCAATAGCTTTGCGTTTGAGTTTATAGATCCACTTAATTACAATCTATCAAATTCTTTCCCAGGGGTGCCAGCACAAACTTCCATGTGCTGTTCTTGATCAGTGTATCATACTCCTGCATTGCTTTCTTCCACATTGGATGAGTTATCGCGTAAGACCTAGGCTGGATTTGGCCTAACCCGGCCCATCTTGACGCCCATTTAAGAGAGAGAGCAGCGGGGGAGGAGGCAAAAGCCATGTTGCCTTCCCCTCCTCCCGTGCCCTCCCTACCGTCGCCACTCTCTACGTACATCATCGCTCCTGCTGTAGCCGTTCGCCCACTTGTCAGCGTCGCCGCTTGCCAGCCCCGGTGCCCTCGCTTGTCGCCCTCCGGTAGCCGCCGCCGCTTCACCTTGCTACGTCGTCGTCGCCGTCCTGCTCGTGCGAGCAGCTACCGTGCGTAGTCGTCCGGCTACACCAGACCACGCATCGTTGTCGCCCGCACGCTGCCGTCGATAGTCACCAGCGCCTCCGCTCTCCGGCCAAGCCATCGCCGTGCGTTGCCATCTCCTAGCCGCCGACGTCGTCATCTCCATTCCCCCTTACTACTGCTGTTGCTCACTAGCCTCCAGGGCCGCCATCCTTGTCCTCTGCTGCCGCCGCTGCTCCACCCTGCGGACGCCTCACCTCCCTCCGCCCCATAGCTCACCGCCGCTCCCCTGCTCCGCCCGACCGCTCACCGTGCAAGGGTGCAAGGGGAGAGCCGGGGGCTGGCTGTGAGGGGAGAGTGCCTGGCCCACCTCGGAGAGGGCAAGGAGGAGCCGGCCGATGAGGGAGGAGAAGAAGAGAAGGGAGTCGCGGTTTTGCATTGACTGTGCCTCGTCGGTTTGCGCAGGCGTGTGGAAATGATGAATAATATTATGAATTATTCATCATCGTAAACATCATCACAAATATTCTAGACCTAGCCACATGGTCTAACAATCTTTCATTGATGAATACATTGATAACACATCAATATAACATGATTTTAAACAGGTCTAAATGAAAAACTGAAGCTGAAAAAACATTTCGCGATATAAGCATCAAGACACAAAAAGGAAGAAATAATAAAGAGAGGACTAACAACCAAGAATCATTGATCCAATTTTTTTAAAGAAAAACATAACACTGTAAGTGGGCGTCAGCGCGTTGGGACCAAAACTTGCCTACCTAACTCAGAGTCGCCAGACGTGTTGACTTGGAAAATGGTCGCTCGATCAGCTGTGAATTCCTAGTGGTTGAATTCAACGGAGCAGAGGGAGGGAGGGAGGAAGAATCGGGCTACAAATAGAAGGATGCCATGGGCAAGACAGAACCTGCAACTGCAAGAACAGATCTGGCCATGTCTGCGTCTCGTCGTCCCGGGCTCACGCTGCTACGGCTCTTAACCGTGCTGCTTTTCGCGATGCATGCTTGCACCGTCGTCGTCCAAGGAGGTACAGTCGTATTGTTGATCTCTCTGCCTGTCTGTGTCTGTCTCTTTTTTTTTCCCTCTCTGTTTATGCCTGCGCTGCACTGCAATGCAGGGAGGATGCTGGGAGGGCGGGGCGGGTCGACGCCGGGGTCGCCGACGGCAAACGGCTTTCACCATAATAACTGCCCCAACCCCGACTGCCAGCCGCCGGCGCAGTGGTGACCAGACCACGCCTAAAGAAGAAGAAGAAGAAGAAGAAGAAGAAGAAGAAGAAGAAGAAGAAGAAGAAGAAGAAGAAGAAGAAGAAGAAGAAGAAGAAGAAGAAGAAGAAGAAGAAGAAGAAGCAGTGATCACAGTTTACCAACGATACTACCTACTAGTGATATGTAAATTTATTTACTCTTCGAGTGCCTAATTAAGATATTAAATGTTGTTGGCTCCGGCCAGATTCTTGTGTAATTCTCTTCTCCATGTTTTTTTTTTCTGGACTTGTCGTGCGTACTGTCTATTCTAGCCCATATATAAGACCAGAATTAATAATTCTGTTTAGTTGCATGCGACATTATAAAATAATTTTGTAGTAGTTGTTCGATTATAAAATAATCTGGCCAAACTGCAGCTAGGAGGAACCTGCCACATGCCTCTAATTGGCTCGGTCTACTCCGGTCAAATAGAAAGACCCTTCAATTGGAAGCTAGTTGCAGAATTTTCTAGGCCTACTTTACCCACTGTTTTTTTATATATATATGGTTAGTAGTGATGCTTGCTATTCGTGAGTGTTTTAAGCGATGGTATTTCCTGAGTATTTGTGTTCGAGTACTCTATGAGCTAGCGATCGGTCTAGTCAATAAACAGAAATAGAATTAGGAACAGAAAAGAATATTACAGATGGTTATTAACTCGTAGTCATTTATGATAGTTGACTATCACAGATAATTTGTAGTAGAAACCATCTGTGATATATGGTTTATCATAGACGGTTTGTAGTAGAAATCATCTGTGATATTAATATATCACAGGTGGTTTGTAGTTGAAACCATCTATGATAAAATCATATATCACAGACGGTTTCTACTACAAACTATTTGTGATAGTCGACTATCACAGATGATTTTTACTAAAAACCGTTTGTAATAGCCTGCATCATAGACGGTTCAAAAGACATCTGTGATGACCTCATATTATTACTGACCCATAAACTCAGATGGCTCAAGAAATCGTATATTGTGATGTTTTTGAACCATTTGTGATGATCTATTGTGCACTAATGAAAGCTTAATAACTGGCATCACATTGTTATATCTGCCACTATAAGGAGAAGTAGATAGATTGAAGGATTCAGGTGCATTAGTCATGCGTCAAAGCTAGAGCTTGTTGATCATGAAACTTAACCACTACTACAAAAAAAATGTTATCACAAACGGTTGAAAAATATCATCATAGGCGGTTTCATGAGCCGTTTGAGTTTATATGTCAGTAATAGCATCAGGTCATCATAGAGAGTTTTCAAACCATCTGTGATAAGCCATAACACAGACGGTTCATATTAAGAATCGTCTGTGAAGAATACTATTATAGACAGCTCTAACAAAAACCGTCTGTGATAGATGTGTATCACATACTATTGGTAACTAGAACCATCTGTGATACTCGCCCATCATAGATGGTTAGTAGCTAGAACCGTCTGTGATTATCGTCCATCACAGATGGTTGGCAGCTATAACCTTTATGATAGTCTTTCATAGACGGTTTATACCATAAAACCATATGCGATAGTTCATTCTATAACTAATTTTTTCTGTTTTTCAGCTTGCCTTAGAAAATGTTAGCTACGCCCTTTGAAAACAAGCAAATACAGCAGCACATTCCATTTCTATTAAGATTAGAATCCACCATTATAGCATCACAAGATAACGAGCAGGTTACCCATCTAACACAACAAGAACATGGCAAGAACACATATCCTAATCCTACAAACCTAACTCTTAAATATGGCAAGAGCACATCTCCCAATCCTACGAATCCAACTCTTAAATATGGTAAGAATATAGAAGAAGCATAGATCCTAGCAGCACACGAGCTGTATGTCCTTGACCCTCACCATCACAAGCGCTGACTTGAGCACCATCTTGGTAGCCAGCTACTTTCGTGGTGCCTTGCCGCCCGTAGACTTGCGTGTCGTCTACTTCATGTCAAGGTCAAGGAGAAGGACGGTGCGGAGGCTAGAGAGATTTTGAGCACATGCAGTAGGTAGGGGATGTGTTCGGGTGAGTATTTATAGGGGAGGGAGAGATGGAGCTACAATCCATGGGGTGTGGATTGGTAGGTTTCTGTTGGCTAAGATTGCGTTAGGGAGGATTGGCGGGTCTAACGATCAGTGACATAATAATCGCAGACGGTTTGAACCACAAACTGTGTGTGAAACATAGTTATCACAGATGGTTTGAACCACAAACCGTCTGTGATACATAATTATCAATACAATGTAAATAGCTAGTCTCAAAAGATGAAATAGCAAAGTTCTATATGGCATATATATACTCGATTGAAAGGTTTCGATAAGATCTATAACTTCGCAGTTGAGGTGAACCCTAAATTCCGAAGAGAAGATAAAAATTTTTTGGCGAAAATAGAAACCAAAAACTTGTGATACAAATTTGAGACTAAAGATGGCTAATTTTGGGGGCTTAGAGGGAAACTAGCTTGAGCTGATCATTTTTCTGGATTGGGCTCGTTGTTAGCTTTCCAACGAGTACAAGAATGTTGAAAACGGACACCGTATGCAAAAGTTATGCCCGTTTTACTAAATGTATTTCAAAACTGAATTCTACTCGAATTTAGGCGGGAGATTATGAAATTTTGAAAGATTACAAGGCGAGAAAATATCACAGACGGTTTTTAATACAAACCATCTATGATAACTTTATTATCACAGATGATTGATTGCAAACCGTCTGTTAAGTACTTTAAATGGTTTAAATAAAAAATTATCTGTGATATTTGGCAACATCACAGATGGTTCATAATAAAGGCCGTCTGTGATACTTCACAGACGGTGCTCACCATGAACGTTCACAGACGATCTTTATACCTAAACTGTCAGAGTTAGTGATTGCACTTAACACTGATTGTTTTGATAAACCGTTTATAATAAGATGTTTAATATAAATCTTTTGGTAGCAGCGAACGTTCGTAGCTGAATTAACGGGGCCATATATCTGTTGACCTTTCCAGTCAAAAGTTCATCCAGTCCATATTATGGAGTAATCAGAGGGTCCAAAAACAAAAGAAAACTGACCAAACGCGCAAGTGATTAATTGGACCTCCCCAAACGCGCAAGTGCGGTCGCATTCGTGGACTTCACGGCTTTCGAGGCAGCTTTCGACCTCTATATATGCGAGATCTCGAGCGCCAAGGTTCTATGCGAGATCCAATCATGCATGCGAGGTCTGTGCTAGCGGTGGTGCTGCAGGTTACGGTCGTCGTGGCGGCGCTCCTCCTTGCGATGGGCGCCGTGGAAGGGCGGAGGATCCTCGGAAGCCGCGTCGGCTCCACGCCGGCCTCGCCGACGGCAGGCCCCAGCCGTCACAATAACGGGTAGCCTGCCTCGTCGATCCATCCGTATATATACATGGATCGACGCCTACGTATGCCTCGTTAATTACTAAATTAATTTGTAGAATTTATTACATACGTACTCTTCTAGTCTCGCGTACATATGTATGCAGCTATATATACGTACGTACTCGGTACTCCTATGATATATGTACTGTATGCATGTGCTTTCATGTATGTAATTGATCTCGAATTGATGTATGTATTGCATTGGCCCCTCGTCTGTTTGCTTTCCCTGTCCTGTGTTCCCTTTGTTTCCTGACTTGTGGGGTCCCAAGCATCCTACCATTTTGGTCATGGGATGATCAAGCGTATACGCTGCAGAAATGCTCTGAACGCTCTATGTGTATTATATGGTAGAACAAAAGGAGACGTCAAAATTCAGTATAACTTTATCTTTATCGTTTCTCCTTTAATTTTGCGGATTTTCCCTTTCAGCAAAATCTGCCATTTTTTTTTCTCTCCATGAGCAGATTGAATTTCAATTTGGCATTTTAGTATGCTAGGTTGATTCTAGCTTCATCAACGTTCTCAATTGTTTCATAACCATTTACATACTAATTTATTCTGAGAAAGATGCACAAAAGAACGGAAAGGTTAAATGCACTCGTACGGCCGTCTTTCGATCCATATACACATGCTTCGGACAGCTTGACAACTAAATAAGCGATCTCAATGAGACATGCACCACGCATCCATATTGATGGAAAATATGGGCCTGTGCTTAAATCCTTAGCCTATAGTGGGCACTTAACTATTAGATTATAAATAAAGAGTACTATTGGCTATTTTGTATACGTATGAGAAGGAGAAAGCAATAAAGAAAGATCAGGAGTTCTTTCTATCTCTGTGTTTCAATCTACTATTTGCGTCTTCTATGATTGATCTGTCTTTTGCATAACAGAGGAATTGACTAGACTGGTCGCAAGCGACGGTTCCTCAACATGTTATCAGCACAAATCACTCCGGTGAATTGAAAAGTAATCATCGAAATATTAGTAGATTGAATTGTCTATATCTAGATCGCTTTAAATTCCGTAGATTTTGTTTTCTATATTATTTCTACGGTGTAAATCCGCTCTAATCTACCGTGAGCAGACTTGAAGTCACTGGCACAATATCGATCGGTAGATTACATGAAAGAGTAGATGTTGATTGCATTGTAGATTGAAAAAAAGAAAAAAATCTTACACGGCCAACCCCGTACAGCCACCATGCGTGAGCACCGCCCGATGGCCACCGCCATCGACCGTCACTTGAGCCCAGCATCGCTGCCTGGAGTCGCCACGACATCGTCGCCCGAAACAACATTCGGCTGCCTCCCTTGAAACTGGCGCTCAAGTGCGCTGCCGCCACCGCTCGGATGCATCTGCCGCTCAGGTGCCGCCGAGGCCGGTTGTCCGCAAGTGCCGCCGCTCGAATTCCACTGAGGCCAGTCGCCCACACGCGTCGCCGTTCACGCACACCGCCGGTTTCCGAAGCCGCCTCCCGAAGTCGCCGCCGAAGCCGACCGTCGGCCTCCCCTCTACGCCGGCCCGCACACCGCTGGCTCCCGATGCCATTGCCCGAAGTCGCCGCTGGTCGCTCGCGCCCGCAGCTGCCATGTGGAGACACGGTCTAGGGGTTTTAACCCTAGCCCCGTGAAGGATGATGGGCCAAACGGTCGATTGGGCCGCCGGGCTAAAATCTTCGTCGTGGAATTGGGCCGGGAAGGCCCGGTTCAGGGGGGCGCCGGTGATTTTACAAAAAGAACCCTAAATTCTAGAAATTACGGGAGGGTCCTCAGAATTTTGAGACGGGTCCTGCATTTTGCAGCAAGGCCCTCGAAAAATCAGAAAATTACGTAAAAATTTTCTCTGAATTGAAAATTTACATATAAGCCCTCTGAAATTGTAGAATTCACTGAAAATTCATATTCCGGCATAAAAGGGCCTTGGGAATTCAAATTTTGAATTATTTTTAGCATTTAAAGCATGTTTAGTATTGTCATTATTATTTTCTATATTTTCTGTATTTTTTGCTGGCCGCTACCCCTGAACTAAAGGATCTGAGGCACTATTGCTAGGTTCTGAAGGCATATGATTGCGACCAGCTGAACTCCAGGTATCAACCATCTGACAGGATGACATTGAGGTTACCAAGGAAAGAGGGAATAGCAAAGGTAAGAGGTAAACTTGTCTAAGGAGAATATTCTAATGGCAATCATAAACTAAAACACTAAAGTGAAATTACCTTATTATCCAAGCTTATTTCTAGCCGATGAGGGCCAAAAAGGTCTTGCTTTTAACTTCTTTTTGTCTAAACCTCACTTTCTCAAGTAAGTTATTTTCGCTTGAAGTTGGAGGGGGGCTAGATGAGGATATAATAATCCTCTAATTATTATTGCTTCATCCACCAAGTATACCTCTTATCAATAAGAGAGAGATTTCTCAGGACGGTTGCAAGTCCTTCTACGACCATATGGTCATAAGTCCTTCTACGACCACGTATTTGTAAGTTACCCTGTAACTACCTTGTGGTCATGGGTCTTCCTGCGATTAGTCTAACAGCATCCTACTATATCGTAGGGTCATCTGACAAGGTGATTAGAACATGCATTTCTTCATAATAATCGTACACGATCTCTCAGACAACAACCGTCGCATTGTGAATGGGCCACTACGTCTCTCTGACAGTAACTTCCATCAGACAGTTATCATCCGAAGCATTGAGGAGTCTTTTTGGGACGGGATAATGATCACCGCTTCGCCGACTATATAAAGGTTAACGTTGGAGAGGAAGGGATCGAGATACATTGGATTAGGAGATAGTGTTAGGCATTTCGCATTATTTTCAGTGGTAAAGATCATTCCGAGCAATAGCTACATAGGACGTAGAGTTATTATACTCCCAGGAGAAGGCCCGAACCTATAAAAAATTTCTTGTGTATTTACTCTACATGATCATAGACCGATTCTTCTAGAATTTTTCTAAATCCAAACCAATCATATATAAGATCGATATTAGAACATCGACACACGACATAAAACTTCCAAAGCTTAAGATTCCAACCACATATCACAGATATATCACAGACACTTCCAACCATGAACCGTTTATCACCGACAATTCTTATTAAGGACCATCTGTGAATACGGGAGACTTCATAGACGATTCTTTTATTCAAACCTTCTGTGATAATTATATATCATAGATGGTTCTAACCATCACTACTATGGGTTAGAAGAGAGACTTCTTCGCTGATCGGAGTGGCAACACCAGTAGTTCCGCTGATTTCAGTAGCAAAACTCTTGGGATAATCATCGACGGCAGCGATATCCTCAAACTGATGAGGAGGACTTCTGCTGTGTGCGCTGCCATGCTTCCGGTCTCTCCTGATCATCACAAGCTGCTCCGCTACCTCCGTCATATCTGGTCGGTCTGCGAGATCATCTTGCAAACACTCAATCGCCAGCTTGGCGATCTGTTCCAGGATGAAGATATCTTCTTCAGATGCAACGATCTCCTTGTCAAACATTGCCCTCCCGCTCTTTTCTCTCTCGTAGACTCTGCGGAACTCGATGATGAGGCTACAGTTTTCGTCGTACACGTTCTGCTTCCTGGTGATGAGTTCCAGGAGAACAGCTCCAAAACTGTAGACATCACTCTTCTGTGTCAAGAGCCCAGTTTTGATGAACACCGGGTCTATGTAGCCCATGCACCCAACCACGATCTTGGTGAAGTATTCGTCCACGTTGAGCAGCTTCGATAGCCCAAAATCTGATATCTTCGGTACCAGCTTGTCGTCCAGAAGTATGTTGTCTGGTTTGACGTCGCCATGCCGTATGGCTTGAGTTGCGTATGAGTGCATGTATCTAAGTCCTTCTGCAGACCCGATTGCAATGTCCAGACGCAGGTCTAGCGGGAGCTTTTGGTTTCTGTTGCCATGGAGGATGCCTTGGAGACTCCCTCCGGCGGCGAACTCATACACCAGCATCGGAACATCGACCTCGAGGCAGCAACCAAATAGCTTGAGGATGTTCTTGTGGATCATTCGTGTCTGGATCTCCACTTCTTGGGTGAATTCCTCCTTGGTAGCTTCGTTTACCTCGATGGAGGCCTTGACGGCCACCGTGGTGTCGTCAGGGAGAGTCCCTTTGTAGACTTCACCAAAGCTTCCCTTACCAAGAAACTCTGAATTGTTCTTCGTGATTTTCTTGAGTTCCTCCTTCGTGAAAATGGTCAGGCCTTTCACGTTTTGAAGCACCTTGCCTCCGTTCTTTTCGAAAAGCTCGTCCAGTCTTCTCTTCTGGAGCATTAGTAGCGCCAGAAGTAGAGCAACAATTAAGAAGGATACACCCAGGGTGATGCCTGCAATAGATCATGTAAATAGTACTATTCGTAAGAGCTGTCAAGATAATTTAAAACATATTTTGAATGTAGTATTTTGAATGCATTTTGAACTACATATCTAATGATATATATAGTTTTTATGTAGCCAAGATAATTTAAAATATATCAATAATTAGACTTTAAAAAATCTGTCAGCACGATCGAATTATAAGACGAAAAAAACGAGGAGGTAATTAGTATGTACGTACCTAGGGCAAGCTTTGCTGCAAGCGGGAATTTTGGAATGCATGGGTTTCGTTTTGGATCACCGTTACTCCCGTAACCAGGAGGGCATCTGCAGTCGTACGAACCCTCGGTGTCGCGGCATTCGCCGTAGCAAGGGAAATCCTCTCGCAAACGTGCACACTCATCTATATCTGCATCATCAATTAATGAACGCCGGATCAACTGTAAGTGTGTACGTAATCATAGGAACGCGTCAAAATATTTTGCAAAAAGAAGTAAGAATTGTCGGGACCTGGCATAGCTAGTATCGATATGAGTATGGCTAATTAAGTATCAGCTATTCGCTTTATCTACTATTTTCATAACTAAATATAAAAGTGATGGATATCAATGCTATGATGACAACAGCGAGGATATTAATTTATCAAGGTAGAATGAATGCAACGATTGGCAACGATTAATTTATCAAGGGGGCGTTGTGGCAATAGGATGTAACTAGGCAGTGGCTCGCCAGGCATCCAAAATGGTGGACATTGTTGAAAATGCTGGGCAAACGGTGACTGATAGCATGGCAGGTCGAGCCACAAGTGACGAGGTGAAAGATGGGGCTTGTGGCATGGGCCTTGACCCCACTGGTCAGCGGAAGAGAGAGGGACCAAGCCAGCGTCAAGCTCTCTCCTCGCGCACGCGGCCACGATGGTGAGTTAGTGTGGCATGATGTGGAGGAAAATGACGACTGCAGTTGGGCCCATCCGTCAGTGATAGCAGAGATAAGAGAGGAGAGAAAACGTAATCTAACGAAGACGCTTTCACAAAACGAAGGCGGAAACCGAGTGGCAGGTGCGCTAAAATTGGGCCGAAACAGTGCTGGGTTGGGACAACAGTAACGAATTCGTTGCAAGAGCAGGATTTCAATATTAAATTTATTTCTAATTTAGTTTAGTCATAAATTAAGTAAAATTTCAATTTTCAAAATTAGCAAACAAACTCAAAAAAATTATTAAAATTTTTGGAGAGTCCCTTTAGATTATTTAGAACTCAAATAAATTATTAGCTGGTCTTGGTCAGGTTTTAATTAATTACAGAAATTCTTTTTCAATAGATGGAAAATTAAGAAAAACCTTTTCTTAAATGCAGAAATTTTTGAAAATATATGGAAAAGCATAAATGATGATTTTGAATTTAATTTTGGGACGTTGCAAGTATATGCCAATTATTCAGTTGATCAAGCTAAATTCTATATCCAAAATAAAATAAAATGCCATGCTACTTGTACAAAAAAGCATAAATGATTTTCTGTAAAAACCCACATGCAAGTAGAGGAGTTTTTCAAAAACTCACATGTATCTCAAAGTTCATTCCATATGGTTCCAATCCCCCAAACAGGCAATTTACGCTGAAGCTCCCACATGGCATTTGCGTGGTAATCTCAGTAGATTGGTTTTGTGGACTATGAGCAACGAAGATGTGTCAGCGCAAGGTAGGGAGCAAGTTGAGCGTGGGAGAATAAAGTGCGACACAAAAGCACGAGAATAGAGGGACATAGAAGAAGATGATCAGGGCGATCATCGTTGTTGCATTTGCGTGGAAGGATTCTCGCGGTCTAGTTGGACTTGGATGCGATCCCATCAACGGAACACATCCCGAGATTGCAAGCCAGTAGTTCTTGACTTCTAGGAGTTTCAACGAATAAACTAGCCATTTGGAGGAGGGATTTGCAACCAAACAAAACTTGAAGGTGGGGCTTTGACAAACTTTAAGGCATATATGAGTTTTTGATAACCCCCACTTACAGGTGGGTTTTTGCAAAAAAATCCAAGAAAAGTTTCGCAAAAACAAAAGCAAGGAAAAGAAAACACAAAGACAGCTTGTATATTCTCTAGTAGTTTTCGAGCGCCATGCTTGCGCTACATCTTTACAGGCGCGGTCCTTAATTATTCGTCGGTTTTGCTATTGCCAAGGCGACTGAAATTTTTTTATCTCTCAGTCACTTGAAGTTGCACTCTCAATCAACTAAAATTGCTGCCCCCCTCCAACAAAAATAACTGCAATTTTAGTTGTCTGAGAGTGCAACTTCAAGTGACTGAGAGGTAAAAAAATTTCAGTCGCCTTGGCAATAATCACTCCCATTATTCGTCCCGAGCCAACAACTTTGTTGACTTGTCAATGGACAGCTAGAAAAGTGATTTATGAATAAGAAATGTTTAGGCGGTTTATTGTTATTAGCAAATCCCGAGAAATTATTCTTGTTACCATTTTCCAGAGCAAATATCTGGTTCCCCTCTGTGGTTCATTTTTTTTTTGTTTACCGTAGTATATGCTATATATGCTATTGCTAGGTGGATTGCCTCGGCTACTTAGGGTAAGTTTACCTATTGCTATATACCTCTTAAAAACATACTTGGGACTAATTGTTATGGGTGTTGATAAACATCATAATGTTTTCTTTCTAACTATCATCTAAATTTGTGACCATTAGATTAGAGATCCAACGGCTATGAATTTCCCCCCACCCCCTCCAAAAAAACGCTCCCTCTCCTCCAAAAAAAGGGACCGTTGGTTAATCCAACAGTCTTAAATATGGATGATTGTTAGGAAGAAAATATCCGGGTGATGACTAGACACACCCAATTGTTATATTCAATCCAAAGTAGGAATAAACAAGTGCTTAATTATTTTGAAAAAAGGCATGCACCATGCGATGGGAAAACAGAGCTAGCTAGGCTTACTTCTGCATTCATTGCGAACGTAGGGGTTGCCCTCATAGCCTTCGGTGCAGTTGCAGACGTATCCAGGGCCATTGGTGGAGTTGACGCACTTGCTGTGGGCGCTGACGCAGGCGTTCCCTGGATCCTTGGGCGCGTCGGCGCAGGACATGGCGCTGCCGCGGATGGCCCAGTCGAGGAGCAGCGGCATGGTCTGGTTCACCGGCATGCTTGTGAGGTCGGACGCGCGGAACGTGTAGTTGCCCTTCTCCACGATGAAGCCGTAGTCGCAGGGGCTGAACTCCTGGTCGGCGTGCGACCAGGATTCGTCGTTGTGGAATTGCATCCAGTTGTCGGTGAGGCCCGGCGGGATGTCGACGTGGCAGCAGCCGATGCCGGCGCAGACGCCGTCCTGCGCGCTCTGGTTGTCCCTGCAGTAGGCCACGCACCCGGCGTAGTAGGAGTAGCTGTGGCGAACGGCTGGACCGCTGTTGGTGTAGATGAAGGTGTTGCAGCCGAGGACGAAGAGCTCGTTGCTCGTGTTGGAGATGCGGTACACGCCGGTCTTGTTGAGCTCTACCGTGCCGTACGACTTCTCGACGGAGTGGCCGCTCTGGTTGTAGCACTGATACGCCACCGGCAGCATCACCCGGGCCTCCGGCCGCGGCATCACCGACAGGTCCAGCACCTGTATCTGGGTGCCCCCCAGCATCGGCACGAGGCTGCCGCTGCCGTTCCTCTGGCAGGTGATCTCGAAGCCCTGGAGGGAACAGCTAGCGCCGTCCGTGCTGCTGCTGCCGATGCCGAACGGGTAGGGGATCTCGACATCGCCGCATCTCGGCTGGCAGCCTGCAGGCCGATGGGCGTAGATGGCTGCCAGTGCCGCCAGAACCTGCAGGACAACCAGCAAAAACGATGATGCCCTCGACATTAGTTTCTGGATAATTTTGTTGGTCCTTCACAGCTAGCTAGCTAGTTCCTTCAGCTTGCAAACTAACTTTGCATATGTTGCTCCCGCCTTTAAATAACCCCACCACTACCTGACCAGGCACTGACGCCCAGGTCTTTTTGCTACATTACATGCAGGTCTTCAACTGTGTCGATCGCCGTTGTAGACGTAGCCCTGTATTAGTATTATCCAGCTATACGTACTGTCTTAAATCGTCCGGAGTTTTTGGCACATCTAACATATTTTCATACCATATTTACAAAAATATCAATGTACACGTGAAAATGATAGAAATATCACTTCTGCCGCCTGACCATAGGGCTCTGCTGGCCACGTGTCAGACCCATGACGCTACCGTCTGATGACCGAGTGGCAAAAATGATATTTCTGTCATTTCAAACGCATACTGATATTTTGTAAATATAGATTCAAAACGCGTAAGATGTGCCAAAAACTCAATCCTCCACAAAGGTATTAGATTCAAAACGCTGACACAAAGGTTACTATCAATTCTAGTTTACTTTGCACAAAACTAGTTTTTATTTATAGTAGAGAGTAGTATATTGCAATCAAAAGTTGCAAGAGCATTTGAAGTTAATAAGCAAATAATACTAAAACATGAATAATATATTTAAATAAGTGGCTCGCTGAGCTAAAAATATACTTGGGACTAATTGCCCCATCAATCCTCCTACATGAGATTCCTACAACAATAACAAACACACCTACATCTGGTTCCTTGATCTGTTCATCTTGGCCAACAGCCGCTGAGTTCTATCTAGGATAGACATTACTCCTCCTTCAACCATGATCCTACAGCCAAGATAATATAAACAAAAATGCATCCAAGGAAAATATTACTAGATCGATCATACATCTGGAACCTACTATAGAACAAGATAATATAAACAAAAATGCATCCAAGGAACATATTACTAGATCGATCATACATCTGGAACCTACTATAGAAGTCCAAGGAACAACAAAAGTAAACAATCGTGTGGCTGTAGAAATGCATACATGCAACGTTTTTTTAGAGAACAGCATACGATGTTAATTAGTTAGCTGATTGGCTATAATGTTCTTCGTATGCATTTCCTTCAACCATTGACGACACAAAAATTCCGTAACACTGTAGAAATGTAAATATGTTTATGCGACTAAATGCGGGTTCAATCCGAGTATTAGCTATACATATACACTGCAATTGCTAGTGCTAATAACCATAGTATATATAGTCAAATATATCTGTCGATCGATCGATCGATCACCGATTGGAGATTAATAAAATGTCAATGATGGGATTAATTAATTCATTTTGATTGACTCGGAATAAAAAGATGACCACGAACAGTGTGAGAATTAACTGAGGAAGAGTGGAGCAACCACACCACTAATGCCGAGGCTAACACAGACAACGTAGCTGACATGGAAGGGTGGACTTCCGTTAACAAGACAAAATTGCTGAACTAAACGTATAAGGCTGTGTTCAATATGGCTTAAGTTTATTTTTGCACTATTTATAATTTCGTCTTTTTCTGAATTTTCGACTTTTTTTGAGCTTTTTGTCGGTTCTTTTTTTTCTCGTATTCGTTTGCGTTGTCTGTGATGAGCTAACATATTTTTTATATTTTTCAATTTTTTTAAATTTAATTATGTTAAATAAGCCTTGTCAGCTACCGTGTTTTTTTAGCCAGCTACAGTGTTTTCAGCCATAATCTTTCAGCTTTCAGCCGAACCGATCACAACCTAAAACGTGTGGTGGGAAATTATGTTGATAGATGACCTTATGGCTGGGTTCTTTTGATCTTTAGACTTACCTTTAGCTTATGTTACAGTAACTAACTTTCAAATGATTTGTTTTTTCAAGACGGAGTCTATAAGTGAATTGTAGTAGACACTGTACCGATTTTGTCTATATCGGTCAAACTCATACGCAAGTATTTCTCTCCATATTATCCTTTGCGAATAGTCAGAATTTAAAATTTTAAACCGAAAGCTACAACACAAAAGAATCCACCCAGGCATGGCAGAGGCCTCCAATGGCACAAGTGCTAGCTATTATTCTCTCTGTCTCTCTCTTGCTAACAACAAAATTACTTGTAACTAATAAACAAAATTACCACTGCCAGGTAAACTAGCAACGATATATCAGTCGACCGGCAACTATATATATATTACCTTTGCGTAAGGTTTGAGACAATACAACTGGATAATACTAGTGCAACTTGGAGAGTGTCAGAAACGCGACGATATTAGTTTTGAAGACCGTGGACATAGATGGGCGCGCCAGTCATAAGCTATATATATATATATATATATATATATATATATATATATAGCGTCGTTAATAAAGTTATATATGTACACACACCATATCTTGATGTAGACTCCTAGGCTAAAAATAATGCGCAACAGAAATTATTGAATTAATGTTTGTAGCTTGTTGCCGTACGTACTTCATGACGTAGTGATCATATTACAAAAATGGTGCCTTCGTCGTTACTGGGTAGCAATTTAGAATGCCGACAGGAGCAAGCAATTTGACATGTCAACTGCTACCATGAATATAGAAGGCTTTGGCGGGAAAGTTGCATATGTGCCACTAGGGTTTTCTGGTTTTATACGTTGGCCACTCAATTCGAGCCAACCCCTGTGCGTTGGGTAATTTAACAGCTGTTTTCCTCGTTTAATTTAACAGCTGTTTTCCTCGTTTTCCTTGTTTTAGGCATGTCTAAGTTATTGTACTGGATGGGATCCGCGGTACTACTGGAGATAGCAGTATGACCGAGCTTTGAACGGTGGTACTGATATAGGATAGATCCTGATCTTCCGGTGGATGATAATTCGATTGGTAGAGAATGACATTGATGACGAGACTACTTAACCGATACACGATTAAGCCGACCAACAATCGCTACACCATGTTCCAAGCTGTTATTAACTGTGCTAAGAATGCGGTTGACCTGATCACGAAGATTAATTCCTGCAAGCAATCGAGAACAAGCAAAAACAAGGATAAAGAGCAATCCAAAAAGTGCTAGATATAAAAGTTACACAATAAGAGTTGAGGTTCTATAGTACGGATCTGTTGGTCTAGTCGATACAAGAGACAATGTGGACTTTGCACACGGGATTAAACTGATCTAAACAAAACCTAAAGAGTTCAATAGGGTAGTGGATGAATATATGAATTGAAGAAGAGAGAGGCGGCCTAGGGTTGAACATGCGCCTAAAAAGTTACAAAGCCCTTGGACCCAATTGAAGGTCGAAAGCGACGATATTAGTTTTGAAGACCGTGGACATAGAGAGGCGCATGATCATAAGCTATACATATATATTAGCGTCGTTAATAAAGTTATATATGTACACACACCATATCTTGATGTAGACTCCTAGGCTAAAAATAATGTGCAACAGGAATTATTGAATTAATGTTTGTAGCTTGTCACAGTCGTACTTCATGACGTAGTGATCATATTACAAAAATGGTGCCTTCGTCGTTACTGGGTAGCAATTTAGGTGGTGATTATTTGGGCTTATTTTTGGTGGCTTATGGTGAAAAGCATCAGTGTTGATCGAAAAAACATCAGTATGATAGAGACTTATTTAACATAATTAAATTTAAAAAAATTAAAAAATATAAAAATATGTTAGCCCATCACAGACAACGCAAACGAATACGGCAAAAAAAGAACCGGCAAAAAAGCTCAAAAAAAGCTAAAAGTTCAGAAAAAGACAAAATTATAAATAGTAAAAATAAGCGAACTCAAGTCGAAACGAAGGGGCCTTAGAATGCCGACAGGAGCAAGCAATTTGACATGTCAACTGCTGCCATGAATATAGAAGGCTTTGGCGGGAAAGTTGCATATGAGCCACTAGGGTTTTCTGGTTTTATACGTTGGCCACTGAATTCGAGCCAACCCCTGTGCGTTGGGTAATTTAACAGCTGTTTTCCTCGTTTAATTTCAGGTCTGATAACAAGAAAATTACTTGTAATTATAAGCAAAATGACCACGGCAGGCAAACTAACAACGATATATCAATCGACCGGCAACTATATGTTACCTTTAATACATTAGTTTTCAAGATCTGTAATAAACAAAATGACCTGGGACGTCACTAGACGGGCGCACACACCATATCTTGATGTTGTTTAGAGAGAGTTGTTTTAGGCATGTCTAAGTTATTGTACTGGATGGGATCCGCGGTACTACTGGAGAGAGCAGTATGACCGAGCTTTGAACGGTGGTACTGATATAGGATAGATCCTGATCTTCCGGTGGATGATAATTCGATTGGTAGAGAATGACATTGATGACGAGACTACTTAACCGATACACGATTAAGCCGACCAACAATCGCTACACCATGTTCCAAGCTGTTATTAACTGTGCTAAGAATGCGGTTGACCTGATCACGAAGATTAATTCCTGCAAGCAATCGAGAACAAGCAAAAACAAGGATAAAGAGCAATCCAAAAAGTGCTAGATATAAAAGTTACACAATAAGAGTTGAGGTTCTATAGTACGGATCTGTTGGTCTAGTCGATACAAGAGATAATGTGGACTTTGCACACGGGATTAAACTGATCTAAACAAAACATAAAGAGTTCAATAGGGGTAGTGGATGAATATATGAATTGAAGAAGAGAGAGGGCGGCCTAGGGTTGAACATGCGCCCTAAAAAAGTTACAAAGCCCTTGGACCCAATTGAAGGTCAGAAACGCGACGATATTAGTTTTGAAGACCGTGGACATAGACGGGCGCGCACCATAATCTATACATATATATTAGCGTCGTTAATAAAGTTATATATGTACACACACCATATCTTGATGTAGACTCCTAGGCTAAAAATAATGTGCAACAGAATTATTGAATTAATGTTTGTAGCTTGTCACGACGTACTTCATGACGTAGTGATCATATTACAAAATGGTGCCTTCGTCACATCTTGGGTAGCAATTTAGGTGGTGATTATTTGGGCTTATTTTTGGTGGCTTATGGCTGAAAAGCATCAGAATCGATGAAAAACACTTGTGGTGACAGAGACTTATTTAACATAATTAAATTTAAAAATTAAAAATATAAAATATGTTAGCCCATCACGACAACGCATAACGAATACGACAAAAAAGAACCGCAAAAAGCTCAAAAAAGCCAAAAGTTCGAAAAATACAAAATTATAAATAGTAAAAATAAGCGAACACGAAGTCGAAACGAAGGGGCCTTAGAATGCCGACAGAGCAAGCAATTTGACATGTCAATCTGCGCCATGAATATAGAAGGCTTTGGCGGGAAAGTTGCATATGTGCCACTAGGTTTTTCTGGTTTTATACGTTGGCCACTGAATTCGAGCCAACCCCTGTGCGTTGGGTAATTTAACATTTGTTTTCCTCGTTTAATTTCAGGTCGATAACAAGAAAATTACTTGTAATTATAAGCAAAATGACCACGGCGCAAACTAACAACGATATATCAATCGACCAAGCAACTATATGTTACCTTTAATACATTAGTTTTCAAGATCCGTAATAAACAAAATGACACGGGGCGTCACTAGAGCAGCACACACCATATCTTGATGTTGTTTAGAGAGTTGTTTTAGGCATGTCTAAGTTATTGTACTGGATGGGATCCGCGGTACTACTGGAGAGAGCAGTATGACCGAGCTTTGAACGGTGGTACTGATATAGGATAGATCCTGATCTTCCGGTGGATGATAATTCGATTGGTAGAGAATGACATTGATGACGAGACTACTTAACCGATACACGATTAAGCCGACCAACAATCGCTACACCATGTTCCAAGCTGTTATTAACTGTGCTAAGAATGCGGTTGACCTGATCACGAAGATTAATTCCTGCAAGCAATCGAGAACAAGCAAAAACAAGGATAAAGAGCAATCCAAAAAGTGCTAGATATAAAAGTTACACAATAAGAGTTGAGGTTCTATAGTACGGATCTGTTGGTCTAGTCGATACAAGAGACAATGTGGACTTTGCACACGGGATTAAACTGATCTAAACAAAACCTAAAGAGTTCAATAGGGGTAGTGGATGAATATATGAATTGAAGAAGAGAGAGGGCGGCCTAGGGTTGAACATGCGCCCTAAAAAAGTTACAAAGCCCTTGGACCCAATTGAAGGTCAGAAACGCGACGATATTAGTTTTGAAGACCGTGGACATAGACGGGCGCGCCAGTCATAAGCTATACATATATATTAGCGTCGTTAATAAAGTTATATATGTACACACACCATATCTTGATGTAGACTCCTAGGCTAAAAATAATGTGCAACAGGAATTATTGAATTAATGTTTGTAGCTTGTCATGCAGTCGTACTTCATGACGTAGTGATCATATTACAAAAATGGTGCCTTCGTCGTTACTGGGTAGCAATTTAGGTGGTGATTATTTGGGCTTATTTTTGGTGGCTTATGGCTGAAAAGCATCATGAGTTGATCGAAAAACATCAGGTGATAGAGACTTATTTAACATAATTAAATTTAAAAAATTAAAAATATAAAATATGTTAGCCCATCACGAGACAACATAAACGAATACGGCAAAAAGAACCGCAAAAAGCTCAAAAAGCTAAAAGTTCGAAAAAGACAAAATTATAAATAGTAAAAAATAAGCCAGAACCTGAAGTCGAAACGAGCGGGGCCTTAGAATGCCGACAGGAGCAAGCAATTTGACATGTCAACTGCTGCCATGAATATAGAAGGCTTTGGCGGGAAAGTTGCATATGAGCCACTAGGGTTTTCTGGTTTTATACGTTGGCCATCGATTCGAGCCAACCCACGTGCGTTGGGTAATTTAACAATTTGTTTCCTCGTTTAATTTCAGGTCGATAACAAGAAAATTACTTGTAATTATAAGCAAAATGACCACGGCAGGCAAACTAACAACGATATATCAATCGACCGGCAACTATATGTTACCTTTAATACATTAGTTTTCAAGATCTGTAATAAACAAAATGACCTGGGACGTCACTAGACGGGCGCACACCATATCTTGATGTTGTTTAGAGAGTTGTTTTAGGCATGTCTAAGTTATTGTCTTGGATGGGATCCGCGGTACTCTTGGAGAGAGCGAGATGACCGAGCTTTGAACGGTGGTACTTGATATAGGATAGATCCCGATCTTCCGGTGGATGATAATTCGATTGGTAGAGAATGACATTGATGACGAGACTACTTAACCGATACGATTAAGCCGACCAACAATCGCTACACCATGTTCCAAGTCATTATTAATCGTACTAAGAATGCGGTTGACCTGATCACGAAGATTAATTCCTGCAAGCAATCGAGAACAAGCAAAAACAAGGATAAAGAGCAATCCAAAAAGTGCTAGATATAAAAGTTACACAATAAGAGTTGAGGTTCTATAGTACGGATCTGTTGGTCTAGTCGATACAAGAGATAATGTGGACTTTGCACACGGGATTAAACTGATCTAAACAAAACATAAAGAGTTCAATAGGGGTAGTGGATGAATATATGAATTGAAGAAGAGAGAGGGCGGCCTAGGGTTGAACATGCGCCCTAAAAAAGTTACAAAGCCCTTGGACCCAATTGAAGGTCAGAAACGCGACGATATTAGTTTTGAAGACCGTGGACATAGACGGGCGCGCCAGTCATAATCTATACATATATATTAGCGTCGTTAATAAAGTTATATATGTACACACACCATATCTTGATGTAGACTCCTAGGCTAAAAATAATGTGCAACAGGAATTATTGAATTAATGTTTGTAGCTTGCTGCCGTACGTACTTCATGACGTAGTGATCATATTACAAAAATGGTGCCTTCGTCGTTACTGGGTAGCAATTTAGGTGGTGATTATTTGGGCTTATTTTTGGTGGCTTATGGCTGAAAAGCATCATGTGGATCGAAAAACACCAGAATGACGAGACTTATTTAACATAATTAAATTTAAAAATTAAAAATATAAAAATATGTTAGCCCATCACGCATAACGCAAACGAATCTGCAAAAAGAACCGCAAAAAGCTCAAAAAAAGCCAAAAGTTCAGAAAAAGACAAAATTATAAATAGTAAAAATAAGCGAACACAAGTCGAAACGAAGCGGGCCTTAGAATGCCGACAGGAGCAAGCAATTTGACATGTCAACTGCTGCCATGAATATAGAAGGCTTTGGCGGAAAGTTGCATATGTGCCACTAGGGTTTTCGGTTTTATCGTTGTGCATCAATTCAAGCCAACCCACGTGCGTTGGGTAATTTAACAATTGTTTTCCTCGTTTAATTTCAGGTCGATAACAAGAAAATTACTTGTAATTATAAGCAAAATGACCACGGCAGGCAAACTAACAACGATATATCAATCGACCGGCAACTATATGTTACCTTTAATACATTAGTTTTCAAGATCTGTAATAAACAAAATGACCTGGGACGTCACTAGACGGGCGCACACACCATATCTTGATGTTGTTTAGAGAGAGTTGTTTTAGGCATGTCTAAGTTATTGTACTGGATGGGATCCGCGGTACTACTGGAGAGAGCAGTATGACCGAGCTTTGAACGGTGGTACTGATATAGGATAGATCCGGATCTTCCGGTGGATCATAATTCGATTGGTAGAGAATGACATTGATGACGAGACTACTTAACCGATACACGATTAAGCCGACCAACAATCGCTACACCATGTTCCAAGCTGTTATTAACTGTGCTAAGAATGCGGTTGACCTGATCACGAAGATTAATTCCGCAAGCAATCGAGAACAAGCAAAACAAGGATAAAGAGCAATCCAAAAAGTGCTAGATATAAAAGTTACACAATAAGAGTTGAGGTTCTATAGTACGGATCTGTTGGTCTAGTCGATACAAGAGACAATGTGGACTTTGCACACGGGATTAAACCGATCTAAACAAAACATAAAGAGTTCAATAGGGTAGTGGATGAATATATGAATTGAAGAAGAGAGAGGGCGGCCTAGGGTTGAACATGCGCCCTAAAAAAGTTACAAAGCCCTTGGACCCAATTGAAGGTCAGAAACGCGACGATATTAGTTTTGAAGACCGTGGACATAGACGGGCGCGCCAGTCATAATCTATACATATATATTAGCGTCGTTAATAAAGTTATATATGTACACACACCATATCTTGATGTAGACTCCTAGGCTAAAAATAATGTGCAACAGGAATTATTGAATTAATGTTTGTAGCTTGTCATTGTCGTACTTCATGACGTAGTGATCATATTACAAAAATGGTGCCTTCGTCGTTCTTGGGTAGCAATTTAGGTGGTGATTATTTGGGCTTATTTTTGGTGGCTTATGGTGAAAAGCATCAGAATCGATCGAAAACATCAGAATGACGAGACTTATTTAACATAATTAAATTTAAAAAAATTAAAAAATATAAAAATATGTTAGCCCATCACAGACAACGCAAACGAATACGGCAAAAAAAGAACCGGCAAAAAAGCTCAAAAAAAGCCAAAAGTTCAGAAAAAGACAAAATTATAAATAGTAAAAAATAAGCCAGAACCTGAAGTCGAAACGAGCGGGGCCTTAGAATGCCGACAGGAGCAAGCAATTTGACATGTCAACTGCTGCCATGAATATAGAAGGCTTTGGCGGGAAAGTTGCATATGTGCCACTAGGGTTTTCGGTTTTATCGTTGGCCATCGATTCGAGCCAACCCACGTGCGTTGGGTAATTTAACAACTGTTTTCCTCGTTTAATTTCAGGTCTGATAACAAGAAAATTACTTGTAATTATAAGCAAAATGACCACGGCAGGCAAACTAACAACGATATATCAATCGACCGGCAACTATATGTTACCTTTAATACATTAGTTTTCAAGATCTGTAATAAACAAAATGACCTGGGACGTCACTAGACGGGCGCACACACCATATCTTGATGTTGTTTAGAGAGAGTTGTTTTAGGCATGTCTAAGTTATTGTCTTGGATGGGATCCGCGGTACTCTTGGAGAGAGCGGTATGACCGAGCTTTGAGCAGTGGTACCGATATAGGATAGATCCCGATCTTCGGTGGATGATAATTCGATTGGTAGAGAATGACATTGATGACGAGACTACTTAACCGATACACGATTAAGCCGACCAACAATCGCTACACCATGTTCCAAGCTGTTATTAACTGTGCTAAGAATGCGGTTGACCTGATCACGAAGATTAATTCCTGCAAGCAATCGAGAACAAGCAAAAACAAGGATAAAGAGCAATCCAAAAAGTGCTAGATATAAAAGTTACACAATAAGAGTTGAGGTTCTATAGTACGGATCTGTTGGTCTAGTCGATACAAGAGACAATGTGGACTTTGCACACGGGATTAAACCGATCTAAACAAAACATAAAGAGTTCAATAGGGTAGTGGATGAATATATGAATTGAAGAAGAGAGAGGCGGCCTAGGGTTGAACATGCGCCTTAAAAAAGTTACAAAGCCCTTGGACCCAATTGAAGGTCGAAACGCGACGATATTAGTTTTGAAGACCGTGGACATAGACAGGCGCCACCATAATCTATACATATATATTAGCGTCGTTAATAAAGTTATATATGTACACACCATATCTTGATGTAGACTCCTAGGCTAAAAATAATGTGCAACAGGAATTATTGAATTAATGTTTGTAGCTTGCTGCCGTACGTACTTCATGACGTAGTGATCATATTACAAAAATGGTGCCTTCGTCGTTACTGGGTAGCAATTTAGGTGGTGATTATTTGGGCTTATTTTTGGTGGCTTATGGTGAAAAGCATCAGAATCGATCGAAAACATCAGAGTGACAGAGACTTATTTAACATAATTAAATTTAAAAAAATTAAAAAATATAAAAATATGTTAGCCCATCACGACACAACGCAAACGAATACGGCAAAAAAGAACCGCAAAAAGCTCAAAAAAAGCCAAAAGTTCAGAAAAAGACAAAATTATAAATAGTAAAAAATAAGCCAGAACCTGAAGTCGAAACGAGCGGGGCCTTAGAATGCCGACAGGAGCAAGCAATTTGACATGTCAACTGCTGCCATGAATATAGAAGGCTTTGGCGAGAAAGTTGCATATGTGCCACTAGGGTTTTCTGGTTTTATACGTTGGCCACTGAATTCGAGCCAACCCCTGTGCGTTGGGTAATTTAACAGCTGTTTTCCTCGTTTAATTTCAGGTCTGATAACAAGAAAATTACTTGTAATTATAAGCAAAATGACCACGGCAGGCAAACTAACAACGATATATCAATCGACCGGCAACTATATGTTACCTTTAATACATTAGTTTTCAAGATCTGTAATAAACAAAATGACCTGGGACGTCACTAGACGGGCGCACACACCATATCTTGATGTTGTTTAATTAGAGAGAGTTGTTTTAGGCATGTCTAAGTTATTGTACTGGATGGGATCCGCGGTACTACTGGAGAGAGCAGTATGACCGAGCTTTGAACGGTGGTACTGATATAGGATAGATCCTGATCTTCCGGTGGATGATAATTCGATTGGTAGAGAATGACATTGATGACGAGACTACTTAACCGGCATGCTTGATTAAGCCGACCAACAATCGCTACACCATGTTCCAACTTGTTATTAACTGTGCTAAGAATACGGTTGACCTGATCACGAAGATCAATTCCTGCAAGCAATCGAGAACAAGCAAAAACAAGGATAAAGAGCAATCCAAAAAGTGCTAGATATAAAAGTTACACAATAAGAGTTGAGGTTCTATAGTACGGATCTGTTGGTCTAGTCGATACAAGAGACAATGTGGACTTTGCACACGGGATTAAACTGATCTAAACAAAACCTAAAGAGTTCAATAGGGGTAGTGGATGAATATATGAATTGAAGAAGAGAGAGGGCGGCCTAGGGTCGTCCTAGGGTTGAACATGCGCCCTAAAAAAGTTACAAAGCCCTTGGGCCCAATTGAAGGTGGTGTAGCACCTTTAGACTTGGATTCAAAAATAGCCCTAACATGTGTTGGCGATTCAGCATCATTGGAAAGAGGACGAGATAAGCTTTCCATCAAGTACCCACCCATCCCCAACAAACACCGGATGTGAATTCTATGCATGTTTGAAGTCAATCATATCAGACTAAATTAGTGTCAGATTGTTTTGGTGATTGCGATGCAGCCAAAAGGTTTCTAAATCTAGGCCTTGAAATAAGCTTTCCAACACGTGCAAAAACACCCAAATCGAACTTTGTTTGTAAAAGTTATAGCCTTTTTATTACAGACCGTTGGAACTAGTGAACTACAGAACTAGACAACTAGTGTTCATTTTTACAACCAATTGATACTATCATAGACACAATATCATACTGACTAAAGTCTAAAGGAGAGGAGGACTGCATAAGGAGTTACTTAGTAGTTAGTACTACTACTTACCACACCCAAGTGCAAAACTCACCAGTCTCCACTCCAGAAGCTCCTCTCTCTAGCAGTCCTAGTCACCAGACCCCCTTGTGTCCTTGACCCCCTCCCTCATAGCTGAGCTCATGCTTCACAGCTCAAGTCATAGGCTCACCGCTCATCAGATCTAGGCGCCCAAGTGCCTGGTCAACTGAAGCCTTCTGGCCCTGCTTGGCGCCCCACCAGCCAACCCTGTCCCCATCTCTAGGCCCTCCAAGCCGGCGAAGCCACCAAACCGCCCACCCGAGACTTGGTGTCTCATGGTCTCGCTCAACATCGAGTATTGAATCAGGATCGTGGCATTTCTTGTCATCAACTTAATGAGTACGCCTGCCTTCAATGGATCGAGTATGTCGCCTGTGGTCTTGATGAGCTCTCCTGACTTCGATGGATCAGACACATTTCCGGCCATCACTTCGTCCTCTTAGGCTCTGATACTAATTGTTGGGGAAATTGCCCAGGGAGTGTAGACGAGTGATGGCCGTCAACCTGTTATGATCACACACACATGCGAACACAAGTAGACACAAGTCGAATTTCGCGACACAATGCTATGCAATGCGTTTGCGTCCTTTTCTTCTTTCTTATATAGAGGAGCAACATACATGACTTGTTATCTACTACTAGTAATAGAAAAGGACAACGAATGTTGTACCATCTCAAGTTTTAGTTTCTGAGATGCAGCATTCAGACTGCAGGAATCAAGCTATTAGCTGCCCAAACAACCATGATTTTTGAACTTCTCATGTCACACGGGCCTGTTCTTTTTTACTGCGGCTTATGGTTTTTGGCTGCGGTTTGTGACTTTTAAGCTGTTTATACAAGAGATTACAGAGTAACAGAAATTCACGTACGGCTTTTGCTGATATAAATGAAGTCAGTAAAGTATGTACTACAATTAACTAATAGGCCCTATCTTGAAAAAAAATACTCTATTTAGAAGCTAGTTACTGTAGAAAAGCCGAAAAACAGCTTTTAGAAGCTGAAAAGAACAGGGCCCATGTCTAGCCAACATATACTAACCGAGTAATGAATCTACCGTGCAACTTCAACAAGCATGCCATAGAAGCATATGTTAGCCAGCTACAAACATTTCAGCTTTCTGGCATTGTTGAAAAGCTTGTGGAACGCGTAGAGATTAAGGTACATCTTTTGTAGATTTGTTCTTTTCAATGCAAAATAATTGTAGATTTTTGGAGCACATATCATCTTTTTACTTGTAGGAAATGACAGGTGGCATGAAAACTAGTGCAAAAAACAGAAAGCAGCAAATTAGAAGACGTTCAAGTATTAACTCTTACATGAAATTCCATGGACTTCATTATGTGGCAATACTTATCTAGTCAATCGTATTTTTTGTAGAATGATAAAATCAACACAAACTGGAAGGTTGACACAAAGATACAAGACAACATAGATAGAGAATTTGAGAGTAATAAGGAAACTGAAGAGGATATAGGCCCTGTTTGGATACGCTTAAAATCCGATTTTGGTAGAATTAAGCGAGAATCCCACCCAAACGCTTTGATTATTTTTCGATTCTTTCAACCGCCGCGGTGGGAAAGATCGGCATTTGCACTGAGAATCCAAAATCCTGTACCGCGAGCCCAAGGGGCCGTTTCTTCCACCGCGACGATTCTTCAGACTGCAGATTCTTCAGACCGCAACTTATCAGAAAATCCTGATCAAATTAAAATCGATTCTCAGATAAGCGTATCCAAACAGGACCATACAAGAACTAATGGAGGATATCGATTACCCTAGCCCACCTATTGCCAGAAGAATATGGGGTCATAATGGAAGGATGCCAACATCAACTTACAAGAACTCAAACCATTATGTAATTTACGATCTCCCAAATGAAACAAAGACAACTCCCAAATATCTAAATTTAACAAGCAAATGTGCAGGTGAACCAACAACCCAATATATAAGTACCAATGATGTTATCATAAAGTAGTTTTCCGACACACACCTTAATTTTCACTAACTATTTCAGGAGCAATGTTGTCTTTGTTAGACAAAACTATTATAGATTATATTGAAAATTCATGTAAAGATAAAAATGGTAATATTGAATTCAACACACATTTGGCGTGAAGTGATGCTCTGTTTGACCTTTCCAAACTCTGCTCTTGAAATGGAGAAATGGTTGGATGATGATGTAAGTACTGGTCTAATTTTTTATGTAATGGTATTTACTTTCTAGAATGCCAAACCCTCAACTCCAACTACAAATTAACAGATAATGGATGGCCACATATAATTGATAAAACATCTATATACATCTACAGGAATAGGGATGACTGCAAATCATATTTCAAGAGCACAATTGAATGTCAGCTCTTGAATAGTGCAGGTGAATTTGGTCTATGCTCTAACTGTATGAAAATTGGCTCAGCTTTGAAATGTGAAGAAAATATTTATAATATGACTTGGTATAAATATTTGAATTATTTGCGATGCTTCTTTAAATCATTTAGTATTTTTTTATTTTCAAATTATGTCAAACATATTTCAAATTTTGTAGATTTTTCTCCCATTGAATCACATGAGAGTGCATTGGTATTTAGTCATTATCAATACTAGGAGCCAAGGAGGCTCAGCTGGGAGGGGAGACCGAATAATCGAGAGAGCCAGTTCGGCGTTGTAACTGCTCAGATCGCACAGCATCACGCCGTAGGATGGGCTGCATTGGATGTTTGAGGACAAGTGAACGTACCGAACCAAACTCATCTGCATATGCACGACTTTGAGAAACTTTTATAGTAGTTTGCACAATGAGTTTTCTTGAGACATTTTAAAAAAAACAGTGGGAGAATACCACTTTTCTATTTTCTTATCTATTTATAGACTCTGATTACAAGTGTACAGAGTAACACTACCTGACTCTTCCAACCATGATCTCCATGACTCGCACACTCCTCACTACCCATACGACTTGCTCCGCTAGCCATCACACTCGGTTTAGTGGACATGACCAGTTACATGCAGACTAACTGCTATCTTGCCCAGTCTATGACCGCACACAATCCTTCGGGTTCTGCTTCGGATCTATTCATGAGTACTTCGACCATGTTCTGTCAACTACGGTGCCTCGACCATACCTCACGACCATGGCTGCTTCAACCACAGTGCCTTCGACCACGGCGCCTTCGACTGCTTCACCGACCACGGCTTGTTGACCAGCATCTCCAGTAGTTCCGCTCACACATATGGTACTACCGGTTTTCAAGCACGACTAGGTACTATAGATTATGAGTACCGACTATCGACTACTATACAGCTCGATTTACCACTGCGACTACTACGACTACTGTGCTACGATTACTGCTACAGTACTACTCCGAGTACTGACTGCATCAACTTATGACTATGACTACTGCGTAGTTCGACTTATGACTATGACCACTGCGTAGTTCGACTTACGATTATGACCACTGCGCAGTTTGACTTACGACTACGACCACTGCATAGTTCAACTTACGACTACAACTACTAGAACCAGTCTCCGACTCTGGAGTCTTCGACTGCTCTCCGACTTCGAGTCTTCGACTTGCACTCGACACATGGCTATAAAGTACTCGAACACACCAATACTTGACATGACTACGTAGTACTCAATACACGACAACGTCACCATGCCCTCTCTCTTCACAGCCACCTATGAGCTGGAGGCGGACGAATCACCTTGTAGCAGGCCGCGAACCACTGAAGGAGACACACTCTTTCCTTCTCTCGGTATCTTCTTGACTCACGAGAATCACTGAGTCTTCTTCTTCGATACATGAGAAACTCTAGGCTTTGATACCAATTGCTGGCCCAAGGACAGAACCAAACGCATGCACATGGTGGTCGAAACTCACATAAACACCTCTCACAACAGAAGATGCACTAGAAATTTGCACTGCGTCAATCCGCCACTGCTTTTCCATTTTCTCACCTATTTATAGATTTTGATTATAACTGTATAGGCTAACACTACCCGACTCTTCTGGTCACGATCTCTATGACTCGCACACTTTCCACTACCCGTATGATTTGCTCCACTATCCATCACACTCGGTTTAGTAGACATGACCAGTTACATTAAGACTAACTGCCATCTGGCCCGGTCTACAACCACATACAATCCTTCGGGTTTTTGCTTCGGATCCATTCATGAGTACTTCGACCATGTTCTGTCGACTACGTTGCTTCGACCATGTCATGACCACGGCTGCTTCAACCACAGTTTCTCCAACCACGGTGCCTTCGACTGCTTCACCAACCACGGCTTGTTGGCTACATCTTCGACCATGGTGCCTTCGACCACTTCCCCGACCACAGGATCAGCAGAGGGATGGGTTTCCCCATGGGATTTTTTTAATGACATTAAGCTTTAATTAGTTGAAGAAAAATCCAAGTAAAATCCCCAAATTTTTAAATAATTAGTTTGAAATTAATTTGTAAAGAAAATGAAAATTTGAGATGTTACAACTTGCGGGATGGATACCACCAAATCTGGATGTAGCCCAAACAGCGGCCGACAGGATCATCTCCTGTTGCCTTACCCTCGGGCGATTGCAGCTAGTCGCCCCCCCCCATTGGACGACTTTCATGCAGTCGCCCCCGCCCTCCCATTGGGCGACTGCACTCAGTCCCCCGTGAATGTTTTAAATTTTGTGAATTTGGTAGTTTTAAACTGGTAAAAATTATGCTGGAGTTGTAATAAAAATTTATGTTCATTGTATGTTGTAGGTGCATAAAAAATTTTAGAAATTTTTTTTAACGAACGATTCACCGTAGAACGATCGGTACATACGCTAGTAAGTGACATACGCTGAGAATTCGTGTGCAGAGAAAACCGGTATGTTAATATTTGTTAGATGATTTGATATGTGAATGATTGAATGCGAAAAGACGAGATAATAGGCTTGTTTGAATTTAAATAAACTTCATAATACAGCTGGGAGTAACATGTCGCGTACTTTTTCATTACATGCATAACATATAGCATCAGCACCACCCCTCAATCGTCACCCTAGCCTGCCCCGTCACCAAGCCCGCGTCCTCCCATACGACCCCGCTTGGCCGTCCTCCGGTGCAACGGGTGACGACGCTCCGAGAACGTAAAATGATCAGGAGTGTGTCGCACCCGCCTCTAAGCTGGTGGAGTCAGCTGCACCTCTGGCTGTGTGCCCTCTGGTGCACCGGGGAGGGCACTACCGGAAAGAACCTCTGGTGGTGTGCCCCAAAAAACTGCGTCAGAGGACGGCCCGGGCCAGTCCGAAAAAACTAGTCTACATCGTCCTAGGCCGGGGAGATGCCATATGCATGCTGGAGGTGGTGAAAACCTGCAATAGTAATATCATTAGTTCGTTACATATCGCCTTGGGATAAAAACGAGATCCGACGATGCGTATCCATAGTTGGCGCCATCGTGCTAGGATGAGGGGCATACGGCTCATAGTGCACCCCCTGCGTGTGGAAGCCGGGGATGTGCGGAGGAGACATGAAGAGCTGCTTAAGGTAGACAACAAATCTGCGATATTGCTGAGCAAAAATCCTATCCTTCGTGATAGAAGCAAACATATAGACACAAGATACCATTTTATCAGAGATTGTGTCGAAGAAGGAAGGATCGCGATCGACTACGTCAGTACACAAGAACAAAAAGCTGACATACTGACGAAGCCGCTGGGACGGACAAAGTTTGCAGAGATGAGGAGAAAAATCGGCATCATTGAAGTCGGAAAACAAGATTAGGGAGAGAATGTTGTAAATAACCTTGTTTTTCACAAGTTTGGAGGTAATCGAATCCAAGTCGGAGGCAAAATTGGAAGTCAAAATCAAAACAGAGCATCTCATGCGGAGCGGTCAAATCGCAAGCAGTGGTGTATTCAAAGTCGAATATCAATCGGAGTCAGAGATGGTTTTGTAATCGTAGTCGAATCCGTGTTAAATTTGTATAACCGGGTATAAAAAGGGGAGTAGTCCTGTAACCATGTTGTACCAAGAAATTGCGAGAAATAGAGAAGAGAAAAGCAATCCCTAAGCGTTGTGTGATCTCGCAAAACGTGGTCGTAAAGACTCACGACCATGGTGAACATGGTCATAGAGGCATTCGACCACGTTGAAAGAGCGCTGGACGTGGTCGTAAGAGCTAGCGACTATAAAGTGTTCGATCACATTGTGAAGGTTTCGACCACGGTGTGAGTGGTCGAAGGGAGCTGCGACTACGCCGAGGAGATCTGAATGTGGTCGAAAGGGACTCCGACCACGTAGAAAAGAAATGAATGTGATCGAAGAGGGCGTTCGACCATGGTGAATAGTGATCCCAGCATCACTGCGTGATCGTAGAGGAGTTCGATCACAGTATTTCAAACGGCTGAAGGGAAGGCAGCGTAGAGATAAAGAGGAGCGATCGAAACCTCAACAGTAGGTTTTCGACCACCAAGGAAAAGCGATTGGTAGAGCGATTGAGTGGTCGTAAGCTTTTCGGAGGCGGTTGAAACCGGTCGTAAAGATCCTGGGGAGGTCGTAAGACTTCCAGCAGTGGATTCTAATGCTGGAACAATCGACATGCGTAGAGTATACAGCATGCCTCACAATCGAGACATTCAAAAATGAAGAACTAAGAGGTATCAGCGCACCAGCTCTCACGGAAGAATTGAGACGCACATATCAGCGCAGAAAACAACATAACCATAGAAGGCATAAATGTAAACACGGACTAAAGATATCTAAACAAGGACATTCAAATATGAACAAGATAATAGCACATTTATCCTACGTGAAGCATTCACCTAGGCTCTAAACATCGTGATCACAGTACTGAATAACCGGCGAGGTAACTGGACGTTTGCATATGTACACCTAATATGTCTACTATATATTAGATTTTTTTATCAAAAATTTTGGGTGTACATATGTATACCCATGTCCCTGTAATAGATTCGCCCATGCAATACTGGTGTACGTCCATAGGAAGCTAGAAGCACTCATTGTGTCCATTATACAACAAACATTAAATTGTCCATGTATTAGTGATATGCTCTAGCGGTGATCATAATTAAAGATGATTGTATCACTTCTATATTTACGATCTTTTGAATAATATGTTATTTTGTTCCTTAAATAAATATCTTTCATATTGATCAACAAGTACGTGATTTGTTTGTGAAACTCTTTATTCATGTTTTGATATTATTCTAAATTATTCCTGATCTTATATCATTATGTGGGGCAATTATGATTTATAGATCAACACATGTATTGATTAATGATCATGTTTCACGGATCATAGATATAGAGATATCAAATTAATAATGTGAACATGTGTTGGATAACATAGTGTTGGATTGACCTATCATGAGACACTGCGGAAATTATTATATTCTTAAGTGTTGTCAGTTGGTCTCATATATAGTGTATGTAGGATCTTTAGACCTCAAATCATCATAGTTTTATACATATGTAATAGTTTACTTAAGAGTTGCCAATCACTACTTCGTAACTGAGTGGTCATAAAAATATCTTTCGAGTTTACTACGAAACAAGCAGAGAAATGTGAGCGATCAAAATGGAATTTGCACCTTCTATATTTAATGGGAGGATATCTCTGACCCCCTCGATGAGGTTAGATTAAAGAAGTGCATGGCTATGCCGAATGTAGTTGAGGAGTTAATCACAACTGAGTAATCCACTACAGGTTCGAGTGAAGAATCGAGCTATCATAGGATGATACGTTTCTCGCGTCGAATTCGATCTAGTATCATAAGACAAAGGGATTGATACATAACCACTATATAGGATTGTCCGATATCATCTTTGTATATATTTGTGAGTTATTATGTCCTACTAGAGACCACTACCACTTATGGATAGAAAAGGAGTTTTTGGCCCACAGCCAAATATACATGAATCTATATGGCCATACATTTAACAGGTTGGAACGATAAGGGTCTGAATAATAGACTCCAACTAGGATACGGTCCCTACTTGTATTGGATCCGATCGGAGGCTCTCCGAATGGGATACGATCTCTACTCGTATTAGGTAAAGATCCAGTCAAAGGCTTTCTGAGTTAGATATGATATCTGATCGTATCAGATAAGGATATAATTGGAAGCTATATAAAGAGAGGCACCGAGGCTGAGAGAGGAATCCCGAGATACTCCCATCAAAACCCTAGCCGCCACTTCTCATGACCCCTGCTGTACGCGCTGGTGCTTGCATACCAATGCACGATGTTCTATCCCTGTACATGTGGACTTCGGTAGAGGTGCTGCTACGATTGCAGCACTGATCGAGACGATTATGAGGACGAGACAGTTGCCCAGAGGACGATCAACTACTTTCACTACACCGACGCGCGCTACGTTGAACTAATCGCTTCAACTCTACTTCCGCTGCACTACGCATCTAGTGATAATGATCTATGAGCTCTTACTCGCATGACTTTCTGATTTACGCAGTGAAAATTTTTAATCTACGCTATTATAGCCTACTCGTATCCTAATATCATGATCACCTATGTATGTCATATTGGGATGTTCAGTTTCCTATATTTCAAATCGTGTGTGCATAAATTAGAGCCAATACATATGACCACTGTAGGTATATTATTACGCATTTAAGCATGTAACATCGTGAAAGTGGAGGCCAACAAGAACATATCCACATAGGATCTTAAGCTGTGAATTAACAGGAGTAGGCAATCATGAGACTTTCTGTATGGCCATGAAAATGAAAGGGATAGGTTGACCTAGCGCAACATACACAAGTACATCCATGTCCATTAGTCCAAACCAATCTGTCAGTACTGTTTGGGTATCGGTTTTACCGACGGGTACGTACCTGAACTAATATAAAGTAATCTTAGTACTGTACCGGTCCAAATACCGATCATACCAGCTCGATACTGGCCAATACCGGTTATACCGGCTTTGATACTGGTCAAATGCCGTCTGGTACCGACGGAATTGATAATATTATCTATTGAACTATATGTATTTAAAATAATATTACAAATGACATTTGATGTGCATATAATTAAACAAATATATACTTATAAATATATACTTATATTATTATATTAAATCCGATACAGTATGTCGGTATGGACCGGTATCAGAACGTACCATTCTAAGAATCAAACCGGTATGACCTCCGGTATAGTTTTTGACAACTTTGTTCAAACACATGGACACCTTCCCTTCTATGCGTGATGATGATGATATTATGTGCTGCCACTAGCTACCACTCAACCTTTTTAAATAAAATCTTGTTTGCTTTCCATTTCACTTTTTATATCCTCCTCATGGTAAACTGGGATATAGAAATTCTTATTTTATCTTTTTGCTAGGAGTTGCTTCTATATTGCTGTGCCCTGTTTGTGTCATGAGATACAAACTCTAAAGTAAAAGAGGAGAATTATTAAGTATTTTTTGGGACATGGATAATCGTACATATAACCTTAGTAAAAGACTAGCATGAAGTGTTAATCAGCACTCTTTACAGTTCAAAACATGACATATTTAATTTGATTTTGCGTATTCTTTACAGTGCAACTTTGACCACTACTGCTTATCAGTATTTTATTAAAAAAACTACAAAATTATACATTACAAAAGGTACTTTAACAACAAATATGCTCACATGATTTTCTTGTGGCTGACATATAATAGTCAACATTTAGAGAGTTTCACATAATTTAAGAAAATATCAATGATAAATATTGCTATATTCGATGTTTTTATATAGCAGCACCACAATATATATGCGTGTATTTGTTAATGTTATTTCTACTGGATTATGATTGCAAGCAACCACAGGGAGCTGAATGTAAATTTTAAGGTGTATTTATGGATATAACATATGACAGGAATAACTAATCGAATAAAACCCCATTATTTACAAGCAAAAATGGTACTCTTTTTAGGGAGAAGGAAAAAAATGATATTACGTAGATGTCGGGTCATTGTGCTGGTGGAGGTGTCTCTTATGTACATATGGGATTCTTTTTTTTTTTTTTTTTTGAGGAATCATCGTGGATGCTTCCTTGGAGGCCTTTTTCGCTAAAGTCATGTGATGGCCCGGCATTCCACAGAAACTGTGTTACAACCTTTTGGGGTAATAATTTTCAAAATCATTAATTTCTACCTTGTTAGATGGGTTGTACTGTATATATGTTAGTTGTTTCCGGGAGGAATTATATACGGTGCTATCCATTCAAAAAAGAGAAAATATAGTGAACGGTATACCATTTGACGGTACACCATCGCCGAGAGCTGCCGCCACCACTCTCTCATCTCCTCATTCCCAGCCGTCGCTCCCTCCCTCTCGCTCCCGTTTGCCGCTCCCTCCCTCCTTGCCAGCGGTCAGGGGAGGCGGCGGCCTGGTAGTGGACGGCGGCGGGGGCGATGGGCGGGGTAGGAGAACGGTTGGTGGAGTGGAAGGGCGATGGCAGTGGCTACTGTGGCAATTAGGTTGGGCAAAGACGGAACGACGGGGAGGGATCGGGAGCTACGTGGCGAGGCGACGATAGCACAACTGGCCGCGGGTGGTGGTGGAGGGAGCAGGGGCGGCGTAGGAGGCGTACGGAGCTGCGGCCGACACTGGGGAAGAAGGCGGGAGGGAGCGGGTGCGGAGAAGAGAGGGAGAGGAAGGCGACGGCCGGTGTTGGAGCAGGAAAAGAGAGGGGAGGGGAGCGGCGGCACTTTGAGAAAAGAGAGAGAGGGGAGAGGCAACGCGCGGGGTATATCGTCGGGATGCTTTTTGATAGTATACCGTGCCATAATTGCTCTCTTAAAAAAACACATTTTCTTACAGTACTCTAATTCGGTGAACCCCACCGTACTTCGTCCTTGCCATTGCTCAAGAAGCCGGCCTCATTGGTCAAAATAGCAAGGTCAAAATTCGAATGATTTGCACCAAAATAATTATTTGCATGACGTATAGCAATTATGATAATTGTATCCTATGTCCAAAAGCTAAAATCTGCGAAAACAAAAAAGAAAAACGGGCCGCTTTTTTGACCGGTTTACGCCTAGAAACCAGCTGGGCCTCCTCCGGTGTACGCGCATTCGTGGAAGATTGAGACGATTAATTGGACCTGCCGACCATGCTGTCACATTTGTGGAAGATAAACAACCGGGTCGGACGACTCAACGACTCAGCTAGCTACAGCCACTAATGTAGGATTTTTTTTAAAAAAAATAATCCATTTTTTTGAAAATACAAAAAATACCGATAATTTTTTTCTTTGCAAAAGTAGCCTTCTGTCGTCGAACCGTTGGGCGATTGGAACCTGTCACCTAATGGCCGAGCTACAGGAAGGCTGTAGCTGTATCGTTGGGCGACAGGCATCCAGTGGCCCAACCGCTAGGCGACAGCTCCTCCTTTCGCCCAACTACTCGGCGACTGGAGCATATTTTTATTATATATTTTTTAAAAAATATTGTAAAGTTAATCCTTCGTGAGCAATCCATAACTTAAAAATAGATAATCTATCTGTGCAATCATATATGACATCATTGTTTTAACTAAGCGTAAAAACATATATGGACTGATAATCTTTGGCACTTCAGTGTACATATCCATCATGAACACTCGCACAATATTTTCAGGCCTTATCCCAGAAGTGATACGTACTGCATCCTGAAAAAAATAACTAATATATGGACTATGTGGTACAACATGAGGCACAAGGATAGACATATGGTAGACAGTACTGTTGATGAAAGATGCGTAGACGTTTCGTGCGTACTTGGAGAACTCGTTTTTTCATATTGTTGGATACCTTGCTATGCGAAGAATTGAATGCGAAGAATAGAATTTATAATAAAGTTGGAAATAACATAGCGCACAGGGTTTAGTTACATGTATAAGAAATAACATCATGCACGATGAAACAAACCGAAATACACCTACGATACATATGTGTCTTTTTAGAATGGAAATATATTGAACTTTCGGGGCACTAGTTCAGAACGGCTCGACCTACTGCGTGGACCGAGGCCATTTCTCCTCGGTGGCCTCTTTGGCCTTGGCCACCATTTCTCTCTTTTTCTTGCGCTCCCTCTCATGAGCCTCGCGCTCTTTGTGGGTGCACGTGTCGAGATAAGCTTTTCGCCTCCTGACGTATACGCTCGGTTTGCTCGTCATAGCGACGCTCCTTCTCCCGTATCTCGTAGGCCATTTTGGCATTCCACTCCTCGAAGTCGAGAGTCCACTGGTCTTGTGGGTGGATCCCTGGGTCAATCCACTTGCAGTAACCACATAGCAGTTCCGGGCTCTACGGGTATATGGGAGAGGTTGTTAGTGCGCACTTTGAAAGAAAAATAGCAGTAGAACACACTGTAATTGGTCCTTACAGGCTGCCGATAGCTGCTCGTGTCCCAACAAAAGTCAGAGGAGTAGTTCGCGCAACCCAATAACACATGCCTAGACTGAGCCGCTACTTAGACTTAAAGAACTTGCATGGGTCCCTACACCAACAGAGGGACAGGATCTCCCTCTCGGGCGGGTGTTGTTACGATCGCTTGGTTGGAATGTTCAGGATGGGGTTACTGCTACGGGGGGCGTCATTGCAGCGAGGTGCCCTCTTAGCACGCTCCGCCTATTCCGCCCGAGTTGTAGCAGCCCTTGCTTGTTCGTCGTAAGCCGCAGCAGGCCTTGCTAGTCTTGTACTTGAATTTCTTCTCGATAGCCACTATGATGTGCTTGGCCTCCACGTCCTTCTTCTCCACTATCTATTCATACAACAAATTGGCTATGAATGTGGACATTACATTACGGTGCCTCAGCAAAACACTACTGAGCACGCAAGATTGCGGTTCCACCTTCGAGATAATCCAATGAGTCTCATACTTTGGTCTATGTGTGTGCACCCGCCAAGAACAACCGGTCTGCTTGCACTTCACGGTGTACTGCTCTTGGCTAGATTTGACGACCTAAAACGTCCATTGCATAGACATGACCTACAGCTTAATGGCACCTAACAAGGATGCCTTATCAGCAAACATTGAGTGCAACTAGACCTCTGTGGCATTACTTCCATGGTGATTCGTGCTCATCATGTGCAGCTACACCCTCAGCATCAAATCTGTTCCATTCCTAGGGGATGGGAGCTTCGTCGTCATCGGAATTGTCCTCATTGTCCTCCTGTACAGTATTCTCTTCAGCCCAGGCCATCCGGTCATCGCTCTCCATTTGACACACTATGTACTCACGATGCTTTCCTTCATCAGCCTATCATGTACGCTCAGTTTGTGGTGACCGATCTTCCTCTCTTGCATCTACCGTGTCGGCCTCGTCATGAGAAATATCCTGCACACCCTTCGTAACACTGGCCTTCGAAGCCTCTTCTTCACCAACATGCTGGGCGCCTGAGCTGCTCCCACCACCTGAATGATATCCAGCGGTAGGGCCCAGTACAACTTCTTTTGGGCCTGCTCACACAAGCAGCACACACTCGTATTCACGGTGTCAGCAGCCTTCCAGAAAGCCCTTCCACACAACCGTGCGCATCAGTCTTTATTAGACCATGTGATGGTCGTGCATTTTCTTGATGATGAATAATTGACATTTGGTTCTATTGGAATTTGTATTTGTGAAAGTTATAGTCGATGCACTTCTATGTTTGAGTTTTCAGGATGGCAAAACAACCACGTCTGGTTTCAACCACGGACGGTAGTCCGATCGACCTTGTGATGGCTATTTCAATCAGCCTTGTGATGGTTGGTTTGATCGGTACGTCTAATCGGCAGGTCCTAACGGCAGATTTCGACCATGTTTGACTTCGATCACGTCCAACTTCGACCGCGGCAAATCGATCATGACATTTTGACCACTGCAGGTGATTGTAGATTTCAACCTCGAACAGTGAAACGGTCTTAGCTACAGTACTTTTCCATGGTCATAGCTACAATACCTCGTCGATACTTCATAGTCGTAGACTTCGCAGACTGCTATCATAGTCATAGACTTTGCAATTTTATTGTTATAGTCGTAGACTCTACGATCTGCTGTCGTTGTCTTCAGTTTTCTGATCGGTACTCATAGACTTCATGGTCGATACGAGTGCTTCAACTCTTGTGATTTTTTAGTACCTTGAGTACTCATTTTTGGCCAGAGGTACGACTAGCTTGTGCATGGTGATCGGTGAATAGTACTCTAAGGAACAGTACACGAAGGACTCAGTACTTTGTAGTCAAAGGTGTTGTGATCAGTTGTGAAAGACTTGTGGTATGTGATCGGTACTTGTAAACTTCGGGTAATTCTTGAGTGTGTTGTGTGGAGCGATGGTAATTCCCGAGTACTTTTTGTTTTCGAGTATTTGTTGAGCTAGCAGTCATGTTGAGTGATCTAAGGATGATTTTTGGATAACGACGGGATTTGTGTTGGTGGATGGCTAAAGAGTTGGTTAGTGTGTGTGGATTAATGTTGATCTGGTTGGGAAGAATTGTGCTGGTGGAAAACTTTCTTTGGTCTTTGCATGTGCAGGTTGGCGTGGAGACAACTTTGTTGGTGATGAGGAGGACTAGGACTAAGATGGGGAAGACTGAGGTCTAGGCAGTCGAGGATGTCACGCGATGTGGTCGGGCACACACTAGAGCACGTGGAGATCGAAGGTGGTGATCCATGGAGAAGCTAGAGGCGGTGCGGTCCAGGAGGCTTTGACATGGAAGGTGATGGTGCATGATGAAGATACAGGAGGTACGGTCCTGAAGTCTTTGTCGCGTGTTGAGATAGGAGTTGTGGATTGAGTCCATAACTGAAAAGATTGAGAGTTTGAATAAAACCCATGTTAGGAAGGGTTTTGGGTTCCTTGGTTTTCGGTAGAGATAAGGTTTTGAGTTTCTGTTTACAATAAATATTGTTTGTGATGTTAACCTATAAAACTAGAAAGAGGCTATGGGTTAGGACGCACGATTTTGAGAGGGCTTTCGTTGAGAAGGCTTTTAGGGGTGCTTGTGAGGGCACTTTGTAAATCCGCAAAGATTGTATAATAAAAATAGTCTTGAATCAATTTGGTTCTTGATTTGCTTAAAGAGGGCTTTCGTTGAGAAGGCTTTTAGGGGTGCTTGTGAGGGCACTTTGTAAATCCACAAAGATTGTATAATAAAAATAGTCTTGAATCAATTTGGTTCTTGATTTGCGTAAAGAGAGCTTATGGTGATGTGGAGCTTACGACAACGTTCAAAGCTATCTGGATCGACTAAGAAATCGTAAGCTGAACAATTGATTAGGTGATATTAGTTTCTGGTGTTCAAAATCTTCATTGATCGTCAGGAGATTCTTAAAAGGTGGTGACAATCATTTACCCCCTCTGATTGCTGTATTCGATCCTACAGTCTTCTCAACTCCCATCTAATCTGTGTGGAATACTGGCTCCAAAGCCCTTGTATGACGACGCTGCACACCTCAGGCTCCAAGGAGAAGCTGTAGGTGAGCCAGTGTATCACATCTGCAATTCATGCATTCTCGTCGTCCGGGTGTACCAGAGTGACTTGAGGAAAAATGTGCAAGTCAATACCGTACGGACCTTCACGAACAATGCCAACACCGTAATGCATTTTCAATGTAGTGGGTCCCGGCATGTTTGTTGTCTGCCTGCAAATATTCCCAATATTGCAACTAATCAGATCACATCGCACGGTACGCACGTACTGCTGTACTATAATTTATCTTTCTACGACCGATCGCCTATCGTGAACAACTACACTACTGCATGATTAAGGCGTCATTCATTCCCTAAGGAAGAGTCCACAATTAACATGCGGCCATGTTCATATCGATTAATTTTCCCGCATAGTGTAACCCCTCCTCATTCGCACTGACATCGCTCTCGTTCCTCTGCCCCACTACGCATCAACTCCCCATCTGCTCCCACGCACACCGACGCTGGTCTTCTCTTGCTCGAGCTCTCTCCTAATGTACCTAATTCCTAATAGGTTGCGAGAATTTACATGACATTGACAAATTAATTAAGTAATTAAGTATGCGACATACTGATTTAAATACCAATATACCAGTTTTAATGATAAGCGTGAATTTTCAATATACTTATGACATTAAATTCATTCCTAAATAATCATAAATGTTGTATAATAATGTTTTGCATTTTCACATGACTAACCAAAATTTTCCCACTACTCTAACAGGCCACAAGATTCTCCCGGTTAAACTTTTGCAACGACATGAATTAAATACACGCGTGTTTCTTCTCCCTATACTTTTTTCCTCTTGTCTTCCGTCTAGTCTTTTTCTCTAACGGGACTAATTCCTTCCTACCTAATAGGATTAATTCATGTAACCAAAGTTATACTATTATTTTCTACAACTATATTTTTCTATGGATGCTAATTTCACACTAAACAAACTATTTACTTAATACAAAAAAATTGACTAAACAAACTATATAATTTAGCAACTGAAGACTGCACGTTGTCACGTTGATAGACCGAATTAAATATATGAAAACCTTTGGTCCATAATCAATTGCTTCAAGCGTATGGTATGTATGCATATCGTCGTGTGGGCATATCCACATATATCCAAAAGAAAATCCATTGCGAATTCCGTATCCACAGAAACACATCTATCGCAAATGATGAGAGGACAGCACCAGATGTTCCCTGACGACCACTGATCGCTCATCCATTTATCCTCGGAAAATGCTACAACAACCAGCAGACGTCTCACTGACGCACAAGCATTGTCTGGTTTCCTAAAATTCAGAATTCAGTGGTCGCTCAAAAATGGCACAAATCTTGGTCGCATCGAGCTAGGAGAAACAAGCTAGATCTCAAGGTGTGTATCCTTGATTTCTCGTTTAATTGACTACTCCATTTAATGCAAATTAAACAGAAATCTTCCAAAATCAGAGGATCTGACCAGGTTTTTATTTTATATTTTGAAATCAGGAGGATCTTGTTATAGTATTTAGGCCTCAACCCAAATGGCCCAAATTATAATTTCTGTAAATCACAAAAACTCACTCATAGATGGCAAGTGGTAGGAGTAATAGTCTCATATTTCTCACCAAAAGAGAGTCACACCTATTTATATGGGAGAGTGGGTATAGCTATGGTGAAGAGAAGCAAAAGAAGACTACACGCACGGTCACTCGCCTCGCCATGCCATCGTGCATGGCATGCGCGTGAATGGTGTTGTGATTTTAGGGTCGACTGCTTGTGTAGGTGTTGCATCCTTTTACCTTACATAAGTTTTAACTTACACCTATAATTGACCTTTTGCACTGATAACATGTGCATTAATGCAGACATTACAATACAGTAATTGTGTTTGTTGTAAGGGTGGCCCTCACCTAAGCCCAGCCGGCCTGTTAGGAGGTTGTAAGGCCTAAAATGGGACAAGTACAATGACATAAATTCCCCTGAGAGTGACCCAGAGTGTAAGGGTGAGATTGTAAAACACTCACCATGTGGATATATAGATATATGTACCATCCAGGCCATGGGGAAGACCCTAAGCATTATTCACCTAACTCTCGACTACGACATCTCTCTTTCTGTTTGGTCTGTAACCACAACAAGTGGTGCCATCCATGCGAAACGGTAAGAGCAAGCTCCAAGATCTGAAGAAGGATGGCACCAAGGAAAGCTTCATCACCGACGGCGATGGAGAAGAAGAAAGGCGCGACAGGACCCCGCGTCGCCACCCGGGCTTCGGCATCGGCGATCGCGAGCGCGGACGTCGGCGTGGGCACGGTGGCTATGAACATCGATGCTCACGGCGCGACGATCGATCCCACCACCGGCAGATACGATCGGGTTGTCGAGGGCGGTAACGCCGGTGCCCGTGCCAGCACGGCCACCGTCCCCACCCCCAGCGCGGGAGCGGCGAGCAGCTCCGACGGCCACGTCGGCCTCGTCACCGACCCTGAAGCCCACTGCCCCGGCACATCCGACAGCCCAGGAGTGCAGGCCGTGGTTGCAGCGGCCCCGACGGTCTAACCGGGTGCGCCGATAGCCCTAACCGTAGTAACAGTGGAGAGCGCTCTGCTGACGGCCATCGGTACGCTCCGGTGGGAGCTAGTGGACCTCTACAGAGCCGTACGGGACATACAAGAGACTAGGAGCCAACATACCCCACCGGAGCCCACGCCGGAGCGGGCGGACAGCCGCGAGGCCCCTACGTCCAGGCGCGTCCCGCTATGACATGTAGACCTAGAATCCCCCTCTCTGCGGGCCTACAACAATCGACATGGTCGGAGGGCTTCAAGTTCCCTAGTGCCATCGAGACGTATAAGGGCGACACGGACCCTCGGGAGTTCGTGCGCGTGTACGAGACCGCCATCGAAGCCGCGGGTGGAGATGACACCATCAAGGCGAAGGAGCTCCCTCTCGCGCTGCAGGGAGTGGTGCTCTCTTAGTTTTTCACCATAGAGCTGAACTCCATCTACGCGTGGGAGCAAATCTGCGACCGCCTTTACAACAACTTCCAAGGGAACTATGTTGAGCGTGTCGACGCGGATCAACTCTTCACGGTTAAGCAGAAGCCCTCGGAGAAGCTCCGGGAGTATTTCAAACGTTTCGCGAAGGTCCGCTGCCGGGTTAAGAACGTCAACGAGACAACCATCATCAACGCAGCAGTGCAGGGCCTCCGCCCGGAGTCGCTGGCCGAATACAAGACGGTTGCGAAGCTGTTCGACAAGACGGAAGAGTATGCGCGGGCAAAAGAGGACACGTAGCAGCGCCGGGACGACAACTCTGATGCCAGCTAGGCGGAGGACTCGTCGCAAAAGGGAGACCCGTGGACAGGGGACCACCCCCCAAAAGGCCAGTGCAAGCAAGTGTCCCCGACAGATGCCAGGCACAGCCAAGATGCGCCGAATGGCGAGCCCAAGCCCCAGAAGGCTCGGCACGTCTTCAACATAGAAAGCGCCTCCGATGTCACCCCCGCCCCTCATGGGCAGGGCCACGGACGCCGGGGGCGGGGGCGCGGGCGCGCCTGCGACAACAAGCTCCACGCAGAGCAGGAGAATCAGGACCGCGACATATGGTGCGAGGTGCATGGCCGCGGCGAACACGCCATCGCGGTGCTGCGTCAACACGCCGGCGGGAATAGAACCCTGGCAATAGCGCCCCTCACCATAGCCCATGTGAAGCTGCCCCGAGAGGACTCCCTGCAAATTCAAGACCCGGAGGAGGAGCCCCGGCGGCACATCATAAACATCATCTCCGGGGCTCCGCGTAGGGGTTCTCGACACAGGCGCTGCCGGGCTGGATGCGGCGTGAGATTACCTTCACGTCTGCCGACGCCAAGGGCATGGAGTTCCCTCATCAAGACCCCCTGGTCATCAAAGCCGCCATCGTGGGATACGACGTTAAACAAGTCTAGTCGACGGAGGCAGCTCCATGAACATCTTATTCGCGGCGGCCTTCAACAAGATGGAGATCCCCCGGACGTAGCTATCCCCCCAGGGACCCCGTTGTAGGGCTTCGGTGGGCAGCCAATGAATGCATTGGGCCAGATACGCCTCCAAATCTTCTTTGGTCAGACCGGCAACGCGAGGAGCGAAGACGTCACCTTCGATGTTGTCGACATCCCGCACCCATACAACGCCATACTGGGGCGTCCAGCCCTCAATTTTCTCAGGCCGGTCCCGCACCACGGGTTCTTGTGTATGAAGCTCCCCGGCCCGACAGGTGTCATCACCACCTTTGGAGACCAGGACCTCGCCCGTCGTGTGGAATCCGCGGCAAGAGGCTCGCACCGTAAGATACACGTCCTCACCGACAAGTCGAAGGCAGACACTCTGTCCGCATCAGGATGGACGCCTAAGCCCCGGCCAGAGGGTGGGGTTAAAAGAGTGCCTCTTCAAGCTAAAGGTCGATTCGTATCCATCGGCGAAGGCCTTCCCCCAGAGGTGGAACACGATCTGCTCCGGGTTCTCAGGGCCAACGCGAACGTCTTTGCGTGATCCCCGGAGGACATTATGGGTGTGGATCGCACCCTCATCGAGCACAACCTAGCGGTTCGCCCCGACGCCAAACTAGTTAAGCAGAGGCTCCGGCGCATGTCCGTTGACCGGCAGCAAGTGGCCAAGGCGGAGGTAGCGAAGCTTCTCCAGGCCGGAGTCATCCGCGAGGTCCAGCACCCGGAGTGGCTGGCCAACCTGGTGTTGGTAAAAAAGGCTAGCGGCGCTTGGCGTATGTGCATCGACTTCATCACCCTCAACAAGGCATGCCCAAAGGATGACTACCCCTTGCCGCACATTGACCAGCTGGTGGACGCTAAGGCGGGGTGCGAGCTCATGAGCTTCTTGGATGCATACTCCAGCTACCACTAGATCTACATGGCTAAGAGCGACGAGGACAAAACCAGCCTCATCACGCCGATTGGGACATTCTGCTTCGTCAGGATGCCCTTCGGCCTGAAGAACGCGGGAGCAACATTCACCCGCCCCATCGCGGTAGCGCTCGCTTCCCAGCTCGGCAGGAACATGGAGGCCTACGTCGATGACGTTGTCGTCAAAACCAGGCAGCTAGCCTCTCACGGACAGGACCTTTAAGAGACCTTCGACAGCCTCAGGCGAGTGGGCATCAAGCTCAATCCGTACAAGTGCGTCTTCGGTGTACAAGCACGCAAGCTCCTTGGCTTCCTCGTGTCCGGACGAGGCATCCAGGCGAACCCTCGCCATGGAGCTGCCCAAGACGACTCAGGAGGTCCAGAGGCTGGCCGGCCGCATGGCGGCACTGAGTCATTTCCTGTCTAGGGCAACAGAGAGGGGCCTGCCATTTTTCAAGAACTTCGCAGTTACGATGGCTTCCACTGGGACGACTACTGCACAAAGGCTTTCGATGACCTGAAGAAGCACCTCGCAAGCCTCCCCACACTGGTCGCCCCGGCACCAGAGGCTCCCCTCCTGCTTTACCTCACCGCTACAGCAACGGCGGTCAGCATCATCCTGGTTCTCGAGGAGGGCGCCCTCAAGCGCCCCGTATACTTTGTCTCAAGCCCTTCAGGGCGCCAAGACACGGTATACGGAGCTGGAGAAGCTAGCCTACGCATTGGTCATGGCCTCGAGAAAGCTCCAACATTATTTCCTGGCTCACCCAATCACGGTACCATCCTCATTCCCTTTGGCAGAGATGCTACACAATAAGGAGTCTACGAGGCGCATCGGCAAGTGGGCAGTCGATCTCGTGTCGTTTTCCCTGACATACGCCTCGTGGACAGCGATCAAGTCCCAGGTCCTCGTGGACTTTCTCGCGGAATGGACCCACCGGCCTAGTACATCCAGCAGCCAGAGGACCCGGTGTGGGTGCTCAACACCGACAGAGCCTACGGTGCTTCTGGCGCTGGCGTGGGTGCAGTGGTTACTACTCTAAAGGGGCACAGCCTAATGTACTCAGCGCGCCTCGCGTTTCTGGCCACCAATAACACGACCGAATACGAGACACTGCTCTTCGGCCTCGCAAAGCTCAGGGCCCTTGGAGCACAGCGGGTCCTTGTCAGCACCGACTCACGGCTGGTGGCGGGCCACGTTCACAAATCCTACCAAGCCAAAGACCCTGAGTTGGCCAAGTACCTGGCAGCCGTAAGAGCAAAGGAGCGACACTTGCTGGGCATCACAGTTAAGGCCATCCCTCGCGCGGATAATGAACAGGTCGACGTCCTCATGAAGGCTGCCAGCCAACAGCTACCCCTGCCCGCAGGAGCATTCTACGAGATCTTACCCACGGCAGCCATCGCTCAGGACAATCGTGATGCAGCCCTTGTACACCAAAAAGAACGGCAGGGCAACTGACGGGAGCCCATCTTTGAGTTCTTGCAGGGAATCGCGGAGCCAGACGACCCCTTGGAGCTCTGACGACTGCAACATCGCACCAGGTCATTCCAGGTGCTTGACGGCATGCTCTACAAAAAGGGAGATTCGCACGGGACTTTGTGGTTCACATCTTGCGCCGAGGTCGCTAGGTGGCAAGGCGTTTCGGCAAGGCTTCTACTGGCCAACCGCCGTAGCCGACGCCCAAGACCGCGTGCGCCGGTGTCAAGGCTGCCAATGGACGAGACGGATCATTCACAGACCTCCGATGGGCCTGCAGCCCATTCCCCCAATATGCCCGCTGTCACGGTTGGGCATCGATGTTGTGGGGCCACTTCCTCGGGCCGCAGGAGACCTGCGGTTCGCCGTAGTTGCCTTGGAGTATTTCTCCCGGTGGCCAAAGGTTGTTGCTCTAGCTAAAATAACCTCTGCGGCCATGCAACGCTTCCTTTGGCAGAACATCATATGCCGCTTCGGAGTGCCTAGGGAGCTCACCGCCGACAACGGTCTACAATTTGACTCTGCCTCGTTCAAGGAGTTATGCGATAGTATGGGCATCATACTCCGCTTCGCCTCGGTCGGGCACTCGCAGTCTAACGGAGCGGTCGAGCGGGCGAATGGCGCCATTTCCGCCGGAGTCAAGAAGCGCCTCGTCGGGCTACCAAAGTGTCGGGACCCCGGATTACCAAACCGACCCTCGTATTACAAAGACTAGTCCCAGATCAAAGCTAGTGCACAGTTAAACGATGATGATTACATTGCCAAAGACGAATATTACAATAATATAAAGAGTACTGACCAAAGGTCTTACAACACAAACGAGGTTTCTAGACCTCACAAATAAACATAAACACAAATACAGCGGAAGCAAATAAAACTTGATAAAGACCCATCAATACGCCACAGGCAATTGACTGGGGAGCGCGACCTAAGCGTCTGGAAATCCTTCATCAAATCCCACCGCAGTAGTGAAGCCTCCATCTTGAACTTCATACTCCTCCGAGATATATATTTTAAGTGTAGCATGTGAGTACATAAAGTACTCCGCAAGTCTTGGGAAAATGCATTAGATGCAAGGTTTAACAAAGAAGGCTATATGGCTCTTTTGCACAAAGCGATGTTTTATATCCAATACCAATAATTATTTTATTTTTATTTTTTTTGAAGGCGACAGTTTAATCAAGTATTTACTCTAACTAAAATCATTAAGCATTTTACTCATAAAGATTCTACCACCAAGTTTGATACTACGGGTTCCAACCACCCACACTGGTTCCAACCACCAGGACAATTTCCCCGAGAGTTCCATCCACTCTCGGGTTCCCAAAACTTTGTTTTAAACCAAAAATAAAGATCTACCATGTGGAAGCATTCCTTGCCCGCCCTTGACCGTGGGCACGGCTATTCGAATAGTTTTACACTCTGCAGAGGTTGTACACTTTACCCACAAGAGATGAGTCATCTTAATAGCCGACATGCTTCCTTAGGCATGAGACCCAGATAACATATCACAAAGCTTTTTCCTTACTCTAGTCTAGCTAGTTACCACCACCGAGGTTTCACCGTGAAGGTTAAACCACCCGCATGAAGCCCCTCTTGCGCCATATGAGTACAAGAACCACGTCCCTCACTTGTGAATAACCAAGAACCACGGCATCCACTTTCCATCGGTGGTACCTAAACTAGTCTATCATAAGTTAATCGCCTAGGTCGCACCCATATAGACATGTGGTTGTACGGTAGTGCTCGATCGGACAAACACAAGAGTCGGTCCTTAATTGACTAGGGCGGAACATACACTTTTCCAGATCTCGTGCTAACCGCACCAATCCAAACCAACCATCCGCCCTGGTCTAAAATGATTTTCACAATTTAATTCATTTCACAAGAACCGTGGCAACACCAATTGCCACTCACATCTGAACAAAAGAATAGATCACTGAAATGTAATTACCATTCCAAGGTTACTAAAGTTATAAAGCGGGTCTAAGCATCTTACTACCGATACAACAATTATCAAAGAATTTGTAATAATCTCAATAATGAGACAAAGGAAATCCTAGGGTGTCAAAGGTACATGGTTGTCAATGTCAAATGAGGGCATAACAATCATCGGTTTAACTATTACTTCTACAATGAAATTATCATTTTATGTAACATAACAATGCATTAACTTTTAAAATAATTTAAAAACATTTCTCAAACATAGGTTCAAGATGATCAAAGGAGACTTGCCTTCGTGTGCGGTGTCTTGACTTTCTTCTTTGGGTCGACAAATTCTTGGTGACGTCGGATTCTACGCTAAAACATTTAATACAAAAGAATAAATAAATACAAATAAAATCACAAAATATAAAATATATACTGGAAGAAAGGTTAAGATTTTAGATGAATTTAGGAGAAAGAATCAACGGATTCGGAGTTCGAATGAGGAGAACGGATATCCGGAAGCTTTAGATATCACATGAAATGATAACAAAATCCGAGAATTCCTTTTTAAACGAGCGGGTCGAATGGTTGCGAAGTGGTGGCGAGCGGACAAAATGGAACCCGGCGACGAGGCGAAGATGGTGACGTGGTGCGGCATCGAAACGGCGGCAATCATCGGCGGTGAGAGAAAAGCGAGAGTGACGGCAAAGGACAACGGCAAGTTGGAAGGAGATAGTACCGGTTATAGAGCGTGGAGATGTAGGGTGAGCACGGGGTAGAACACGACATGGTGAAGCTAGGAAAATTATTGGCTAGCTGAAACTTCATCGGAGACGATACAATCGACGCTTGAACGACGACGGTGAGAAAAAGGAAAAACTTGATATCTTGGTGCTCGATGAAGCGAATCCAAAACCATTTGAAAGGTAGCTACCTGGGTGGTTTGGCACGATGTGTGCGAACGGATTGGGGAAAACACCTCCGGATAGATGGGGACACGAGATGCCATCGGCGGCCATGGCGAGGTGTCGGAGGCAAAAATTTGTGGAGGCTTTTTGGGGAAACGGAAGTAAGCACGGCGTAGAACGCGGCGAGGCAAGTCTAAGAAAAATTACGGCACAGGCTAAAACTCAACAGAGACGACGAATCGACGTCGGGAGTCAAAAACGGACATTTTCGCGGAAAGTTCAATTTCTGACAATTGGCTCCACGAAAATTAAATAAAATGGTAGATAAATTGCTTGGAGGTTAGGACACAATATGACGCGAACAAAATCAAAGCGCTTACCAAAAAGTGGTGTACTGCGAAGGTGCGATTCAGTCGCTCGACCAGGTCGATGAGGACTCGGGGAGTCTTTGAGTGACGGCGCTGGAAGCATGGCGTAGAATGCATTGAGGCGAACTCAACGGTACAAACGGCTTGGCCAACGGACATCGGATGGTGGCGAAACACGACGGAGAAGACATTAGGCGACCGGCGGGTTGGCATCGGCGTTCCGGGCAAACGGAGAGGAGTTAGCGGGTGAGGTTGGTGGCGAAACGAAGAGGAGAACGTCGGGAACACAATGCTCACCTCGGTTTTGATGGAACACCCACGGTCGGCGTGCGAGCGAGGAAAGCGACGGCGCGGTTTGGCCACTGTGGTCGGCGATGCTCGGTGATGCTCCGGTGAAGGCGAGGGAGCATCATGTAGAACGCGAGAAGGCAAAGCCAACGGTGTGGTCAAAAGTGACCGGGCTCCACTGTAGGCGTCGCAAAAGGCCGACGAACACCTTTCGGTTCACAAAAGTAAAATAGAGATTGTGGAGAGAAGAAAGGGAGTGAGGACTTGAAATTTTCGGGGGTGGATGAGGATTAGAAGGGGCACACGGTGCTCCCTTTCACAGGGGTGGGGGTGGACCGGAGAAGGAGATCAAACAAACGAATGTCTTTCGGTGACGGTTCATTTTCTCGCGAAAATGCATATGAAGGAGTGGGGAAACGGTTGGGAATGGAAGAGTCAAGAAGAAAGGAAGTGAATGCACTTGATTTCACGAAAACGGTTGAGAAAATCAAAAGTTATGGAGGTTTGAATAACCGCCATGCCATGGCTGCGCGTCGTGCGTGCGCTCGGAACGGCCAGGGAAGATGAACAGTGCCGCGCGGCACTGTTCATCCTCTCTCCTCTTTTTTTTTTTTTTTGTATTTTTGTTTGAGATTTTGAAATTAAGCTCAAACAAACTCCGAAAAATCTGAAAACAATTTCTAAACTTCCTTGAGACCCAAAGAACTCAAATAAAATATTTTTAGTAAATATTAATTTTTAATTTAATCTTATTAAATAAAAATTCTAATTAAGCTTTAGTTTAAACCAAATAAATTCAAAATTTTCAAAAATTTGAAAATAAGATATAAATGGATATATTAGAATTTTAGATGAATTTAGAAATTTTAATGGGCTCAATCGAGTTAAACGAAAAGAACGGGCTCTCGGAAGTTTGAAAAGAGAAAAAGAATAAACCGATTTTCGAAATTATTTTTGAACCGAAAAATCAAATTCGGCGTCATCAAGGGAAATAATTTTCAAATAAATTATTTTTCTAAGGAAAAGGAATTTATGACGCCAGCAAGGATTATAATTTTCTGACCAAATTATTTTTGTAAAGAAAAATGGTTTTATTCACTGACAGGTGGGACTGGTTTATCAACGAGAGAGAAGAGAGAGAGAAAAGTGCGGACAATCGGATGATCGATGTGGCGCAAGGAGGAAATTGGGATCGTCAGATGGAGAGCGAAGAGAGTTAGGTGAATATGGACGCACGAGATTAGATCGGGCGGTGGAGAATTAAATTTGATTTAGATTTTCAGAAAACACCAGAAAATTCAATAAAGCTCAGAAAAATATGAAATTATATCCAAAAATTCCAGGAAAATTCAAACAACTTCCTGGAGACATTTTGGACTTAATAAAAATATTTTCAACTACTGTTGGTATTTTAATTTTCATACTTAAAATACTTTTTATTTTCAAAATAGATTTTAAAACTCTAGAAAAACTCAGAAAACCAAATATAAGCCGAATAATTCCAAATAATTAATTTGACATAGTATTTTTACAGAAAATCAAAATATCATTTTATTCAATAATATTTTTAAGTTTTTTTTAACCTACTTTTCAAATCAAACTTTCTTAGAAACAGAAAATCAAGGCAAAACAAAATTCAAATTTTACACAAACAAAACTCTAATTTTTATTTTAAACCAAATTAATTTAATTTTAATATTTTAAATTTTTTTTATCGAAAATTTTTGAAATAAACAGCTGGGCTGTTACACAAAGGGAAAATGGCCAAACGAACTTCATAGCGTACTCTGATCCCTCCGCACAACGGTGACACGTCCGACGGGGTTCACATCGTAGTAGGACCGCAATGGCAACAGAGGGGGGTGAATGGTGCCTTCAAATCCGCCCTCAAGCATCCACACCTACGCTTCTTCTCCAATAGCTATAGAAGCTATGAAGACCGAAGGTGAACGCTCACTGGAGACCGTCAAGAAGATCAGCAAGCAGGGCCAGAGAGAGACAATCCAGAAAGAAACAGATTCAGACCTGGTCTGACCGCAAGCGGTAGTACCGTTGTGAGAAGCGGTAGTACCTCTAACCGGTAGTACTGCCTATGAAATCAGTCACTAAGCAGTAGTACCGTCGAGGCGCAGTAGTACCGTTGGGCGATAGTACCGACGTTGAAAAAATGGTAGTACCGCAAGCTATAGACTGAAGAACAGAAACTACAGAGCTTGCTGAAAATCAAGAAATTCACCGCGTTTTGCTGCTCTTTTCAGGATAAAAGATTAAGACTTCAAACTGAATAGCATAGAGACCTTAGGATTCAAGGGAATTCATCAGAAAGAGCAGGGAATCAAGATTTGAGCAAAATTTGACATTTGAAAAGGAAATGAGACTGATTTCCAAATTGCTCATCAATCTTAGATCTTTTGCTTAAGAACTTTTGCAATCAATTTAGCCATGAACTCAGGACTTAAATACCCAAATCTCAAGCCATCTTGAGAAGGGAAACAGAAGATTCAAACATGCTCTATCATGCAACCCTAATTTTCTCAAAACAGAGGAAATTGAGCGAAGCACAGAGAAAAGGAATAAATCATTGAGTCCTCCATTTGCTCTTTGGAATGGAATGGCCAAATGGTCTAGAGTATCTTCCCCTCACAGAGCATCTCAAACTGCAGCTTCTTAACAAAGAAAGAACTCAAAAGCTAAAATCAACAGGGGGAAAATAAAAGCAACAGAAACTGAAATTCTTAACAACTCAAAAGGATTCATTGCAATGAATAAATACAGTAGGTTTACAAAACACTCAATATGACCCCATATGTAGTTGGGATGAAATGCTACCCTCTCACTACATGCTTGAGAGAGGAACAAGCTCACACACTACTCACGCTGCACACACTGCAGACTAGTCAAAAGCAAAATAAAACACCTGCTACCTTAACTACTCTCCAAAAGAAGAAAAGAGCTCTTGCAGGAGGAGGGAAAATCAAAAACCCTAACTCTCTCATGCCTACCCCTCTCCTTTTATAGTCTGCACTAATAGGTTCACAAGCACACTTTACCCATTAGTTCCAACAACTTCTGTGCTTTACCCATTAACTCGAACCGAATCCGCTTTTGCAGCCTTGCGCATTTACCAAAATGCTCCTGCTGCACCTTTCAGGAAGCTTCCTCGTTTCTTGCTATCCACGCCTCGCAACCACTTCGAGTCCTCGTCGTCTTCGACACATCTCGACCGCTCCGACCTCAGCACCGCCTGTGCCTAGTTCGGTCATCCCGTGCCTCGTCACGACTCCACCTCAAAGTCCTGCAGCCATCACAGACAAGAAAACACATCACATAGCACCGCTCGAGATAATGGAACTAACATTTGCATTAGTCGCAAACTCACGCACGAACCACACAAATCAAACTCAAACTTTCAGAACACGTGTCAATTACTCATCACAAACATGGGAGCAACTCTCACATGGTCTCTCAAAGCTCCTCTTCGGCGACGAGGCAATGACGCCGGAAGAAATCAAGGCAAGCTCGAAAAGGGTTCTTATCCAGGCGCCAGTAGCGGAGTGCCAATTGTCCCTAGACCTTCTCGATTGAGAGCGTGTAAGCGCGACCCAAAACGTCGCAAAATACGCACGTCAAATGGCGCGTGCGTGCGATCGCACCGTGTACTCGTGAGAATTCCAGCCAGGAGACCTCGTCCTCAAAATGGCACTGCATGTGAAAACTGTTGGCAAGCTGGAATCCAAGTGGGAGGGCCCATACATTGTCGCCACGGCCACAGCGGGGAGCCTATCGCCTCGCAACACTGGAAGGGCACACACTTCGCCACACATGAAATGCAAACAAGTTGCGGCTGTACTATGTCTAGGGCCAAAGCCTGTAGCAAGCTCAGCACCCTACCCATTGTAAGACGCTCGCCCGCACAAACGGGAGATTAATAAAGCCGATTGTCTACAAACCTGTCCCATCCAGCATAAAGACGTGGATGTTGTCCCCGTGCACGCGTGGATATTGTCCCTACGCGAACTCCCCGGAGTATAAAGGAAAAAAAGACGTGGCTGTTGTCCCCACGCATGCGTGGATGTTATCTCTACGCGTACTCCCCGGAGTATAAAGGAAAAAAGACGCGGATGTTGTCCCCGCGTACGCGTGGATGTTATCCCTACGCGCACTCCCCGGAGTATAAAGGAAAAAGACGCGGATGTTATCCCCGCGCACGCGTGGATGTTGTCCCTACGCGTACTCTCCGGAGTATAAATACGACGTGGATATTGTTCCCACGCACTCTACGGAGTATAAATAAGACAGGCGGGGGATGCCCCTGCGCACTCCACGGAGTATAAACAAGATGCGGATGTTGTCCCTGTGCACTCTACGGAGTATAAACAAGACGCGAATGTCCCCGCGCACGCGTGGATGTTATCCCCACGCGTACTCTCCGGAGTATAAATAAGACATGGACGATGATCCCACGCACTCTACGGAGTATAAACAAGACGCGGATGTTTTTTCTGCGCACTCTACGGAGTATAAACAAGACGCGGATGTCCCCGTGCACGCGTGGATGTTGTCCCTACGCGTACTCTCCAGAGTATAAATAAGATGTGGATGATGATCCCACGCACTCTACGGAGTATAAATGAGACGCAGATGTCCCCGTGCTCGACTAGGCGCTAGCTCCGCTGCCAACACCTCGAAGGGTAGGGGACGGAGCGCGCGCGCATCTACCTCGACTAGGCACCAGCTCCGCTGCCACCACCTCGAAGGGTAGGGGACGGAACGCGCGCATCTACCTCGCCTAGGCGCCAGATCCGCTGCCACCATCTTGAAGGGTAGGGGACGGAGCGCGCACACGTCTACCTCGATTTCGGAGGGTGGAGGACGGAGCTCGCCTCCGGGCGATCCTAAAACACCACTTGGCCCCTATTGGGCATCTGCCCGGAGTAGAGACGGTTCGTATCGTCAGAAGGCCATGGACAAAAACCATTTCATTCATATCAAGGGGAGGGGGACCACAAGGCGCCTGCTTACAGAGACGAACACATAACAACGCACGCTCGCACACCGGGCCCGGCATCACGCCTACGGGCCTCCTCCGTGCCCAGGAATGGCAGCGCCATCTTCATCGCGCCGGGGAACCTCATCGAGCCACCGTCCAAGGTTCCCCTCACCATGTAGCGTCCGATGTAGCGCCACCTTGGCCGCGGGCTCCTCGATGTAGCCCCAGATCCGGTCGTAGAAAGCCCGAGCGGCAAGAAGGATGTCGCGAATGGCGCTCGACATCGCATTAGCTCCGTGGCGCCCGGTGAGGATCGGCCGGTTCGACAACGTCGAGCACCATGATTGTGCGATGGCCAAAGCCATCTTTGGGCTGGTGAAGCCATAGTGATCGCCGAATGCTCTGGCACCGCGGAGCGCAAGGCTCGCACCCTCCCCGATTTGGGCGATCATCTATGCTAGGTCCTCGGGGCCGAACGTCAGGTCCGGCACATCAATGATAAGGTCCGTAAGGGCCCTCTCCAAGGAGTCCATCGCACCCCACACCGCCACCGACGCGTCTCCCAGCGCCCGGTTTCGCTCCCCAAGGGATGCCGCGAGCCGGGCCTTCTCCTCCTCCAGCGCTGCAATATGTTGGAGCAGGCCATCGCGCTCCACCGCTGCAGCGGTTGGGCCTCCGCCACGGCACGGTGCGCCTCCGTAGCAAGCGCCTGCGCGTCGGAGACCGCCCTAGCGATGTCCGCCTCGAGCAAGCGGATGCGCTCGTCCTTAACGGCGTGAGCCTCTTTAGCAGCTCAGAGCTGACTTTCCAGCACCCTCTGCTCGCGGATGCGTGGCTCCTCCAGGGCTCGACCAAGAGCAAGGGTCTGAAAAAATACGCATGTCAGTATAGCCCTCGACGGCGGCTTGGGTAGGCAACCTAAGCACCTACCCTCATCTCCGAGGCCGCCAGCGCGCCCGCCAGGAGCTCGACACCGCACTTCGATAGCGCCCGCCGATCTACATTGGAATCGGCGCACTCCGCAACCTCATGAAGAACCCGAAGTATCTCCGGCCGAGGAATGAAGTCGGAGATACCTGGCCGTCGAGCCTCTGCGGTGGAGGCTACGACAGCACCAGGCATGAACATCACGTCCTAGCAAGGAAGACCGGGGACTTCACGCCTGTCTCTGTTGCTTGATCCTTAGCCGCGTACAGGAGACCTAGTCTCGCCTGATATCGACGACGGAATGAGCGAGCAAATCGGAGAGAGCTTCGCGAAGTCGCGGGGGGAGAAAGAATGGAACCTACCTTCGATATCCTCAACCCGTGCACGGGCAGGCATCCACCCCACCCCGACCTCGTCCGCAGGGGGTTCATCTGCGAGGAGAACAGCGAGTCCCCCCTCGGCCGGAAGGACTTCCCCATCGAACTCCACGGCATCGGCGACGCCGTCCGCCACGCCGAACCCCTTCTTCGTAGGGGGGGAATGATTGTATCCGGGGGCGCTTCACCCTTGGAGACTTTGGCGATGTCTCCAAGGCCGTCTACGCTGCAGCGACAACCGGAGCAGGCAGTAAGCCCTCGCCTGTGGGTATAGGTGATGAGTTCTCGTCCTCCGGAGAGTCGGCGTCACGGCCTGTCCCCTCGGCGCCGCCTGAAGCCCCCTCACTTGGGGCAGCGCGCTCCTCTGATCCGGCGGGTTTAGACCCGGCGCCAATCCCACCCTCGGTCTCGGCGGTGCCCACCAGAGATACGGCTGATGGGCTGGAGGCGGCGACATCAGACCGACCGCTGCGCCGAGAAGGAGATGCCCCTACCCTTCCATCACCATCACGGCGATGATCTCGGACCGATGCCGGTGTCACACGCTCTGGCACGAGGATGCCCAGGGCTTTGCATACCCAGTTTATTCGCCCCAGCTTCGCCGAGGCGGTTGCGGCTTCGCGCAGCTCGTGCTCCTTGGTCATGTATGGTCTAAGGAACGCAACTACTGCGCGCTCCGCATCCTCCAGTCGGGAACCTACACGCAAAAGCGAGGCATTACTCACAAAAAGTCGCATGCATGCATGGAGGTGTATGTAGCCTATAGCCGAAGAACTTACAAGTTCCGGAGGGCTTCGGAAGGGAAGACACGCTCCGGCGAACGCCATCTTGCTGGGTGCGACCTCGCTTGTGTTTCCACCTACCGGAAAGTGGCACCACCCCGTACATGGTGAATTCCTCGGTGAGGTCACGCATGCTGGACCGGAGGGTGATACCGGCAAGCCTCCGTGCCTACGGTTCGTCGACACCCTTCGGCCCTACCCCCGGCGAGGTGTTGAAAGATATTGGCCGTCCTTGGCACCGAGGACCGCTGGTGCTCATCACGCGGTAGTGGAACCACCGTCGCATCCAGCCGGACTCCCATTTCCCTCGCGTCGCTAGTGAAGAGAAGAGCTTCGCGCACTGCGACCTTAACACAAAGTTCACGCTACCGAAGTTCGACAACGCCCCCCTTCGACCTTCTTCGGCTGGCAGCGCGCATCATGAAGAAGGGCGAATAGGTTCACACTGGGGTAGATGCATTCTGTTCGCAACGCCCAAACATACACAGCCAGGCGGACTATGGCGTTCGGGGTTAGCTGCGCTAGCTCCAACCCGTAAGCCCGCAGAACCTCGCCGATGAAGAGCGTTGCGGGCATACGGAGCCTGGCCTCGAAAAACGCAACGAAGACAATTGCCTCCAACTCATTCGGATGCGGCTCTATCTCATCACGGCTAGGTAGGCGAACCCCATCATGGTCCTCCAGTTTTTTTCCCCGAAGGAGAGTTTGGATCATCTCTTCTGAAGCGAGACTTCGCCCTAGCACCCAGGAGCAGTGGCCTCCCGATTTCCCCAGGGCGTCCCACCGCTTGTCGACCTATGGCGGCTCGCGAACCATCAGAGCGTATTTAGCCGGTGGCGGCGACAACCTGTGCTGGCTGGACGAAGCGCTCCCACTAAGCCGGTGAGCGGGATCTTCATGGCGCGCCATTTTGCTTGAAAGCAGAAGGCTAGTAGAGCAAGAGCAGGGACAGGTTGCGCCAGCATATGAGGAGAAAAGAGAGCAAAGCAACGCCAAATAAGCAATTGAGAACAACGCTCGCACGCCGGTGGTAACGCTTTATAAAGTCCTCTTACCTCCTCCACGATCGGAACCACCATCGGCAGTAACCCGGCAGTTCGGCTCCTTGCGATCGGGAAGCGCAACCACTGCAGCAATAGGCACGCAGTGGCAGGCCACCTGATCCCACTTTGCGCGACTGCTCGCTGCTTTCTACAATCCTCCGACTGGTCCCAACACCTACTGTGAGTGAAATGCCATTTTTACTTAATGTGTTGTGTCTGATATATGCAAGATTACCATACTATCGTTTTTGTCATTTGGTAATCTGTTGAGAACCTGCAGTACACATGTATTTACAATATGCAAACTTGCAATTCCTTCTGTTTACCGGTTTAAATTACACGCTAAAGTGCACTGTTTCCTAACAGACCTGATCAGGTTTGATAGGGTTCAGTTACCCAAATTACATTTCAAGGACAAAACATCCATCAAATGTTTTTAGCTTCACATGGCCAATTATTTCGTTATCCTTTTGGTTCCAATATATGCCCTACAGCTTTGCGAAGAAATGGATCGATTATGATCATTGGCTCTGGCAACCTCTATATGCACGTAGAAGGTTTAATCTTATTTTTTTTATTATCCAAAATTCAAAGATGACTTTTCATTCCATCGGTAAATCAGTACTCGCACAAGAAAATACAGTAACAAAGTCATACGTACGCGCGAACGAGTTACTTGTCAGCCTGAAGAAGAACAGGAGGCCGCGCAGGCTTGACGCAGTGCAGAACGTAGATGTCGCGGTGCAGTGAGCGGTCGCATAGATGCGCTGCCCAGAAACCTTATTGCCGCCCTGTGCAGGTACTCTCTGCGGCAACGGTTCGGAGATAGCCGCTCTCCCTCCTTCTAGGTGCACGCCGGGAAGAAAGATCAACGAGGTTCAGATAGCACAATACTCGAGCACAAAATTGAAGAGAAGAAGAAAATGGAGGCAGTGAGATTCTCACACACACTCTGGACGTCTCTAGGCATATATATAGACAGACTGATAACTGACATAATTAAAACAACTATTTACCCAATGATAATTGACATATTCAACCAGTCATTTATCCACTAGTAACTGTCTAACATCAAAACCTCAGTAAAGCCTCAAATCAGTGAGGATCTGACCAGGTTTTTATTTTATTTTTTGAAATAAGGAGGATCTTGTTATAGTATTTAGGCCTCAACCCAAATGGTCCAAATGATAATTTCTGTAAATCACAAAAACTCACTCATAGACGGCAAGTGGTAGGACTAATAGTCTCATATTGCTCACCAAAAGAGAGTCACACCCATTTATAAGGGAGAGTGGGTATAGCTATGGTGAAGAGAAGCAAAAGAAGACTACACACACGTTCGTTCGCCTCGCCATGCCATTGCGCGTGGATGGTGTTGTGATTTTAGGGTCGACTGCTTGTGTAGGTGTTGCATCCTTTTACCTTACATAAGTTTTAACTTACACCTATAATTGACCTTTTGCAATGATAATATGTGCATTAATGCAGACATTACAATACAGTAAATTGTGTTTAATATGTCAGTTACGAGTTCATGGTTAAAAGAGAGGAGGTGGCCAAGAAATTGACGGTCTTCTGCTATCTTCCTCTCATTCTCATTGTTCTTGCGCCGGCGTGCACCTGCGTGGGAAGAGTAGTGTCTCCGAAACCATCGTCACTCGAGTCCTACACAGAAAAGGGCAAATGAGTTTTGTGGGAAGCACTTTGCGCAACTGCTTGCTGCTTCCTACAATCATCCGACTGGTCCCAACACCCACTGTGAGTGAAATGCCATTTTTACTTAATGTGTTGTGTCTGATATATGCAAGATTACCATACTATCGTTTTTGTCATTTGGTAATCTGTTGAGAACCTGCAGTACACATGTATTTGCAGTATGCAAACTTGCAATTCCTTCTGTTTACCGGTTTAAATTACACGCTAAAGTGCACTGTTTCCTAACAGACCTGATCAGGTTTGATAGGGTTCAGTCACCCAAAATTACATTTCAAGGACAAAACATCCATCAAATGTGTTTAGCTTCACATGGCCAATCATTTCGTTATCCTTTTGGTTCCAATATATGCCCTACAGCTTTGCGAAGAAATGCATCCTAATTAATAAACACTTTGTAGCAAGATTCAAGTCCACCGTCAGTAAACCCAATCCCATGGTATAGATACTTTTCTTCGAGTTTCAGAAATCGAACACTGTTCGATAAAAAAAGAAGAGATTGTGGCATGTCAAAAGAAACCAAATCCCAAAGCATCATATCTTCCTTGACAAGACCATCGACGGAGATTGTTTGTGAGGCCTTCTGGGACGAGAGAATCATGTCGAAGTGTGAGGCCAGTGTCCATGGTGGACTTCGTCTACTCGATACGTGGGCTATTTTTTTTTTCTGAGGTTTATGATTTTTGGTTTCGACTTGTGATTTTTGGATTGTTCGTGTGAGATATTACAGAGTAACAGAAACTCACGTGTGGTTTTTACCGATATAAATGAAATCAGTACAGTATGTACTACAATTAACTAGCAGACTTCATCTTAAAAAGATAATTCGTTTAAAAAATAGTTACCGTAGAAAAATTAAAATATATCTTTAGACACGTTCATGTGAGCCTGTCCCTGCACATTCATATATACCCATATCACAAGTTAATCTGTATGCGGTATCAATCAAGGATGATGACATGCATGGACTAGATCCATAGATATAACTCCTTGTCATTAACATTTACTTACTAATTCACGGGAAGCTTCACGCATGGAAAATATATATGGAATGTCGATTTCTACCACTGGTAGCACTACTATAAAAAAAACTAAACTAGACACTTACATTACAGACGGTTTGATACACAAACCGTCTGTGGAAATTTTATTATCACAGACGGTTCTTATCTAGAACCATCTGTGATATAGAACTAGATAAGAACGGTCTATGATAATAAAGTTTCCACAGACGGTTCGTATATCAAACCGTCTGTGATATGTTTTCCCGCCATGCAATCCCCGAAAATTTCATAATTTTTTCCTGAGTTAATTTTGAGACACTTTCAGTAAAACGGGCATAACTTTTGCATACGATGTTCGTTTTCGACGTTCTTATTCTTGTCTTTGCTATACTGAGACGAGAGTCAAATTCAAGACAAATTTATTACAAAAGTCCAAAAAAAGATATTCTCATATTTTAATCTTCTGGGCTTCATATGCTTTTTCTTCGACTTCTGGAGTTGGAGGATCAGCCGCTGAGTTCTCGAATGCTGTGAAGATTATCCTTGCCCTCTCCACTTCTTCCTCTAGCTTGGGCAAATCATTAGCATGACCCATAATCTCAAAGAGGATGCCATGATAAGCTTCCTCAGAATCGGCCGATTCTGCTTGATCGGTAAGGTTATCCATGTGTCTCTGCACTGCCGCAAGAGCTTCCTCCGCTTTGTGCACATTGCAGAGAAGAACGAGGCTAAGAGTGATTTCCCTTTCCTGAGCGGCAAGGAGACACCTCTGTCAACGGCGGATGATGAGGTCCAGCTGATGGATGGAAGCGAGTCGAAGAAGGAGAGCATGGCGTGAGCAGAGGAGCTGCTCCAGACGTAAATTATTGACCGTTTGTGTAAGATTACGGCTGAACAACTCATAATAGATACATGAGAAACAAACTAGTGAGAGCTCGATCTGTCTATGGGTTCTTGATTGACCCAAGAGTCATACACCCGTGGATGACCTGCATGGAAGATTCGCGATCCAAACTGCCTGCCGTAGCCCGTAGGTGACGGAGTCATCAAGAAGAGCAGGCCAAAATATTGGGAGGCAGCAATAGCAATAGCACGCACGCAGTCCCAATTAGTTGAATTATTTTCCTCTTGAGAAACCAAAATATCTTTTAGATATCTTCCCAGTCAGCCTGGATCAATGATTTTCTTTTATGAAACAGGAAATAGAGCTAAAAAAATTGCACAACTGTAGTTGATTAGTTTCTCCAGCAATGTATCTTGATCATCTACATATATAGATTCTTTTTTCCTCCAAGAAAATTGAAGGCATCTTACTATGATACAATCAGAAGAGATATATAACCTCGACGAATTAATAACTGGTGAAGCGCACATATGCAATTTCTGAAACAAAAATCAATACATATAATTTCTGAAAACAGATACATTATCTACATCCAAAGAAACTGGGACGTATGAGGTGCCATGTCGTCATCGTCGTCATCGTCATCATCATCATTATCATCATCTAATAATAATAATACTTAACTTCCTGACAATAAAATTCATCAGTAACAAAAAAACCAAAAGCTAGCTACACCAGCAGCAACAACACCTTTCTTTTTCCTACATGCATGGTACTCCGTAGTCCGTCCTCCTCACACATCAATTAACTTGTGAAAAAAAATACGAAGCTAACCAATTAAAGGAGAGGGGATGATCTATGAATATGAGCAAGCTAACTAACTATATATATATGTGCGTACACCGGTTGGTTTTCTAGCGAACTAATTAAATTATGGATGCATGGATGGATCAGCAGGCGGCGGAGTTGGTGAAAGGGCGGTCGGCGGCGGCGGCGGCGGGTGGTGGTCCGGCGAGGCGCTCGCAGGAGGGGCAGATGGAGAGCGTGGGGGCGGGGAACTGCGCCATGAAGAAGCCGGCGGGGTAGGGGTGGCTGAGGGCGCGGAGCTGCCGGAGCTCGCGGTGGAGGCGGCGGTTCTCCTCGGTGAGCGTCTCGCAGCAGCGCTTCAGCAGCTCGCAGTCCACCTCCGTCTGCTTCAGCTTCGTCCTGCAACCATCCATGCATGCACATCAATATAAATTTATTGTAAAAATATATTGTATATTAGTTTTTTTTGTCAAAAAAGGAATACGAATAGTATTAAATTTATACAAAATTATGTGATAAATAGTATGATGAATTTTTTTTAAAAAAAAATAGAAAAGCGAGCTGGATAGGGATTTTGAGGTGAATATGACTAACCTGGCTCTTCTGTTTTGGAACCATACCTCCACCTGCCTTGGCCTTAGGTTGAGCTGCCTGGCTAAAGCAACCTTTTGCTTCTGCACAAATTCATTAACCAATAAAGGCAAATCGATTAAGAAAAAGCACAAAAAACTAATGCTCTCTAAAAATTGCACATATGTGATTAATAAATTGATTTAATTAAGCTAAAATTGATTTAATTAAGCTAAAATTAGTACGTAATAATACTTACGGGGTTGAGGGTGCTGTGCTCCTTGAAGCGATCCTCCAGCAGCGCCGACTGCTCCTTGGTCAGCCTGAGCTTCTTCCGGCCGTTGCACCCCTCGTCGTCGTTGTCCGCCGCTGCCGACGACGCCGCCGAGTAAAGCGCCCTCTCGGCGGCCCTCTCGTCGTCCTCGGCCGGCAGCTCCCTCTTCACGGCCGCGATCAGTGGCCGTCCTGGCGCAGTCAGCCCGCTGTCGGCTGGGAGGCTGAGGGTCAGCGACGGCTCTAGAGCACAGTACGGCTGCGACGGTGGCTGCTCTTTCGGCTGGTGGTGGCCGGAGCCGAGGGAGAGACCCAGCGATAGGCCGACCTCTTCTCTCTCCATACACACTTGTCTAGTGATATATATATATATATGCAATGCTTTCTTACAAAACTATATTTATCTGTGTACGTATATCTCTATATGTGCTAGCTACTTCTCTACCTTCTCTACCTTTGGAGAGAGAAAGAGAGGGAGAGAGAGGAATGAAGTGGTTGAGCTATGGAGGTGAGAGGAGGGAGAAGGGGGAGAGAGAAGGGGGGCATGGGCACCCATACATATAGGCAGGGCACACATGAACACAACACAATAATGGACTTCACACCTGCAAAGGTTGACAAAGAAGAAAAGAGGTAGGGATTGAAGGGGTGCACTCCCTTTTTCTTTTATAATGCATGACTTCTTTTCTTCTCAAAATCTCCTGCATGCTGGCTTGCTTACCTGGTAGGCATCAGCTATATAGCATGGTTAACTATGGTGATGGGCTTGCATGGCAGCTGGCTCACACATGCATTAACTATAGAAAAGAGTGTCCTGATCAGAATTGATTGTGCAATTGCATTTAGGTTGGGGAAAATTAGTAGGATTAGGGCATGTTCTTTGTCCTCCGAAGCTGGCGGCTTTTGGTTTTTGCTACAGTACCTAATTTTTAAACGGAGTATTTTCTCAAGACGGGGTCTACAAGTTAAACGATCTACACGTTAAAAGCCCAATATCTGTACCAGCTAAAATCGCAAATAAGTATCTGTCTCTCCGTAATCTGTACCGTAAACAGCCAAAATTCAAAATTTTCAGCCAAAAAACATAAGCCACAGCCGCACCCAAACAGGCTCTTAATTTCTTCTTACATGGAAGGGGGTACTGGGTGTGATTGTGCCAACAGCACTACTGATCCTCCACTCACCCAACCACAACACCTATATGTGCCCATTTACTGGACCCATATATGCATGGTGGCACTCCAAAGTAACTTTTTTTTCCTTCATATATAGTTGATAATTGATACTTTGATATATAGTGCTAACATCTGCCAAGATTGCTCCATATATCTGCTTCCTGTCCTAGGTAGGCCTTTGGCCTCTCTCCATGTACACCATCTAATTGCTTTCCACATGGAGCTTTGAATTGGGCCAATGGGAAATTAAGGTCTATCTGATGTGGGACAGGGGTGGTTAGCTCATATTGTAACAACCTCTCTTTAATGATGGGAGGTCACAGGTCACATTGGATCTCATCAATATCCACACTCTCCAATCTCTTAATTTAATGAAATTGGTTAGCTAATACTAGCAATGAAACCCTAATTTTGATCTAAAACAAAAGCAAAGCAATGGATCCTTTTGGGTTGGTATATCCTTGGGTCGTAAGATACGTAGCAGACTGGAAGTCATTGCACTATGATCAGATCAAATCAAATCCTTTTGGGTCGGTATGTCCTCTCCGATTAATATGAATGCATGATATGATTGGACGGCACCATGGAGGACAGTGGCCAATAGCTAGACAGATGCCCAATCATCCTTCAAAGCTAAACAAGAGATATTGGCATTTTCCTTCTTGACTTCATTGGACAACTAATGAGTGTTAGGTTTTACCCAATGGAAAATGTGATGTGGCGTTTAGCAGGGCCTGTTCTTTTCCTCTGAAGCTAACCGCTTTTGGATTTTGCTACAGTACCTAACTTTCAAACGGAGTATTTTCTCAAGGCGGAGTCTACAAGTTAAACGATATACACATTAATTAATAGCCCAACATATGTATCATTCAAAATCGCAAGTGAGTATCTCTCTCTCCGTAATCTGTACCGTAAACATTCAAAATTCAAAAATTTCAGCCAAAAGCCGTAAGCCGCAGCCGTTGCCAAACAAGCCCGCAGTCTTGCCTTCCTGTATTAGAAATCTGATCCACAGTTTGTTTTCGGTGGTGGCTAGCTAGCTGTTGAATTTTCAGTCAGACAAACCACATGCATGCTCATGTAATCATCTCTTCCAGTATTTTTTTATGAATAATCTCTCTTCTCAATTCCTTTTCAAGTCTGTTATGAGAGGATGTGGAGGACATACTAACAGGGCATGAGTTTGGTGCCTGTCTGCAGTATGGCCTCATTGTCTTCGTTACATGGGGCAAGTGAGCCAATCAAGATCTTGATTTCAACTGCCATGCATGCCACACTGAAGTTAACAAGCAGTGATGCACTGTTGGGGATTATGGAAGAACATATCATTTGAGCATTTGGTTATGTCCCCTCACTTTTGGCAATGATGTGTTGAGCCATGTACAGCAAGCTATAGCTAGCTAGATTAATTAGAGATGTTGGCAGGAGATGAAGAGCTTAGTTATTTCCAAGAGACAACCACCACCATTATATATATATGTATATATGTGTGTATATATGTATATATATATATACATACATATATATATATATATATGTATATATATATATATATATATATATATATATATATATATATATATATATATATATATATATATATATATATATATATATATATATATATATATATATATATATATATATATATATGTATATATATATATATATATATATATATATATATATATATGTATGTATATATGTGTATATATGTGTATATATATATATATATATATATATATATATATATATATATATGTATATATATATATATATATATATATATATATATATATATATGTGTGTGTATATATATATATATATATATATATATATATATATATATATATATATATACACACACACACGTAGGCCACACTGCCAACTGGCCAGACGTTGCTGCCGTGGTTGCCTCCCGGCGAAGCAAGAAATTAAGAATCTGTGGAAAGACAAACGCTGCAGACCGTTGACGTTTCGTCACGGCCGTTTTGACGCGTTCATGTGCAGACGAGGATTTTATGTGGGCCCCACCAATGATTTGCCATCGTGGGTGTACATTCGTTCGATCTCCTTTGGATGGTGGGATGATCTGGACTGACCTCGACCTGCATCTCTCTGGATTCTCTGTGCATGCCCTTGGCGGAAAATATCCATCCCTAATAATATATCAGTAAATGGGGGACAAATAATCAACATTGTTGTAGTAAAAACTAGCAGCGTAAGCGCGGCGGAACGTCGCGCTAGCTACCATGTGGACCGAAATAAAAAAGACGATAATTCGTGAGGAATTTCTTAAAAAAATCGAGGACACATGCGTAATTTCGGAAAAAACAAAGGTCTTTTTCACAAAAAATCGAGGACCTGTATGTAACTAAACGAGGACCCATATGTAATTTTAGAAAACCGTGGGGTGCTAACAAAGAATACATAATTTCGGTGAAGTGGAGGGGGTTTACAGGAAAAAAACCTAGCAGGGACCTTTTTACAGGAACCGAGGACCTTTACGCTATTTCAGAAAATACAGGGGCTTTTTTGCAAAAACGCTGACATGGCATGGCTCAGGGGCCGGGAACTCCCCCGGCTTTGTTTTAGTGATGATACTAACAAATTAATACTAACAATTCAAAATATTTTCTATTTGCCTAAACCAAGTATATAATGCAGAAGCAAAATTCAATTTGGTTTAACTCAAATAGCGCCTACAACAAATAAATTCGCCTAAGTGCACCAACAATTCTAGCCTAGGTCAAGGTTTTCAATGAATGTAAATTGCTTGAATTAAATAGAGTACAAGAAAGCAAACCACAATTGACACGGTTTCTTTTTACCGTGGTGTTCAGAGACTTACCGGTCTCCCCTAGTCCACATTGAGGTAAGCCCGAACTAATCGGACTGGCTCCTCGAATTAAGCCGAAACACCTCAATTCCACTAGTGATAGCTCTTTTCAGCTCCGGGTATGTGAGCTCCAACCTTCACAATTTCACCGGGTCTTCTCACAATCTTCTTGAGAAGATCACCGCGCACGACGCCTCAACGCCGTCTAGGAGTCGACAAACTACAAGAGTAACAAGTCAAGTCCCTCACTTGACTCTCACCACATGCAACTGAATGCACAAGCTCAACTCGGACACAAAGTCCACCTCTAGATGCAACTCATGCACTCTAGATCACCTCTCCTCTCTCACAAAGTGCAACACATGCACAATTGAGTGGAAAGCCTCACTCTAGCTTAAGGAATACAAGCCAAGCACCAGGAACTACTTCCCAAAAGCCATTGAGAAGGTATTTATACACCTCCCTTAAAAACTAGCAGTTAGAGAAGAGAGAGGGCAAAAAAATTAGCATGGTGGCCGGAAGTACCGCAATTACACGGCCGGTACTTCCGTCCTCCTAACGGCTACAAAAACTAGCTGTTGGGCTGGAAAACCGGTCAGATCGCCCACACAGGGTCCGGTCAGACCGCCACCACCGGTTAGACCGCTACTAGGGCCGGTCAGACCGCTCTCAGAAAAATCAGCTCGGTCGCTCTCTGGAAAAAATGTTCCGCACGAAGGAGCGGAACTTCCGCGAGTCGGTCAGACCGCTCTCTGCACGCCGGTCTGACCGCTCGGAGAACACCGGTCAGACCGTCACATGAAGTGCAGATATCTCAACAGATTTTGTAGAACACATTTGCAAACTACGATACCATGCACACAAGGCTCAAACATAATTTCCAACAAGTTGCAAAACATATTCGCACACCTTTGAAATCATGATGCAAGGAATTGGTACATGGACTTCTCATATTTGCAAAACACATTCGCAAACATAAGTCGTATGCCACAAAGATTATATATGAGCTTCAACCATTTGCAAAACACATTTACAAATATAAGCCTCATATCACAAAGAATAGAAACATGGACTTCAAGCACTTGGAAAACACATTTGCAATGCATAGTCCCATATTACAAGATTCAATACATGAGCTTCAACTATTTACAAAACACATTCGCAAATATAAAGCCTCATGTCAAGATGAGATAAACGAGGTGAGGATGAGCCATCAACACATGATGAGACTCAAACTATTAGACATGACCCCTCTTAATAGTACGACACCTATACTAGGAACCCGGTCTTCCAACCAAACACCAAGACTAGTAAAAGACTAGGAACACATCCTTAGCCCTAGCTAGTTTATACATTTGCCTTGGGTCATCATCGTTATATGCATCAACTCATGATGCATTATTCTCATCAACTCCATCAACACATGATGTTCTTTACTTGATCAACACATGATAATGCATCAACTCATGATGCATCTTCTTCTCGATGACCTTCAACTCATGAAACCATCTTCTTAATAGCCTTCAACACACGAAGTTATTTTCTTCTCGCATCTTGACTTGATGATCTTCAACACATGAAGTCATCTCAAGTCATCTTCATTTGTGGAACCTAACCTGTTCAACCAATTTATAGAAACTGTTAGTCTACAAAATAATTGTTATCAATTACCAAACTTCACTATTAACGCATATGGAGGGACTAGATTCAACAATCTTTCCTTTTTGGTAATTCATGACAATCTCAACAAATAATGAGATATTAAGATTGATTTGCAAGTATACAACTTGTACACAACAATTTGTATACTCCAAGATAAACTTTAAACAAAGCTTACTTATCCGGTTGTCATTAATCATTCAACCATTAACATATAATGGAGAAGTTAGATGACAACTCGATTGCACATGAGTATATATGAATTACACAAGTTATATATATTCAACAATGTGTTTTAAAGTAAAGATCTTAAATATGCATATTAAAAGAAGTATGAATCAATACTCATGAAACTCCATAACATAGAGAGAGAGCTCCCCCTAAGTGTGTGCATACAAGTCTATATGAAGAAAAACATATGCACATATTCATTTGAACTATTTGAGGAGTTCAATTTATATTTTAAATCTAAGGAATACATTAGTATATAAGAAAGTGATTTCGAATGCATACCACTTTGATTTCACCTTTCCATCCAAATGAGACTAAGCATAAATAAACTTAAACAAGCATATTAGTCTCATATATGCATTTGTCGTTATCACCAAAATAATATAATGGTATTTGTTATTATCATTAAAATCTTATTATGGTATTTGTCATTAACACCAAAACCAACTTAAACTGAACTTGATCTTTCAATCTGGCTCTTAACCAATTTAATCGGAGTTTAATCTTTCAGGCTACCCTGCCGCACGCTGCTCCTTGAACTGCCACCTACCCATTGCCTGTGCTAGTGGCCGCTCGGTGCTCATCCACTGCCCCCCACTCCCTATCGGCCTGTGCCTGCCCCGTCCATCATTGCGAGCTGCGCCGCCACCACAAATAGAGCGAGAGGGATCATAGAGAGAGAGAGAGAGTCAGAGAAAGTTAGGGCATGGAGATAAAGGAGTCATCGACATGGGGGGCGTGCGGCATGGTGATTGATATTTGCTTGGGCCTTGGGCGATTGGGCCTATATTGCCAATTGGGCCACACAGGGATAGAGGAAGATTGGGAGAGGGAGTGGGTGGGACAAGCTAAAATAGACAGTTGAAATACATATTTTTGAGCCCACTTACTAGTATATACACCTAATATGCCTACTATATATTAGGTTTTTTTGCCAAAATTTTTGGGTGTACATATGTATACCCATGTCCCTATATTAGATCCGCCCCCTGTGATACTGGTGTATGTACATAGGAAGCTAGAAGCACTCATTGTGTCCATTCTACGACAAGCATTATATTGTTCATGTGTTAGTGACATGCCTTAGAGGCGATCATGAAGATGATTGTAGCACTTCTATATTTATGATCTTTTGAATAATATGTTATTTTGTCCCTTAAATAAATATCTTTCATATTGATCAACAAATATGTGACTTGTTCGTGAAACTCTTTATTCATGTTTTGATGTTATTCTAAATTATCTCTGATTTTATATCATTATGTGGAGCAATTATGATTTATATATCAGCACATTTATTGATTGATGCTCATGTTTTACAAATCATGGATATAGAGATATCAAATCAATAATGTGGACATATGCTAAAGAATATGGTGTTGGATTGGCCTACTATGAGACACTACGGGAATTATTGTATTCTTAAGTATCATCAATTGGTCTCATACATAGTGTATGTATGATCTTTAGATCTGAGATCGTCATAGTTTGCTATATTTGTAATAGTTTATTTATGGGTTGCCAAACACTACTCCGTAATTGTGTGGTCATAAATGTAGATTTTGAGTTTACTATAAAACATGCGGAAGAATGTGAATGATCAAGATGAAATTTGCCCCTCCTATATATAATGAGAGAGATATCTCTGATCCCCTCGATGTGGTTACATTACAGAAGTGCATAGCATGCCAAATATTGTTACGGAGTCAATCACAATTGCCATTACAGGTTCGAGTGAATGATCAAGCTATCATAGGATGACACACTTCTCGTATTGAATTCGATCTGGTATTGTGAGCCAAACAGATCAGTATATAAGTACCTCAGCCTCGTATACTACATGTACACACCCTCCGTTACACGAGATACTCCCTACGTTGTGAGATACGACATAGGGTATAATTACACCAGCAGTGAAAAGAGGCTTCATATATATATATATATATATATATATATATATATATATATATATATATATATATATATATATATATATATATATATATATATATATATATATATATATATATATATATATATATATATATAAGAGTCGTTATATCCTGCTAGGGACCGTTGCCGATTTATACATCTAAAATGAGTTTTTGGCCTATGGCCAAATATACATAAACCTACAACGTCACACACTTAATGGGTTGAAACGATAAAGTCTGGATGATAGACTCCGAGGGAGATACTATCTCTATTTGTATTCGATCTGGTTGGAGGCTGTTCGAGTAAGATATGGTCTCTACTCATATTAGATAAAGATCTAGTCAAAAGCTTTCTTAGTTTGATACGATATCTGAACGTATTAGATAATGATCCGATTAGAAGCTATATAAAGAGAGGTGTCGAGGCTGAGGTCCCGATCGAGATACTCCCATCGAAACCCTACCCGCCACCTCTCATAACCCCTACTGTGCACGCTGGTATTTGCACACTGATGCACGACGTTCCATCTCTAGACGTATGGATTTTGGTAGAGGTGCTGCTGCGATAGTGGCGCTAATCGGGACGATCGTAAGGAGGAGATGGTTGACCAGAGGACGATCGACTACTTCTACTATACTGATGCACGTTACGTTAAACCGGCCACTTTAACTCTACTTCCACTGCACTGCGCTTCTAGTGGTAACAATCAATGATATTTTACTTTCATATCTTTCTGTTTTACGTGGGAAATTTTAATCTACACTAGAGTAGTCTATCTGTATCCCAATATCATGATCACCTATGTATGTCATATTGGGGATGTTCAGTTTCCTATATCGTGTGTGTATAAATTAGAGCCAATACATATGATCACTGTAGATATATTACGCATTTAAGCATGTAACATCGTGAAAGTGCAGGCCATCAAGTACATATCCACATAGGATCTTAAGCTGTGATAAACAGGAGTAGGCAATCATGAGACTTTCTGTATGGCCATGAAAATGAAAGGCTTAGCAGAGAGATAAGGACTTAGCAGGTTTGTCTAATCCTATGGGGCTCTTCATCTTTACTATTATAAAATTTAAGTTGGTGGCCGTCGATTCGTTCTTCCTTCTTTTTTCTCAGCTGTTCGATCAAAGATTAGTCGTCTAGATCCGCATATAGCTAGTTCTTCCGCTTCTCGTAGAATGATAAATTTTAAAGCATGTAGTATGATAAAATTTAAAAATCTGTAGCAACGTACGTGTATTCAGCTGTCTATTTTTTAAGTACTATGGAGAACACACACGCACTCACATATATTTACACACATACACTTGTTAGTGTATCTACTAATACTAACCCCATTATACCCGGAAAAAATTGCTCCCTTGCCCCAAAGTTTAATGGCGTTTGCTCAAATGCCCCATGATGTCTCACTGACATGCGGGTCCGGGCCCACATGTCATTGAGACATCATGGGCATTTGAGCAAACGCCATTAAACTTTAGGGCACATGAGCAAATCCCCCTTATACCCGGGGGATTCTCCGCCCCCTCGCGCGCCCACGTCACCCCGTGGGCTCGCTCCGCCCGCCGCGTGCTGAGGGAATCTCGGTACGGTCTGGTGAGGTGTTTTGCGAAAAAGTCCCTCTATTTTTCCGAAATTACGTACAGGTTCTTGGTTCTCGCAAAAAGGTCTCTGTCGGTTTTTTTTAGTCCCTCCACTTTGCAGGATAGCCCCTCGCGGTTTTCGAAATTGCGCACGGGTCCTTGGTTCTCGCAAAAAGATCCCTGCCGGTTTTTTTATCCCTCCACTTTGCAGGATAGCCCCTCGCGGTTTTTGAAATTGCGCACGGGTCCTTGGTTCTCGCAAAAAGGTCCCTGCCGGTTTTTTTTAGTACCTCCACTTTGCAGATAGCCCCTCGCGGTTTTCGAAATTGCGCACGGGTCCCTGTTTGTTTACGTACAGGTCCTTATTTTTTTACGAAAAACCCTTTACTTTTTTCGAAAATACGCATTTTTCCTTCGATTTTTTTTAAAAACTCCTCACGAGTTATCGCCTCTTTTATTTTTGTACGTACGGCGGCTGGCGCGGCGTGGCGCGGCGCCTATGCTTGCTAGTATATCTTACCAATCACGAACGCGCTCAAAAGCCTCTGTGTTCGTGCGTTCCTCGTCACCAGTCCAGCTTACACCTAGTGCAACACACACATGTACATCCCTATCCAGTAGTACTAAACATACACATGGACACCTACCCTTTTATGTGTAATGATGATGATATCATGTACCTACCACTAGCTTACCATAACCTTTCTATATAAAATCTTGTTTGCTTTGCATTTCACTTTTTCTATCCTTCTCATGGTAAACTGGGATATAGAAATTCTTATTTTTATCTTTTTTTCTAGGAGTTGCTTCTATATGGTTGTGCCCTGTTTGCGTCATGACATGAGATACAAACTCTAAAGTAAAAGAGGAGAATTATTAAGTATTTTTGGGACATGGATAATCGTATAAATAACCTTAGTAAAAAGACTGGCTGGAAGTGTTAATCAGCACTCTTTACGGTGCAAAACATTGCATATTCTTCACAATGCAACTTAATTTGATCACTACTGCTTATCAGTATTTTATTAAAAAAACGTACTACAAAATTATACATTACAAAAGGTACTTTAACAACAAATATGCTCACATGATTTTCTTGTGGCTGACATATAATAGTCAACATTTAGAGAGCTTCACCTAATTTAAGAAAATATCAATGATAAATATCGCTACATTCGATGTTTTTGTATAGCAGCACCACAATAGGCATATGTTTGTTATAGTTATTTCTACTGGACTATGATTGCAAGCAACCACAGGAAATTGAATGTACATTTTAAGATGCACTTATGGATATACCTAATGACATGAATAACTAATCGAATAAAACCCCATTATTTACAAGCAAAAATGGTACTCTTTTTAGGGAGAAACTATACCGAGTTTAGCTGTACCGGCCAAAATTACATACGACTATTTTTCTCTGCGTATTGCCTCTCTTGAAGAGTCCAAAAATAAAAATTTTTACCCATAAACCATAAACCACAGCCTAAAAAAACCCATCCTATATATGTGAAATGAACATTATTATAATATCATATTAGGGAAACCATTTTACCTATTTCATGAGGGTAAGGAGATAGCTAATATCAATATAATAATAATAATAATAATAATAATAATAATAATAATAATAATAATAATAATAATACGACTAATCATATCTGCCGACAGTTTCTTAGTCTCTACGACATGATTTAACAGGTAATCAATTACCACAACGTAATGGATCGGAGAACTTGGGACTGCAGCAACTCATATACGTAGCTTTCAAACGACTGCAACCAGAGTACGTAGTGCCATGTCTCTTGGGACGGTCTGACAAGACGACTGAAGGATTGAGATCACAACCATATATAAGAAATTGGATGATGATGATTAGCCATGCGATTATATTAGGAGATTAAATTTATATCTCAGCTGTTACGTTGATCCATGGTCTAATAGCTCGTTAATTAGATTTTCACCATTTGTGATCGATATGGATCATTTAATCATGTGATAATAACTCAATGGCTGAAACACTACAACAGAAAACCGTATTACAGACGGTTCAAGAACGTCATCACAGACGGTTTTCTGAACCGTCTGAGTTTACGGGTCATTGATAGTCAAATATTATGACAGACGGTTTTCGAATCGTCTGTGGTGTAAATATCACAGACAGTTTGTAACTAAAAACCGTCTGTGATATCTGATAATCATAGACGGTTTGTAAGTAAAAAAACGTCTGTGATAGGTGATAATCACAGACGGTTTTTAGTTACAAACCGTCTATGATATTCTTTTCTACCCCTAAATGTATTTCTATTTATTGGCTAGCCTCAGGAAATGCTAGCCATACCCTCTGAAACAAGCAGATCAACATGTACATGTATACATATAATTCACATCTCAATTCATTTCACAAACATAAAACATCCAATTCACATCTCAATTCATTTCACAAACATAAAACATCCAATTCACATCGCACTTCATTTTACAAACATAAAACATCCATTGTGCGTTGTGGAACTCTACATCTGATCTTATGACTTTAGACAATAAAAAGTACAATATATGGAGTACAATATATCAGATATGAGACATAAATATTGAAGTAACATGCTACCATCAAAAGTAGCCAGATATAAAAGACTAAAATCAGTATGTCTAATCAATGCATTCTCTGTCAGTAAAGTTTGCATATACAAATGATAGCAACTTCTAAAATTTTGGTATGACAGAAGATCTAAATCAAAGACTATAAGGTAGCAATCTGACAATAGCTTAAAATGATTAGTTAATAGACAACATAATCACAAATACTCAATACTTTAAAGTTGAAAATGCTTCCATTTAGATCTGAATTCAGAATACAAGCAAACAATGTCTCTCAGTACTTGAACATTTACTAGAGATTATAAAACAAGCACAACCCACAATGTTTGCAAACAAAGAACTGAAATACTCACGATACAGACAACGATTGGGGATGGAGGTCCGAGGAGGCTGCGGCGACGGCGTGGATGGGGGTCGACGGCGATTGGGGACGAAGATTCGAGGAGGCTACGGCGACGGCGTGGACGGGGGTTGACGGCGACTGGGGACAGAGGTCCGAGGAGACGGCGACGACGGGGGTCGACGGCGACTAGGGACGGAGGTCCGAGGAGGCGGCGGCGATGGCGTGGACACGAGAAGGAGGGAGATCCGAGAAGGAGACGGCGACGGGCTAGATCAGGCGAGCGGCGAGACGATATGTAGATCTATAACTGCAGCATACGCGCAAAACCCTAACTTGACGGTATATATAGGAGTGCTTATTACAGACGGTTCTAGTTTAGAACCGTCTGTGATAAGTCACATATCAGAGACGGTTCGTAATACGAATCGTCTGTGATATTAATAGCAGAGACGGTTTGGAATATGAATCGTCTGTGATTACACTTAAATGTTCGCGCCCTACTCCCGTTGTTAATATTCCGATGCAAGCGGCCCTTAAACTTCGGGGGATTTGCTCATGTGCCCCAAAGTTTAATGGCGTTTGCTCAAATGCCCCATGATGTCTCACTGACATGTGGGCCCTGGACCCGCATGTCAGTGAGACATCATGGGGCATTTGAGCAAACGCTATTAAACTTTGGGGCAAGGGAGCAATTTTTCCTTAAACTTCCACACCATTCTGGTTTTGTATGCAACAAACTGATACCACAAACTGATCAGTCTCTTCTAAATTGTCCTCTTCATCATCTTCTTCACCACATTTCTGAATAATGTCATTTAAAATTCTTTTAATCTCCTTCCTCTCATCTATCCATCATGAGTTGTTCGGCCGCATCCTTACACAGGCAGCCAACAATTTACGTCTGGAGCAGCTCCTCCGCTCACGCCCTGCTTTCCTTCCTCGACTCGCTTCCATCCATCAGCTGGACCTCATCCTCTGCCGTCGATGGAGGTGTCTCGTTACTGCTCAGGAAAGGAAAACCGCCCTCAGCCTCATTCTTCTCTACAATGTGAACAAAGCGGAAGAAGCTCTTGCAACATTGGAAAGACATATGGATAACCTTGCCGATCAAGCATAATCGGCCGATTCTGAGAAATCTTATCATGGCATCCTCTTTGAGATTATGGGCCATGCTAATGATTTGCCCAGGCTAGAGGAGGAAGTAGAGAGGGCAAGGACAATCTTCACAGCATTCAAGAACTCAGCGGCTGATCCTCCAACTCCAGAAGTCGAAGAAGAAGCATATGAAGCCCAGAAGATTAAAATTTGGGAATCTCTTTTTTTTGGGACTTTTGTAATAACTTTGCCTTGAATTTGAAACTTTTATGGAAGAGAAGCAAATGAAACGCTTTCATAAAAATTCTCGTGTTGTCTACATACTTAGATTCTGTTCATGGATTAACGAAAATGTACACAGACAGTTTGTTTCGTCTCAGTGTAGCTTCTGTAGTTCATACGACAAAGTTGATCGATCGATTACCACAGATGGTTATTAACACGAACCGTCTGTGTTGTCTCGATTACCACAGACGGTTCGTATTAGGAACCGTCTGTGTTGTCTCGATTATCACAGACGATTCGTATTGAGAATCGTCTGTGAAAATATCACAGACGGTTGTAATTAGAAACCGTCTGTGATAGTTTAAGCATAGACGGTTTCATATGAACCGTCTGTGATGTACCTGTACAGTATAACCTCTTTTGTAGTAGTGAAATTTTCCATTGATACTCATGTGGCGAAAGGTGACGATCAGCTCGCACGATTGCCACTAGGGTAGGTTAACTAGCTTGGTCCGATTATATTGGAAATTGAAGTGAAATGGCAACGAACATATTTTATTGATGATGTCATGGTAAATTCACATCACTGTTGGTGCATAGATGAGTCATGGCATCACCATAATATATACTCTCCTTTAGACTTTTACACGCACGATCGCCCGCAAGCACTCGCCTCTTTTCCCTTGCATGACATATTCTTTCCTTGATCTCCAATCGCTAATAAGTCACTCTCTTTAATTTGTACCTATATATTTCTAGCCAATGAGTCACTCTCTTTAATTTGTGCCTATTTCTGGTGGTGATCATTTTGGTTTATTTTTGGTGGTTTATGACTGAAAAGCACTGTAGCTGGCTGAAAAAACACTGTAGCTGACAAAGGCTTATTTAACATAATTAAATTTAAAAAAATAAAAAATATGTTAGCCCATCACAAACAACGCATTTCTAGCCAATGAGTCACTCTCTTTAATTTGTGCCTATTTCTGGTGGTGATCATTTTGGCTTATTTTTGGTGGCTTATGGCTGAAAAGCAACGTAGTAATTTGAAAAAACACCAGAATGTGACGAGGCTTATTTAACATAATTAAATTTAAAAATTAAAAAATATAAAAATATGTTAGCCCATCACAAACAACGCAAACGAATACGGCAAAAAAAAGAACCGGCAAAAAAGCTCAAAAAAACCAAAAATTCAGAAAAAGACAAAATTATGAATAGTGAAAAATAAGCCAGAAGCTGAAGCCGAAACGAGCGGGGCCTCTATCTTGCACAAAAGGTCCAGGTTAAATAATTGTATAATTAGCATTTTGTGCAATTTAATTGTCTTGTCATTTGTTTGATAGGACCATCTGATGATGGAGATGAAGAAATTATTCTCTCCACTAGTCAATTAACTGTTATGGTCCTAAATTAATTTCTAAAAGTCACAGCTCGCAAAAGGAGCTTTCTGGAGCACATCGCGATTCTACGTCACGGATCCTAAATTGATTTTTTTTTCTCACCGTCATTCATTCGTTTATCAAAAGCAAAACTGAAGCCATGTATGGTACCTAAGCAAGCTAATAAGTTGGTGCCAACATTTTGGTCTAATATAACTCTTGAGCAAACAAAAGGTAGATTGAGACTCGAACTTTTCTGCAAAAGAAAGAATGGAAAAGCTACTGTGCGCGACTAGGTCCAAATATAGCTGATTTTCGGAGTCTTGGAGGGCGACTAGCACAAGCTGGTCGTTTTTTTGGATCGAGCTCGTCGTTAGCTTTCCAACAAGTACAAGAACGTCGAAAACAGACACCGTATGTAAAAGTTATGCCCGTTTTACTGAAGGTGTCTCAAAACTGAATCATACTCGGACTTAGGCGGGAAATTATTAAATTTTGGGGAATTGCAAGACGGGAAACATATCACAGACGGTTTTTAATACGAACCGTCTGTGATAACTTCATTATCACAGACGGTTTTTATTATAAAACCGTATGTGATATTCCATTATCATAGACGGTTTTATAATAAAAACCGTCTGTGATACTAGCATATGTTTCTCGTCTTGCAATTCCCTAAAATTTAATAATTTTCCAAACGGTTTCACAACATCTGTACCAGACAAAAACGTAAGTGAGTATCGGTCTCTCCGTAATCTGTACCGTAAACAGTTAAATTCAAAAATTTTAACCAAAAGTCATAAACCGCAGCAAAAAAGAACACCCCCGAAGAAGAAGAAGAAGAAGAAGGGATAGCGCTGAAACGCAGCGTGTTAGACACGTCCAAGAAAGAATCTATATATCACTTGACGATCGAAGCTGAAATATCTGGTCATCGGTGTGAAATGGTTGCTCAAATTCTTCCCAACGCGAGAAGCTAGTATCATATCCTATATACGGCGATATGGCATCAAATCAAAAACGATGTGCCAAAAGTTCCTTAATAATCAGTACCATAATTCTATGCGGAAAACGTGGGGTTAATAGGGACCTGTGACGATGGAATTAATCCTAGCTTTGCCGACTAAGGTGGTGATCATTTTGGTTTATTTTTTGTGGTTTATGGCTGAAAAGCATGAATTATTGAAAAACATCAGTGGTGACAGAGGCTTATTTAACATAATTAAATTTAAAAAAATTAAAAAATATAAAAATATATATTATCCCATCACAAACAACGCAAACGAATACGGCAAAAAAAAGAACCGACAAAAAAGCTCAAAACAAGCCAAAAGTTCAGAAAAAGACGAAATTATAAATAGTGAAAAATAAACCAGAAGCCAGAAGCTGAAGCCGAAACGAGCGGGGCCTAACAATTTTCCAGACATATAAGCATGATGAGGTAGAGGGAAAAATTTTGATATCCTCAGATATTGTATCCGACAGAAAGGAACGCATCAGTATGGCATGCAGTCTGGGTGGCCCTACACAATACCAACTCAACAAAGTTCAGACGCGATATATATATGTAAATGAAGATACTTCATCTTTGCTCGGATTAATTATTCGTTCAACAGTTTTCTAAATTAGATGTGTATGTAGGATCCAGTATGACAAGTCAGGGGAGCGAAGGACTCTTCAAAAATTTCCTCTAAATATCAGCAACAACGTACATGATGGAAACAAAGATTCACAAACTCAACAAAGCCTAGAGCCAAAACCAAGAAATAGACAATCAGATCGGTCTAACCACTCAGAGGGGGTGGTCTGACCGCAAGGGCGATCTAACCTATCTCAAAATAGAAAATCAGCATGAATTCAAAATCAAGAATCCATACAACTTTTGCTTCGTTGATCCAAATAACTTGAAACAGCGATGTCATCCGGTGACATATCATTCACTTCACCAGCGATGTCATATCCTCATCGGTTCTTAAACATATTTAAATTCTCGCAGTCAGTGTATGGACAGTACATATATTCCACCCCTTATTCAACATATCCTCCTCGGCAGCTCTTGTAAAAACAGACACGCCATTAATGTACTCTTCACTCACATGGTTCGCGGCATACATCCAGCTTCGGTCCTACGTTATGTATATATAGAACAACTTAGTATTAAAAATTAAATTAATTAATTATTACTACATATATACCACATGCATTGAGCCTTTGCTAGCTTAATTCATATTATAAACATAACAGCTATTCCCCAGCGATCGCTGAAGGTATATAACCAACAATTTTGATAAATTTGGCCTCATGTATAGTCAAATGATGCAAACCATCTTCAATAACACTCACCAAAACATAGATCTAAATTATAATGCAAAGAAAAATAAATTTTATTACTAACCATATCTAGAGCAACCAGGAACGTATGAATCTTCAAAGCTCAATCTCTGCCTCCTCCCACCAAATTAATTGGCCTGAAATCGTCTAGTTTGCCTCCTGAGCGAAAGAGTGTAGCACCGACCAGATCTGAATCAAAATGAAGACAGATGCGGTTCTGAGCGACGCAATAAATGTCTAGTGTCATTATCACAGACGATTTTTTTACTAAAAACCGTCGGTGATAATTTTGAGATCATCACAGACGGTTTTTAATAAAAAACCGTCTGTGATACTAAAATATCACAGACGGTTCATCGATAAGAACCGTCTGTCATACTACTTTTCTCCGATGCCATCAACAGAGACGGTGTCCAAATTAAAACCGTCTGTGTTAGTGTCGGTCACAGACGGTTTTGTCAAACCGTTTGTGATTTGGCGTCTAGTATTAGGCTTTCTGTAGTAGTGAATAAAACCCACTTTAAAACCTCTTGGGATATATATATATATATATATATATATATATATATATATATATATATATGTGTGTGTGTGTAATCTGAATTTACCTGAACCAGTTAGTTTAATAGGTTTGAGATTCTTTGTCTTGCAACAAGTAGTCAGGACAATGATTGCTAATAGCAACCTATCATTAGGTACAAATCTCTGTGTTTTCCTTCTGTCTGGTTCCAATGGACTATATGAAATTGAGGTCCCCAGCAAAACCAACCAACCTCCACTAAGTGCATTGGTGCAATAACATATGACTAAGACCAATCATTTGGACATGTTAAAATTAGTATTCATAAATATATGGTTTTCAGAAAGGGACTTTGGGTTCTTCAATAGGAGAAAAAAAGAAATAAAGGGACTTTGGATTTGTTTGTTTCAACTATTTCTTTTTGAAGCTAGGATGCATCACACGATCGATACCTAAAAGATTTTGGGACCTAACATCTAGTTGGAAGACGTTGAAATTAACAAACAGTTTGATGTCTACATATCTTCTCATTTGGGAAAAGCCATGTGTTGACTTGGATATTGTGAGGTGGAGAGCTGCTCGTTGAGTGAGGTAACCGCAAAAGTTATGTTGATTAATTTGATTAGTGTGAGATAAGTTCATTTCGTAATGTGTGAGATTAAATAATAAGTGATCTTGACCAAAGAAGATAGACCATGTTCTTTTCAGCTTCTAAAAGCTGTTTTTCGGCTTTTCTACAGTAACTAGCTTTTAAACGAAATATTTTTTCAAGATAGGGTCTACTAGTTAATTGTAGTGCATACTTTACTGATTTCATTTATATTGGCAAAAACCGCATGTGAGTTTCTGTTATTCTGTAGTCTTTCATACAAACGACCTAAAAGACACAAACCACAGCTAAAAAGGACAGACAGACCCATAATTTTCCGAGAGCTTTCAGCTGATGATATGCATTTGCATGTGAAAAGCATGAGCACGATAATTTATTTCGTCGTAGTTTGTCCAGTCTCACTGCATGGCTCCAATTAGCATGGAGAGAGCAGTGTCATCCAGATCTATGCGTCCCCTAACTAAATATGTTTTGGACATGTAAATATGTTTCCCAGCTCAACAATCCTATGGTCTGTTCTTTTTTGCTACGGTTTGTGGCTTTTGGGCTGTTTGTATGAGAGATTACAGAGTAACAGAAACTCACGTGTGGTTTTTGTCGATATAAATGAAGTCGGTATAGTATGTACTATAATTAACTAGTAGACCATATATTAAAAAGATACTTCGTTTAAAAATTAGTTACTGTAGAAAAAATCGAAAAGCAGTTTTTAGAAGCCGAAAAAAAATAGAGCCTTTGTTCTGGGCCTTTCTAAGCATTGCATTTGGGGCTTGGATGATGGGCCAAAATCGGTCGCTACCGGTGGGGGGTAAAGAGCTCAGTTTACCTCCGATCCTTGCGTCAGCTAACTGCAATACAACATCACACGATTCACACCAATACAACATGGCAATATATAGTGCTATATCCCAGATCATTTGTGCTAATTTCCTTCCATGCAATCTTTTTTGTGCTATGACTCCTCGGTAGCATATCGTTTGCCGCACAGTCAACCCGGTACCGGCTGTGCTCGTCATGCCGGGTGGCCTAAGCATGGCATGCTATGCCAAGCTGGGCCGGTTTTTGGCCCGGTATGGCCTCGTCCGTACTATGTTTGGGCTGGCACGAAAAAACCCGACCCAATTCTCACCTATAGGTCCAGAGGCAGCGCTGTTTGCATATGGAACACCTAAGAAATTAACAATGTGCTTCTAGTGAGTGAGGCAGATAATGATCTTCGCTAAACAAAACGAGTTGGAATATCCAGATATATAGCTAATGTTTTCCCAACTGAAAACGACCTCAGCAGTGTCATCACCTGAGCTAGCTATAGGACATATTTTGCTATTTAATCAGACAAACCACGGTTTCTCTGGAAAATGAACATAAGCTACCATATCACCTGAGCTAAAACTGAATTGGATGCTGTGGACATGTAAATATGTTTCCCAGCTCAACAATCTTGTTTGGTCTGGGCCTCTCTAAACATTGCATTTGGGGCTTTCAACCTAGTCCTCTAAAAACTTAAGCAAAGCCAAGCCCTAGAAAATAATGCTGTGCTTCATGTCTCAGTGGCATCAATGGAGACTAAAGAGTTTGTTAGCCCTGACTTGCAACCTTCATCGGCTGTTGCTAAACTTAGCCAGAGATACCTCAATCAACAATGCAGCATCATTTTCCAAACGAAAATGCAGAGAACAGAGAACATCATTCTGTTGAAAAGAAGCCTTGAGGTCAGTTAACGAGGACAGGTTGGGGCACAGGGCGACCGACTTCTTCTTATTATCGTCCCGGTTTTTTTTTTAACCGACGATTGTGCCTCCTCAAGCCTCAGCCTTAAGCTAACAACATCCCCTTGATATGTACAAACTGGAAGATCTATCTAGCTGCCACAATTACATGGATGGCATCTGTTAATTTTTTCTCGCTCTCATAAAAGCTTCTTCTCTACACTTGCGCTCCCGCTTAAACGCCTCTTGTACTTGCTCTGCACAAGGCCTAATAGGAAGTCAGTGAATATGTGCTCATAGCCTGGCATTTTCCCGTATCCTGCAGGGTTGAAAGTAGAACAATTAGCGAACAGGATGCTGAATAGCAACATAGTGCTTCAGTAACAAATTGCAACTAATTAATGTTCTCCGTTGAGAATGCAATATGCCTTGAGTAAAAAAGGAAAGCAGCTTATGCAATACCACAGATGACAGATGGTAAACTGATGTTTATCTGTACAAATTTAGCTGAAAGAGCTAATGCCTATCTCGATATGAATCATGAAGTCATCCATGTGAATCCCTATTATCCATCATGCTGTCCTTCGTGCTCTACATGTGTTCTACTTTCACCAAGTACAGAAGTACATATACAACTATACTTAGCTGCTATACAGGCAATATGAGCAACTATAACATATATGTCATGTACATATGTCCTGTATAATAGTTGCTCTTACTGCATCTGTATAAGAGCAACTATGCTTAGCTGCTATACAGACAATGGCTATGCTTCGACCATAATCCAATCTAAACCATGCTTAGTCCCGAATCAGGGATAGAATTTTGGCACAACAAGTAGAGTACCAGCAAAGGGAATAGAGGGGGACAAACAAGTCTAGAAGTGTAACTCACCAGGGAAATAGTTGATGTCAATGACATAGTACCGATCCTTTCTTCCATGTTCTCTAATAATATCTATGTTAAACAGTCTAAGGCCCTGAAATTTTTACTATGTCAGGTAAAACAAATCAGTGTTGCATATGGTTAACATGAATGAGGTTTACTCATACCAGTCGACGCCGAAGCTCCCTGCCCAGTTTCTCTAGAAGTGGCTTTGGAGGAAGTTCTGTATGCGACAGCATTAAGTTTTGTTCAGTAACACATATGATTTAACACGAAAATTAGAAAATGGACATCTATTATGAGACTGAACAATTTCAGCACTAGAGATTTTAATAGACTAATAACAAAAATGACAAATAGCTTATTCATCGGAATGTACTATAGTCTATACAGAAGGTCCAATAACCCAAATGCCTCTTCAAGTAAAAGGACTCTTGTGTGCCCATGAAGCAAGCAAGATGCAATAGTTTAAACCAAAAGGGATAGTTAAATTGATCGCACCAGCACAGAAGCCTCACCTGCAATACAAGGGTCAACGTCTGCATCTTCTGCATTATTTGTAGCACAGGAAACTCTTGGGAACCGGAAGATGCCGTCATTGCTTCCCAAGTCATATGCATCAACATCAGGAAGAGAAAACCGGCGGACAACCCGTATTGTTTCACCAACAATGTATACCTTAAATAGGATCCCGCCTGACAGACAACAAAGTCAGATCATGGATTTCCACTTTTTGGTGGGAAGTTTCAGGATAGATCAAACATTTACAAATATATATGGAACGAGCATCAAAAGTTACCATGGTTGACAAACTCCTGGAGAACCAGAGGAGGATCAAGCATTGACAATGATGTCTCCACATATGCAAGAGATAGTTCATGAGATTTCGATGTTCCATCAACCACCAACGGTTTGGCAACTGCATAAAGAGGAGTACTTGTCACATCACAAACATGCCAGGATTTTACCTGTCCTATTTTGAACTAGTTACATGTAATGTATGACGAACAGATAAACATAGAATAAATAGCAAGTTCAAGCTGAAAATAAATGGAGAGCTGAAACTGAAAAACATGTCCTACCAGCCTCACCTGCATCCCATGTCACTAGTAAAAAGTAACAATTTAAACTCCGACTATACAAAGCATTTTCAACATAAGATCAAATAATTTTACATGTCATGGGCTAAACCCCTAAAGAGCTACAAAAGCAATGCAAAAGATTTTTAAATTCCTAATTTCTTTGATAATTACATGTTTGACAAAATATCTAGATTCTCCTGCTTGAAGGATATGTTTTGCATATCGCAACCAAGCACATAAAGCAAATTACAGGAGATGTCAGGAAGCCTAGTTCCCAAAGAAAAGAAACTAATGGACAATTCTGTACATAAATAGCAGATCACCAAAGGCAGGTTCTATCTCTAATAATAATTAAGTGGCAGTTAATAATTTTAGCGCATCTTAACATTAGGTCACATTCAACACAAAACATATAAATTTTCACCAATATAATGTAACTACTCAAAACATAATGTAACTAGTTCGCCCTATGGAAAATCCTAAGCACAGACCTATTTACCATTCAAAAACTTCTGTTCCAACTTGAAGATGTGAATAACTCACCCAAGGCCTAAGGCTGGCATAAGCACGGTAAAATTTGAAATGTATAAATTTTCTAAATGAGTTACAACAGAATGAAAGAACCTTTGAACCATTTTCATTATTTCTTTTTGAAAGGTAATAGACTCGCAATTTGAAGATGTGAATAACTCACCCAAGGGCAAGGTTAGTCCAGCCTTGGCAACTGCAGCTGGTATGGAAGATGGGTCTTTCATGATAACCAGCTGCCGTGGAGTGCAAACCTCACCTGAAATAGTTGAACACAAGAAATAATCAAATGAAAAGCCAGACATTTTCCTAGCAATATGCCATTATTCAGATTGATGTTTTACATTTTTAGCAATGCTAAAAAACTATTTTGAGCCTTCAAGAAATTAGTGCTACCCAACTAGGGGCTACCTTCAGTTGAGCTTGGGCTTTGGCTTAGATTGCTACAGTAACTAGCTTTTAAACTGTGCATTTTTCCAATGCGAGGTCTATAAATAGATTGTAGTAGATATTGTACCGAGTTCAGCTATACTGGCCAAAATTGTATGCAACTGTTTTCTTTTGCATGCTACTCTCATGAACAGCCGAATTCAAAACTATAAGCCAAAAGCCAACGCCACAACCCAAAAGAACCCACCTAGGTATTTGTCTTTAAGGTCCCAAAAATACAAAAATAGTTTCAAATAATTCTACTACCAATTGCAAATATCAATTGAGTTTGTGAGAGCACATCAGCCATTACACAGTTCTTTTATCTATGCTTTCACTGTGATCAAAGGCTCTTTTTTATATCACTATTACTTCGCTACATGGTAATCTGGTGGGTACAGGAGTTGGATCACAAGATATCAAAGGTTAACTTAGGCAAGAATGAACAACAAAAACCTGGAAACCTATATCATAAAACCACTTTGGAAGTATAAGCATGTTAATATTAAATGAATATATACTAAAATTACCATAGCCATTGGACAAGTTCAAATCAGCAACTTCTTGAAGCATCGACTGGCGATTGTGCAAATGTTGGATAGCATTTGGTGGGTCAAGGACAGTAACTTCTGGATGCTCTTCACCATAATCCTTCAAGAGGACGAAAGAGGTCAAGAAGATAAGCAGAACAAAATGCAATAGAGGGGTTCCTGAACATTTAGAATTATCAACATCTAAGGATTGCAATAAGTGTTAAATTTATCGTGAACAGGATTCTCATAAATTATAGTGCTAAGTTGCATCGTTGAAAACAAAAAGAACTATATAAGGAATATGTTTCATGTTAGTAGCTATACAGTATGTAAACTCTGTTGTAAGGTGTAACCATTGCACATCAGAAGGTTTTTGCTTTGGTGTTCAGGGCCTACCTCCAGAACTTGCTGCCACTCCTTGTTAGAAAGCTGCTAAAAAGAAAGCAAAAACTCAATTAGAAACGAAAATCTTAAGGAGCACAGCAGTATATTGACAAAAGTTTGAAACGAGATGCAGAATGCACAATTATTCTTTATAAGATTAAGCAGGTGACTGAAAAGTGCAAGTGGCTGTTTAACAAAACCTAACTAACGTATGGAATATCCGTAACTGCAATGCAATATCAAACATTTGATTTAATACATGTCAAGAAAGACAGGCGACTTACCTTGTGCAAAATAATGTCAAATGGGCCTTGTTCAGAGAGAGGATGAGCCTCATCAATTGATACAAAATTAATGCCCTTCTTCCTGAACAAATACAGTGACGAAAAACTCATCAAATTGACATAAAGAGAACTGGCAAGAGCACAAGCATACTGATTGTAATCACTGGATAAGAAATAGCAGGATTAGTTTAAAAGCAACAAGATGAACTTTCAATTATGTTGGCTAAAAAATGCATTACACCATACTTTAATTACTACTAATAAGGATGTATATTTAGCAAAGTAGCATGGGTAATCCTTTGCAGCTGTACATATTCCATAGAAGGTAAGTACTTAACTGATTTCAGTCAACTCAACAGACAACTTGGGAAATAAAATTGAAAAATTCCCAGATATACCATAAGCTCTACTTAACATTAAGACTTGTTTTTTCAAGGAATACCTGGAATACCACTTAAATCTAATCCAGTAGCTAACATACATTAGAATTTGAAATATGTGGACTGAAATTTAATGAACACAGTGATCTCTCGGCAACAATTAAAGGAGGACCCATCATATTTAGAAGTAAAGCAATGAGTTCACAACAGAATGACAGCAATCAAATGCAGAGAAATTATTTCAAATTGTTATACTTCCTTAAGCAATCATTTCTAGAAGGAAATTATTAGCTCAGTACTTTTTTTCTCTTAAAAATAAGGCTCATTTGAATTTTGTAAAGACTTATCGGTACAACTTCAGCATCTGGATCATTGCTCCTACTTCCTAAGTCCATATGTAATGGATCAAGTTAGCCGATACTAATGACTGCATCTCAGTAACTAGACTTCACTAATCAGTTAATGTCCTTCTTCTCAAAACTTCAGGAAACAGGTCACATGATTTCTCTAGTAGCTGAATGGGTTGAGAGCGGAATGCTAGAAAAAAAAATGAGATAAATGGCAGCTGGTCCATTGATTTAGATAGCAAAATAAACTCTCAACACCTTTCACCCAGAATTAGACAATGACATAAGTACGCTGCTGTTCTAATAGAGATAAAAAAATAATAATATTAATACATTATACATAAATACAGGAATAGGACCTGTACCCCAGCATTCCAGCTCCAGGTTCACTACACAATCATTAAACAACATAAACAAAATATTTTTTTATTGAGAATCAATCACCCTAATCATTGTTATAAATAGCATTCTACGGTGCTACATTGCTACGGTAGTGCACAGGTGGTCTTGGCCACTACACGCTAGCGGGCCTGTTCTTTTTGGCTGCGGCTTGTGGCTTTTGGCTGCGGCTTGTGACTTTTGGACTGTTTGTGTGAGATATTACAGAGTAACAGAAACTCGTGTACGGTTTTTAGCGATATAAATGAAATCAACAAAGTATGTACTACAATTAACTAGTAAACCCTATCTTGAAAAGATACTTTGTTTAAAGAGCTAGTTACTGTAGAAAAGCCAAAAAGCAGCTTTTAGAAGCTGAAAAGAACAGGGCCAGCAGCTGCTGTAACATCTTTGTATAACTGTAGCACCTTCGCGGCCTGCTAAAGGCGCTATAGTGTGTAGTACATAGCAGCAGTTCAATATAAATAAACGTTAAGGTTCATACAGGCCATGTATTGCATATTCTAACCATCTTCCAATTTAAATTATTTCTCCAAGACTTGACATACACGCCAACAGTACTAACAAAACACAAACAATTAGCATGCTCGGGTTCTCCGCATTGGCAACAAAGAATTAATGAATAAGATGGTTGCAAATCATCTTCAATGGAACTAGAAAATTGACTAATGAAAGTAATAGATGGCCTTTGTGTTCTGGATGTTTTACTACAGACTTTATTGATAGTAACTTCATATTTTTCACAAACATAGCAAAGCATACTGTGCCAGTTAAATCACCGACATATGTTACCTTCTGTAAGAACACTTCACTGCTACGCTACTGCTACACGTTATCTAAATGACGACCCTATATTTAAATTTCCTATAGGCCAAAAAGTGACAACATTAGCATCCAACCTGTTGCTTCCTCTTTTCAAGTCCATGAGGTTACACATTATGATTGCAAAAAACAAAGGAGTGGACACCGCCATCAAGGGTTTCTAGTTAGGTCATATCACATACCTCATCATTTTAAAAAATTTAAAAATAGGGTTCTGCACATTATCCTTCCTTTAGATAGCAAAATAAACTTAAACTCAATACCTGTCAATGGGGACAACGTTGCAGTTATGTACTAGCTAGGACAAACAAAACCAAGTACTCAACTATGATAGCTGAAATGGGGAACAAACCTCTGAATTGTGTCCATGGTTCTACTAAAGCAAGCAAATCTTCTAGACTAATACTCTATTTTCTTTACAAAATCATAAGTTTGTGCATAGCACTGGGAATAACTTGAACCTTGCAGCAAAATATCCAACTTCAAGCTCGTTTCAGAAATTAAGACTAAGTGGAAAGCATTGAAGAGAATCGCACACTATCACTTCAACGATCAACACATGGTTCTACAAAAAAGTATTGAAGAGAAAAAGGCATTTTATAGGTTACTTGAAACAGCTTAAGCTTTTAAATGGAAACAAATTACTAAATTCACCTGAGAACATTTGACTAGAAAAAACCAAAGAACCTTACAATAAATATAGAACAATAAACATCACGGCTCAGTTTCTGAAAATCGTGAACCAGGCAATAAACTATACTAACTATGCTGGAAAAAATAACAAAAATGTCCAGTTCCATTTTCTTTCCTCCATTCTTTGTTGACACAGCACGTATCAACTCTTAGTCAAGTCAACATATCCATACTTTAATTATTCAGCGTGAAGCTTAATTCAAGGAAATGATTAGACTTTGGTGAACAATCTGAAAGAATTTCTTTCATAAGTGGTCATTTTAAAGACCTATGGCATGTGATGCGTTTATCCACAAGAATATTCCAATCTCAGAATCTCAGATATCATCCAAGGGCGATTTGCGTATGAAAATACCCAGATCACCAAGTTGGCACAGTGATAAGCTATCATAAATAGTCAACACAACATAACGTTGCGATGGCTACTGATTACTGGAGGCCATAATTAACACGCATACGGCATACCTCCCAGTTTCCTTCCAAAAGTAGTAAAATAATAAGACCAATTGTAGCTACAACATCTCATGCAGAAGCCACTCTCACTATCCACTTAACTACCACAATCATAAATAAAACTCCAATTCGATCACTGCTTACTGATCCGGCGAGTAACAGTGATTAAATTCCATCCAATTCCACCCAGGACCATACAAATCAGTTCATTTTCTAATCAAATCACTTCCCTACTTCTTGCCTCCTGAATCAGAATTCTCTCTTCCTTGAAGAAATCAGAAATGGGCCAGGGAAGAGCACAATCTGATCATGATTCGATCACCAATGCACATCCGAGGTTCAAAGACAACTCTTCTGCCGAGACCCACCCCCATTTCTCCTTGGTTCAGAATAAACAAAAATCCCATCTTTTTCATCTCCCTCAAATCAAATCACTCACCACACGCCTCCTCAGAGAACCACAGAAAATATTCCAGCTTTGGCGCGGGATCAGAAGACTATTAATTTAATTTTACCTGGCGAGCGCGAGCAGCTTGGGCTGCAGGAAGCTCTTCACCTTCTTCTTGGTGAGCGCATACCCACCAGCCGCTGCCCCGACGAGGCGGCGGCCGGCGGGGCTGCGCCACAGGCGACAGCGGCGCCGCTGCCGCAGCCGTCTCCTCCTCCTCGTCCGACACCTCCTCGTGCAACCTCATCCCCGCAAACCCTAACCCTAACCGCCCACGAATGGCGATTAAATGGCCCAAAAATACCTCGAAAAATCGGCAAAAAACCTGGGAAAATTTGGGGCGATTGCGGGTGAGGAATTCGAGGTGGGAAAGGTTTCGGAAGGGGATTTAGGATTGCTTTGAACCATTTTCATTATTTCTTTTTGAAAGGTAATAGACTCGCAATTTGAAGATGTGAATAACTCACCCAAGGGCAAGGTTAGTCCAGCCTTGGCAACTGCAGCTGGTATGGAAGATGGGTCTTTCATGATAACCAGCTGCCGTGGAGTGCAAACCTCACCTGAAATAGTTGAACACAAGAAATAATCAAATGAAAAGCCAGACATTTTCCTAGCAATATGCCATTATTCAGATTGATGTTTTACATTTTTAGCAATGCTAAAAAACTATTTTGAGCCTTCAAGAAATTAGTGCTACCCAACTAGGGGCTACCTTCAGTTGAGCTTGGGCTTTGGCTTAGATTGCTACAGTAACTAGCTTTTAAACTGTGCATTTTTCCAATGCGAGGTCTATAAATAGATTGTAGTAGATATTGTACCGAGTTCAGCTATACTGGCCAAAATTGTATGCAACTGTTTTCTTTTGCATGCTACTCTCGCGAACAGCCAGAATTCAAAAACTATAAGCCAAAAGCCAACGCCACAACCCAAAAGAACCCACCTAGGTATTTGTCTTTAAGGTCCCAAAAATACAAAAATAGTTTCAAATAATTCTACTACCAATTGCAAATATCAATTGAGTTTGTGAGAGCACATCAGCCATTACACAGTTCTTTTATCTATGCTTTCACTGTGATCAAAGGCTCTTTTTTATATCACTATTACTTCGCTACATGGTAATCTGGTGGGTACAGGAGTTGGATCACAAGATATCAAAGGTTAACTTAGGCAAGAATGAACAACAAAAACCTGGAAACCTATATCATAAAACCACTTTGGAAGTATAAGCATGTTAATATTAAATGAATATATACTAAAATTACCATAGCCATTGGACAAGTTCAAATCAGCAACTTCTTGAAGCATCGACTGGCGATTGTGCAAATGTTGGATAGCATTTGGTGGGTCAAGGACAGTAACTTCTGGATGCTCTTCACCATAATCCTTCAAGAGGACGAAAGAGGTCAAGAAGATAAGCAGAACAAAATGCAATAGAGGGGTTCCTGAACATTTAGAATTATCAACATCTAAGGATTGCAATAAGTGTTAAATTTATCGTGAACAGGATTCTCATAAATTATAGTGCTAAGTTGCATCGTTGAAAACAAAAAGAACTATATAAGGAATATGTTTCATGTTAGTAGCTATACAGTATGTAAACTCTGTTGTAAGGTGTAACCATTGCACATCAGAAGGTTTTTGCTTTGGTGTTCAGGGCCTACCTCCAGAACTTGCTGCCACTCCTTGTTAGAAAGCTGCTAAAAAGAAAGCAAAAAACTCAATTAGAAACGAAAATCTTAAGGAGCACAGCAGTATATTGACAAAAGTTTCGAAAACGAGATGCAGAATGCACAATTATTCTTTTATAAGATTAAGCAGGTGACTGAAAAGTGCAAGTGGCTGTTTAACAAAACCTAACTAACGTATGGAATATCCGTAACTGCAATGCAATATCAAACATTTGATTTAATACATGTCAAGAAAGACAGGCGACTTACCTTGTGCAAAATAATGTCAAATGGGCCTTGTTCAGAGAGAGGATGAGCCTCATCAATTGATACAAAATTAATGCCCTTCTTCCTGAACAAATACAGTGACGAAAAACTCATCAAATTGACATAAAGAGAACTGGCAAGAGCACAAGCATACTGATTGTAATCACTGGATAAGAAATAGCAGGATTAGTTTAAAAGCAACAAGATGAACTTTCAATTATGTTGGCTAAAAAATGCATTACACCATACTTTAATTACTACTAATAAGGATGTATATTTAGCAAAGTAGCATGGGTAATCCCTTTGCAGCTGTACATATTCCATAGAAGGTAAGTACTTAACTGATTTCAGTCAACTCAACAGACAACTTGGGAAATAAAATTGAAAAATTCCCAGATATACCATAAGCTCTACTTAACATTAAGACTTGTTTTTTCAAGGAATACCTGGAATACCACTTAAATCTAATCCAGTAGCTAACATACATTAGAATTTGAAATATGTGGACTGAAATTTAATGAACACAGTGATCTCTACGGCAACAATTAAAGGAGGACCCATCATATTTAGAAGTAAAGCAATGAGTTCACAACAGAATGACAGCAATCAAATGCAGAGAAATTATTTCAAATTGTTATACTTCCTTAAGCAATCATTTCTAGAAGGAAATTATTAGCTCAGTACTTTTTTTCTCTTAAAAATAAGGCTCATTTGAATTTTGTAAAGACTTATCGGTACAACTTCAGCATCTGGATCATTGCTCCTACTTCCTAAGTCCATATGTAATGGATCAAGTTAGCCGATACTAATGACTGCATCTCAGTAACTAGACTTCACTAATCAGTTAATGTCCTTCTTCTCAAAACTTCAGGAAACAGGTCACATGATTTCTCTAGTAGCTGAATGGGTTGAGAGCGGAATGCTAGAAAAAAAAATGAGATAAATGGCAGCTGGTCCATTGATTTAGATAGCAAAATAAACTCTCAACACCTTTCACCCAGAATTAGACAATGACATAAGTACGCTGCTGTTCTAATAGAGATAAAAAAATAATAATATTAATACATTATACATAAATACAGGAATAGGACCTGTACCCCAGCATTCCAGCTCCAGGTTCACTACACAATCATTAAACAACATAAACAAAATATTTTTTTATTGAGAATCAATCACCCTAATCATTGTTATAAATAGCATTCTACGGTGCTACATTGCTACGGTAGTGCACAGGTGGTCTTGGCCACTACACGCTAGCGGGCCTGTTCTTTTGGCTGCGGCTTGTGGCTTTTGGCTGCGACTTGTGACTTTTGGACTGTTTGTGTGAGATATTACAGAGTAATGAAACTCGTGTACGGTTTTTAGCGATATAAATGAAATCAACAAAGTATGTACTACAATTAACTAGTAAACCCTATCTTGAAAAGATACTTTGTTTAAAGAGCTAGTTCTTGTAGAAAAGCCAAAAGCAGCTTTTAGAAGCTGAAAAGAACAGGGCCAGCAGCTGCTGTAACATCTTTGTATAACTGTAGCACCTTCGCGGCCTGCTAAAGGCGCTATAGTGTGTAGTACATAGCAGCAGTTCAATATAAATAAACGTTAAGGTTCATACAGGCCATGTATTGCATATTCTAACCATCTTCCAATTTAAATTATTTCTCCAAGACTTGACATACACGCCAACAGTACTAACAAAACACAAACAATTAGCATGCTCGGGTTCTCCGCATTGGCAACAAAGAATTAATGAATAAGATGGTTGCAAATCATCTTCAATGGAACTAGAAAATTGACTAATGAAAGTAATAGATGGCCTTTGTGTTCTGGATGTTTTACTACAGACTTTATTGATAGTAACTTCATATTTTCACAAACATAGCAAAGCATACTGTGCCAGTTAAATCACCGACATATGTTACCTTCTGTAAGAACACTTCACTGCTACGCTACTGCTACGTTATCTAAATGACGACCCTATATTTAAATTTCCTATAGGCCAAAAAGTGACAACATTAGCATCCAACCTGTTGCTTCCTCTTTTCAAGTCCATGAGGTTACACATTATGATTGCAAAAAACAAAGGAGTGGACACCGCCATCAAGGGTTTCTAGTTAGGTCATATCACATACCTCATCATTTTAAAAAAATTTAAAAAATAGGGTTCTGCACATTATCCCTTCCTTTAGATAGCAAAATAAACTTAAACTCAATACCTGTCAATGGGGACAACGTTGCAGTTATGTACTAGCTAGGACAAACAAAACCAAGTACTCAACTATGATAGCTGAAATGGGGAACAAACCTCTGAATTGTGTCCATGGTTCTACTAAAGCAAGCAAATCTTCTAGACTAATACTCTATTTTCTTTACAAAATCATAAGTTTGTGCATAGCACTGGGAATAACTTGAACCTTGCAGCAAAATATCCAACTTCAAGCTCGTTTCAGAAATTAAGACTAAGTGGAAAGCATTGAAGAGAATCGCACACTATCACTTCAACGATCAACACATGGTTCTACAAAAAAGTATTGAAGAGAAAAAGGCATTTTATAGGTTACTTGAAACAGCTTAAGCTTTTAAATGGAAACAAATTACTAAATTCACCTGAGAACATTTGACTAGAAAAAACCAAAGAACCTTACAATAAATATAGAACAATAAACATCACGGCTCAGTTTCTGAAAATCGTGAACCAGGCAATAAACTATACTAACTATGCTGGAAAAATAACAAAATGTCCAGTTCCATTTTCTTTCCTCCATTCTTTGTTGACACAGCACGTATCAACTCTTAGTCAAGTCAACATATCCATACTTTAATTATTCAGCGTGAAGCTTAATTCAAGGAAATGATTAGACTTTGGTGAACAATCTGAAAGAATTTCTTTCATAAGTGGTCATTTTAAAGACCTATGGCATGTGATGCGTTTATCCACAAGAATATTCCAATCTCAGAATCTCAGATATCATCCAAGGGCGATTTGCGTATGAAAATACCCAGATCACCAAGTTGGCACAGTGATAAGCTATCATAAATAGTCAACACAACATAACGTTGCGATGGCTACTGATTACTGGAGGCCATAATTAACACGCATACGGCATACCTCCCAGTTTCCTTCCAAAAGTAGTAAAATAATAAGACCAATTGTAGCTACAACATCTCATGCAGAAGCCACTCACTATCCACTTAACTACCACAATCATAAATAAAACTCCAATTCGATCACTGCTTACTGATCCGGCGAGTAACAGTGATTAAATTCCATCCAATTCCACCCAGGACCATACAAATCAGTTCATTTTCTAATCAAATCACTTCCCTACTTCTTGCCTCCTGAATCAGAATTCTCTTCCTTGAAGAAATCAGAAATGGGCCAGGAAGAGCACAATCTGATCATGATTCGATCACCAATGCACATCCGAGGTTCAAAGACAACTCTTCTGCCGAGACCCACCCCATTTCTCCTTGGTTCAGAATAAACAAAATCCCATCTTTTCATCTCCTCAAATCAAATCACTCACCACACGCCTCCTCAGAGAACCACAGAAAATATTCCAGCTTTGGCGCGGGATCAGAAGACTATTAATTTAATTTTACCTGGCGAGCGCGAGCAGCTTGGGCTGCAGGAAGCTCTTCACCTTCTTCTTGGTGAGCGCATACCCCACCACCAGCCGCTGCCCCGACGAGGCGGCGGCCGGCGGGGGCTGCGCCACAGGCGACAGCGGCGCCGCTGCCGCAGCCGTCTCCTCCTCCTCGTCCGACACCTCCTCGTGCAACCTCATCCCCGCAAACCCTAACCCTAACCGCCCACGAATGGCGATTAAATGGCCCAAAAAATACCTCGAAAAATCGGCAAAAAAAACCTGGGAAAATTTGGGGGCGATTGCGGGTGAGGAATTCGAGGGTGGGGAAAGGTTTCGGAAGGGGGATTTAGGATTGCTTTGGGGATAAAAATTTTGCAAAGATTTTTTGCATTTTTTTAATTGTTGTGTTTTAATGGCGAGATGAGGTGAGAGGAAGCGAGTGGGGGAGAGAGAGAGAGAGAGAGAGAGAGAGAGGGGGGGAGGAAGCCGAGAGCGGGAGGGTATTTGTAGGCGACGAGGGGGCAGAGGATTCTCTGTGCCACCTCATCTATGTATGTGCTTAATCAGTATTCAGTACTACACTGCAGGGACATAAATTATGTAGACTCTAGTACAACACGACCACGGTCTTATCATTTCGGCTTAAACTTCTAATTTTTGGTTAACTTTTTATTATTCCTAAATCTTGTTTCTTTCTGATTTTTTGATTTTTTTAAGCTTTTTTGCCGGTTCTTTTTTTGTATTCATTTGTACTATCTGTGATAGGCTAACTTATTTTTTATTTTTTTTAAATTTAATTACGCCAAATAATCCACCATCAGCTACAGTGTAATTCTAGCTAGCTACAGTACAATTTCAGTCATAAACCAACTTATTTCAACCCAACCAAGCGGCACCTAGCTAGATAATACAATGACAATCAATACTGCAATTAGATTCAGTAGGTCGTCCAGGTGAAAATTCGCATGCACTCTCAGTACAGGGATATGCACCGGTTTTCTTTTAGATTTAAAGTTGACATATACTTGCACTGTCTACAGTAACTAGTTTTTAAACGGTGTATTTTTTTAAGACGGGTCAATAGAAAAATAGTAGTAAAAAGTGTATCAAGTTTAACTAGACCGACCAAAATCATATACAACTATTTTTTTTCTACGTATTGTCTCTCTCGAATAGCCAGAATTTAAATATTTAAATCATAACTCTAAAAAAAACTCACCCATAACTTATGTAGTATAACAAGACCGGAGCATCCTACATTTATATTTAGTAGGTTGATGCCGTGCAGGTGGAAAAAAGGAGACCAAAAAAGGTTGCTTAATTAGCAAGAGAATACCATAAGCGATTAAAGTTATGCTTTTTTTTGTACACCAGTATATTCCTCAAGTATTTATGGGGATTGCAACGACACGATGACGCAAGAATCTTCTTGGCATATTTTTTTTCTCTCTTGCAGAAATCAAGCTATTGAATTATGCATGCAGTGCATGCATTGTGAGCTACTCTATAATGAACATATAATTTTTGTCTTTGATTCATCATGAGGTGCAAACATATAATTTTTGTACTTTTATTCTGCAGATTTGTTCCAATTTTTATTTTTTTTAGTTTTATTTTGCTTTAATCCCCTGATTTTCAAATGCATTTGAGCACAATTGATATTCAAATTCATAACTAATTAGTTAGAGACACGTGCATTGCAACGGAGTCATAAAAATGGTAAGACGGAACTTACTGCTTGGCCAATTTCACACATCAAACATTGGAGAGCAAACGCAGAGAGAGAAGGATGGCAAGAATGCGCGAGGAGATGAGGAAAGTGGAGGGAGTGGGCGGTTGTATCCTGAGAGACAGAGGAGGAGAGAGACGAATGGTCTAGATCAAATCAGATGGCTGTAGAGAGGGGAGAGGAGAACGCACCGACGACCACCAACTCCTCTTTATATAATAGTAGATATTCTGTGTGTTCTAAACGTGTTAAAAAGTCGTATTACCCAAAAACCCATTTACATAGAATCAGCTAACAAAACTCGTGATCGAATCAACCATTAAAAGTGTTAAGGTTTTTTTTCTCCAAATTACCCTCTCTTTTTTCTGCAGTATCATCAGTTAGATGATTTTGAGGAGAAAGGTCAACTCAAACTTGAATTAAACTCGGTGATTTCCTACCAGTAATTGGTTTGCCTGGCAGAATTTGTTTTTTTTTTCTCTGAACCTTTGCTTGTTACTGTAAAACAAATAGTCCACTGAATTGAACGGTGGTGGATGAAGGCGCACAAGATCCTCTTCACAAAAAAAAACAAGCGACAAAAACAAATAGCCTCCCTCCCTCACATGCGGCAGGTGGTCAACGCGGTTGGAGGAGGGCCCACTCACCAGCGGCCGTCGCCTTCGGGTGCATGTCTGAAAATATCTTCTGTGGCATCCATTTATGCAATGTGATCCACATTTCTGCGAGCTGAGAATAACTTAGCATGGACATGGATTCTTGCAACTAGCTAGTGGCGCAATAATACTGCAGATCGATGGTTACAGACACAAGTGAGGGTCGAATCGGATCCGTTTAACAGGGAGAGGAAATAAGATGCATGGTTAGAGCTGGGACTTGGGCCGTACCGTGTCGGCACGGTTCAAGTTTATCGTGTTTCGTGCCGCTTCGTGCCGTGTCGGCTCGGTCCAGTCATCTCATCGTGCCGTACCGTGCCGGCCCGCGGCGTCTTCGGTCAGGCCCAAGCACGGCCCAAAGCCCACCGTGCCAGCGTTCGTGCCGTGCCAGTCCAAGCCCAGCCCGAAATTACTATACGCAAAGGCGGTGACGACGATCGGCATCTTTCTTTCTCTCGTACCCGTCTCGTTTAAAACTAGTTGAAATAATTGAATTAATTGCATAAAAATATGGGCACGCAATAACATAAATATTTCGGGAAAAAGTGGAATTTCTTTGATATTTTAGAAATACAATGTTACTGCCTCGTTAAAAACCTTACGCCCCAGAGTGGGGTTTCCCGAGTAAGGAAAAGAGTACAGAACAACATATGTATATACTAACTATTACAAGATGCATAGATAATATCTACTCGGCAATGTCTAGGTCAAGATACGCTGTGACGATTTGGGGTCCTCCAGTTGATGTTGTTCCTGCTCTTTGGCTAATTCCCAGTCTTTGGCACATGTGATTGCCTCCACCATCTTTGGCGTAAGGGATGATCTTCTCTCTTCTATTATTCTCCCTACCGTACTGAATGTCGCTTCTGAAGAGACGGTGGACACTGGCACCAAGAGAACATCTCGTGCAAAATATGATAACACAGGAAAGATCCGCTTGTTGTTCTTCCACCACTCGAGCAAGTCTATCTTGCCTCCATCAGTAAGATCAAGATCAATGTTTGCAAAATCATGCTCCAAATAGTGGTTCAACTCCGAGACAGAATTCCACTTGGAGGGCGCCTGAGATTGGGAGGACGAAGAAGTAGACTTGCCCTTTAGCTTCTTCCACAAGTGTGATGCCATGCTTGTCTTTCCATGTTGCGCTGCTGTGAGGCCTCCGATCTTCCGCTACCAAACTTATCATGATACAAACGAAAAACACGAAAAAGCTCCTCTTTCACATGTGCGAAAGCTTCAATAATCTAGGCCAAGACATTCACCTATCCCTCCATACCTATCTCAAACCTCGCCAACTTTTTGTAGGATCAAAATAATAGCAAAACAATATATGTGAAAGAGAACCAAAATATTTAATAAATTTTTCTTCCATTGCAACGACGGCATGACTTAAAAGAGCATCGTCCTAGATTTAGCAATTCTATCTCGCAATTAACCAAATAAACTCTATAACTAAGTAAGAGGTAGGATAATAAATACCGATAAAACCTTTGTTGCTTTATAAAAGGTTTTAAAACTCTCGAAAATGATTAGCAATCTGCCAATCTGTATTAGTAACTACCAATTCATTATTTTGAGAATTGACATTGACAAAAACGGATATGACATTTTCGTAGCCTTGTAACTTTTTTAACATAATATATGTTGAGTTCCACCTCACCTTCATGTCAAGACCAAATTTTCTTGGTTCTTTACCATTAGCTGCCAAGAATCCGAAGTCGGCTATCACTTGTGGAGAACTTGTGAGGTAACGAATAGCATCACGGATACTGTGCAAATATGGACCAATTACTTGCATACCATCTTGAACAACAAGATTCAAGATGTGGCATACACATCTCTGGTGGAGGACATAACCACCAATATATGTTTGTAATTTTGGGGTGAGGATGTTCATAGCGGTTGTGTTTGCTGATGTGTTATCAAGAGTTATAGAAGTAATTTTATTATCTATCTTAAAATCGATATCCAAGATTCGTCAAAGTCTTTCTCCTCTTTGCTTAAGTGTTGAAATATTTAATTTGGCTTGATTTTTGGTATTTTCTTCTTCCTTATTGATATTGTTGTGATCCATGATGAGTAAGAGGTAGAAAATGAGTCTAGTTGATCAATTTTCATTCATCTAGATTACTCATATATAAAGATTCGAGTTCAAAGCTGGTTTTTCTTGCTCTTGGTTCAAATTTGGGTTTTCGTGATCGAGATAGTTTTATCATGAATCTATGCCTAGATTAGCTTGCTATGACATGTAGTAGAAGATTTGGATAATCCTCTTGATTAGAAATTTTTCGAGCAAGAGCGAATTTGGATTTTAGGATTTTTGGTGTTTTTAAGTCCCACATTTAAATTTCTTGTATGTAGTGAACCTGAGTCGAAGAACTTTATGATTCTTAATTGGTTTAGCTTCCTATGCCTTGAGCAAGTCTTACACAAAATTTGTGGATGTTTGGATGAGATTTGATTAAGTTCTTGATAATTGAGTTTTAACCCGAGATGTTTTTAAATCTCGAAACAAGGGACCGATCAAACTGGCCTTAGACCTATAGTCAGACTGGTGGATCGGTCAAACCGATGTTTGACCAGCGATCAGATCAGTTAGGCTCAACTAGACTGGTTTTAAGCTTTCGGACAGATCGACCCAACGATGATCACCGCCATGGATCCTACACTTATTAATGCCCCTAGTGATCTTAGGGCATGTTCTTTTCGGCTGCGGCTTTTGGTTGAAATTTTTGAATTTTGATTGTTTACGGTACAGATTACGGAGAGACAGATATTCACTTGCGATGTTAGCTGGTACAAGTGTTGGGTTTTTAACGCGTAGATCGTTTAACTTATAGACCCCGTCTTAAGAATATAGTTCGTTTGAAAGTTAAGTACTATAGTAAAAACTAAAAATCATTAGTTTATGAGGTAAAGAACAGGGCCTTAGCGCACATGCTCAAGACCGTGTAGGTCCAGAACGAAGGAATGGAGGTCCTCACGGTCGGAGGTGCTGGTGCGCGCGCGACCACTCGCCGCAATTATAACACCGCCACTAGTGGAAAATCCTAGGATGGAATAATCCTAGCCCTCCACGTGGGACGAGCGTAGCTTCATCATGATAAGAATATCGATCGTCATTTAACACGTGCAGATACGTCTGGAGATATGGCACGTACGCATGCACGGATCGAAGGTAGATACGGCGTTGATTGCTTGGTTGCTAAGGATATCGACTCATGCACCCATGGACTCTATGCGCTGCTAACTGGTGGGGTTTGCTTTTCATTTGATAATTAAGCCTAGCCTTGCTTCTAGTGCCTCCTTATCCATTTTGGATCCAAATTAGGCTATTTCTTATTGCTTTTGTTGCTCCTTCGTGATGCTGATCAGTTGCATTCTTCAAAACAGGAAGGAAAAAAATTGAAGATACGCTAGCTGAATACCCGTGCATTTCTACGGATTAAGAAATCATATTACCTGATAGATGGAACTATCGTCGCTAGGCTTGCTTGCACCGTGCCATTGTCTCCGTTAGGGCATGCGGCTGAGCTATGTGGGGTTCACGCCACCTCCGTTCCTATCGTCGGCCACGCTCTCATCTCTTATCATCATGTCGAGACTGAGTCATGTTTGTATTAACTTCTAAAAGCTGTTTTTCTACATTAAATAGCTTTTCGACAGTGTCTAGCTTTTAAACGGAGTGGTTTTTAAAGGCAAGGTCTATTAATCGATTGTAGTACACACTATAGTGATTTCATTTATATCGGTCAAAATAACACGTGAGTGTCTCTCTCTACAAGGTTCTCTACAAGTTGTTACTATTCATCAGCCAAAGCTAAAAGCCATCAGCAAAAGTCAATATAAACGCCTCCTAACTATGCTACATGTCCTTCATAAACATTCTCGACCTATGCCGTGCCCTCGGCTCCAGCACCAGACCTAATAAGGTCCACTACAACCCACCGTGCGGCAGCCCGGATGCAAGGTCAAAGGTAGGGGGTGCAATCGGAGTGGATACAAGTCCTTCATAGACATTCTCGACCTATATCCTATTCAGTATTTTTTCTCAGAGTCGGAGTTGGACATGGATGATACTGGATGCCCATTTCTCCATGTTGTACTCGTTTCACAAGCCTTCGGACGGTCAGTTGGACGGAAATTATGTGCTTCTTTTGCACCGCTACATAGGTCATTGGACAATAGGGTACAATCAAAGTGAATATGGAAAGACTAATTGTCGAGATATCGAAAGAAAAGTACATAGTATTCTCCACCTGTTTAAATGTGGCAATACATCTTATATATTATCTTGTTACTAAGTGAAGTCACAACAGACTTCCTCATATCACTTGACATATGAATATATACGGACGGATGTCACCTACCCCGTATCCTATTCTATAGGTCTCAGTCCAAAAACTCCAAAAAGACGTCCTCTGAAAAAATAGCTATCAGCAACCATGCATAAGCTAGTATTACCACTTCAGCCGGTCATACCCTGGCACCCTTGCTGGTATAACCATCAGCTTGAGTCAGTAGTAACTCAAAATGTAATTTTTTAAAATCAATCTCAAACAACAAAAGCAAGGTATAAGTAATATCAAATACTCATAATTCTTATGAAGCTGCCATCACATAGTCTTAAAAACCATAAACATCCTTGTCACTCATGCGAAAATATGAAGCCAAAAGGAAAGCAAACAATTAGCCTACTATATATCTGTGTTGAAAATGTTAACCATGTAAGTCACGCATCCACTCAAGCATGGTCTATGGCTGGTTGCCGTGTATTTCAGCACTACTGCTTTGCTTGCACATCACTTGGATTTACATATATGTATGGACTATTTGCCATTTGTCCTTTTGAAGAGAATGTTAGTTTGTAGATATTTATCGCATGAATCATGAATTAATGGAAGTCTTGCATAGTTGCAGTTGATGGGAGTTAAAACTATAGGCTTAATTTGGAACCTAAAGGCATCAAATGGTTATGCATGGTTATATGTATATATGTATATACATGTATATACATATATACATGTATATACATACATATACATGTATATACATGTATATACATATACATGTATATACATATACATGTATATACATATATATATACATATATATATATATATACAATATATACATACATATATATATATACATACATATATATATACATACATACATAAATATATACATATACATACATATACATACATACATACATACATATATACATATACATACATATACATACATACATACATATACATACATATACATACATATACATACATACATACATACATATATGTATACATATACATACATACATATATGATACATACATATATGTATACATACATATACACATACATATACACATACATATACATATACATATACATATACATATACATATACATATACATATACATATACATATAGGGAACGTTTACTGTGCACTCTTGCACTCACGGTCGATCCGGCCGTGCGTTTGCGCAGGGACGCGCCAGATCTAGGCGGAAGGCCACCTCACGCGTGTGTCGTCCGATCGGTGTCGGACCGCCCACATCCTTGCGGGCGCCAGTGCAAAAAAACCCCGCCCATTTGGTCCCCCATGGGCCCGCTCTTGAAATGCCCACTCCCAACCCTAAATTCCCCATTCCTCCCTCCAATGGCGATGGTGACGGCGGCTTCATAGCCCTCTGTCGGTGTGGCGCTCCACCGGCTCCTCTCCTACAATGGCGATGGTGGCTTCGTAGCCGTCCGATGGCGCGGCGCTCCACCGGCTCCACCTCCCCTCCGACGGCGCTCCACCACCCTACCTAGCGGCTTCCTTCTCCGACAACAATGGCGGCTCCTCCCTCTCTTACGGCGACGGTGGCTCCACCTCCCCTCCGTGCCGCTCGCCCGAGTGTGTCCTCTCCCCGACGGAGCCCAACGAGGAAGCACCCGACACATTTTCAGGTAAATCTCAGGTCTTTGTCGAATTGTACACACACACGTGTATGTATGTATGTATATATATATATATATATATATATATATATATATATATACCCAATTAAGTGGAATCGCCAACTTATATCACAACAAATCATGGATCCGCAACTGCTTTCGACATTTTTCCCTCTCTATTTTCTCCTTTGGAAATCAAGGAGCTGCTGGCAGCTGGAGTTGCAGCTGCAGCTTTCACATAATGACTGGAATAATCTAGCCGAAAGATACATATAAAATCTGGTTATGTTGCATGATGTAGCCAGCATGCACGCACGAGAGCGATGAGGTTTTTGGGTGGAGCAAGGAAGCAACGCAAGCCTCTCATTACCTTAATTTCCAAGAGGTCAACTTCAATAGTATCAACTTCTTGCTTGCACCACATGAAATCTTTAGACTATCTATACACTATCAAATGAGTTGACCTGTGGTGAGTGGTGATTCTCAATATGGGTTGACTTAACTCGGAATCTAAACTGTGATTTTTCAACTCCTTTCTTGAGAGAAAAAGGTATGAATTGAACAGCTCCATCTTAGTTTGATATTCGACCACATTTCATTTATGGAGACAGAATAATCGAGGGCGAGAACACGAACGATGAAATTCTTTACACCCAGGGGCGGAACTAGGTCTCGGGCTATATATAGGCTATAGCCCGAGACCCAGCAATACTACTAGTACTAGCCCTTTTAGTATATACTTAGCAATATATTTACTATAACAGCCCAGCCCGAGGCAGCCCAAACAACAAATTGGCCCACCAAAGTAGAGTCCACAGCCCATCCAAGTCAACAGCCTAGCCCATTCATGAGACATCCACCAAGACCAAATGAAAAAAATCCTGATCCCCAACCCCCAGCCGCCCAAATCCGCCCAAATAAGATCTGAGGTAGCCACCACCGCCCGGTCCCTGATCCAGCGATCTGGCCGCTTCCTGCGCCGCTGCGTGCGCCCCCACCACCAGCCGCCACCTCGCCTGCGCCGCTACACGCGCCCCCCACCGCCGGCCGCCATCTTTGCCTGTGAAACGCATGTCCGTGGTTTGCTAGCCATCGCCCTACGGCCTCCACGGTTCCATGGATGTGCCTCCATGGCTCCGCCCTCCGGCCTCCACCCTCGCCCTCGTCACGCAGCGTTAGCGACGCTGCGACCCGCCGCCCCCTTGTGGACCTACGCAGCTGTGCCTCCGTGGCTCCGGCCTCCAGCCTCCGCCCTCGCCCTCGTGGAACCGCAGGAAAGCAGAGCCAAGACGGCGGCGAAGGCGGATCTAGGAAGGCTGAAGCTAAGCTTGCGGACAGGGACGGCAACTCGGTGACGGTGAGAAAAGAGCTCTCGCCTCTCAAGAAGTCAAGAGTGAGTGTGTGAGACGAGTTTGAGAGCAGGAGCAGTCGAGCAGCGAATCTGAGGTGATTAATTGCAAGCAGGAGCAGCGGAGCAGGTAACAATCGGTCGGGCCAAAAATATATTTAATATTTTAGTAGGATTTATTTTTATGCTTCGAAACTAGTATGAATAATCAGCAGGTCTGGCAAAATAACATATATTCAAGAGATGAGGTTGCGCAAGAAACAACTTTCTCGTGCAAGTGGTAAGTTAGTTTATTTCAAATGTAATTTTCATGCTTTTTGAATTTATCTATATGCATAATTTATTTTATTTGTTATGCTATCTTTGTAGATTCTGGTTCTTGTTCTACTATTGATGAGGAAATGGTGGACTAGCCGCATAAGATAGTGAGTAAATTTTCATTTAGGATTTAAGCTACTTGATGTATCTTTATTACGTTACATTTTGTATTGTTTCATATACTTTTTTTATTGCGATTTGTGTTGAAAACTTGAACTCTTCAAGTATATTAATGTGTGTGATCCACTGTTTACACCAGTAGTCAGTTTTGAGCTAAACGGAAATCATTAGTTATTAATGTGTGTGATCCACAAGGCCGCACCTTTGATTCCACGTCGATTCAATTCCTGTCAAGATATGGACGATGTTTTGACTCGGAATCTTATTTATTGTGGCAACTTTTTTTCCTACAGAAAAAGTTGCGAAAATCCGTCTAGAAAATGGTCATGAAAAACTAGGGAGCAAGTGATCGACAGGTATACCGGCCCAAACTAGTTATGGATTCTGGCCCAAATTCCGGCCTAGTGTGCTCCCTGCGCCAGATGAGAGCTGTGAAAACTTTTGATGGATGTCCTGATTTCTCAAGGCAGGTCGGTTCCACATTTCGAAATGCAGATTTATCTCCGTTGCAATGGAGCACTTGGAGAATTCAGAGGAAACAACATCTGACTTGACAAAGGAAGTAAAACACTTGGGTGGTACTTCTATACTTTTCTCAACAGTGATTTGCATAATTTTTAAAACACGATGAATGGTGGATAGATGCTACTTACCTCTTTATTTGCTTTGAGATTAGTGTTACTCTTGTTAGAGAGGAAAGTATAGAAGCACTGCTCTAAACACTTTCGGGCCAAACAAGTACTCACGTACTAGAACTATATAGTACAATGTACGAAGGGTTATTCAACTTGTGCTCGGAGCTAAGAAATTAAAGGCCAGGAATAATCCCCAATAAGGTTCTGGTCCTTTGGAGGTCAGCGATAGGAAAAAATTTTCGAGTGGAAGCGACAGCGAAATCCTAGTCTTTTGGTCATACGTGGAGTGTGGATTTAAGCTACTGGTAAATCCTTTTTTGTCGGAAGTTTTGGAGTTCTATGGAATTGAGCTGGTGAACTTGGCCTAACTCAATCTCCAAACTCAACATCTTTATCTATCTGTGTGAAACGTATCTAAGGATTCCAGAGAACTTGGAGCTCTTCAGATACTACTAAGGATGATGGGAAGAGTTGGAAAAGCGACGACATCACCTGTGAATTGTTCTTTGCGGCTTCATGATGGGAAGGCGAGGGAGTACATTCCAATGTTCTCCAAGTCCTCGTGTTCGTCATGGAAAATTTTTTGGTTTTACATGACGGTCAACAAGGAAGACAACCTTCCTTGTACTATTCATCTCTACTAATGCAAATGGTAGAGGATATGAATCACTCACATTTGTTGCTTTCCGATCAAATTTGTCAAATGCAACCTGCCATTTTAGATGCTTCTGATAGAGAAACATATAACTCCGTTTTCGGTTTAGTAATTAGTAGCTCCATCCATTTGATCTTGTGTGGTTGAAGTTTAATCTACCTCTGTAATGGAAATTCATAGCATCGATTAAATAAGTTTAAATTAAAAACAAGAGCTCGAGCAGCTTTCGTAGCTCAGTTGGTTAGAGCACCCGTTTAGTAAGCGGGAGGTCTTGAGTTCGACTCTCAACGAAAGCAACCAATTTGTTTTCTCTTTCTTTTTTTTCTTTTTTTTTTCTTTAAAAAAACCGTTAGACTGCCAGAAGATACACTCTTGGCGTTGGAGGGCTTCATGTCAATACGTATTTTTAAGAGAGAGAATGTTACCTGCTCATACTTGATTCCAACTGAAACAAATTTGACATAACATTTGGCACATCCAGTTTGAGCATTAACCTTTCCACTGGAATATTGTGCCCATTAAAAAGAAAGAATCATGTAGTGAAAATTACATCGCTGACTTGCTGTACTTTTCTGTAACACAACCAAATTTTGGATACCAGACCATTGCATCCTTTTGAGTCTTCCATTGGAGTGCAAACACAACATGTTCTTGCGAGTACATTCCTATATAACATGTGATCCATCCAGCTCAACTGTTAACTTCCTGCATGTCCAATAGTGCCCTATAAACTTCCTTGTTTCTAAATCGGCTGGAATTTTTTGTTGTTTTGTAACGTCCCTATTTCTGAAGTTGTTAGGTTTTTCTCGCAACTGTCTAGGATACATTGTTAGGTTTTTTGTTTTGTACCCCTGTCACATAATACGGCGGCTTGACACATAATACGGCGGCTTGACAGGGCGGAGCCTACCGTTGTGAAAGTATGGTTTTACCGTTTCCATACCACCTCCCCTTACGCCAACTGTTCGCTCTTCTAGAACGGTATATTTTATCATCCATGTAGATATTTAATCGATTTGAGCAGCCATTAGACCAGATTGACAAGTCAACGCTTGTGGTTGAGCGGTTACTATGTTCTTTACTTAGCATAAGCTTCTAGTCCTTACTTTTCGCTGAGGCAACTTCCACCTACAAACCATTATTTCAATGATCTACGGCATTGCCACCTATCAGGTCTAAGCCTCCTCCCTAGGGTAAGATCACGGAACCGACCATCTAGTGGCTTCCCATGATGCACCTTACCCTAGTACCATTTTTACAATTCTACCGGTAAAGTGCCATGTCACTTAGTAGTATAAAACATTTGTTTTTATATTCTACCATGGTATATTTTATAGTAATTATATTATTACTAAAGCTTGTTAAGGTGAATATGCCCATCAAATTAAACAGAGATTTTTCTGTGGTAGGATATAACTAATATCATATCATTCTAAACATTTATTGTACATAAAATAACAGTGCGTAAATAAGAAAATGAAAATACTTGTACATTATATATATATATATATATATATATATATATATAAAATCAAGCAGAAATGGGACACCATGGTGGCAGAGCACTGTGATTTTAAATACGCCCTCTCTTCAACTGCGCTTGAGTTACCGTGATCGCAACCTTCTACGATCACTCACGCCGTGGTCCAAGCCTTCTCGAGTCCTCACAGCGTGGTCGAAAACTTCACAACGTGGTCGTAGCCTTCTCCGACCACGTCTTGCGAGATCACGATGAAGTCGATACTCGTTAGTTTTTCCTCCTCTTCTCTTTATTTCTTTTCCTCTTTTCGGCGTACTTGGTGCACTTCTGATTACATGACTCCACCCCTTTTTATACCTGAATCTACGACTTCTACTCGGTTTCCGACTACAAGTACGACTAGACTCCGACTACTATACGACTTCGACTTTTGACTTTGGATTCCGATTACAATTCAACTTCGATTACTACCAAAATTTACATACGACTTCTAAACAAGATTATTTCCAACGGTCAAGACATCGGCAATCGATGGTGTGAGTAGCATGCATGCATGGCAGCTAATGCAGATAAGATGACGTCATCCCGGAAACGATGAAGATAATTTGAATTAAAGTAGTTCTATCTATACCTAAAGAGGTTATTTTTGCAAAAAAAATTCACAGTTCCTAATTTATGACACCAAAGAGTCATTCTATATATTTCTAAGCATAACTATTTTTAAAAGGAAGATTTTGAGTGACACACAAGTTTCTTACCCTAATATGGATTTTCGAAGTAACAATTACGAATTCATAAGACATGCAAAGATCATTTTCTTATTTTATTTAGTAAAATAAGATAATAAATTCAATAAGATTTTGTTAACTTCCAGATTTTTTTAATTTTTATTTTATGAAAATGATAGTTAGGAAAACCATATTCATAATACTTAATTTGTATTCAACATAAAAGCAAAATTATAAAGTAGTGAACAATATATTTGTGTTCATTTCATAACTTTAAAAATTTTGAAAAATAATTATTATTTTTAGTAGCATCTCAGGGTAATGTGGGTCATGGGGTGTTACACCAATTTTTGTAAAAAAATTTCCCACGGGTATATTTCTGTATTTTCGAATAATAAAAGGATTATCCGTACAAAAAATTCTCTGTTTGGCAGATAGAGGGAATTTGTGGGGATGCAAATCCCACAAGCTGATCAGAATTTTGAAAATAATTATTATTTGAAATTTTTGTACATATGGCATGGAATATATTATATCAGTGTACATACTTCAGAATATTATATTTTTTGTATTGAAAAGACAATAACCTTAAGAAAGATGTGCACCATATAGGCATAATGAGCTAGCAGAACATGCATTGAAAATAATGATCAATGAATGCTGCGTGTAGTAAACAAGAGTAAAGCCCACCTAAGTACCCATGCTACAAAACTGGGATGATCAGCTTTATTATAATGCATGGGAACAATAGAATGCTTTCTTTTCTGAGCTTTTTAACATGAGGCCTTATATCTTCCTGTGTTTCCATGTATAGGATCCAAACACCTTTTTTGAGGTTTTTTCTTGTGCTTTTTAGTTCCAATATGCATGATTCCAAAGAGCATGGCATTTGTTATATTTGTGCAGATCTAAAAATTAGGTGTTGATAAACATCATTCGGATGTTTTTTTCTAACTATCATCTATATTTATGATCATTGAATTAGAGATCCAACGGCCATGAATTCTCCCCCCATCCCATCCAAAAAAACCTCTCCCTCCTCCAAAAAAAAGGGGCCGTTGGATCTCTAATCCAACGGTCTCAAATATGGATAATTATCAGGAAGAAAATATCCGAATGATGTCTAGACACATCCCTAAAAAAAATTTTCCACGGGTATATTTCTGTATTTTCGAATAAAAAAGGATTATCCGAATAAACCGTAGTTGGAGAATGAAAACTGAACAATGGTGCAGGAGCTTTTACGTCCCCATAGCAGTTGGTCAAGTTGGCCATGTTGGCTATTAATGCAAGCCAACTGACTAAACAATATAATTAGCATAGCATAGCATACATATTTTGGCTATTAATACAAGTCGCAACGAGCCACTAGGTCACTAGGATATGTGACCAAACAAATCGCAATTCACAAATGCAATGTATCTAGCTGGCTCAGAATCAAGTTGTTGGTCATAAGAACCTTAGATGAGGTGCCACAATGTGAAAAACAAATACCACGTTGCCATGTTGGCTGATATGTTTACAACTTACAAGTAGTAGGCAACATGTTGGCTAATATGTTTGTACAAGTAGTGGTGTTTTTTCCACACAATGATGGACACTTTTGAAGCAGGGTTCTGGTGAAGATGAATTGAGCAAGGAGCTAGCTACTAGCTCCTCCCTTTGTTCTCAAGGATAGGAACTAAGGTTTTGCTTTAGCTCTTGGATTAGAAACTTACATACTTGTAGATTGTAAATATACATACTGCTATATGTGCTTATGTTGAGTTTTTAGCGGATTTGGCGCTGTTAATTAGCGATGGTATTTACAAAACTAGCCGTATGCTCAGCGTATCTGCAGAAATAGCGTTCATGAAATTTTATGAACAGATTCCTGACACAACGTTCTTCATTGTGTATTTTTTTTACAAATTATCCCCTCTGAATATTGCTCGCGAATTCGTACGATTTCAATAATTGTAGGAATTGTTACATATAGCAAATGAGCTCTAAAAATTATAAAATTTTATATGGAGCCTCCCAACACAGTTGACCTAATTGTGTATGTTTTTAGGAATTTTATGTGCTCTGAATTTGCCATGCTAATTTGTGATAATTTAATCGTAATTAGTGATATGCGATGCTCAGATATCTTTTGAAGTGTGGGACCTCTGTCCTTCGCACATATGTCGGCCCGTTGGTGCTATATTTTCTTTTCCACTGCGTCCTTTACACAATTGTCACTCTGCCTGTGTCATCCCCTCTTGCGCGCTCCCTCGTCCACACTGATGTTGTTATGTCCGTGGCGTCCACCCTCGCCCGCTCCCTTGTCTCCACATTTGGTAGTGTTACCATGCCGTCCCCCTCATCAAAAATGCTGCGCATCGACAAGGAGTCCTTAATCTGCAGGGTGAGTGCACTGGGTTCCCTTTGCGCATAGCCAGAAATACGAATCTCTTGTAGTTAGTTTGATCATTTCAATCGCTCATCACAAAAGCTCATTCTCACGGTCATCGTTCAAAATTAAGAGTGTGTAGTTAACTATTTTGAGAAGCAAATGCATAACTTATTAAGGATGTGATAGGAGGACATGGTAGTGTTGATTGCTTCTCCCGAAAGATAGGTAAATTTTTTTCGGATGGGTAATCAAATTATCGGTAATTAATGAACTATTTGTATGTAGTTACACGCATATAATCATTTTTGTTGTAACGCTTACTGTGAATCTGATTGTTGTGGCTTCAGGTAGTCACAGATATGGAACACTTGACAATGTTCTACGGTGATGGTCATGTACGCGCTGGACCCAATAGGTTGGATCTATCAACATGCCAATACAAGATGCTCCGGACTGAGAGACTCGGCCTCATAAATATTTGAGTTATAAAGCTACATCTGAAGAGAGTTTGCCACGGAGGCAATGGCGATGAAACTTGCTATCGAGGGGATCACATGCACCAATGGCGTGTGGGAGCTCGTGAAAGTGAATGGCACTACAACATGGAGGCAGTACACGCAAATTGCCTCCCAGCCTGAGGAGGCCATTTACGAGAGGCTAATAGTGTACCTAAGTTTCACGCACCGGGAGTCCAAAAACATTGATGAGCCCGGCCCCTCGACGCCTGGGGAACCACAAGTGGAGCTTCAAGATGATACCACTCAATGTATTGTATCGGAGGGTATAGTCGCCCCTGATTTCGTGAGGAATGAGGGGTCAAGCATGTGGTGGTTAGCTCGAATTGACTGCCATGAGTATCTACCGAACCAGCCGCTCGGGTTGGAATCTAGATGCTAACGGAGGGCCCAACTGTTTCATACTAGATCGCCTATTCTAGGCTTTCGCCCAGGCCATTGAGGGCTTCAAGTTTTGTCGTCTTGTGCTCACGATGGATGGCACTTTCCTCACAGGGAGTTACAAGGGAACCATTCTTACCGCGGTGGCGGCTAACACGAATGATCAGCTTCTCCCAATGGCATTTGCCATTGTGGAAAGTGAGAACTCGTCCAGTTGGCTCTGGTTCCTAGCGAACGTGAAGCAAGCGGTGGTTGGTGACCGACCTAATGTTTGCGTCATCACGGATCGCAATGCTAGGTTGATGGCCGCGCTAAACACCATGCAGCATGGGATCGAACCCGCTCAGCAATGGAATGACGTGCGAACCCGGTGGTGCATCAGGCATCTTGCATCTAACTTGTTCACACGGTTTCCGCAGATAGGAAGTTCTCAAGATGTTCAAGGCATAGAATGGCTGCGGAATTGACAGTGCGAATCTATGCCTTGAACATCTTCACAACTTCTTGGCTGCGGAACCATGCAAACATGTTAGATGCAAGATGCATGTCTTATGCACCATCGGGTTCGCACATCATTCCACTGGTCAGGGGGTTCGGTCCCCTGCTACATGGTGTTTAGCGTGGCCATCAACCCAGCATTGTAATTCGTGATGACGCAAACATTGGGTCAATCGCCAACCACCGCTTACTTCACGTTCGCCAGGAACCAGAGCCAACTAGACGTGTTCTCGCTTTCACAATGGCAAATGCTACTGGGAGAAGCTGGTCATTCGCGTCGGTCGCCACCGCGGTGAGAATGGTTTCCTTGTAACTCACTGTGAGAAAGTGCCATCCATCGTGAGCACAGGACGACAAAACTTGATGCCCTCAATGGCTTGGGCGAAAGCCTAGAATAGCCGGTCCAGTATGAAGCAGTTGGGCCCTCCGTCAGCATCTGGAAGCTCAAGCTTGTTTATGTATGTGCTATTGTTTGACTCGGCTATCTAGTGAAGTAATCTCGGTGCAAGATTGTACGCCTCTTTGTACATCATATACATGGACTCGATGACCTTGTGCTTGGATCGTCGGACCTTACTGTAGCTAACTGGATAGCCAAGCACATTGGCGACTTCTGACATGAGCATCTTCGGGGAGACGGAAATGTCTGCTGCAACTAGGTGGCTAATGATGCTTGCCACGCATGCAGAAGTCACGTTCCGATGATGGCGCAGGGGCTCGCTGAGCACGCAAGTGTGGTCAATCATCGTCTTGATCGAGAAGGCCGAGCCAAAAATCTTGGCTCGTTGAGCGCTGACCTTTGCGGAGCAGCCTTCCACTACGCACTTCACAGCGTAATTGGTTGGGTTGGACCGGTGCACTCGGTACACACGGTTGATAGACAAGGCATACCGTGCAATAGCTTGTTGCACAGCTGTCTTGCTAGGGAAGTGCTTCCCAACTAGGAGGGTGTCAACTTGAAACCCCCACTGAGACCCTTCTTTATACGGCAGTACGAGGGAACGTACCACAACATCATCGTGCCTAGAGGACACATAGGGCACCTCCGATGACACAATTCCCCCGGGGTGGACCAGCCGTCTGCTGTCTGTCATCCTCACTATCATCAGAGCATGAGACAGTGTCCTCATCGAACTCCAACCCAAGCGGCTGCTTCGGTAGATACTCGTGGCAGTCAATTCGAGCTGACCACCACATGCCCGACCCCTCCTTCCTCACGAAATCAGGGGTGACTATACCCTCCGATACAACACATTGAGTGGTATCATCTTGAAGCTCCACTTGTGGTTCCCCCAGGTGTCGAGGGGCCGGGCTCATCAATGTTTCCAGACTCCCAGTGCGTGAAACTTAGGTACACTATTGGCCTCCCGTAAATGGCCGTCTCAGGCTGGGAGGCAATTTGCATGTACTGCCTCCATGCTGTAGTGCCATTCACCTTCACGAGCTCCCACACGCCTTGGTGCAGGTGATCCCCTTGATAGCAAGTGTCATCGTCGTTGCCTCCGCGGTGAACTCTCTTCGGATGTAACTTCGTAGCTCATGAATATTCATGATGCCGAGTCTCTCGGTCTGAAGCACTTTGTATTGGCATGTTGATTGGTCCAACCCATTGGGTCCAGCGCGTACATGAACATCACCGTAGAACATTGTCAAGTATTCCATATCTGTGACTACCTGAAGCCACAACAATTAGATTCACAGTAAGCGTTACAACAAACATAATTACATGCGTGCAACTACATACAAATAGTTCATTAATTACTGACAATTTGATTACCAATCCGAAAAAAATTATAAGTCTTTCCGCGAGGGATGAGCGACTGAGATAGCCGATGACCAACTACGACATGTTCGTATTTATAGCTGAGTGCAAAACGAACCCGGTGCACTCAACCTGCGAATTAAGGACTCCTTGTCAATGCGCAGCACTTTTGGCGAGGGCGGACGGCATGGCAACACTGACAAATGTGGAGATGAGGGAGAGGACGAGGGTGGACGGCAACACTCAACACTGAAAAAAGTCTCAGGTTGGATTGGCCGCACGCCACGCGTGATTCTTTGCGTCTCATTCTCCCCTCTTTCATTTGTAGTGTTGTTATTCCTAGACTACCCTAACTTGTTTAGAACAAAAGGCTTTGTTATTGTTGTTGCATCTGATCGCATCCGCAATGATGATATACGTGATAGGATGGAGGTAGCATCAATTGAAGAGAAGCTTGTCCAATATCGCTTGAGATAGTTTGGACATCTAAAACGAAGGCCTCCTGAGACATCGGTACATAGTGGAATTTTAAGGCGTACTGAAAACGTAAAAAAGAGGCAGAGGTCGATCAAGACTGACGTGGAAGTAAGCAGTTAAAAGAGACTTAAGAGATTGGAATGTATCTAAAGAATTAGCTTTGGATAGGAGCGCATGGAAGTTAGCAATCCATGTACAGGAACCATAAGAAAGGTAGGGGCAGTGTTTTAGGCTCTCGGCTCAGATAGCAGGATGTACGGCTTAGGGTTTTAACATTGTAGGTTTTTATTTCAAGGCTCTCAACTCTTTGATCTTGAGAAGATTTCATTCCTAATCTACCCTAACTTATTTGGGATAAAATGCTTTGTTGTTGTTATTGTTGCCTCTTCTAGACTTTGGCACACAATCTTGTAGACTCTTAGCTGGCTAGACATTTTGCATCACACCATTTAGTACCAAGATTGTTTAGTTTTGTTCAACTCACACTAGTTTCATCTCATAAAAACCAATGGCTGGTACGTATATGAACATTCAGAAAATTGAGGTGTTACATTGAAATTTAGGCACATTGGATGGTAGTTTAGAGAACAGTTGGTGCTGTGTCTAGAGATCATTAAGAGTAGATAACTTAATTTCAGTTCTTGGTGGCTGTGCATGCATGTAATGTAATTCAAATGGAAAAGGACGTTGAAGATCGACTTCGAATAGTTTATTCATAAACACTTCTACTTGGGTGTTCTTGAAGTGTATAAAAGTGCAGCAACAGGGCCTTGTTGATGGATTAAAAATAACATTAGCTTCGAGTAGCACATGCACATGTTGGTCGATCATAATAATATGAGCATCAGAGGGAAGTCAACTTGGAACAAGACAGAAATCTAACCAATATACGTACTGTTGCAGAAAACTAAATATTCTCAAAGGAGAACACATGTACATGCGAAGGTTTTGCTTTGTAATCTTCCTTGTTAGTACTGCAAACTAATGTAAAAGGATTTTTTATTTGGAAAAAATATACCTGCTAATTAATACACATGTAGTTTGTCGATAATACAGATAAGTCAACTTTTACATATAATGGAGCGGGGATCTTAAAGCATGAAATTGGATTCATAGTTGCTAATCATTATCGTAAACTTTATGGAGAGGCGCCTCCAGTTGTTTTAAGGAAAGCACATCCAAGAAGCAAGAACACAGTGCTGGCTAGATGGTAGTAAATACGTTTCTGTATTTATAAGAAACCTGCAGTGTCCTGACGAAATCAAGAACACAAGACCAGCAATAAGGTATGGAGCAGTGTACAGCCTCGCTCTATTTCCAGCTTCCTTTTTTACCTTTAAATTGACTATAAAACTTGTCACCTCTTCTTCTTCTTCTTCTTCTTCTTCTTCTTCTTCTTCTTCTTCTTCTTCTTCTTCTTCTTCTTCTTCTTCTTCTTCTTCTTCTTCTCCTCGCGGGGGTGTGTGTTCTCAAGATTTTTCTGCTTTTGTCTGAGGAATCAATTAAACTAACTACCTGCATGCAAATGTTTGGCTCAAATGCTTAATTAAATTGCTCGCTAACAGTCTCGTCTCATGGTTTTGGTCCAGGATTGAATCTCTAGTACTGACTATATATGGATTCTTCGGGCAATCAATGGCTCGCAGAACTGGTAAGAACCAGATCATGCATCATTATCGAAAAAATATATATATAATTGTAGCTTCGTAGCCGAGATATCTCGATTAAGCAAGCAGATTAAAATAAATTAATGCATGGTTTTGGGTGTAGGAAAACGAAGAGCTTGGAGAGCTGGAGTTCGTCGACCCACTGAGCATGCAGCAGCTCGCTGAATCCCTCGCCAACGAGCTCTGGCAACAGCCCCAGGAGCAGCAAGAACAAGAGGATCAACAGCACCAGTACACGTCGTGCCACACCCCATCGCCGACAGGCTTCTCGTTTGTCGGGGACGTGAACACGGCCGACGGCTTTGCGGCAGCTGTCGATGCAGGCAGCAACAGTGTGTTCTCCTTCACCGACGGCACGTCGGGCTCGCTGAGCTTCTCGGCGCTAGAACGGCAGCAGCACGGCGGTGGTGCCGGCAACTGTTGCCCGCCGCCGGAGAAGAGAGGCGGAAGGAGGGCGACCTCAAGCGTGCAAGAGCACGTTATCGCCGAGAGGAAGCGCCGGGAGAAGATGCACCGGCAGTTCGCCACGCTAGCGTCAATCATCCCGGGCATCACCAAGGTACGTTAGACCCGTCGGCAATGACACCTAGTCCCCAACACAACGAGGCGACTCATGCTGTCGGGAATTGGCGTACGTTTTCCCAGACAGACAAGGTCTCCCTCCTAGGCAGCACCATCGAGTACATGCACCAGCTGAGGGAGAAGGTGAAGGCTCTGCAGGAGAACCAGAGCACGGCGGAGTCCCCGGTGTTGGACGCCCGCTGCTGCATCGGCGGCGCCGACGGTCAGGAAGACGATGAGGCCGCCTCCCCGCCGTGGGTGAGCCCGAGAGTGGAGGCGAACGTGCGCGGGACGACGCTTCTGCTGAGGATCGTGTGCCGGGAGAAGAAGGGGGTGCTGATCATGGTGCTCGCCGAGCTCGAGAAGCACGGCCTCTCCGTCGTCAACACCAGCGCCGTGCCGTTTGCCGATTCGTCGCTGAACATCACCGCCACCGCGGAGGTGAACTCCATTTATCTTTTTTTCTCAACATCCCAATCGAAGATTAGAATACATCACTTGTTCATGTACGATTTGTGTAAAATTGTATAATTGTATCGTCTTGAATAAAAAGAGGAAACATAATTTGGTTGGTCAGGGATATATTCATTTTTTTTCTGATTTTTTCGCAGATTGAAGATGGATCTTCTACCACTGTTGAACTTGTGAAGAACCTAAATTTAGCACTCCAAAATTTTTAGGAGAAAATTGCAGTGAAGGGAAAAAAATTGATGTTGTACAAATGGGTACGTAGTGAGTATCTCTTATCTAGGGCGCTCTGATGTGTTGGCTATGGAGAGTAATTCCTTTATGTTTAACTAGTTCTTTTATTTTGGTGTACTGAATGATTTATAATTAGATATTGCATGTTATTACTTTGGGAATATTAATTGTATATTAAATGCGCAGAATCTCACAGATATATTCGGATTTTGGTCCTGGGCTAGTGCTATGAACTTGAGAAACCTTCGGATATAAAAATGCGAGAGACCATGGTGGCAACAGCTGCGCCTGTAGCTCAGTGGATAGAGCGTCTGTTTCCTAAGCAGAAGGTCGTAGGTTCGACCCCTACCTGGCGCGTTAAATCTCTTTTTCATAATTTTTTTTATTTTCTCTCTATCTGTGTTTTCTTTTTCATGTTACTAGTTATATGCATTATGTTGCAATGAAAATTATTATATATAAAAAAATTATGCTATAAAAAAGAATAACTTTTAATTGGTTGCGAAGTGGAGAGTGACGAGAAATCGAAAAAATAAAATTTTCTTTTTTCTCTCTATCTGTGTTTTCTTTTTCATGTTACTAGTTATATGCATCCCTTTTTCATAAAATTTCTTTATTTTCTCTCTATCTGTGTTTTCGTTTTCATGTTACTAGTTATATGCATTGCGTTGTAACAAAATTTATTAGATGTATAGAGAATCATGCTACGAAAGAGAATTACTTTAATCGGTTGAGAAGTAGAGAGTGACGAGATTTCTTTTTCATGTTACTAGTTATATGCATTACGTTGCAATGAAAATTATTATATATAAAAAAATTATGCTATAAAAAAGAATAACTTTTAATTGGTTGCGAAGTGGAGAGTGACGAGAAATCGAAAAATAAAATTTTCTTTTTTCTCTCTATCTGTGTTTTCTTTTTCATGTTACTAGTTATATGCATCCCTTTTTCATAAAATTTCTTTATTTTCTCTCTATCTGTGTTTTCGTTTTCATGTTACTAGTTATATGCATTGCATTGTAACGAAATTTATTAGATGTATAGAGAATCATGCTACGAAAGAGAATTACTTTAATCGGTTGAGAAGTAGAGAGTGACGAGATTTCTTTTCATGTTACTAGTTATATGCATTACGTTGCAATGAAAATTATTATATATATATATATATATATATATATATATATATATATATATATATATATAATTATGCTATAAAAAGAATAACTTTTAATTGGTTGCGAAGTGGAGAGTGACGAGAAATCGAAAAAATAAATTTTCTTTTGTCTCTCTATCTGTGTTTTCTTTTTCATGTTACTAGTTATATGCATCCCTTTTTCATAAAATTTCTTTATTTTCTCTCTATCTGTGTTTTCGTTTTCATGTTACTAGTTATATGCATTGTGTTGTAACGAAATTTATTAGATGTATAGAAAATCATGCTATGAAAGAGAATTACTTAATCGGTTGCGACGTGGAGAGTGACGAGAAGTCAAAAAATGGGACGATTGGAGAACATGTTCTCTCTTATTTGCTTTTTCTTTTTCATGTTACTAGTTATATGCAACGAAATTTATTGTATATAAAAAATCATGTTATAAAAAAGAATTACTTTTAATTGGTTGCAAAGTGGAGAGTGACGAGAAATCGAAAAAATAAATTTTCTTTATTTTCTCTCTATCTGTGTTTTCTTTTTCATGTTACTAGTTATATGCATTACGTTACAATGAAATTTATTGTATATAAAAAATCATGTTATAAAAAAGAATTGCTTTTAATTGGTTGCAAAGTGGAGAGTGACGAGAAATCGAAAAAATAAATTTTCTTTATTTTCTCTCTATCTGTGTTTTCTTTTTCATGTTACTAGTTATATGCATCCCTTTTTCATAAAATTTCTTTATTTTCTCTCTATCTATGCTTTTGTTTTCATGTTACTAGTTATATGCATTGCGTTGCAACGAAATTTATTAGATGTATATAGAATCATACTATGAAAGATAATTACTTTAATCGGTTACGAAGTAGAGAGTGACGAGAAGTCAAAAAAAATGGGATGATCGGAGAACATGTTCTCTCTATTTGTGTTTTCTTTTTTATGTTACTACTTATATGCATTGTATTGCAATGAAATTTATTGGATATATAGAGAATCATGCTATAAAAGAGAATTGCTTTAATCGGTTAGGAAGTGGAGTGTGACCAGAAGTCAAAAAAATGGGACAATTGGAGGAGTACAGATGTACAGCTACTAACTTGTTCTCTTATAGTAGTATAATGATACATATTTTTGGTATCAGAGGACTGGGATTTTATTTTTTATCTTCTCTCCATCTCTTTTTCTTTCATGTTGTTCTTTTAAAAAATGGATTCAACATTGTGGAAAGTTCATTGGTATCGAGCCAAGCACGCATGAGGCCCAGTTTTCGCCACTGATAACTCTTCCGGTCAATTGCCGACCTCCCTTTCCCTTTCTTAGTTTTGGTTTCTTCCTTTCTTTCTTTTTTATTTAGAGCACCTTGCCAAATGGGGTTCTATATATAATTAATTTGCAGCAGAAAATTAAGATTATTATATCAAGCATGAATTGATGACGTCGATCTGAATGCATGTCAACAAAACATTGACCACTGCATCAGTGGTGCAGTAAATTAATACTGCTAGACAGTAATGATTAGTTGCTGCTAGTTAGTATCACTAGCCCATGTAATACAGGAGAAAACAAAGGAAACACTTCATGCTACAGAAACAAATTCTCTGAAGAATTGGCAAGAGTGTGTGCCGCCTCATTACCAGTTCTTCTGACATAAATAAAAGAAACAGATTCCAACATGCCCCGTCCTCTCTCTAAGTTCGTAGGCTCCAGTAAATTCCGAACCCTAACTCGCTGTCGCCGAAGAAGATGATCTCACTGGCCGGACCATGAATCTCCAAGCAAATGGCAGTTTTCCCCTAAGAAAGCATCAACAAGTTTTTAGCTATTCCGTATAATTTGAACTAAACGGTAAATTAATTAATTCACAGAATTGTTGAATTTGATCCCATAATGGCAGTACAGTTGATTCTCTTAGGTTTTGAAGGACTATGTTAAAAGGTCTAGGGTTTTGTTGTGATGAACTATTATCAATTTGGAGAAGTGAAAATTTAGAATTTACAAGTTTGCAGATTTTTCTGGACAACTTGCAGAGGCAGTGGTTTGACCGGCCAGCTTATGTTGATTCGGCTGAAATGGATGATTTTGGAAAATTTAAATCATGGGATGATTTGGTTTGATCTATGTATGTGCATATGTATGACATGATGTATATTTCAGCTAACGTGGGTCAAGTTGTAAAGAATTTGTGTCCAAAAATGATTTCTTAGACTTTGGATGTGCAGACGGTGCTTGGAGTCAACCATAGGTCAACAGCGAAGATCGGGGCTACACTCATAGAGAAGTAGAGGCATATAATGATCAAGAATATTATGTGAGATGTCTGAGCTCAAGAATGCCACAAGGAAGGAGGGAAATGTTGAAGACAAGTTCGAGCGACGGGTTGCACCATGTAGCTTGATCGGTCCAAATGAGGCGTGGTCCAGTGGAACCGCAATAGAAGAGACTTGCTGATGTATGGCAAGCTAGTGGTGAATCTACGCGTGGCAAGTATGATAATTTCTTACAAGGGAAGATGAAAACCAGGTCAAGAAAGAGTACTTTGAAAAGTTGACCAAAATACCAAAAACTACTTTAGATCAAAACCTCAGCGCTTAAACAGTGCTTGGAAAGATAGTTTAGATCAAGGAGGAGCTGAGATAATCAAGTGAATCAAAAGGGTAAGGACTTAGTTGATTCAGACTTATGTACTTTCAAAATCGTGCATAAATATAGTGTGTGTGAGTAAAACCCATGTTGTGTAGAGTTAACGGGTTTTTCTCATTTATGCTAAGTGGGTAGTATCTATTAGAGTTAGATGAGGCTAATTGCCTTGTCTATTTAATAGGTTAGGATGGAGACTTGCAAATTAACCATCCAACTATCTTAACTTTACTTATTGAAGCCAAGTGTTCTAGAGGTAGGGTTTGAGAGTTGCGAGTGCTATGGTGTGCTCTCTTATCTTCCAGGTGGAGTGGTTGTAAAATATTCATCCTCAAGTAGCAATATATCAATTTTATTCATCTCTCATGGATCCCTCTTGATTTGATAAATTTGCTTTTATTTTGGTTGGTTTTGATCTTGCCTCTCATCTTTCTTGATCTTACTGGATGCCAAGGATGAATAAGTGATAGAGATATATTTTGGACATCAATCCCTATCTATCTAGACATCAGGTTTGATAAGTTCTTGAAGTTGTCTGGTTTTTGCTTGTTTTGGCTTTTACGAGTTATTTCTTGATCTAGTTGTTTTTTGCCTCAATTCCTTGGGTGTTTCAGCTTATTGTGACATTTAGCAATACATTTAGAGCTATTTTGGCTATCATTCACCCACGAGTAAGTCATATTCACTATTTTTAGTTTTTGCCCAGTTGTAGTGCAACCTTCCTTCAAATAGAAAAAATTTTAAACTTTGGCAACAATTTTATTGATAATTGATTAGAGTATGTTTCTAATATCCTAGAGAAGGTGCATACTAAATTTTAAGTGATTTTGAGCCTTGATTTGAGAGTTTGCACAAATTTTGGTTTTGTCATGGTTTAGTGCAGCAGAGCTTTACGAACCAAAAGATCTCAATTCTCTTAAGTTTTTTCAAGATATTTAGTTTCGATAGATTCTTAAGATCATGGTATAGCCTTGGTTTATGTTTCAAGTTTTTTGATCTATGAATCAAAAATTGTATGGATTTTTTATTTGAAATAGTGCTATTTTTACTGTTCACCGAGCTGATTTTATTGTAGCACAATGAATTTTCAAAGTTTTGGTTTCTTGATATTTATAACTTCTTATTTCTATTGGAGTAAAGAATCAGTAAATACTTCGAAAAAATTGAAGGTGCCATTCACCCCCTCTGTTATCATACCAGTTCTACAAATGGTGTGAGAGTCTGATTAGCTATTTTCATAAATCTTAACTGGGTTTAGGAGCTCTGGTATCAGACAAGAATTCAACTAAGCCATCATTTTTATAGAGTTGATTTCTCTTATTGGAAGGCTTGTATGCAATCCTACATCAAGGTTTAAGGGTACGCAATTTGGATCAAAGTCAAGAATCATTATGTTGTGTTGGCCGATGATCATGTTACACCGGATATAAAGGCAAACAGTAAGGCTTGCAATTTTCTGATTCAAGGGCTTGGTCAATCTAAATTTGAGCGGGTAGCTCACTTGAGGTTTGCTTTTGAGATATGTGAAAGATTGGTTATGGCGACTAGAGGGGGAAGAATAGGCACAAATTAAAATTTTCTACTCAAGTAGTTCTTCTCTTGAACTCTAGTACTATAAGAAAGATATTAGGTTCAAGAACAACAAGAGTACACCAAGAACATAGTGAACAGAACAAGAATTTTAGAAATTAGATATACTTAACCAAAATTATTCAAACTTGAACCATAGCAAAATGAGGTCCTTAGGGTTATGATTCTAAAAGGAATTGCAAAGTAAAACCCAATGAGGAGACATTTCTTGCTCCAAGTTTACGTTGCACCAAAATCTAGAATTTTAGAAACTTCGCCACTAAAAAACCCCAAGAACTCAACCGAAATTGATGAATATTGAACCATGGAAAGATGAGATCCTCAGGATTATGATTCTAAAAGGAATTGCAATTTAAAGCCCAAGAAAGAGAAATTTCTTAATCAAAGTCTATGTTGCATCAAAACAGAAATTTCAACAACTTGCCCATGAAAAAACATCAAGAACTCAACATATACTCATCCAAAATTGATAAAACATAAACCATAGTTAGGAAATAATATGAGGGATATGATTCTAAAAGTAATTGCAAGGATATGCCCAAAATCTCAACCTTTCAAGGAAATAGTTCAAGCTGCATAAAAACATCAATTTCAACTCAAGAACATGTTTAATGCAAATATAACTTGAGCAAGAATGAGTTCTAATGGATCTTGCTGGGTTGGGACATGTTCTTGATAAACTCCTTAACATCTTACATGTTCTAGATCCAAGAGAACTACAACTAGTAGGAGGGGAAGAGAAGCTCAAGTTACAACAAATAAAACTAGGAATTGCAAAAAATAAAATAAATTTTAGAACATGTATGAACTTGGGATTTTTATTGCTTTGAGAGAAAGGATTTTAAAACCACACTTCCGGGTGGGTAAAGCTCAAAATAGCATAAGAAGAACCTTAAATTCTTCTCAAAGACTTGGTAATGGAGGCATACCTCCATCTCTATTTATAGCACTTTAGGAGCAACCTCAACCCTTCTATCACCTCAAGGGCTAAGATTAACTATCTCCATTTATTCATGTCTACTTAAAGTTTAGCCAACTCTTTCCCTTGCCTAGAATACCCTTCTAGACTAGCTACAATTACAACGCATTACTTAACACGTATTACAAAGCGGCCATTACAAGATATAAGCCCTTGGCTCTACATAACTCAATGCACCCGATTTATCTAGCCCTAAACCATCTTCAAGAGTGCGCTGTAGTATTCTCTATATTAAAAATTATCGGTAATATGCCAATTACATCAATGCCTTTTTGCCACATGGAGTAACAATGCTGCCCCACCTTGATGGTCTTTACTCCTCGTTTACTTGTCATGTCCACGCCTTGTGTATTTATCACCTTGAGGGTTATTTTTAGGAAATATCATGGAGAACTTGCAGACCAATATAATTATCAACACCAAATATGTCAAGATTCTAGCACCAACGTAAGTATGTAAAAAAAGGTTCTAACTCTACAAACTTAAAGCTTATATGCTTGCTAGGGCTTACATGCTCAGCAATGAAAATCAAGTTCACATTCAAACTCAGCTATGCAAAAGAGCTACTCCGGGTTGACATGTATGTAGGACCTAATAAACCACCTGCAAAAGAACAAAAAGGGAAAAATTTAGTTAAATTACAATGTCATAACATGAAAATAACACATCAATAGAAAATAAATTAACTCCATGCAAAAGATCCACTCTTGTTTTACTAACAAACCACCTGTAAACGAACAAAAAGGTCAAAATTAAGTTAAGTTACAATGTTGTACATAGAAACGCATTAGCAAAATAAGATTTATAGGATCAAATATTGTAATCAGAGGGGGTGAATGATTGTCTCCGCTTTTTAGAATCTCCTGGCGATCGGTGAAGATTTCGATCGCTCGGTGCTAAATCACCTGATCAATCGCTCAGTGCACGACTGCTTGATTGACCGCTCTGCTCGACTGCTCGCTCGATCGAATGCTTCGCTGAACGCTTTACTCATTGTCATGAGATCTAAACTACCCACAACCACCAGCGCTCTTCAAGCAAATTAAGAACTAGATTGATTCAAAACTATCTTTATTGCATGATCTTCGTGGATTTATAAAGTGCCCTCACAAGCACCCCCAAAAGCCCTAGTCAAAAACTAAAACCAAAACCTTCTCAAAACTCACTAAAAACAGTACGTTAACCCATAACCTTTCTCTGCTTTTATAGGTTAACGTTACAAACCGTGTCTGCCTCAAACATGAACTCAAAACTTTATCTCTTTTGAAAATCAAGGGACCCAAAACCTTTGCGAACATGGGTTTTATTCAAACTCTAAATCTTCTCAATTGTGGACTCCATCCACATCTCCTAACTCACCACGTGACGAAGCCTCCAGTACAACACCTCCTGTATCTTCATCACGCACCATCACCTCATGTATCAAAGCCTCTAGAATAGCACCTCTTATAGTCTCTCCATGCATCACCACCTTTGATCTCCACGTGCTCCAACGTAAGCCCGACCATCTCGTGACATCCTCAAGCGGCTGGACCTCAGACTTTTCCATTCTAGTCCTAGTCCTCATCGTCACTGACCATGATAGTTTCCACGCTTATCTGCACATGCAAAGACCAAAGAAACATTCTCCCTAGTACAATTCTTTATAATTTGACCGACATTAGTCCACACACACAAACAACACTCTTAACCATCCATCAAGATCAACCAGATTAGCTACAACCACAAAGTCTATTGCTTTCCAGAAATCAGTCTTAGATCTATTATCATGACTGCTATGACCATCATGCACAGGTCGGTCGCTAGCTCATCGAGTACTCGAAAATACAAGTACTCGGGAATTATTATCACTTCGCTCAAAACATTCGGAAATCACAAGTATCATAATACTTCACTCTATGACTACTGAGTACCGATCAAGTATTGTAGCGCAGACTACCAGCAACAAGTATTGTAGCACCGACCACCAAGTACCGAACAGGTACTGTAGCGCAGACTACCATCAACAAGTATTGTAGCACCGACCACTGAATACCGACAAGGTACTGAAGCAATGACCACCAACCAGTCACTATCACTTTCAACTGGTTCACTTTAGCTCACGACCCCAACCATCCTAGTTGAAGCCTGCCGACCTTGTGGGCAGCTCACTATGTCATACGACCGGTTCCTCCGAGGTCTCTGACTCCAGGATCGTCGACCCCTCTAAAATCTCCAGACCGAGGTCGTCCGCCATGGTCGTTCACCTATTGTTGTTCTGCCCTAGTCAACCTACCTTGATCATCTGTCGTGGTCGACCTGTCTTGGTCATTTGTCGACCAGACCTAATATCCTGAAAATTCCAGCACCAACAGCGCATCGATCAGAACTTTTACAAACGTAAATTGCAATGAAACTCAAATATCAATATCATCACTTATTACACGACCATCACATGGTCTAACAAGATTAATTTATGATATGCATCGAACTAGATTTGGCTAGATTAATTGAAGAGGACGCATCTGTTCACTTTATCGTTCATGTTGTCATCATCAGATTATTCTAAAAATACCATCAGACATGGACAAGTATATCGCAGCAAACCTGCAGCTATTAAGAAATTAATTAGTTCATAGAGGTTGTACCTACTTCGTCCCCTCATAAATTCATCCCAGGTCCCTTATGTTTTATTGCATCTAAAAAGTAAAATTGCTGCATATTCAAGTACTTAATAGATAACATTTATTTTGAATACGAATTCAACTAAATGTGTTGTCCAGCACTTCAGAATTTTTTTAATATCACCATATATCGAATTGCGAACTTGGTAGCAATCAAAAAGGTTGAATCCACCTCCCATTCCTCTTGGATGCTGGTCTCGCTATCGATCACCGAGGTGACACAGCCTGAAGCCACTCTTTTGTCACTTTCTCATCTGGGAACTTCCTAAACACCTCTGAAATGGCAGCAAGAGCCGCCTTGCGGATGCTGACTAGCGGATCAGAGCACGCAGCCCCCATTGCACTAACCAAATGCCTTCGTGATGAGCACAAGCGTAGCCTTATCATCAGTGCACCGTCTCCTCCATGTTCCCGATCCTCATCGCCGATTTTCAGTGTTTGACAAAGGAGAAGGGAATGGGGTGGATTCAACCTTTTTGACTCAAAGGGCAATTTGGTCATTTTCTAAAGTAATTTAGCATTATAAAAATAGAAATAGCTTGGAAATGTAAAAATGGCAAATAATCAACTGAAAATTCAAAGATGGGGCAAATAATCAATTGATATCAACTGTGGGGCAAATGAGCTATTTGCAAAAAAGGTAGGGCAAATCATCAAATATTCTCCATCTAAATCTAAAGAGAGAATGGTGATGGTGAACTGGAGGTTAGAGGTGTTGTTCTATTCTCGCCGCCCGCTCCCTACCTCCCTATTCACCGCATCGCCGCCCACTTGCCCACATCTTCTCTCTGCTTGTCTACGCTACCACACGCTCGCCTTGCGCCTAGTGCCGGCTGATGCATGCTTGCCGTCGTGTCCTGGCACCATGTCCACCGTTCGTCGCTCGCCTCCGTAGCTTGCACCCACCGGTCATCACTTGCCTTCGTAGCCTGCGCCTCCACTCACTCGCCACTCGGAGGTTGGACCTGTCCCCCCAAGCCGCAGGATGAGAGAGATAACAGAGATTAAGGTTTGATTTATATATTTGCCTCTTTAGGCCTCGAAGAGGAGGATTGAGGTGGAAAGAAAAATAAGTTACATGGGCCACAGGCGAGATATGGAGGAGTGCCTATTAAATTAATTTGCGGGCACAAATATATAATTTTAGTCTAACTAACAATACGTACATCTAATATACCTATTATGTACCTAGTATTTTGCAAAAACAAAAAAATATATTTAGCTGAACACCTATGATCTACTGTAGGTTTGCTCCTGTCTACACATACTAATAATTATAGTTAATTTGTGGCATTCGATTCGTTGCCTCATACAAAATTACTAATTAGCTCTATCAATATATGTAATCGACGAAAATATGGATTACTAAATAACCGAATTTAACCAAGAAAGATGAGATCGATACAAAGCTGGGATCCAGCAGAGATGAAGAGGCGACGAGCTGTCCTAACCCGCCGTGGAGGGTACGGAGCCCTCTCGTCGGCGAGTGGCAGTGCTGTCCATGCTGCGGCAAGGACGGCCAAGGGACAGGGTAGCACTGGAGGAGCCTTCGCCGTTGCTCGCCCGCCGCGTTCTCGACCATTGCCGCCCGCCGGAGACAGGCCACCGGCGATCGCTGGAGGAGAGAGGCGCCGGCACATCGATCGGTCGTCTCTTTGATTAATTAATTGATTGATTGATTAATTACTAAGCCGTATCTATGTATCTGCCGAGTAATCGTTGTGTGCATTTCGTACTGATCCATATATTTCCCAATCAGCAAAGTCCGGTTTGAAGCGGTCAGACCGGCTGGGATATAGCGTTTCGGCCAGATATTTGATTGTTGGTTTCTGAGTCGCGAAACAGTTTGGTCACCTTCTTCTTCAGTGATTTTATATTACATGAGGTATGTTACTGCTAACATGGTTAAAATATGAAAAACTTGTATTTGAAAATGATTTTTTGGTCTTCGGATATGCAAGGTCGCTTAGAGTCATCTGTAGTCAAAGACAAGGATCGGGGCTACGCCCATGAAAAAAGACGAGGCCCAATGTAATCGAGAATGCTGGGTGAGATGGTGCGCTCAAGTATGACACAAGAAGGTGAAAAATGTTGAATGCAAGTTCAAACGGCGGGTTTGCACCATGTGGCTTGGTCGGTCCAAATAAGACGTAGTCAGGTGAAACCGGAATAAAAGAGACTTATCGACGCATAGCAATCTAGTGGTGCACTTACACGTGGCAAGCATAAAAATTGCCTGCAATAGTAGGAGATGATCGGGTCAAGAAATGGTATTTTGGTAGTTTGACCAAAATATCGAAAACGGCTTTAGAAAAAACCGCAGCGTGCGAGGGACGCTTAGAAAAGCGGTTTAAATTATAGAGAAGCTGGTTTGATCAAGATGTATCAAAGATTAGAACTTAGCCGATTCGAGATTATATGCTTCAAAAAATGTGCATAAATGAACATATATGAGTAAAATTCATATGTGTAGGGTTATCATATTTTCCCCATTCTGTTAAGTGGACAGTATATACTAAAGGTTAAATGTGGCTAGCTAGCTCATCTATTTAAGGGGTTGAGATAGAGATTTGTAGAAAATCATCCAACTTAGCTCTCTTGTTTAGAGTTAGGGTTTGAAAGTTGAGTACTTGATGTGCTTTCTATCCTTCAAGGTGGAGTTGTTGTAAAACTTTCATCCTCAAGCAGCAATAGAATTAATCTTTGATCATCTCCATGGCTATCTTTTTTATTGATTATTTTTCTCTTGATTTAGTTGGTTTTTACTCTCATCTCACTCTTTCTTGATCTTGTTGTACCAATAATATATAAAAGATGGAGATAATCTTTAAAAATCATTTTCCACCTATCTAGCCACTTATAACAAGTTCATAAAAAAAACTCAGTTTTTGCATTTTTTTTTATCTTCCAAGTGATTTTTTGATTTGAAGGTTTTAAGAGTGATTTCTTCGGCGTTCTTGTTTGCTGTGACATGTGGGGATATATCCAAAGCTATCTTGGCTATTCTCTGCCCACGAGCAAGTCTTCATCGTTGATTTTGGTTTTAGCTCATTTTTTATGCAATCTTGCTTAAATCTCAAAAAAGTCTGAACTTTAACATATGTTTATGGATCATGTTTTTGTGATCCATAGATGGAATATGTTTCTAAGACTTTAAGTAAAACAAGTTTAATGGCCTTTTAATCATCTAATAAAAAAATTATGTGGGTTTGAAGTTTCACAACAATCCTAATTTTATTGTTCATGTACCTAAAATCACTGTTCGTAGCGGTCAGACCGTCCCTTGGTTAGCGGTCAGACCGCCAAGGAGAGGTTAAACCGTGCTTTGATTGAAGGTCGGACCTCTAGGAGCTAAGTTTTTCAAGATTTTATGTTTTTTTAGTAATTTGCTTTGGGTTTTGGTTTTAGATTTGATTTTCAGTAATCCTATAGTAATTTGAGAAAATGAACTAGAATACTTGAAAAACAAATTTAGTCAACACCATTCACGTACTAAGAGCTGCTTAAAGTATACAATAGCATGTACACAGATCTACATGAGAATAAAGAATATTCAGTTCATCACCATCCTTGCATAGGCTAAATAATAAAGTATGTACTACACTTGCATCTTTAATTATAACACTGATCACCACCTAGAGCTCTAAACTACTAACGATCTACTCAGTTTCCGCGACACTATCGAAAAGCTAGCACCTTATCATCATTCATTACTGAAGATTAAGTTACAACAACCATATAAACAAAATGATATGATGATATCTCATCTCCCCTTCCACCCAAGAAGCTACAGACAGCAGGCAGCACCAGAGCAACAAAAAGTCTCTCTTTCACCACATTGGACCTTCAAAAAAACACCCACCATGTTCTCATCAGCGACATTCCAGCGAAAACTTCAGACCTTTCACCCTGTCATGGTAGAACAGCGGTAGGATAGGAGTTCAAGATACAAGATTAGTCAAATATGTTCTACAAAGATCAACACTCAACAGAGAATACAGCGAGTACTCTTTAAGTACACCCAATACTTAATCAGTAAGAAAAAAACTAAGAACTCCAATATAATCCATGCTACCAGTGGAAAGCAGAAAGTTCAGAAGAGGAAACACTTTCGTTGGCAAATTGCACTGTGCTGTTACATTATATGGTAGCAAAATGTTTTTGCTGCGAAAAAATACCGCACACCAATGATAAAAATCTAATCCTTGGCAAGTGTTATTTTTATTACTATAACAAATCAGAAACGCACTGTTTAGGATCTTATAGCCTCAAAATTCCAGAATATATCAAATCAAATTCATCAGAAAAACAGTTAATACCATCGGCAAATGTTATTTGCATTTTTCATTTCCTCTAAAAGCTACTAGATGGCTTTGCAAATTACGAACTTCTCAAATAATAGCAACTGTTTTCCATATGAAAGACAATGATATTGGCATAGATGTTTCAGTCGATGAGAAGCTCGTTTTCTGTACAGTAATCATTCTGAATTAGGGACTTCAAATTACTATTTAAGATGTCAGATTTCCAGCAAGAATATTGAATTTTCAACACGAGATATTTCTAACTTCAATAATCAAGGAAAGATGTTATTTTATTGGGGAAAACATAGGGCAAAAGACAAGATATACCTGCCACACATACAGGAGAAGAATTTGCTTTGTCTACAAAAGAGCTTCACAGGTTGCCTTATTGTGGCCTGCTTGCTTGCACCTGCTACAGAGCCTTATAACAGTGGTTATCTTGTTGGGGTTAAACCGCTTCCTTCTTGGTTTATCTGATGTCCGTGGCTTGGGAGGTGGAATCAAATTTGCCCCAGCACTAAAATCAACAGCATCCATGTCAGGAATTGGGAAGATTGTTCCTGAGTATGTCAAATGGTAGCTCTCTATTCTGAAAAACTTTGAGCAGTAGTCATAGAAAGATCGCCCAATCCTGTTAAACACAGCAACAGCATGCATACAAGGGAGGCCAGAAAGTTGCCACCTCCGACAGGTGCATTCCCAATTTGCAAGATTAACAACAAAAATTGAGTTGCCCCGCACTTCAAACACCGTTTCAGAAGAGCACAGTACAGTCAGCTTACCAGCCTTCAACATCTCATCCTGCGCTTTGTATTCCATGGAAGGTGTTAAAGGCCCTGACCATGACTTGCAAGCTTCACGCCTTGCTTCTACTACCTCCATTATTTTCATCCTCAGTGAATCTATCATCAGCACTGTCGACCCCTCCTTCTTGGTTGGTATCCAGTTATTAAAGGCATCGACAATGTTCGAGGAGAAATGATCATACCGACAGCCTCTGAAAATGGCATCTGACCAATGCTCTGGCTTACTTGCAATAATCCAGTCAGCAGCTTCAGTGGATATATTCCTTATGCTCTCAATTGACGCATTAAAATCCTCGATGCTGCATGCTTGGGCCGCACGAGTAAAATCCTCGACCATCCCATCCCTTATCTGTTGTGACCACGGTCCCTTCCTCAGCTCTCCTTTGAATTCCTCCATGATATGATGCAAACAGAAGGCATGGTGGCTATCTTCAAACACTTGTGGAACAGCGGCGTCCAGGCCTTTTTGTCCACTGGATAGGAATGTCATAGCATTGAAAGGGTAGTTGTGATTTTGGAGAGCAAACCTCAGCTGCATCAAGAACCAAACCCAGCTTTCGTAATTTTCATCTTCAACCACATTAAATGCCACTGGAAAGACACCGTCATCTGCATCAACTGCAGCGGCAACCAGCAACTTGTACTCATTTGTCGCTTTGAGTGGAACCTTGTCAAGAAATAAGAGGGGCCTGCACCCACTTGCAAAGCCGTGCAAAGAAGCATGGAATGCAACAAAAAAGCGGCGAAATTTTGTATCCACCATCGGAGACAACAAAGCTATACTCCCTGGGTTGGTCTCCAAAATCCTCTCACAATACCAGGGCAAATGGCTGTATGTCTCCCTGATAGCATGAGACAGCTCCTTTTGCGCCACTTCCCTACCTCGCCAAACCTGTGAATAGGTCAGCATAACTCCATATTCCTCATATATTTCCTTGACAAGGTCTTTTGGCTTGAATGTTGGGTTCTCATGCAGCTTCTCCTTAATGATGGTAGTCAGCCACTGTCTTGTTGCTCGCCGCTGACCCTCTCCACTTCCTCCTCCACATGTATGCTCATCTGTCATTTTCTTGATAACAAATTTCTTGTTACGAGATGACTCAGATGCATGCAACCGCCAGGTGCAGCCATCCCCAACACATTTAACAGTGACGCGAGTGGTTTCATTCTTAATGAATCGGTACACAAACCCTTTCCCAATGGCATACTTGCACAACTGAGCACGGAAATCCTTCACATTATCAAATTCTTGGCCAACACCTTTGATAATGTCATCCCAAAACACAATAGGATTGTTAAGCCCCTGCGGAGGATCTGTTGTGATCTCAGAACCAACATATGGGTTGACTGCATCATCAAAAAGCCCAACCGGTTCCCTGCAAAAGCCATGCCAGCATCTGTCAAACTTATCCTTTTTACGAACTTTGTGGAGTGCTGAGAGACATAAAGTGAGTAGACAATTACCTTGGTGTGCTATCAACAAGAGCAAGCTTTTGCTGATTCAGAACGCCCGGAGCAGAGGAAGCAGCTCCAGCTGTGGTGGCAAAGGCAACATCACTCCCAAATTCCAGTTGAAAAATCCTAGTTTCATTTAAACAAATATGGAAACTGTATGAATTGGACAGCATAGCATCACAAAAGAATGTTTTGACTCTTATAATCTACAAGCCAAGTAATGATTCATGAGACCGCAAACAACGAAAGCCATAGATGTAATCATGAGACTGAAAAAGAGACATCCAAGATGAACTAGATCAGAACTTCACTGAGCATTAACTGATCAAACTAAGAAGTAGGGTTCATACAAGCAAAGCTGCAACTCCTTGAAATGACCAAGAAACAACTAAAATATCAGCAACTACAAAATGCCAAAAATTAATGAGACTGAAAAATGGATCACATAAGGCATGTAATCAGGACATGAAACCATTCATATAATAATGTAAACTTGTCCACTGAGAGAATCAAGAGTGTAGTTGTTGTAATATTTCCACTCTGTACCCCTACTTAAATGCTTTGAAAGAGATTAAGTGGTTGCAATATGTCATTTACTAGGGGTATTGTGGTTATTTCTCATTATGTTTTTCTTAGATTTAGTACTTTCTTGGTCTATGCGCATGGTGGGTTGTGGACAAATATTGTGAAACGGAGGGAGTAGCAATTAGCATAATTGAAAGAAAAGGGGTGGTAACAAAGTAGTGAAGATGCATACACAATAACCATCTTATGCGGACCATGACTTAACTAATTCTTTACTAATATGTTCTCTCAACTAACAAAAATAAGGATATAAATCAAGGTATGGGCAGGAATTTAAATTACAAACATTTCACTAACCATGAATTAGTGGCAACATCTAGCATTACTGGAACAACCGATAACTGCAGCAACTAAGGTAGGCAGAAAATTTGATACACTAACCACAACGTTGAAACAAATTGTGCCTCTAAAAATTGGCATTTTTTTTATTTGACTGCAGAGAAGGCTAAGCTTGAAATTATAGGCCCTAAAATTGCTGTTTTCTGTTTTTCTTGAAGGGCACAATAGATAGTAACCAAGGTACCATTCTTAATTGTAATCATGGAAACCAGTAGACTGTATATGTCACGCCTTGTGCCTGATCGGAGGTTGTATGTGTGGAATACAGGAGGTTTTGGCTTGGATGTTTTGGACGGAGCCGTGCTGGAGGAATTGAGGAAGAAGAAGATGCGTAGGAGAAGGGCGCAGGAGGATAGACAGGAAGGAAGAAAGATAAGTAATCTCTACTTATCCCTATTGCCATACCTCCTCTCCTTAAATAGGAGGGTATTTCCTAACAATCAAATCTCAGACCCTTAATTCTTAATATAACTCTATCTCCTAATTCAACTCCAACTCATATAATACTTTCCGCCTAACTGAACTCAGCGCGTACCGCGTATAGCCTAATCGAACTCAAACAGCCACAGCTAACTAACTCAGACAACCACAGCTGGTTGTCCTGATTTAACACGTCTAGTATAATACTTTCCATACTTCCCACATTTGACATCTCTCCCCTCCTCGGCAAATAGCTTGTCCTCGAGCTAGAAGAAGGGATATTGACGACGGAACTGCTCCAAAGACTCCCATGTAGCGTCGGAAGCCGGTAATACATCCCAATGAACCAATATCTCACGTACCCCTCCGCTGAAGCGTGCACAAATGACATGATGTGGTACTGTAGTAACTTGGCCGTGCTGAAGGTCTGGTAAAGCTGGGGGCGCCGAAGGAAGGTCTCCATGATATGGTTTCAGCAAACTAACATAAAAGACATCATGAATACGCGCCCGTGGTGGTAACTGCAGACAATACGCAACATCCCTAATCTTTTCCAAAATCTGATAGGGTCCGTAATCTTCCACCAGCCTGCGATCCTGCGGAACATGGAAATCAGCACGAAATGATGCAAGGTCTTCCATACTCCCTCATGGCCGGCTGAATGAGCAATGAGCAAAACAGATTGTAGAGACGGTGAGGAATGCAGCATATGAACTCGATTATTTTATAACACCAAACCATCCGAAATTTGCCAAGGAGCCCCCACTGTACCATCTTCAATCTATTGGCGTAAAATAGCCAAATCTGTAGTAGTAGTAAGTTGGCTGAGAGAGAGCATAGACCGAGCACTCCATAGCATTGCGGCGTGATAAGGCGTCAGCCACCACATTCAAGCGGCCTGGTTTGAATTCCACATGAAAATCATAGCCAAATAACTTGCTAACCCAACGATGTTGTGGAATTGTTGAGAGACATTGATCGAGCAAGAATTTAAGACTATAATGATCTGTCCGAACTTCAAATCGGTGTCCCCATAGATAAGGTCTCCAATGGCGGACTGCTTGCACTAATCCAATGAGTTCACGCTCATATGCCACGAGGTGAGAATGCCGAGGTGCCAACACACGGCTGAAATACGCAATAGGACCTTGTCCCTATTGCCATATCTCCTCTCCTTTAAATAGGAGGGTATTTCCTAACAGTTAAATCTAACTCAGACTCTTAATTCCTAATATAACTCTATCTCCTAATTCAACTCCAACTCGTATAATACTTTCTGCCTAACTGAACTCAGCGCATATAGCCTAATCGAACTCAAACAGCCACAGCTAACCGACTCAGACAACCGCAGCTGGCTGTCCTGATTTAACACGTCTAGTATAATACTTTCCATACGTCCCACGTCTGACGGTATATAGTATATCAGATCGGAGAAGACAAGCAAAGATGTAGCAATTATATGAAGATCGATTATGTACCTGTTGTCATCATTTTCAGTAACAACGGGTCTTGGCTGTTTCACATTACTGGCATTAGCTTGAACTGCAGTGCCAGCAGCATTGGGAGTCTTCTTGTTATTTTTGGATGCCCTAGAGAGAGATAACATTGACTGTAACGTGGAAGAGTATGAGGTTATAAATAACATTGGATCAATACAACTGGCACAGCGTCACCTACTTGTTTTTGGACGTTGGCCTTTTCCTTTTGTCGCCGCGTGCATTAGATCCAGGTTTAACAGTGGAAGCTCCAGTGTGAGGTATGATACTCCTAGTCATCCAGCATGAGGAAAATATCCATCCGTCAGTAGTTTCAGTACATGCTTGATATTGACTCTTCTACATGAATGATAAAAGGTTACACGAAACAGTAGAACAAGAAATACCTATTCTCCACTCTACTTATCACAAAAACATCCACTTGTGCAGCACTAGCAGTAAAATCAACCATCCGTTGCAAATCTCGATCACATGATATTGTGATGAGCGTTCTGTTATTGTTCGGAAGAAAGTACTTGAACGACATATCAGTGACATCAACATGGAACACCTTGGACACCTCATCCTTGAAGCTCTCCAAGGACATCTCCCGTGTGACGTCGACGGCATGCGCTTCTCCTCCTTTGTAGATCAAATTACCATTGGGGCCAGAAGTGAACTCTCCACCATATTGGCAAATGGCTACCACAATACCGCCCTCTGCCATGCTTCCTGAGTTGTTCCGTAATGACACACTACATTTTAGGGGGGGTGAATACTTTTCTATTTAGCTTCTCAGATGTAATTCATTATCACTGAATCGAAAATATATACTCAACAATTGAAACAAGAAGCACACAGCTCGTGGGTAAAAAGCATATAAACAATAACCATACAGCTTAAATTGAACATGATATTTGGCACAATTCATCAATCACATAAGTAGCAGGTAAAGCATTACACACAAACAACAGATGAAACCAGTTACTTTTAGTATATCTCTCCTACTACTATTAACTAGGAAACAAGTATTCTGGCTTAGCAACCCACATCATCAACAAATTAACAACCATTCGATCTTTTAGTCTTTGAAATGTCAGCCCTCCAGTCAAGTCCACTATTCCTGACTATATGGTGACTTCATTTCCTCTAGCTTTACACGAATTTTGCAAGAAATCTGGAGAGCTAACCCTCTGAACTAGTGTTGCTGCAAAGAAGCTACGAAGTACAAGGACGTACTCCAAGTCAAGTGACCCTGAATAACTAACAGAGGGTGCGGTGCCATCGGTTCATAATTGTAGGACTACGATGATAATATCCAACAAAAACAAGGTACGAACCAAAAAAACGGAAGATAATGAGAAAGACATTTTGCTCAAGAATCCCCCCTAACTTGCACAAATCACACTGCTAGAAAGGCAGCAACTAAAGAAAGAAGAAAAATATCTCAATTAGCACCGGAAATTCGTACAACATGATGCACAAGTTGACAAATCATCCACAAATTTCAGAGATTTTACTTACATCCGCCACTAAAGAGGGAGAGGTGAAGGCGAAATGGAGGGTAAGGAGGAGGCGGCGCTGCGCGTCGGGAGGCGGCAGCGCCGGGAGGGGGAGAGCAGCGGCGACGCCGGGGGAGGACGGGAGCGGCGAGGTCGGCAGGGAGAACGGCGGCGGCGGCTGGGTTAACCCTAGGTCGCGAGCTCGGGGGGAGGTCGGGGACGAGACGAGAGAGTCAGCGAAGGCCGGGGTCAGGAGGACTTGTTCGCAAAAAGGCTTGAACGCGCGGGGTTTTCTGTAAAAACGTTTAAGTGGGGAAGTTTTGTGGGGTTGTTTTCGCACATGAGACAGAAGAGAGAGACGACTCATGGATGGATGGCAAAAGCATCAATTTTTGCTGGGCCTTTGCACAATTTTGTCATTTCCTTTCTGGGCCTCCACTGCGAATTTCCCACCTTCACATGGCCTCTTTACATTTAGCACAGAAGTTCAGTAACCGCTTTTAGCTGGCGTATTTCTTTTCACCATTTTAAAAGAAGATATATTTTCCGAACTAAATTGAGTGGATTATTTTGGGCTGTGACTATGACTTTTGAATTCTATAACTGAATTCTAGCCGCATATGATTTTAGCCGATATAACTGAATTCTATACAATATCTATACAATCAACTCGGAGACTTTATCTTTCAATTTTAGCGCTGCATGTTTTTCTCCTACGCATCGCACGGGTTGTTGGTTTTTCTCTTCTTGAAAGAGTCTCTTAAGGTCTCGTTTGGAACGCATCCCCACAGTGCTACGGAAATTGGTAGGACTGAAATAACATAATACTAGCTATATGTATGTATGTTATAACAAAAAAATCAAATTTTGTAACTAATTAATATCCATACCATATGCTTTCATCCAGGGCCGATCCTGGGATTTTAGGGGCCTAGAGCGAAACTAGAAATAGGGGCCCTAGTATAAATATCTAAATATAAATCTACATACACACACAGATATATATGTGCTCATGATCACTCACATTGTTATCATCTGTGTTGATGTTGACATGGTCTTCCGTAGGGCCCTCATCTTCTAGATTCACATTAGTATATTCCTCCACTAACTATCGCCAATTCATCAAGATTTCTTGAACTGCTCGTATTACTTTTAAAAAATTTGTCAATGGATCCCCTCTGCGATTCTGTCAACTCATCTATTCGTTTTCTCTTTTTTCTTTTTTCACTGCCGGATGCATATTTTCTAGATGACATAGTACTGAAAATTTAAAGAATAATAGTATAATTAGTAACTACAAAGCACTAATTATTGATTAAAGTTAAAGAACAATAGTAAAACTACAAAGCAGAGCACAATAGTATTATAGCCAAACATGAAACATCGTATGAATGTATGATCGTAGAATATAAAATTTCAATATGTCTATACATACGTGTACGTCGTTGACTCGTTTCTGTGGCATGCATGCAGCAACTCTCCGTCCAGGAGGCAGGACCGCAGGAGCGTGGGCAAGCGCCAAGCGGCAGCGGCCGATCGGCTATTCAAATAGATGCGATATTGTGATGGCGAGTTGGCGATGCAACAGTCTGCGACGAGAGAAATTTTTCCGGCGGGCAGCAGAAGCGCCGGCGGCCGGCGCCGCCCTAGACCTAGACGAAGAGAAGGCGAGATCACGAGACGTCTATGCGGATCGGATCAGCAGATGCGGTGATCAGTACCGGCCGCTGCGTAATATCATTAACGTACGTGGGCTACTGGGCCAACAGCCAACCGCGGTGTATATACTCTGTCTGTACTAGTATATGGGACCCCTGGATTTTGGGGGCCGGGCGCCGCCCGCCGCCTCCTCCGGCCTACCGCTTTCATCATATGGGTATACAAATGTAACTTTCATGCAATGTTCTGATTCCTCGAATAACAATTCTAGAAACCTAGGGCTACCGTAACGTACGTTAATATAGTAATAGTGGTAAAATAAATAGAAGAAGGTATCATCATCAAGCCATTCAAGAAGGCTAGTATACCTTTTTTTCAACTGAAAATATACAATAACCTGTAGTAATCCTAATGAGCAGAACTTATAAATAAAAAATTGTGTCCTTGTACTCTCTCTAGTGGGGTAGTGTTCCATAAACAAGATTTTCTAAATCATTTCCTTATGTTAATTTCCCTTGTAGTTGTATATCACCTTTTGCTAATTTTCTTTACAAACCAGGATAAATTGAACTGCTCCTTAAAAAGATTTCAGATGACCTAACTCCTTAAAAAGATACTCTACGAAAAAAAGAAAAATTAGAACATGCAAGATGGAAAAAAAAGGAGTGATATGAGAACATGCCGTTCAGCATTACCAAAACAATGCTTGGCACCGTTGTCACATAAAAGGTCTTGATTTTCAAAATATAACCCTTCCACTGAACTCTCCCCAAATTCACTATCACCTTTATCATCAGCGCCACAATTATAGCTGCTGTCACTTCTCTTTTTTTGTAAATAAGGCTTCATTATGTGTCTACACACCTCCATTGAGTAGCAACTTAACTTCAGAGCCCAAGGAAGCCTTGTGATAAAAAAAAACTGACCATCAGTTGTGTTACAGTGGACTAACAACCCTGATAAACCTGGCAGACCCTGGCAGTTTGATAAACCTGATATTTGAGTTTGCAATATGTTAAAAAGAACAAACCCATCAAAGCAATGTAATAGCATCTCAAAGACAAAATATTTCTTTGGCAATGTAATAGCATCTCAAAGACAAAATATCTCAGGATAATATACAGTCAGCAGAACAACTAAAAAGCACGAGTGGCAGGGGGTGAACTGTCGGGACACCGGATTTCCGAATCCGGACCCTCTGTGTATTACAGCACTAGTCCCAGATCAAAGCTAGTGCACACAGTCAAACAGTGATGAATACATAACCAACAACGCTTTATTACAATAATAGAGAGTACAGACCAAAAGGCATCTTTATTACAACTGAGGTTTCAAGACCTCGCAAACTTACAAAACACAGCGGAAGCAAAAGATAAATCCAGCGGAGACCCATCAATACGCCACAGACAATTGACTGGGGAAGCGCAACCTAGTACTCCGGAAAGCCTTCGTCGAATCCACAAGCGAAGTAGTCGTAATCTCCTTCTTGAGCTTCATATTCCTCTGAGATTTTATTTTAAGTGTAGCATGTGAGTACATAAAGTACTCCGCAAGTCTTGGAAAAATGCAATAGATGCAAGGCTTAACAAAGGAGGGTTATATGGTTTTTTTTGCACAAAGCAATATTTTATTTCAAATACCATTAAATATTTTTGAAAGCATTAGTTTAAATAAGGTAACTGTTTTAACAGAAACTAACAAATTGCATAGTGAAGGTTACAACCACCAACACTAGATAACTGGCTTTCACTGCCAAGATTCAAGAAAACGGGTTACAACCATCCACACTGGCTCCAACCGCCAAGACAACTCCGGGAGTTCCAACCACTCTCGGTTTCCAAAATATTTTCTTTGAAAACAAAACCAAAGATCTACCATGTGAATGCATTCCTTGCCCGCCCTTGACCGTGGGCACGGCTATTCGAATAGTTTTACACTCTGCAGAGGTTGTACAACTTTACCCACAAGAGATAAGTCATCTTAATAGTCAACACGCTTCCTTTGGCGTGAGACCCAGATAAAATATCACAAAGCTTTTACCTTACTCTAGTTTAGCCAGACACCACCCGCTGAGGTTTCACCGTCAAGGGTTAAATCCACCAGCACGAAGCCCCTCTTGCGTCATATGAGTACAAGAACTCCCTGTCCCTCACTGTGAATAACCAGTAAATCCCTGGCACTCACTTTCCACTGGTGGTACCTAAACTAGCCTATTGTAAGTTAGTCAGCTAGGTCGTATCCATATAGACTTGTGGTTGTACGGTAGTGCTCAGTCTGGACAAACACAAGCGTCGGTCCTTAATTGACTAGGGCGGAACATTCACTTTACAAGTTCTCGTGCTAACCGCACCAAACCAATCTTACCATCCGCCCTAGTCTAAACCAACTCTCACATTTTATTTTATTTTAAAGAACAGTGGCAACACCAATCGCCACCAATTTTCTGAACAAAAGTCTAGATGAAAGAAATATAATTTCTCATTCTAAGGTTACAAAAGTTATTTAGCATGACTAAGCATTTCACTACCGGTACAACATTCACCAAAGTTTTATAATAATCTCATTATTGAGACAAAGGAAATCCTAGGGTGTCAAAGGTACATGGGTGTCAAGATCAACTGAGAGCATAACAATTATTGGTTTAACTATTATTTCTAAAACATGAATTATCATTTTATGTAACATAGCAATGCATTAATTTAAAATAATAGAAATATTTCACAAACATAGGTTCAAGATGTTCAAAGGAGACTTGCCTTCGTGTGCGATATCTTGACTTTCTTGCTGTGGGTCGGAAAATTCTTCGGCGACGTCGGGTTCTACGCGCGGAACGATAAATACAAACGAACAAATAAATACAAATAAAATCACAAAAATATAAAATATATACTGGAAGAAAGGTTAAGATTGTAGATGAATTTAGAAAAAAGAATCAACGGATTCGAAGTTCAAATGAGGGAGAACGAATATCTGGAAGTTTTTTTAGAAATCACATGAAATGATAACAAAATCCGAGAATTACTTTTTGAGCAGTATGGCGTCGATTGGTTGCAAAGTGGCGGCGAACGGACAAAATAGAACCCCAGCGATGAGGCGAAGGTGGTGATGTGGGTACGGCATCGAGAAACGGCGGCAATCACTGGCGGTGAGGGAAAAAAGCGATGGACAAGATAGCAGCGACATCGACAGGTTGGAGAGATAGTACCGGGTGTGCAATGTGGAGATGTAAGGTGAGCACGGGGTAGAACACGACATGGTGAAGCTAAGAAAATTATTGGCTAGGCTGAAAATTCAACGGAGACGATACAATAGATGTTTGAACGACGACGGTACAGAAAAAGCAAAAACTTAATATCTTGGTGCTCGGTAAAGCGAATCCAAAACCAATTGAAAGGTAACTATATGGGATGGTTTGGCACGATATGACGCGAACGGATTGGGGAAAACACCCCCGGATAGATGGGGACACGAGATGCCATTGGCGGCCATGGCGGGGTGTCGGAGGCAAAAATTTGTGGAGGCTTTTCGGGGCAACGGAAGGAAGCACGGTGTAGAACGCGGCGAGGCAAGTCTAAGAAAAATTACGGCACAGGCTAAAACTCAACAGAGACGATTTAATCGGCGTCGGAGTCAAAACGCCATTTTGCGGAAAGTTCAATTTCTGACAATTGGCTAAATGAAAAATTAAATAAAAATGATGGATAAATTGTTTGGAGGCTAGGACATGATATGACGCGAACAAAAATCAAAGCGCTTACCGAAAAAGTGGTGTACGCGCAAGAAGGCACGGCCAGCTCGTCGTCTGCTCGACCAGTCGACGAGGACTCGGGAGTCTTCGAGTGATGGCGATAGAAGCATGGCGAGAACGATCGAGACGAACTCAGCACGTGCAGACGGCTCGGCCAACGGACATCGGATGGTGACGAAACATGACGGAGAAGATATTCGGCGACCGGCAGGTTGGCATCGGCATTCCGGGCAAACAAAGAGGAGTTAGAAGGTGAGGTTGGTGGCGAAACGAAGAGGAGAACGTCGGGAACACAATGCTCACCTCGATTTTGATGGAACACGCACGGTCGGCTCGCAGCGAGGAGAGGAACGACGGCACGGTTTGGCCACGGTGGTCCGGTGATGCTCCGGTGATGCTCCGTGGCGAGGGAGCACCAGTGAAACGCGAGGAGTCAAAGACAACGGTGTGGTCAAAAGTGACAGGACTCCACTGTAGGTGGCGCAATCGACCGAAGAACGCCGATTGGTACACAAAAGAAAAATGGTGATTGTGGAGAGAAGAAAGGGATAGAGGTCTTGAGATTTTCGGTGGTGAATGAGGATGAGGAGAGGCACCCGGTGCTCCCTTTTATAGGGGTGGAGGTGGACCGGAGAGGGAGATCAACGGGGCATGTCATTTAGAGCACGGTTTAAATTTCGTGTAAATACTCATAAATGAGAGGGGAAACGGTGGGTAATTGAAATCACTTGATGAGAGGATTTAAATGCACTTTATTTCACAAAAAACCGTTGAGAAATTAGTGAGAAATCAAAGTTTTTTAAAACGGCAGCAATGGCAAGCGCGCTCGGTCTGGGAGCGATACCATCGGGAAGATGAACAGTGCCGCGTGGCACTGTTCATCCTCTCTCCTTTTTCTTTTTTTTTTAATTTTGTTTGAGATTTTAAAATTGAGCTCAAACAAACTCCGAAAAATCTAAAATAAATTTCGAAAATTCCTTGAGGCTCAAAGAACTCAAATAAAATATTTTTAGCAAATATTAATATTTAATTTTATTTTATTAAATAACAATTCTAATTAAGATTTAGTTTAAACCAAATAATTTCAAAAATTTGAAAATATGGTATAAATGGATAGATTAGAATTTTATATGAATTTAGAAATTTAAATGGGCTCAATCGGAGTTAAAACGAAAAAGAACGGGCTCTCGAAAGTTTGAAAAGAGAGAAAAGAATAAACCAATTTTCTGCAATTATTTTTGAACTGAAAAATCAAATTATGATGTCATCAAGGGAAATGATTTTCAAATAAATTATTTTTCTGTGGAAAATAAATTTATGACGTCAGCAAGGATTTTGATTTTCTGGCCGAATTATTTTTGTAAAGAAAAATAATTTTATTCACTAACAGGTGGGACCGGTTTATCAACGAGAGAGAAGAGAGAGAGGAAAGAGCGGACGATCGGATGAGCGATGTGGCGCAAGGAGGAAATCGGGATCGTTGGATTGAGAGCGAAGGGGTTAGGTGAAGATGAACGCACGAAATTAGATCGGGCGGTGGAGAATTAAATTTGATTTAGATTTTCAGAAAACACCAGAAAATTCAATAAAGCTCAGAAAAATATGAAATTATATCCAAAAATTCCAGGAAAATTCAAACAACTTCCTAGAGACATTTTGGACTTAATAAAAATATTTCCAACTACTGTTGGTATTTTAATTTTCATACTTAAAATACTTTTTATTTCCAAAATAGATTTTAAAACTCTAGAAAAACTCAGAAAAGCAAATATAAGCCGAATAATTCCAAATAATTAATTTGACATAGTATTTTTACAGAAAATCAAAATATCATTTTATTCAATAATATTTTTAAATTTTACTTATTTTTAAACTAAATTAATTTAATTTTATATTTTAAATTTTTTTCTCCAAAAATTTGAAATAAACAGCTGGGCTGTTACATGAACACTGTGTCCTATCTGGCTGTGCTAAAGATTCTAATCGCATCCGCTTCAACTGCAATATAACTCAATTTGTATGGTGTTCATTTAAAGAAGCTTTAGAAATTAATGACTGACTCGTCTTCAATACACACAATATTCATAACATGGTATGCTACCTGGCATCACTGCCAACGTCTGCGCCTGTGCATGCCCAACGCTGGGCTTCCTCCCGGATCTGGCCGCCGCCGCCAGATCCGCCCCACCGGATCGTCACCGCCGCGGTGGACCGCCTTCTTCTTGCCGCGCTCTGTCAACCCCTGATCCGGCCGCCTCCGGATCTGGCCACCTCCAACGCCGCCAAGTCCGAATCCGGCCACCTCCGGGTCAGATCTGGCCGTCTTTGCCGCCGCCAAGCTCGAATTTGGACCTTCCGATCGTCACTGCTCGAGCCGCCGCCGCGGTCCTCTTCTTGGACCGCCGCCGCCGCTCGGCTCTCTCGACGTTGGCCGGTCGACGCTGGCCTAGCCTCTGGATCCACACTGGATCTGGCCTCCCCTACGATGGCTTGGCCGGATCTGGAGGAGAGGCGCTCGGCCAGCTCCGTGGTCGTCGCCGTCGGATCCCACCGCTGGGTCTGCCGCCCCGCGGTCTCCTCTCCTCCGTCGCTCCAGGCCGCCCTCCGGAGCCGGCCGCCCCAAGCCTCCTACCACGATGTTGCCACACCGATGACAGCGCCCGCGCCCACACCCGCGCGCGCCCCTGCTCCGCGTCGACGTCCAGAGAGGGGGTGAGACGGGAGTGAGGGGAAGAGAAAGAGGGTGGAGCGTGCGCAGCGAGGGGAGAGGGGATCGGGGGTGAAGAGATAGAGAGAGGGGAGGGGTTTTGAGGGAGTGGGATATTTTATTTTCTACTGCTGATTTCTTTTAGTCAGTCTTTAGTTATTTTTCGTGAGTCTTTCGTTGTGTCCATCCAAGTTCGTGGTCTCTAATTTTTAGTTCGTCCAAGCGGTGCGAGTCCACAAATTTATTATCAGTCATAGAAGTATAGAAATTTTTCTTTTGCATGGCAGCAGCCGCCGCTCTACTCTTTGAGCCGCGTGCAAATCGTAAAAGTCGTTATGATGACGTCGCTTCTCTAGCCGCCGCCCCGAGCTTCTAAGGCCGCCGCGCGTCTTTTGCATCTTGTGCACTACGCCACCGCCGTCTTGGGCTTCGATCTGCGCCGTCATGCTTCTATTATTCCTCTTCGGCTTGATTTGACAGTTTATTCAAAAACTGCATGCAACGATGACATTATCAAGACTCGGACGTCGGATATTTCTTATTTTAGTCTTAACCCTTTTTCAAATGCAATGCTATTGCATACGCCTTGCATTTGAGAGGAGTGTTAAGGGTATTAGAGATAGAATAGGAATCAGCATATTCCCCTGTAATATCCCTTTGTACTCCATATATATATTGCCCATTGGGTTTCTTCAATAGACACACAATATTCATAACAAAGACAATCTTGTGCTTTAGGAACAAAATACTAGCAATCCTCAGCATCTTGTGCCGGAGTTAACGTGGACCTGATCCAGGCAATCTTTTTTCTTTTTGGGGTTTTTGTAAACTCTCTTTCTTGTGCTTATTTTACAGTCAAAACATAAAAGGACCCCTAGATCCTCCACTCCAGGGTTGACATCATGGCATCACGACTTTCTATAAGATAATCATCTTTATTAATATTCCAAAAATGGACCGCCTATGATTATACTCTGTTTTCACGAAATGGACCCAGGAACCGATGCAAAGCGTTTGAGTGTGCCAGATGGAATGACAAGTTTGTTCCAAAAAAGGAAGCAAGAGAAAGTTGTGCCAGATGGAAGCATCACTTATAATGGTTAGCCCATACTTGAACTTTTGCCCAGATGTTCCAGAACATTGTGTGTCTTGTATATAGTGTAGGAACGAATACAACAATCAAAGGGGATGAATGATTATCGTCACTTATTGGAGTCTTCTGACGGTCAGTGAAGGTTTTAACCGCTCGGTGTTAAATCGCCTGATCAATTGCTCAACGCATGGCTGCTTGTTGGATCGCTCTGTTCGACCGCTCGCTCGATCGCTCTGCCTGTTGTCTAAGATCCAATCCACCTGCAATTGCCAGCGCTCTTCAAGCAAATCACGAACCAGATTGATTCAAAATTATCTTTATTGCTGGATTTATGTGGATTTACAAAATGCTCTCAAAAGCATCCCTAAAAGCCTTCCTGTCAAAAACCCAAAAAAACATCTCTAATCTCTCTAAAAAACAGTACATAAACCTATAATCTCTCACTATTTTTATAGATTAATATCAAAAACCGTATCTGCCTTAAACACAGACTCAAAACTTTATCTTTTCCGAAAACCAAGGGACCCGAAATCCTTCTGAACACGGGCTTTAACCAAACTCTAAATCTTCTCAGTTATGGACTATATCTACAACTTCTAACTCACCACGTGACGAAGCCTCTAGGACAGTACCTCTTGTATTTTTCATCACACACTATCACCTCATGTATCGAGGGCTCCAGAACAGCACCTCCCATAGCCACTCCACACATCATCACATTTGATCTCCACGTGCCCCAGCGTGAGCCAGACCACCTTGCATGATATCCTCAACCGTCCGAATCTCAGATTTCTTCATTGTAGTCCCAGTCCTCCTCGTCACCGACCATAATAGTCTTCATGCCTACCTGCATATGCAAAGATTAAAGAAATATTTTTTCCAGCATAAGTTCTTTTCAACTTGACCGACATTAGTCCACACAATCAAAACATACCTTTAATCATCCATCAACATTAATCAGATTAGCCATGATCACAAATTCTATCGTTTTCCAGAAATCAATCTTAGATCACTCATTATGACCGGTTTCCAGTAGCAAACGACCGATTCAACGTAGGTACAACCGGTTATATTGTGGCATACGACCAGTTCATCTTACCTTATGACCATCAACCGGTTTACTATAGCTACGACCGGTTTCTCCGGAGTCTCTACCTCGGGGTCTTCGACCTCCCCGACTGCTCTCCGACTCCTCTAAAAACTCCGGACCGAGGTCATTCTGATGCGATCGTTCACCTGTGGTCATTTAGCCGTGCTCGACCTCTACTGGTCAATCTGTCATGGTCTATATCCATGGTCGACCTGCCATGGTCGTCTGCCGTGGTCGACTGCCGCCCTGAAAACTCCAGCAACATGAGCGTATCGATCAGAACTTTTACAAACGCAAATTCTATTGAAATTCAAATGTGAATTATTCATCATCACTAAATACACGACCACCACATAGTCTAATAATATCCCCCTTGATGAATACGTTGACAGCACCTCAGAAACTCTTGAATGAGAAAATTTGCATGAAAAAAATTCAAAGTCGCTGACTACAGCAGAAAGAGCAGCAGACCACAGCAAAGTCGAAAGAGCTGGCTACAAAGAGCTGTAGACCATAGCCGAGAGCTTAGAAATCTCAGCAGAAAGCTCATAAAACTCAGAAAACTTACCCTTAACACAAGAGAGCAATTTTTCTCCTCTCCAATCTCTCCAAACTCCCCTTTCTTCTAATTTCGCCCCTTTTGGCAATGAAATCGTCAAGAACACCAGAGAAATAATAATTCTAAAAAGGAGCAATGAGAGTAAATATCCAGAAGATTTGTAGATTATCCAAGTCACTTTTACAATTAATAGATTAACCAAGCCATCTTTTGCGTAAAGTTCACTAGATCATATAAAGTCATATAACATATAGGAAGTCAAAACAAGTCTTTAGCATGATTAAACAAATTGGATTAAAAACATGCATGTCAATAATGACCAAATCAATCTATAAAGAGCACCAAGGGATATCACACCGAAAAGAGTAAGGCTAAAAGTGAAGTAAACTTTAAATGTAGGCGAACTAGCAGTTTCATATAACAACCTATAGCTCCACACTCACTTTTTAAGCATGTGGTATGCTTGTAGTATACTTCTTTGCGTGATGCCATCTTAATAGCAATCTTCTTTTAAACGGTGGCATATTTGAAGCATACTTCTTTTAATTCGAGCGCATTTTGTGCTTTTTTTTGTTTAACCATGGCATACTTGAAACATACATCTTTTCAATCTTATCTTTCTCATTTTTCTTTCTTACATATCATACCAATTTGAGTGAATATAAAAGATGCAATATGAAACACTCATAGCCAATATTAAAAGAAGACTCATGACCAAGCTAATCTTTTCAGATGAACATCACAAAGTGCTATCTACAACCAATCTAGTCAAAATCTCCCGTCATGTCATGTTTTAATTCAAGTATAGCAAATCGATTACAATCTGTTATGACCACGACTATATAGTCGATGAGTAAATATACTAAAGATAACTTTACTACTCATGTGTTTTTAATAACTTGGACTTGATGTATTATTTAGCAAGTATAATAAACAAAGTTTCTATAACATTTAAACACCAAGCTCTCCCTCAGAATAATCCCATGGGATGCAACACCGAAGAAGGAGGCGGTCGGTGGGCGGAGCAGAGGAGGCGGTGTCATGGGGTGGGAGGGAAGGAGGAGGCGATGGCGTGGGGTGGGGTGGGAGGAAGGAGGAGGAGGCGTGCAAAAGAGAGATGAGCGGACGGGAGAGATGAGGTGGTTTGGATTTGGAATACGCGAGATGCGGGGAGAAGTGTCAAAGAGAAAACAGTGAGCCCAATCAAAGCGTTTTTTACATGAGGAGGGGAGGGAGAGGAACGAACGTACTACCACGAACTCCTTCTTTTAAATAGTAGAGATAGCTAAGTAAGAAAATACATTCCGTACCATGCATGAGATAATACATGATTACCAATTTACCCTCTATGAATTGGCCTTCGCAACTCAATCGCTCTCTCGTGTATATACTCGTCTCTACCATAACAATAACTAGCTAGTATATATAGGGATTGTTCAGATTGCCTGTGTCTTTTAACTAAAAATAAATTGTAGTTCCTGGAAGAAATGGTTTTTAGAAGAAGGAGGCGAGTGGTGGGGAAAATGATGGAAAGATTATGCACGAAACAGGAGCGAGAAGGGTAGGAAAGCTAATTCGAGAAGCCGGATAGTTGTATAGAGTTTTCAAAGAGAAAAAAAGGAAATGCGTGAAATCGATGTTCATCATCGAGTAGATGGATGCCATGCATGCAGCAGGACCATACATACATATGGACGACACACAGTAGTAACTACTCAATTAGTTAGCTTAATTATCATCACTGTTAATTATCCAATAATATTCTTCAAAGAACTTTAATCGTTTCCCTTCACATGATCTTAAGCTTAAATCAATTGATCAACCCCCGATCGATCGAGATGGATCATATCGAGCTCCCTCTCTCATATCTCATGCCGCGCGTAGCACGTACGATGACGCCCATCTTTAATTAATTGCTGCTTGTGTGCGCGCCCGCGGCGGCTGGAGGAGTCGGTGCTGTAGTCGTCGGTGCACTCGCCGCTGTCGAACGCGAGCTGGCGGAGGCGGGAGATGTTGGAGGCGCTGTCGGAGCCGGAGGAGAAGCATGCTCTGGCCGGGTTTGACGCCCTTGTGCAGGTCCTCGAGCGACACGTCTGTCAGAATCCCCCGCGAGCTTTACCGGTGAGGATCCGAGCTGGAAGAGACGAACTCAAACACGAACACACGCGATCACTTGGACTACGAGAGAGATTTTTGTGTTGTTGTGAAGATGCAGCGTTTTCTGGTCTTTCTTCTCCTTTTATAATGCAATGGAACATGCAAAGCAGTGAATACAATGCAAAACCGAAAAGAAGCTGAAGCAGTGCACGTTGCAGAAACTGAAAACGCAATGACAAAAGGAAACGTAAAATTGAAGCTGCGCGCATGCAGAAACTGAAGCTTCAATGACTCCCCCTAAACCTGAAATAGTAAACCACTAACTAAATGCATGCATACAATATTTAATCAACCAACAACGTCACCCTCCAGCGCGCGCACGATCTGGCTCATGTTGGGCTGGCGCTTGGCCGAGTGTCGGATGCACGCCGCCGCGCTCGATCGCTGCCATGCGCTCCACCTCGACGACCGAGAACTCGCCGCCGAGGCGCTGGTCGACGAGCTCGTCGTAGCTGGCCTCACCGGAGAATGTCGCCCGCAAGATCGCTGTCACTGTAACCAACCAACTGCACAACTTTTGTCTTTCTTTTGTAGCCGCAGCCGTAGTTGATGGTGCCGGCGACATAGCATAGCACTCGCTTCACGGCTGCTAGATGCTCGGTGGTAGGCTTCTCTGTGAACCTACTGATGTAGCCCACCGAGAATGCCAAGTCTGGCCTTGTATTCACCAGATAGCGCAGTGAACCCACGATCCTTCTATAAGGCGACTCACATGTACCGGTTGTAGTCGTCAACGAGGAGGAGGAAATAGCGGTTGCCGTTGGGTGTCAGTGGCGAGATTGGGCCGCAAAGGTCACCGTGCAGCAGCTCGAGGAGCTCGGTGGAGCGTGTCAGTGCACGCTGCAGGAAAGGCGCACGGCATTGTTTTCCGGTGAGACACGCCTCGCACACCTAGTCGACCTGCGTCAGCACGGGTAGGCCTCGAACTAGCTTCTCTCTGCCCATCTTGTACAACGCAGCGAAATTGATGTGCCCGAAACGGGCATGCCAGTGCCACGCACCTTCTCCGACGCGTGCAGCTAAGCAGACCAGACGTGCAAGGTTGATGTGGAGCACGTAGAGCCGGCCTGCGCTCCGGTGGATCTTGGCGAGTAGGCACCACTGCTCGTCTCGAACGCGCATCACGCCGTCCTCAATCAGGATTTGATAGCCGCACTCGTCGAGTTGACCGACGCTGATGATGTTGGCGGTGAGGCGTGGGATGAAGTACGCGTTGACGAGGGCGCGATGCTCGCCGTTTTTGCACGCGAACAGAACCATGCCGCAGCCTTCGATTCAGACGATGGAGCCATCGCCGAACCTCACCGTGCCGGTGACGCCCGTGTTGAGATCGGAGAACGCCGCCCGTGACCCCGTCATGTGATTGGTGGCCCCAGTGTCTAGGATCCAGCACCGGGAATCCTGTTCCTCCGTGCCGCCGAGAGCCGCGAAGACCCCCTACTCCACCAGCTCGACCACGCCGCTTGATGGAGTCAACGGCGGTGGCACATTCGCAGTGGGTGGTGGCGGCGGCGAGACAGAGTCACCGCGCCTCGGTTGGATCGCTCGCTCTCTCCATCGGGTGGAGAATCGCAAGGCGACGGCGACAATGCGGTCGGGACGGTGGCGTTAGTCTCAAGAAGGAGCAACGTGGGCTCGTCGTCCTGGGCCACATGGGCCTGTTCCTCATTTCTGGGCTTGGAACGACATTCCTTGGCCCAGTGGCCGGTTTTTCCGCAGTTTCGGCATTTGTCGCCGTTCCGGTTCGGCGCAGACCCAGCTCCTTCCGAGCTCCCTCCGCCGTGACTTCGTCCTCTTCCGCCCCGGCGCTTAACTCGATTGCTCGAGCCGCTAGCGCCGCGGAAGCCAGCTTGCTCCTTCTTGTAGCGCTCGAGCCACTCCTCCTCGGTGAGATAAAGCTTGCCTCCAGCGCTCGGGGAAGGCGAGGACGAAGGCTGCCCGGTGTCCTCCGCCGCCTTGAGCCTGCCGGTCACCTCCTCCAATGACAGCGTGGAGATGTCAAGCAGCGTTTCAATGGAGAGAACAAGCTGGGTGAACCTGGGGCGAGCGACGCGCAGGTACTTCGCGACGACATTGTCTGCAGGTTCGGGATCGCCGAGGATGGCGAGCTGGTTGACGATGGCGGTGAGTCGCATGGCGAAGTCCTCCACGGACTCACCGTCGCGGAACGCGATGGACTCGTACTCCGTGCACACCTTCTGCGCACTGGCTTTGCGGATGCGATCATCGCCAACCCGCATTGTCTTGATGCAGTCCCACGCTTCCTGGGTCGACAGCATCAAGATCATCTCGGGTGGGACAGCGCTGCAAATGGCGTCCAACGCCATCCTGTCTTCGTGGAGCTCGATGGCGTCCCACAGGCAGCGAGCTTGCAGCTTGATCTTCATCAACAGTGACCAGTCGTTTTATTTCGACTTCGTCAGCAAAGGGTAATTGGCCGAGCCTCCCGCCTCCTTGACCACGCGGTATATAACTAGCCCGTGGTTGTTCCCGCCGCTGCCCGAGGCGCGGCCGCCAGAACCTCCTGGAGTGCACCCGGGCGGTGACGCTGACCGCCGGCGCGGGGAATGTGTGCGGCCTCAAGGCATGAACACGCTCTCAAGTGCACGATCTCGAGTCCAACCCTTGAACCCCGCTCTGATACCAAATGTCAGAATCCCCGGCGAGCTTTGCCGGCGAGGACCCAAGCTGGAAGAGACGAACTCAAACGCGAACACACGCGATCACTTGGAATACGAGAGAGATTTTTGTGCTGCTGTGAAGATGCAACGTTTTCTGGTCTTTCTTCTCCTTTTATAATGCAACGGAACATGCAAAGCAGTGAATACAATGCAAAACCGAAAAGAAGCTGAAGCAGTGCACGTCAATGCATTAGTGCACTTCAATGCATGCAGAAGCTGAAAAAGCAATGACTCAAGGAAACGTAAAACTGAAGCTGCGCGCATCCAGAAACTGAAGCTTCAATGACTCCCACTAAACCTGAAATAGTAAACCACTAACTAAATACATGCATACAAGATTTAAGCAACCAACAATGTCGCCCTCCAGCGCGCGCACGATCTGGCTCATGTTGGGCCGGCGCTTGGCTGAGTGCCGGATGCACGCCGCCGCGCTCGATCGCCGCCATGCGCTCCACCTCGACGCCTGAGAACTCACCGCCGAGGCGTTGGTCGACGAGCTCGTCGTAGCTGGCCTCGCCGGAGAGTGTGCAGACGAGCAGCGGGCGCGCCCAGTCGACGAGGCTGTCCTCCATGAAGTTGGTGGTGTCGATGGGGCGCCTGCCGGTGATGAGCTCGAGCAGCATGACGCCGAAGGAGAAGACGTCCGACTAGTCCGTGAGCTTCCCGCTGGACGCGTACTCGGGCGCCAGGTAGCCGAAGGTGCCCATGACGCGCGTCGACACGTGCGTGTTCATGTCCGTCGTCAGCTTCGCGAGCCCAAAGTCAGCAAGCATCGCCTCGAAGTTGGCGTCCAGGAGAATGTTGGCCGCCTTGATGTCCCGGTGGATGATGCGAGGATGGCAGCCTTGGTGGAGGTAGGCGAGCTAGCCCTTTGGCGGAGCCGAGCGCGATCTTGTGGCGGGTGGGCCAGTCCATCACCGGGACACCCTTGCCGTACAGGTGGTGCTCCAACGTGTTGATGGGGATGAACTCGTAGACGAGCAAGCGCTGGTTGCCGATGATGCAGTAGCCGACCAGCGACACCAGGTGCCGGTGGTGCACGCGGCTGATGATCTCCACCTCCGCCTGGAGCTCCCGCTCCCCCCTGCCCGCTGCCGGACTTGAGCTGCTTCACCGCCACCTCCTTCCCGCTGCCTGCAAGCACGCCCTTGTAGATGTTAAAAATATGGATAATATTTTAATTCCATATTTTACTAGGAGACAAATATAATAAATTAGTGCTGCAAAACTTGTGACTAACAGCAGGCTACTCATCATATTTCAGAATATACACAAAGAAAGTATAGTCGAACGAACGTGCGAACGACTTATAATTAGGCTTGATGAAGAATAGGAAGCAGCGCAGACTTGATACAGTGCAGAACGTAGATGACGCAGTGAAGTGAGCGGCCACGCAGATGTGCGCTGCCTAGAACCTTATTGTCGCCCCCGTGCAGGCCTTCACGGCAACAACGGTCTAGAGATATCACTCCTCTTCTTTACGGTGCACGCCAGAAAGAATAGTTGACGAGGTTCAGACGGTGCAGCACAACTGCACACAAATTCATAGGAGGAAGAGAATGGAGGCAGTCAGATTCTTTTTTCATACTCTGGACGTCTACATGCATATATATAGACAGACTGATAACTGACGAATTAAAACAGTCATTTACCCTTTAGTAACTGACATATTTAACTAGCCATTTACCCACTAATAACTGCATGTCATCAAACTCAATAAAGACTTATTCAAATGTTTGAATCTCATTCAAATAGAGAGGGAAAGAATGATGCATGGTTCAACAAAAATAAAGGTGGATTTGGTCTGTCAAGTGACGCACCACGGCACAAGTCACAAGTCACGTGATTTTCACACGAAAATACATGAATATGCGCATACGTGCGCGCGTGTGATTAGCCAGAACCCTTCTCATACCATCTCTATCTATATTCAAGGAGTTGTGGGGATTCCACCTTATAAATTGATCTTCCCCATCTTACCTTAGCAATATGGTACTAAACCATGTATATTTTAGAATTAAGGAAATGAACCTTGCTGATATAAGCCAATTTCTAACGGTACAAGTACCCGAACCCCCGTTCGTCGACGAGAACCCCGTTGTCGCCGCCGCCAGCTCCTCGTACGAGAACGAGCTCTTGGAGAAGCCCAACGCCACGTTCGGCGATGGCGGTGGGAGGGGAGGGCCGTAGGGGCTTGAGGAGTAAGGACCCATCTCACCGCTCAAGGGCACCGACGGAGGGACAGCGGGTTCCCGCCGCCGTGTGGGTGCCACCCCAGCGGCGGAGGGATGCTGTTGTTGCTACCATGCCGCTGCCATTTGGGCGGCAGACCGCCATTCGGCTAGTACACATTGCCTGCCTACATGCATGCATGCGTACATATGATCGCAACTACATTCGATTCGAGACAGACCTATAAGTCATGCATACTTTTGTCGTCGCTGTAGAAGGCCATGTTCATGGGGGCCGCCCGCACATGACGGCACACGCCATCCTTGACCACACAGGTCCTCGGCTTCTCCCTGAGCCTAGTCCCAGTCCACCTTATCGTTGCCCATCTTGTCCACCTTTGGTAGCTCCCACTCCGGTTTCTCGTTGTCCCAGCTTGTAACCACCTCACCAGCTTCAATCATCTTCAGCGTCTTCCTAACCGTTCTAGACCTCAACACCTCCCTGTGCCTAGTCCCGGTCCTCCTATGCCTCACCATGACCAAGCTTCGAAGTCCTGCAACAAACACTAATAAGCAAACCATCACGTAGCACCGCACAATACACAAAGATCATCAATTTACGCAATTTATCCATACAATGTACAATGCAAAAAGTATTCACCCAAAATATTGATCCTAATCCTAAAACCAAACAATAAACCCATGTGCACATTAGCAACAGACACCTCGGACAACCTTGATCAGAACCCAAGAACTCCAGTGAACAAACTCAGCCCACCGAGATAAACCAATAGCCTACGACCATCACCACCAGTCGCTACGACCACCGCTCACATTGGCTATGACTATCGATCACACCCAGGTAGTGAGCTACGGCCATCGATCACCAGGCTACGACTTCCACAACCGATCGCTACAACTATTGATCGCCACGTCTTACGACTACCGATCATGACCAGCAGAAGCTACGACCATCGACCAGATTACAAAAGCTATCTCTACCCCGTGGTCGTTCTGCCGATCAGTCTGCCAATCAGACCGACCGACCGCAAAGTCGTAAACAACGAGACGACACCAGTAGTCATAGGCCACGAAGTCAATAGCCAGAAAGCAAACCTTTGCAAAATCCTCAAAAACCAAACTCAACCTCCACACATACTCTAAAAAAAATGTCAATTACTCAACACAACCATAGGGTGACCTCCACATGGTCTCACATAATTAATTCAATTGTACTTTATTCAGTTGTTTAATTCATTTGTGAGATCTGTGTAGTGATTGTCGTGTGCTATATATATGATCTGCTTACTTGTTTTCTGAAGGCATGATTCCTGATGCTAGCCGAAAAATAGAAAATAATTAAGTTATTCAAATAACTATCACAGACGATTTGTAACATCAAACCATCTATGATATATGATATATCATAGACAATTTTTGGTATTAGTCGTCTGTGATATGTCAGATATCACATACATCTGTTTAAGAACCGTCTATGACAAATGACATATCACAGACGGTTTTTAGTATTAGTCATCTGTGATATATCAGATATCACAGACGATTATGTTTAAGAACCGTATGTGATATGTCTGATATCACAGATGGTTATGTTTTAGAACTATCTATGATATCTTACATATTACAACGGTTGTTAGTACTAGCCATCTGCGATATGTTAGGAATCACAGACAACTATTTTTAAGAACCGTCTGTGATATCTAACATATCACAAATAGTTGTATTGAAAAATTGTCCATGTTGTAATTTATCACAGATGGTTTGAGAGCCGTCTGTGATAACCATCTATTATCACAGACACATAAATCCAGATAGTTCAGAAACCATCTGTGATAACAGTTTTGAATCGCCTGTGATGACCCTTTTTATTGTAATGAGGCCTAGAACGATCAAGAATGCTAGGCGAGGTGGTTAAGCACAAGCATTGTACGAGAAATGTGGGAAATGTTGAAGGGATGTTTGAGTGACGGGTTGCACCATATTACTTGGCCAGTCCAAGTGAGGCGTTGTTCGGTGAAACCGAAACAGGAGAGATTTACCGATGCGTGGTAAAACAGTGATGCATGTACACGTGGTAAGCATGACGATTGCTTGCAAAGGAAGATAAAGACCGGGTCAAGAAAGGATATTTTGGTAAGTTGACCAAAATACCGAAAACTATTTTGGATCAAAACTGTGATGCTTGGAAAACAGTTTAAGTCAAGGAGAAGCTGAGAATATCAAATTGGATCAAAAACTAAGAATTTAGCGGATTTGGATTTATGTGCTTTGAAAAGTGTGCATGAGTAGTGTGTGAGTAAAACATATGTTGTGTAGGGTTAACGGGTTTTTTCTATTTATGCTAAGTAGATAGTATCCAATAGAATTAGATATGACTAGTTGTCTTGTCTATTTAATGGATTGGAACGGAGACTTGCTAGAATCTATCCAACCATCATAGTTTTCTCATTTGAAACCAAGTGTTCTAGGGCTAGAGTTTGATAAGTGTGAGTGTTGTGCTGTGTTCTCTTGAACTCCAGGTGAAGTGGTTATAAAACCTTCATCCTCAAGTAACAATCTATCAAACTTGTTCATCTCTCATAGATTCCTCTTGCTATTTGGCCATTTTCTATCCACAAACAAATCATATTTCTCATTTTTCGGTTTTTACCTTGTTTTAGCGCAATTTTACTTGATTTGAGAAAGGTCTGAACATGGACATGGATTCTTACGATCCTTAATTGAAATAGGTTCCTGAGATCTTAAGCAATATGCGTGCAAAATTTTATATCCTTTGAACTTGTATTTGTGGATTTGCACCAAAAAATTGCATCGCTTTGGACTGAAATTTCAGTTCTGGAACAAGGGATGCCGGTCAGACCACCCCTCCATCTAGTCATACAGATAGGGCCAGTCAAACTGGCACATAGCTGGCGGTCCAATCGTCAGGCCTGGTCAAACAGCCCCTAGCAGCCGGTTTGACCGTTGAAGCCCTAAAATTCTCGGATTTTTTGGTTCTTTATTTTGCTAGTTTTGTGTTGACTTCCTTTCCTAATCGTCATAATTATATAGCTATCGGAGTGAAGCATCGGTGAATACTTAGAAAAAATGTAAAGACATCATTTATCCCTCCGTTGTCATACCGATCCTACACATCGACTCGTAAGTCATCTCCACGTATATATGAATTCAATCCGAACTTTCAAGACAGTCATCAGCTAGCTGGGGGCTGTTTGGTTGCATATCCGAGCAAGACTAGCCGGGCCGGAGTCTTGTTTCGTCGGAGACCTAGAGCTCCCACCGCTTGCCCGGCCTGAAGACCCGGGCATTAGCCTGGAACCATATCCAATCCCATCCCTAGATATCCCAACCATGGTATCAATCAGAGCCATCCGCTACGCTTTCCTCTGGCACTAGCTCCGAGGAACCCATACCCAAGGAGATCATGCAAACAAATGGCATTCTGGCGACGAATGACCACCACTTATCTGGCAGCAAGGATCTCCTACTAGCAATGAATGTTTGGAACATCACGCACAATCAAAGAATGAATGGCTCTGCTCTACAAATCTCCTTGGTTCACTACTGCTCTACCACCTCCCCTGCAGGAATCCCAACAGAGGAAGCTCTCGCCGGCGCCGCGGGCTGTCCCACGGAGGTGAAGCTGTCGGGCAGCACGAACAGCGGATGGCAGCCCTCCGATTCGCCCTGGTACGCGAGCCCCAGCGAGTAACCCAGCGCCCGAGCAACAGGGACGGCCACCGCGTTGCCTACCTGGATGTACCTATGGTCGTCAAACAACAACAAATGCTCAGGTTCAATCTCCGGGCTCACCACTGGAAGAATAGTCGGCACGTTATCCGTTATCATTTCAGAAGCGTTTTGTTCCACGATATCGAAGGCAATAAGATTCAATTACGCTTTGCAACAAGTAAACGGTGGGTAGGGCGACTTACTTCTCCTTGATGGGACCGGTCAGTCGGTAGTAGTCGGGGAACCCCTGCAACCTCGCGTTCTCCCGGACGGACAGGACTCTTGCCTGATCCGGATGCAGTATAATCTGCAGGCAAACACATTTGAGGCTCGATCACAAAGGGCAGTCACATCAAAACAGGATTGCAGAGATTCGGAGAACGTTGGGATGCCTGGTTGTGTGGCTCTGCTCTGGTCACGACCGTAGGAACTGTCTCGTCCCACCACAAGCGCCCAAACGGCCTATAGCAGCATCATATGTATGAACAGCTAGACTGATCCAGTACTATTCTAGAAAATGAAATGAGTATGCTGCACTTACTTGGTTGATCTGCCCTTCATGAACGACATTGCATAGTCGGGAACCTAGCCACAAAGACATGATAAATCTTCATCAATTGTAACTAGTTACATAACTAGGAGCTTAATTCAGTTCAGGAACAGATAGAGGATAACAACCATGCATCAATGCTTGTTTCAAACCTCAAGGCCAAGAACTAGGGGTGCAAACGGAGCGGACAATTTCCGTCCGTCCGACCAAAAGCATACGGAACGGATACGAAAGGGGTAGATGAGTATCTGGTACTATACGTGTCCGACTTCGACTCCGAGGAAAAATATGGAATAGAATACAGGATAAATGATATCCATCCGTATATATCCGTATGTCAAATGATATGAGAAAGTCTATTGTGACTTCACCTAGAAACAAAATAACATATTGGCGGATTATCACATCTAAACAAGTGAGAGTACTAAGTGTTCTTCCTTCAACATCTTAGTAATTAGTCTCTTAATGTTCGTTCTGATTGTATCATACTGTCCAATGTTCTATGCAAAAAAACAGATAATTTCCGTCCGACCGACCGTCCGAAAGATTATGGAACGGATAAAAAATGGAGAAATAGATATCTAGCATTATCTGTGTCCGATTCCAACTCCGAGAAAAAAATATGGAATAGGATAGGATAAGCGATATCCGTTCGTATCCGCTCTGATTGCACCCCTACCTAGAACTTTAAATTTTTGTTCATTTCCCATGTTACTCCTATTGGCCCTATGTTCTGCTGGGGTAATATTTGGGTCTTGCAATACTTATAACATCTTATCTTAATTTGAAAATGTAATATTAAGTTTGTACTGATATGGAAGCACCCTAAAGAGAATTGCGCAGCAGAACCCATACCAAAGGTTTGCCAGACGCCAGATACACACGTTCAATATCCGGATCCCACTCAGCGGTATTGTTTGCTCCGACCATGACACCCTTGAGGTCGCGGAAGTTGGCTCCCTGAAACACAGAATTCATCAAACTTGCAGAAGGGAAAAGTAGTGCACAAGCACATAAAGCTATTCAGCCGCCAACCTTCTTTACAGGAATCTGCTGTACACGTTCATAATCATCCTTGTTTAGCTTCAAGGGCTGGTGATCCAAGAGCTTGCCTTCGCATGGACCAGCTTCCTCACCAAAGGAATAATCTAACATGTCTGGAACATTCGGAACCGAAAGAACTAAACGCACCATACAGGTGTAATAAACTAAGCACCAGCATTGAAAAGGTGGTAAAATTGAAATTGCAGGCTTAAATGCACAAGGAAAGAACTCTTCACAACAAAAAAACTTAACTTATTCATCTAATTCATAGATCACAAGGTCAACTAGTAGAGCTTAATGTATTACCTTTACGACTAAGTCGAATGTAGCGCTGGAATTCAGTTATGGGGGAAGCACCGTATTCCATTACATCATTAACCTGGTTGTTCTCTACCTGCAAAAAAGGGGTAAGATTGTGTACAGGTTAAGAAATGTATGAACTCAAGAAAACACTTGCCTTTGGCAAATCTGAAATCGCATCACCAAGAAGCAGAGCTTTTTTCAAGGTTGGTTTTTGTGTTTCGTCATATGCAACGATACTTTGCTGCAAACAAACATAAGTTGGTGAGCAAACTTTAACTTTTCTCAGGATTTCAAAGTTACAATTGGACTTACAGAAAAAGCATTTGGGGCTCCTCCACGTACAACAACATCATGTGTAGGGAGAGGATACTTCGGGAGCACCTACATTGTCAAATACACGCCATTACTGATGTTGGCATTACAACTCTAGCAAACGTTTAACGTGACAAGATGTAGAAACAAACCATGGAAGGAAGAGCTCCCCAGAGGAACACACGCATCCGGAACTGTGGCAGCCCATAACAACCCGCAACCATCATACCAAGTCGGGCTTGGTAGTTCATAGCCACCAGACGGCTCAAGGCATATCTTCCGAGGTAACCATCTGCAAACTTAAGTATGTCTACCACATTTTCCATGAGGACGTACTTAGGCTTCAAGTACGCCACGATATCCATGAAAGTCACCATCTGCTGGTTTTTCTCATCTTTTAGTGGCTCTTCACGGTTTCTGAACCGATTGAACCCACTGATTCCTTGGCAAGGTGGTCCGCCACAGATGACATCAACATCACCCTTTGGAATTAGGTAGATGGCATCAGCAAATCAAGTGTGGATCTAAAGGAGGCAAAAGAAGAGCAAATACTCACAGGCAGTGGCAAAATTTTGTTCCTGTATCCTTCTTGTACAAATTCTTTAATTTTCAATGGGCAATCACTAGGTTATGAAACAAGAGTTAGTGCAGTGCAAATAGAAACACCATGCAATGAGCATATGACAGATAAGATACCAACCTGAGGTTCTCAATGGGCTCCCAGGTGTCCTCTTCAGGACCATAGCCTTTCCATTGCACCTGTAAAAATATAGTATTACAGCAACCTATATAGAACTACCTGAAGTACTAGTACTACTACATGAACCAGAAGGCCTAACTGAAAATGAGACGGAAGTACCTTGAAATATAGGCCATTTTTCCTCCCATTACCACCGTAGCAGATTCCAAGGAGCTTCCCTACCACAAACTCATCCTTTCCAAGAGGCTCATCATCTTCCTCTTCATCCTCTGAGGGACCAGCTGAATCAGAACCCGCATCTCCATAGACATATTTGTCACATAGGACAGCCCATTCCCTAAGGAGAGCAAGAAATTCCTCGGCCTTCTCATTTCGAACCTACATTCAAAGATCAGAGAACATTGTATACCAGCTGTATGGAACAAAGGGAATCCAAGATGATACAGTATACAACCATACCTCAGTATCTGGATGGTTGTACTTTAGACTCTCACATGCAAAGCTATTGAGGTCAACAGCCCATCGCTACAAAGACAGCAGGAAAACATATAATTAGTGTTGAGATCACAAATATATTCTCTCGAACAAATGACAGGGTAGAATAGTACCGTTTCAAGTTTCAGGCCAGCAAGTGCTGCTCCCAAGCAAAGCCCGGTAGACATGCCCCCACAACCAGAATAAAGATCAAGAAGGGCCGCTTTTCTCACTGGCGTACCATATGGCACCTCCGAATCCACATCATCAGAAGAAATACCAGAAGCAGCGTCGCTGCCTGATGCACCATTTTCTAGGTTAAAGAAATGTCAAATTGAGGGCTTGTGCTTACAAAATCGAACAAACTTAATATGTTTGGCACTATAAACTTAGACTTTGGTCATGGTAAAAAAAACTTAAGACTTTGGTATATATCTCACCAAACTCTTATCCATAAAGTATTACCCTAGCACTAAGTTGCTCCAACAAGTCATTTGTATTCGCCTAGTAAAAAATTAGAAAGGAAGTGGTAGGCTTGTAGCAGGAATTACCTGATGGGATATTAGCAAATGTCGAATATGCTACAGTGTAGGACATGTCATAGTACAGCTCACAGTCTGCTACCAGCTGAGCCTTGGCTTCTGGATCCATCTAAAATGAAAGGGGGGAAAATACAGTGAGAAACATTATATGCATGAGGTAGAACAGAGTTCAGAACAACGAAACTTACATTTGGATCAATGTGGACTATTTTAACCTTCGAGATGAGGCAGTCGAGCACATTGTCATTCTTTTCCTCAGAGAGGAAGACACGCTTAAGGTCGTGCTTGTGATCATCAACATTTTCCGACATCATCGTAGAAATAACCTGCAAATAGAGCTCTCAGCTCTATACTCTTTGTAAATACATAAACATACTACTCCAGTGCTCAATACGCACCGTGTCCACTGCACGGAAGAACCAACGACAGGTAAAATAGCGGCGGCGGTCAGTCCCCTCAAAGAACTCAGTTATTCGGCCAATGTAATCAGGCTCATTTTCCCCAGCCTATGAATGGCAAAACGGAATCACAAATGTAAGATACAGAAACCATTATTAGAGAACATGATAACAAATATGAGAGCACAACTATCTGGTTTTCACGCATTTACCTAAATCTTACTTTATTTTGAGCATTCTTGTTCAGTGAGTAAACACGGTGAGCATTCAATTCAATTAGTAAGGACTTTCATCGATCCAGAAGTTAAGCCATAAAATTTCTCTCACGTCTCGAACACACCCAGACACCTCATGGGGCTACCTCATAAAAGCTTAAAGCTCACAAAAATTGCACACACCTCGCAACTAGCATGGGATTTCAGCAATGAGTTTCCTTTCGTGAGGACAACCAGCACTTGAAGCAGCAATTAACAATCGCATACAACAGAAAAGTTTTTTTGAGAGGTCATACAACAGAAATGTAACACGTCATTTTTATACAGAAATCCAGACCAGCAACCTACGCACACATCTCATCGCCACATTAAGCAACAACTACACAATGTAAAATAGGGGCTGAGAAGGTAAAAATGTGAGGGATGCCAGAGGCGGACCATGACATAGACGTCGTCGTTGAGGGAGTAGACGGTGTCGTCGACCATGGCAGAGCGGTAGTGGCAGCGGGCCTTGACGTCGTCCTCCTCCTCATCCGGCCTGCACAACACAACAGTCATGTGAGATGGGAGCCGAGAGCACACCAAACGCTTCACGCACTAAGCAAAATGGGAGCTGAGACGTTTGAGAGGTACCTCCTGGGTGCGCTGCGGTGGTAGCGGTGCGGCCACTTGGCGCGCGCCTCGTGGGCGGGGAAGGGGTCGCCGCGGAACTCCGGCTCCCGGTCGCCGTCGGCGGTGTGCCTGACCCTGCTGGGCTGCGCCACCCGCTTCCTGGCCGCTGCCTCCCGCTCCTGCTGCTGCTGCTCTTCGGCGTCCTCTTCGCCCATGGCCATCTCCTCCTCGTCTGGCTCCTCGGCGCAGACGTCGTCCTCCGCCGGCCTCTCCGCATCCTCCGGGTCCTTGCTATTCTTCTTCTTCCTCCCGGACGCCTTGGCCGGCTTGGGCTTCTCCGCGGGCGCCTTGCGTGGGCGCTTGGTGGCCTCCTGCTGGTCGAGCTCCGCCTCCTCGGGCTTGGCGCAGGCGAGGCGCTTGCGTGAGGAGGAGCGCGTGGGCGCGGGGGAGCTCGGCGCCATGGCTCCGGCGGCGGCTCTAGGGTTTGGATTCTGGGCGTGAGAGTTTGGGTGGAGAGAGAGACGGGGAGATTGGGAGTTTTAGAAGGAAAATGAATCCGAAAAGATTGGATTGGGGGGAAAGTACTGGGAGCAGACTGAGCGGGAACCCCGAATTTTGGAGGACGAAAGCCTCCAAACTTTACGCTGATGACAGGTGGGTCCCGGAATGCTTGGACCCACGTGCAGCGAGGAAGAGTACGCTGACAGGTTTCGTTTTTGGTAGGGCGGGGTGGGCGCGGTAAGGGCGGGAGGTTCAAATTTTCGGACAATGCGCGTTGTTACTGGGCCTGTTCTTTTCCTCCGGCCGTGACTTTGGCTTTTGGCTTCAAGATCTAACTTTCAAACGGAGTATTTTCTCAAGACGAGTCTACAGGTTAAACGATCTACATGTTAAAAGCCCAATATCTCGTACCGCCAAAATCACAAGTGAGTATCTATCTCCGTAATCTGTCTGTAAATAACCAAAATTCAAAATTTCACCAAAAGCCATAAGCATGTTAGAAAAAACAGCCCACTGCCTTTTGTGGTTTTAGACTCATGATTTATGGTTTATACTTTAAATTTTTAAATTCTAATTATTTAGAGGAGACAGTACATATAGAAAAATATTCATATGTAATTTTAGTCGGTACAGTTAAACTCAATATACTTTTTACTATAATTCTTCTATTGACGCCACCTTAAAAAACACATCGTTTAAAAGCTAATTACTATAAGCAGTACAGTCATAAACCACAAATAAGCTAAAACGAACCTAGCCTTTATCTGTTGGGCCAGCCCCTCTCCCTCTGTCACCCCTCCAGCCTCGCCGCCCACCTATAGCCCCACCACCCACCTCTCGACGCCCACCTATAGCCCTGCCACCCGCCTCACATCACCCACCTGCAGCTCCGTAACCCGCAGCCTGCCGCCCCTCCAGCCCCGCCGCCTACCTCCGGCCGCCTCCCTCCAGCCCCGCCATCCCCCGCCGCTAGCCTCGTCGTCCTCCTCCCTTGTCGCTCGCCTCGCCTCTGCCCTACACAGGACCGGCCTCACGAGGCCTCACTAGTTCAGGTACAGCTTGCCGCACTTAATTGCTGCTGAATGCTACATGCTATGTGCTCGACGAAATGTCAAAATTCGTGTGCAATGTCTTATTTAGCATCAGCAGTTAAGTCGCTAGATATAACTTCTATACTGTGTTGTCCTAAAATTACTGCATGGGTCCTATTTAGCCATGTTGCTGTTCATGTGAAGTGATTGAGCTTGTGATACCGAGCTTTGTGGGCTATTCTTTGAGTTAGAATGATGAAGATCCTCCTTATTGCGTCATGTACCTAAATTGCAAGCAATGGTTGCTTAGATAAGCAATGGAGCACTGGAAATTTCAGGTGGCATACTTAGGACTCTGTAAGATTATAATGTCATGATCAAATTGGTTGCACTGCCAATGGCCATGTATCCATGTCTTCATAAAGCAGTTAGAATTAAATCTCAGTTCTACAATAATCTTAGTTCTACAAAAGTACTGGTATTGCCCTTATTGCAAGACAATCAATGTGATGTGTTTATGTCTTGATGAAATTGAATTTAGTATTTACTTATTGCTATTTCCCATCAATTTATCTAGCTGATGATAATGTGATAATACTCTTGTTGGGAATTATGCCAGCAGCGGCCTTGGCACATGCCTCCAGTCCACGTCGGCCTCGGCCTCCTAGGGGCAGCATCCTTCCTGAGCGCAGCGATCTCCTCCTGCGCCGGCCTCCTTCCCGCTTGCATCTTCGGACTGGTGAAGGTAATAATTGATGTTTTGTTTTGTATCGATGTGTGATTGTAGAATACGGTAGGATAAATCTAGGACTATTCCAATCAATTAGGTTTTAGGATCGTAATGTGCAATTGAACAAATTTAAGAAGACAATTTAGGAGCAAATTGTACCGCAATTAGTAGGAATGTAGAATGTCATCCATTGAGCATTCTATCTTTTTTATGCTCCTCTGAGTGCCAACGCAGCAATCTTGCCTCTTTTTGGTTCGCAAATAAACGCTTCAAATGTGAAATTATAGACATATATCACAATATCTTAGCAGGAGGTCCTTGCTTCACCTCGATGCCCTCGCCGTCATCAGAATGATTCTTACGCTTGTATCAAGATGCTTTGCACACTGGACATACATGTATATTTGCATGCTCTTTACGGTAGATGATACAATCGTTTGGACATACATGTATTCTTTCTACTTCCATTCCCAATGAACAAAGAACCTTCTTGGCTTGGTAGGTGGTTCTAGGCAACATGTTTCCCTCCGAAAGGATGTCCACTAGGAGACCTAACAACGCTATGAAACTCTTGTTGAACCAACTATTGTTTGTCTTTAAATTTAGCGGTTCAAGTACGGATGACAACCTTGTGTATTCTGGTTTGCAGCCGGGAAACAAAAGTTTCTTTGTGTCCTCCATCAAGCCCTCGAATTTACCAAACTCTCTCTCACTATAGTTCCCTTCTGTATCACATAACATCTGATCCAGATTGTCATTGTGCGACCTATCCTCATCGAAAGCACAGTTCATATCCGCCATATCGTTGTCTCTCAAGACGATGTTACTACCTTTCTACTGCTCTTCACCGTTACTAGTCTAACATGTATACCCCTTTTTGAAACCTCTTTGAATCAAGTGCCCTTCGATCTGCGTTGAGTTGGTAAACATTTTTAGATTATCACAGTCAATGCATTGATATTACATAAATTTTATCTCCTTCTTCAACATATCATGTTCAGCAGCTCTTCTAAAAACAGACACACCATCAATGTACTCTTCACTCACACGGTTCTCAATATACATCTATCTTTGGTCCCTCTACACTACACATGTAACAAATAATTAGTGTTAAATTAGATTAATTCTCCTATGACTAGCTACCCATTACACTTACACATAATTGTCATTCGCCTTAAATTGTCCATCTAAAGTAGTTAGCTGCGTACTATTCATGAAGCAATATATATATCAAGCAAGAATATATTGAAATAGACTAGGAGTAGTGAGACTCATTCTTAAATTAAAGTAAACTACTAAGCTAGATCTAAACCTAGCTATCGTCGCACTTGATTATAATGCATATAATTAGAAGGAAATACTAACCTTAATTAGATCCCCAAGAACAAATAGATCTACAAGCATACATGGAAATCTTTGGTATGTTTTCACCAAACGTGCCCCCAAAGCCGGCCACATTCAAACCCTTGCTCACTGCATATCTATCGAGATGGGCTAGGTATTTAATAATGCAGCACATATCATAGACACTTTCAAGCACAAACCGTCTGTGATACATAATTATCACAGACGGTTCTTGTTAAGAACCATCTATGAATTATCACAGACAATTTAGATTCAAATTCATCTGTGACCTATCCCATTATCACAGATGATTTGTGGTTCAAAGTATTTGTGAATTATCATAAATAGTTTGGATTAAAAACCATTTGTAATAAACGCAAACTTCACAAATGGTTTTTAATCTGAACTGTCTGTGATAATTCACAGATGGTTCCAACCACAAATCGTCTATGATAATTATGTTTCACAAACAGTTCTAGCTATCGCTAGTAACATAGATAGTCACACTTGTAAAATCATTTATGATAATTACAACACTGACGGATTCTAAGGAACCGTCTATGATGAGGCGTCCAATATACCCTTCTCTGTAGTAGTGTTAATACATAATTAAGGCCCTAAGAAATCGTGGCTATAGATTACCTAAAACAATACTACCCGAGTACCCTGGTTAGAGAGTTACTATTCATTTACTTGATTAGCCACTACTTGGAGGTTCCATAATCCGATAGGTGGGATTGATTTTTGGGCATTCCCCTATGCGGTGAAATAGAGCACATGCATCTCTATCTCCATTAACCGCACGATGATTCGGCCCTATGCCTCTGATGACAACTTCCTCACGGTTATATCTCTCTCATTGACAGCAACTGATTGCTCGATAAGACGTAAGGAATTGACAAGGCGTTTATTCCAATGGATAACCGATACCTCTTTGGCGCTATTTAAGCCTTATATGAGAATACAAAGAAAAGAATCGATAAATCATGTAGTAGACAACAGAGACAAGGAATAGCAAAGTTAGAACTAGTAGTATCTCCTCTGTAATTGCTCTTCAAGAGCAGGCTGTAATCTCAATATAGCAATAAAGATAGGCCCTTTCTCCTCTTCAATCCTTCTATAAGGCTTAGTTTCCCCTACAATTCATAAGATTGGAGATTTGATCATCGACAAATAGTCATTGGTCTCTTGGTATCCACTAAGCCTGAATTAGCCATATAGGTTATTTATCCACTAGTTCTTTGTGTGCACTGATGCCTTGTAGGCAATAGGGGAACTAAATTTCCCGACAACACATGAACAAGTGGAACTTATTAGCCTTATTTCAATCTCATGAAGATCGTTTTGGCTAAGAAAACAATATAATTGTCGAACAAGTATAGAATAACATGTGCTCCAAGACTTAAGTCTATATGATTCCACCCATTACCACATTATTTCTTATTTAAGAACTTTGTAAGCTAAAAATTACACATATGTGTTGGTTTCATGTTAAATAAAAATTATACTTTAGTAGAAGTGTGATTGATTGCTAGAATCATCTTAGTAGATTAAAAGCAAATGCATGAAGCACACGCTATCACTTGGATTTTTTATGGTTGGCGTGAAAAGGGGAGAAATTTGGGCATAAGAGTTAAATTTAATATGAAGAAGCATAAAAAAATTGTGGAAAACAAGATCCATGGTAGGCATAATCCTAGGTCATTTCCAAAAGCAAAATTAAGCCAAAAGAAATTTCGTAATCTATATTATTTGAGAGACCAATAAATATGCTATCAATAACTAGTAGATATGAAGAATGTTGTTAATGACTATTATCTTTATAGCCCACGATAGGGCCACTTTCGCAATGCAAGGAGTGTTGCCGCTCGCTACCATTCATGAAGTGTGCCACATTGCTATTTACTACTATACTAGTTGAATGCCTATGCGTTGCTACGGATTTTTAAAATTTATCATACTATATATTTTAAAACTCACGGGTGATAAACATTTTTAGAATATGCATACAAACATGTTCTAAAAATTTTTAAATCTGTCAAATAAGTCGGAAGCCGTCGATCACACCTCGTGGTCATAAGTCGGAAGACATCGACCACACATCGTGGTCGTAGGTTGGGAGCCCTCGAGCACACCTCGTCGTCGTAAGTCAGAAGTCGTCGACCATCGCGCGTGATCGTAGGTCGAGAGCAGTCGACCATTGCTGGTGGTCATAAGTTGGCAGTGGTCGACGATCGATCGTGGTCCTAAATCGAGAGCCTTCGATAATGGCCTATGGTCATACGTCGGAAGCCGATGACCATCGTTCGTGGTCATAAGTCAGAATCCATTGAGGACACCTCATGGTCGTCAGTCAGAACACATCGACTAGTGCTTGTGGTCATAAGTCGGAAGACATCGACCGCACCTCGTGGTTGTAAGTCGGAACACATCGACTAGTGCTCGTGGTTGTAAATCGAAAACCGTCAATCACACCTCGTGGTCATAAGTTAGAAGTCGTCGACCATCGTACGTAATCGTAGCTCGGGAGTGGTTGACCATCGCTGGTGGTCGTACATTGGCAGGCCACCAGTGCGCTTGTGCCCTGTCGCCCGACTACTGGCGCCAACCTGTTTGGTCCGCCCAACCTACTTGGCCCTGACTTCGACCACGACCCTTCGACGTCGACCACGGTCCCCTTCGACCATGGCCCCCTTCGACCACGACTTCGACCACGGCCCCCTTCGACTTTGACCACTTCCCTTTTCAACCACTGTCCCCTTCGACCACAGCCCTTCGATGTCGACCACTTCCCCCTTTGACCATTGCTCCCTTCGACCACGGCTTCAACTTCGACCATGGATCTTCGACTTTGACCATTGCCCCCTTCGACCATTGTCCTCTTCGACCACAGCCCTTCGATGTCTACCACTCCCTCTTCGACCACTGCCCCCTTCGACCACAGCTTCGACTTCGACCACAGATCTTCGACTTCAACCATGGATCTACGACTTCGACCACTGCCCCCTTCGACCACTATCCTCTTTGACCATGACCCTTCGAAGATCATGGCCCTTTGACGTCGACCACTTCCCCCGTCGACCACTGTCCCCTTCGACCACAGCCCCCTTCGACCATGGATCTTCAACTTCGACCACTGTCCCCTTCGACCATGACCCTTCGGCGACAACAACCCTTCAACGTCGACCACTTCCCCCTTCAACCACCGTCCTCTTCGACTACTATCCCCTTTGACCACGGCCCTTCGACGCCGACCACTGTCCCCTTCGACCACGGCCCATCGACGTTGACCACGGTTTTGACTTCGGCCACTATCCCTTTCGACCACGGCCCTTCGACGTCAACCACTTCCCCTTCGACCACCGCCCCTTCGACCATGGCTTCGACCACGGATCTTTGACTTCAGCCACAACCCCTCAACCGCGGTCCCCTTCGACCACGGCCCTGACGTCGACCACGGTCCTTCGACTTTGACCGTAGACCGACTTCGTCCATGGCCCTTTGACTTCGACCATTGCCCCCTTCGACCACTGTCCCCTTTGACCACGGCTTAGACTTCGACCACGACCCTTCGACTTCGACCATGGCCCTTCGACTTCGACCGCAGACCGACTTCATCCATGGCGCTTCGACTTCGACCACTGCCCCCTTCGACCACTCTCCCCTTTGACTACGACTTGGACTTTGACCACGACCCTTCAACTTTGACCACGGCCTGACTTCGACCACGACCCTTCGACTTCGACCACCACCCCTTCGACCACGGCTTCGACTTCGACCACGGCCCCCTTCAACCACGACTTCGACTTCGACCACGGCCCTTCGACTTCGGCCACGCCCCCTCAACCATGGCACCGACTTCGGTGACCAACTTGGGAGACCAAAATCGCCAGACAGCACGATGGGTTTCGTGCGAAGAGCAGGAGGAGGTACAGAGGCTCACCGGGCGAGTGACCATTAGGTGGCGACGGTGGGGGAAATCCACGTGGGCGGGCGTAGGAAGAGGAAGCCACCGCCGCCATCGCCGAGCGCCCTTCTCTCTGATCCATCGGTCGCTGTCGCCGAGTGCTCTTCTCTCCAATCCATCGACCGCTGTCGCCGAGCGTCGTGTCATTGGTTGGAGGGGTGATGGGAGATGGAATTGGTGGTGACGCCGAGGAGGAAGAGGCATGACACGAGGGTTCGGGGGAGAGAAGGAGGCAGCGGTTGCGGGAGGTGGAGGTGGGGAGGCGGCAGTGGGCAGATGGGGAGAGGAGGCGGTGGGCGAATGCGTTGGGGAGGTGGCAACAGGGGGATGCGGCGCTGCTGGGGAAGTTGGGGAACTGCGACCAGACGCTGCTGCGCGGGAAAGGAATTGGTGGCGACGCCGAGGAGGAGGCGTGGCACGAGGGTCGTGGGAGAGAAGGAGGCGGCGGTTGCAGGAGGTGGAGGTGGAGAGGCGGCGGCGGGCTGAGGGGGAGACGGCGGGCAGAGGGGGAGAGGAGGCGGAGGGGGAATGCATTGGGAAGGCAGCGACGACGGGATGCGACGCTGCTGGGGGAAGTTGGGGCCTGCGACCAGACACTGCCGTGCGGGGAAGGAATTAGTGGTGGCACTGAGTAGGAGAAGAAGGCGCGGCACAAGGGTTCGGGGGAGAGAAAGAGGCGACGGTTGCTGGAAGTGGAGTGGTTGCGGGAGGTGGAGGATGCAGGGGAAGTGAAGAGGAGGAGCGTGGCCCACGCATCGGCCCGACCTTTTCTACAAGGAGCGAAAGAACTGTCTACATGCAGATCTGGACGGCTGATCTTTGATCGGACGGCTGAGAAGAAAGGAAGGATAATGGACCAGCGACCACCAACTCACATTTTTAAGGAGTAGAGATTATTTGCCAGTAGTAAACATAACTCTGAATAAAAGATGATGACCTATTGGATTATAACGATCCTGAATGATCTAAATTAACCATATTTACTTTGGTATTATAAATAGAAGTCACACATATTGTTTATCATCGACTTAAATGGATTTTCATGTATCTTGGAGAGTGGTGAAAATTTTTGGGTGATTTAACTAAGGTTTATTCTAGAAGAAAATCTAGTATTTTTGTGCAGCTTAATTATGGTCAAGTTTTTATGTCCTTTTAGAGCATCCTATAGATTTATATTGTGTTGTTAGAGCATATTAATTGTGACCATAGAAAATATGTTACATAATTATAAACATGAAGCTTAATGATCCAAATTAGTTTAGATATGATATGCGTTTTTGGACAAAAACATTGGGCAATAATAACAATAGTTAGACTATAAAATGATTCTACTAACTATTACACTTAAATGTAATGGATAAGTTCGAAGCCATTCATAGTCACTACTTTATAGTACTAGCTTACCACCATGCATCCCACTATCTTACTTGTAATGCAACATTATCGCACTTCCATAGGGCCTCTTCTTTTTAGTTTCTAAAAGCTACTTTTTGACTTTTCTACAGTAACTATCTTTTAAATAGAGCGTCTTTTTGATGCGGGGTCTACAAATTGATTATAGTACATACTATAGTGAATTCATTTATATCAGCCAAAATAGCACATGAGTTTCTGTTTCTCCGTACTCTCTCTCATGAACAACCAAAAAATCATAAGCCGTAGCTATAAGTCATATAAGCCGAACCCAAAAAAGAACAGGCCCATACATAAATTGCATTGAACATTGTTGTGTATGCTACTAGCACTACCATTATTTAGCTTGTGTGCTTGGTAGTGCTAGTAGATCAACAAGCATATTGGTCTCGCCCATTTATAGGCTCGAGTAGCAATAAGTACAGTGTTTTAGCTCATAAAGAACTGTAAAGTTGGCTAAAGTATATTGTGGTAATATATGCACTTTTTAGGTCCTGAAGCTTCTCAAATTACATGCATATTTGTGCTAGTAATTGAAAATTGCATAATTATATCCCACTAGGAGATAGGGTAACATATTTGGTTGTTAGGGTCATACAGTTTTTCATGCCACTGCATTAATAAAGTCTAGCTCATTGCATATAATGAGTAAACCCCAAAATGAATCAACTGTGTATTGAAAGAGTGAAAAATTTCACTCATAATATCACCACCATAGCATACATCTATGGGTCTTCACTGGTAGTTGGGGATATTTGAATTGGTCAGTAAACATACAGACTGCTGAGGTAGATATATAAGTCTGTTCTTTACCTCACAAGTCAGCGGCTTTTAGCCTTTGCTACAGTACCTAACTTTCAAACGGAGTATTTTCTTAAGACGGGGTCTACAAGTTAAACGATTTACACGTTAAAAGTCTAACATTTGTACCTGCCAAAATCGAAAGTGAGTATCTGTCTCTCCGTAATCTGTACCGTAAACAGCCAAAAATTAAAAATTTCAGCTAAAAACCAAAAGCCGCAGCCAAAAAGTACAGACCCTATATTTTACGTACCAAATCAAACCCCTATTACGCCTCGCGGTTTCCGCGAGGAGAGGTCACCACGCCGCTCACACAAGGCGTCCGCGCGCCGTGTTGGCCGAATCGTGTACGGTCAGGGGAGGTGATTCCCTCGTATTTTTTTGAAATTACGACAGTCCCCGGTTCTCGCGAAAGGTCCTGTGCGCTTTTTAGCCCTCCATTTTGCAGGATGACCCCCCGCGGTTTTTGAAATTACGCACGGGTCCTCGTTTATTTACGTACAGGTCCCCCCGCGTTTTTTTATTTACGTACAGATCCTCGCTTTTTTGCAAAAAAACCCTTTACCTTTTCCGAAAATACGCATATGCCCTTGGATTTTTTTAAATAATTCCTCGCGATTACGGTGCCTGGCGCGGGGTGGCGCCGCGCCTACGAGGCTAGTATAGATGAGCACGGAAGGAAATCGGTGTATATCGATGCTGAAGAGTTTAGGCTGTCATACTGTAACATGTTCAGGACTGGGTGAAGCCATTTTCTGTGGCTCAGTAGTGAGTGAGTACGGCAGGGTTAGGGTTGGCTGAGTGGGTGTGCTTTGAATAGGTGCTGTGTCCTCTGTTACAGTATGCATATTGCCTGTACCAGTAGTCATTCCAGTTTCTATTTGTTTACTGCTTGAGGCAGGTGCGGAGGAACACAAGAGAGCCAAAACAGAATCAACCTGGTACGATATCTTTGCTCGTCGTAGCGCCCGCGCGCCGTGTCACGGAGACTTTTAATTGATATCGCCTTCCATAGAGCCTTGCTATTGTTAGATCTTATAATCTTGGTTTCCGAAGTTATAGTCGTGTACGACTTAGTGATCGTGTACAAGTATATCTCTATTGGAGACAGAGTTCGTGGTCGTGTACGAGTACGACTTTATCGTAGCAGAGTTGCAGTCATAGTCGTAGTCAAGTACGACTTTGTGTCGAAGTCGAAGACGAGTCAACTTCAAAGTCGAAGAGCCGGGTATAAAAAGGCAAGCCATTGTACCGAGAGGAGGAGAGTGGAAGAGCACCAGATTGAGGCGATGTAGTCGCAGAGGAGGTGCCGAGAAGAGGGCGACTAGCGTGGTCGTAGGAGATCGGTGTGGGTGGCCAGTGTGGTCGAAGGCGGTCGGTGTGATCGCAGTGGAGGTGACCGGTGCGGTCCCACACGATCGGTGAAATCGCAGGGTTCGCAGACGTGGTCGTAAAGGAGTTATGACTATGGCGAATAGAGGCTCGCAGACGTCGTCGTAATGGAATTACGACCACGGCGATCAGGCGGAGGGCGTTCGCAGGAGCAGTAGACCTGGACGTAAAGGAGTTACGACCAGGGTGACGAGCAAAGATGTCCGCTGGAGCAGAGGCTGTGGTCGTAAGGAGTTACGACCACAATCACAGAGCCGAGGACGGCGACGAGAGCGGAGGTATCCGCAGGTGCTGGAGACGTGGTCGTAAAGGAGTTACGACCACGGTCTCGTAGGAAGACGTGGTCGTAAGGGTATGACCACAGCGAGCGGTCGACAGAATCACTGCGTGGTCATAAGGCGTTACAACCACAGTCATTGACCGTTGTCGAAGAAGGTGCAGCGAGCGGTGGTGAACGTGGTCATAACTTCAGCTGAAATTTATGACCATGTGGTCAGAACAACGAGGCGTGATCATCTGGATCACAACGTGGTCGTAACGACTGTCTGTGTGGTCGGAGAACCAACAGAGCGGTTGTAGCGGCATAGAAGGTGGTCGTAGCCACTACAATGTGGTCGTACGGCTACAGGTGGTGGTGAAAGCATCTCGGCCCCTAAGAATGGTTTTGGTAATTAATGAATTTATGTGAATATGAGACTAACGTGTTTAATGAGTGTTTAAAGGTTAAGTCCATATATGGGTGACAAGATGCAATCCAAAGGATAAATGTGAAGATCAAGAATGGCTCAAGACAAAGGTATATGTAGAATATGATCTCTTTTTTACTTTTACCAGTCTTAGGAGAAAAGGTGGAAGACCGGATTATAGGTTAAATAATCGTACCATAAAGAGGGATTATGGCAAGTAGCTTGATAGCAAATTTTATGTGCCATCTGGATCAACTAGGATCATACATTCATTAAAAATCTGTTTTAAGAACCAAAACTGTGCTCTGTCTGGAATAGCGGTAGTACCGCTGTTTTCAACATCGGAACTACCGGCGACTGGAAACTCCGGAAACCGAGCGGAGCCTGTTTTCCAGAGAGCACCCTCTGGATGCATTTTAAGTTTCTGCGGGAATGGTAGTTCCGCTGTCTAGAGCGGTACTACCGGATCTGGTAGTTCCGGAGGAAGAGCGGAACCATTTTTCTAGAGAGCGCCAAACTTGGGACCTTTGGAGTTCGGCCCGAGCGGTAGTAACGCGCCGACTTTGCGGAACTACCGACGAGCGGTAGTACCGCGCCGACCATCCAACGGTCACTGCAGAGGCTCTGACATAGCCGTTCTGTCGCGTAAGATAGGAAAGCGGTACTACCAGCCTCTGACCAGCAGTAGTTCCGCTCGCCCTGATTTTTCTAGAATTTGTTCCAAACGGCTAGTTTTGGTAGGTGGAAGGTATAAATACCCATACCACTGCTCAAGGACACTGGTTAGAGACTCTATTGATCATTCTTAAGCATTGAGCATTCACTGCACACATCTTTTCTCTCTTGAGCACTTATTTGAGGTGATTGAGCAAAAAGTGCATAGCATTCATTAGTTGATCCTTTGGCACTTGTTTGCAAATCAAGCGAATCCCTGGTTTATTACTCTTGGTGTTTGCCAGCACCTAGACGATTGGGCGGGGGATTGATCGGTGATCTTCTCAAGAAGCTTGTGAGAAGACCCGACGTTCTTGTGAAGGTTGGAGCTCACCTACCCGGAGCGGGGAAGAGCTACCTCTTGTGATCGAGGTGCTTCGGCTTAATCCGTGGAGCCAGTCCAATTTGTTCGGGCTAACCTCAACGTGGATTAGGGGGAACCGGCAAGTTTCCGAGTACCATGGTAAAAATATCGATTGTGTACATCTCTCAAGTTTGATTTATTATAGCTCTTATTTGCTTTTATTAGTATGATCAATTGCATGATTTAGAGCTAGCTTAGTTGCCTACTTGACTAGAATTGTGTAGGTTTAATTGCTTTGTACTCTTGCTATTGAAATTGTAGAGAATCAACTAATTAGACAAGAAAAATTTAAAAACCTCCTATTCACCCCCCTCTAGTCGGCATCCTTGATCCTACAGGTGGTCGTAGCGACTATAGAGTGGTTGTAAGATCCTAGGAGCAGTCGATCGGACTGTAACAAGTGGTATCAAAGCATACGTGATAAGGCGAAGGACCATGGGTAAGTATCAGAGCTTGGAGGAGTGTTAGAAGCTGCAGACGATGCACAAGGGCGGTGATCATGTGGAGGAGGTGCTCATGCTCCAAGAGAGAGAAGCGGGAGGCTCAGGCGCACGGGAGTGCAGGAAGAAGCGGAAGCAAGAGAGAAGATCGAAGTGGTCAAGAGGGAAAACAAAATTAAGGAGGTGATTATTAGATTTTGTAATCTTGTTTTCAGAAGTGGTAGGCGTGTACGACTTAGTGGTTGTGTACAAGTACACCTCTATCAGAGTCAGAGTTCGTGGTCGTGTACGAGTACGACTTTGTCGTAGCCGAGTTGGAGTCATAGTCTTAGTTGAGTATGACTTTGTGTCGAAGTCGAAGACGAGTCAGCTTCATGGTCGAAGAGCTGGGTATAAAAGGGCATGCCATTGTACCGAGAGGAGGAGAGTGGAAGAGCACCAGATTGAGGCGATGTAGTCGTAGAGGAGGCGCCGAGAAGAGGGCGACTGGCGTGGTCGCAGTAGCACCAAGTGGAGGTGATGTAGTCGCAGAGGAGGTGCAGAGCATGGAGCGATCAGCATGGTCGTAGCCGGTCGGCGTGACCGCAGAGCATGGAGCGACTAGCGTTGTCGTGGGCGATCAGCATGATCGCAGAGGAGAGAGGCGACCAGTGTGGTCGAAGGAGGCGACTAGCGTGGTCGTAGGCGATCGGCCTCGGCGATCAGCGTGGTCGTAGGCGGTCAGTGTGGGTGGTTAGTGTGATCGAAGGCGGTCGGTGTGATCGCAGTGGAGGCGATCGGTGCGGTCTCACGGGATCGGTGAGATCGTAGGGTTCACAGACGCGGTCATAAAGGAGTTACGACTACGGCGAACAGTGGCTTGCAGACGTGGTCGTAAAAGAGTTACGACCACGGCGAGAAGGGGATCGCAGACGTGGTCGTAATGGAGTTACGACCACGGCAATCGGGCGGAGGGCGTCAGCAGGAGCAGCAGACCTGGTCGTAAAGGAGTTACGACCAGGGTGACGAGTAGAGGTGTCCGCTGGAGCAGAGGCTGTGGTCGTAAGGAGTTACGACCACGGTCATAGAGCCGAGGACGGCGACAGAGCAGAGGTTCCGCAGGTGCTGGAGACGTGGTCATAAAGGAGTTACGACCACGGTCTCGCAGGAAGACGTGGTCGTAGGGGTACGACCACAGCGAGCGGTTGACAGAATCACTGTGTGGTCGTAAGGCGTTACGACCACGGTGATTGACCGTTGTCGAAGATGGTGCAGCGAGCGATGGTGAACACGGTCATAACTTCAGCTGAAGTTTACGACCATGTGGTCAGAACAGCAAGGCGTGATCGAAGGGATCACAACGTGGTCGTAAAGAATGTCTGTGTGGTCGGAGAATCAACAGAGCAGTCGTAGCGGTACAGAAGATGGTCGTAGCCACTACAACGTGGTCGTAAACTCCTAGGAGTAGTCGGTAGAACTGTAACACTATCTGTGGTGGTATGAAGCATCAAAGTCCTTCAGCGGCGGCCACAAGTGGAAGCACCGGAGAACCAACTAATACTTCACCGACCTCTTCAAAAAAAAAAAAAAAGAATTCTGCTGCTTTGGCCTCTGGTTTGTCGGTGTCTTCTGGATCAACGCCATGGATTGTTATCCGATATCTATTATGTAAAAAGCCTGATATAAATAAGTCATAAATATGCACCATGCGTCGGTAGTTGTGATGCCACATCCAGGGCATATGTAAGATTCGACCGGTGTAACTGTTTCCCTAGATATGGAAAGATATGATAATTTGTAACCAAAGACGTTATGCTTACCAACACATCATGTGGGTTGAGATTATAGATTTGGGGAAAGAAGAACCGGCATAATAGCAGAATCTAATTAGGCAATAGAGGAGCTGTATATATATTGGCTGTACAATTCGAATATGACTGTTTATTCGACCTAGGCTGTGTTCAATATGGCTTAAGCTTATTTTTGCACTATTCATAATTTCGTCTTTTTCTGAATTTTTGATTTTTTTGAGCTTTTTTGTCAGTTCTTTTTTTTTCTCGTATTCATTTGCGTTGTCTGTGATGGGCTAACATATTTTTTATATTTTTCAATTTTTTTAAATTTAACTATGTTGAATAAGCCTCATCATTCTGATGTTTTTCGATCACTATAGTGTTTTCAGCCATAAGCTTTCAGTCGAACCGATCACCACCCTAGTCTGTAAAGCAGGCACTTTTGGGAGTGCTGCATCTATGTACCATTTGCAAATGGTGCATCCTTGCAGCGAAAGCTGGCCTGCAGAGTACAAACAACAAATCTGTTACATGTAACAGTACTGACATATGCAATAGCAGTTTAATATTGCGACTGCAGTGTGCTGTACGAAAGTAATCAGCAGCTGGCTGAACAATCACTGCAGTGTAGGAAAATAGTGTATTGATAACAGTACACGGTGGTAGGAAAATAGTGTATTGTATAACTGACTGTATGGTGTACAGAAACTGAAAGGATGGCATTTGTTGTGTACATAGAGAAGGTCAGGTACAGCTATTGGAGGACTAATTTAGGGTGAGATAAACATACCTTCCATCCGCTATCTGAATGTTTCAAATTGGTTTTGGAGCACCTTTCATAGTAACTGTTTTTATATGTGAAACAGACATAACAAGGCCTATGGCATCCGCGCTGCAACAGTTATTATCAGTAAACATGTAACTGTTAAATAGGGCATGTTTCTGTGATAGAATATGATCAGCAGGAATTATCTTGTTTAGGCTACAGTGTTACCTGATAACAATAATCTGTCATTTATCCTGGTTCTAAGGGTCTCAAATGAAACAAGGCTGCATGCATATATAGGGAACCTTTATGGGACAAGAGGTATCTCTCTAAGCTTGGTGTGGGCTGTAAATCTGGCCATAATTTCGTTGTTAACAGGACGATAGTTTGGCCTTGCATTAGTATCCGATCCTCAAAAGTATTCTAGATAATATAATGAATCTTCTTTCAGTAGTGGAGTGAACAACGGTAGATGACATTCTCTGGGACCTGTGCATCCATCATCTAGCAAAACCACACAGAAAGCAGGTCGATACTGAGGGCCAACCTTGGGACGATCACAATACCCCCAAAAAGACAGACCAAAGAGATACCGATACTTATTTACGATTTTGGCTGGTACAGATATTGGGCTTTTAACATGTAGTACGTTTAACTTGTAGACCCCATCTTGAGAAAATACTTCGCTTAAAAACTATGTACTATAGCAAAAGTCAAAAGCCGAATTTGACTTGCCGAACAGGCCCGAGTTTTATTTTATGATGGATGGATGGAGACGAGGGCAGCTCAGGGCCAACAGAGCTGTACATAACCAGCAAATTGTCACCGAACTCGATCACAGCTTTTCGGAACGTAGACCGATCGCGAGTGCATCACAAGTTTTTGGAACCTAGACCGTTCGCAGGTGTGTCGATGCTTCCCCATGGCCACCAAGTGATATGGATGTCAAACACTTGTTACTAGCATCCACCAACCGGTACCATCTAATGTCTGGAGCAAGATTTATACACATTACAGACGCAGCCAGGAGACAAATCGGGACCAAATCAACTCAGATTTTCCAAAATTCTAGATGCTATACCACTCCTATCTTTTCAAATTTCCATACACACAAGGGGAAGCAAAGCCAATGAAAAAGAAGGAATAAATATTCGAGGGAAACGCAGTAAAAACCTCGAGGCAGTTTATTTTGTTTTCGGAGAACACAAATCACTCGCCAAGTATTATGCTGTGCCAAATAATAGCTGCTGAGTTTTGTTGCCTAGAGGAACGGAAACGGGCCTCCAGTCCTCGCGGAGAACAGGTTATACTCCTTGATTTTCGTCTCCTCCCTCGAGCAGGGCTGAGCTTGAGCCATTGGAGCTGGCGGCGGTCTCGACGCCGGTGCTTCTCCACTCTGCTCATCTTTGGATGTCGCCGAGGAAGGAGGGGCTATGGGTAGGTTGAATTGGAACAAGGAGAAGGGCGCGCCGTCATCTTGCGGCTTGGCATTGTCTTCTGAACAGCCATTCTGGGCCCCCACCAGCTTCGATTTAGGAGTGAGGGTATGGTGACGCTGCCTGTCTGGATTCATGACTCCGGGCGCTCCATTTCTACACAGCGGGGCTGGTGGCACAGCATTGAAGCTATGGACTGGCTGCGCCGGCACATAACCGAACTCAGGACCAGAGTACGGATGTAAATTGCTGTACTGCATTGAGAAGTCGACGCATTGGTTCCCAGTGACGCCGTATCCAACTGGGCTGGGGTAGAAGTGGCCAGGCTGAGGATATGTTAAGTATCCATTTGCTGGAACTGACAAGGGGTGATTGTGGAACCCCATCAAGGTTGATGAGTATGGTGGCGCATGAACCTTTTGGTGATGCAACACCTGGTCCTGAAAAGGGGCCATACCAAACCCACATTGGTTGCTATCAGGAGGGTGGATGTTTTTCGGTTGGTATTCTCTGAAACCATTTCCTGCGCACATCTCAAGTAACGAACGGGGAGCATTCTTGGTTGGTGGATCACCTGGGCTGCTATTATTCCTTTCGGAAGATTCTTCTGCATCAGAAGTGGATGATGATTCTGGGTTCTGAGCACTCAATGAGGTCATGCTGCTCATGCTACTGTCCCTGTCTCCCTCGCTTAGGCATGAAGAGCTATCTGAACTGGTCAGGTTTGGCATGCGACCAGCATCTTTTGTCAAGTAGCTGTCTGGCTTGTTCACCTCCAGAGGTTCATCACTGCATGCGGCTTGATTTTTCTTACCTTTATCGCGTGGCTGATTTATGTCAGACTTACAAGCGTCCTCAGATCTATCAGAACACACCTCAGCAAGTGGTTCACACCCTGTGTCGAGCTTTTGACATTCATTGATATCCTTAGAACATTCCACTTGATTGGACCGATCGGCATCACCAACTGTTTCAGACGCATCATTTGCATTCCCTAAGCTGGCTTTCTTTCTTGTGTCCATTGGCTCCCAGACTTGCTTTGGACCTGCATTCTTGTTTGGTGTACTACCTATACGGCTTCCTTTTGGCACTATGAAGCTATCCAATGGATAGCACCTGCGATACTGCAACCTGGGCTTCTCAGCCACTGTTTTCCTTGCCACCTTCATCTCCCTACTTGGTCTAGCTGTCGAGGAAAAATATCTGTAATCTTCCTGATGGCCACAACTGCAGGAGTTGTACCTGTCTCTTGTTTTGTTATTTGTGCTGAACGCAGAGTTGCAACCTCTGGCAGTATTCCTTATCCTCTCCCTTGATTGCCAGTGAATATCTCCAATGTCCCCGGCGTCGTCTCGGCAATCTTCATACCAAAAACTGGTGGCCTGTTCTTGGGGGAAATCCCTTCTAAATCTCAGTTTTCTTCTTGATTTAGATTGCTCACATATGAATGAGTCATTGCAATCTGTGGGATCAAATTCTTCTGCTGTACTGCATTGAAGCATACTGCTTTGTCCATTAATTTCCCTGCTTAAAGATTGATCAACAGAGGTATCAGGAGAGAAAGGTTCTGTGACCACAACATTATCTTCCTCTTCGCTAGCTGAATATCTGGAGTTGATAATATCTGGTGACTGATAATTAGTTGGTGTTGCTGAGTTGCTTAGAGGTGATGGTGAAATATCACAAGATTTTGATTGAACTGGCTTTCTTTCCTTATCTCTTTCCTTTTCTTTCAATCTTTCTTTTCTTCTAAGCTTCTTTTCTCTCTCTTTTGATCTCCTCCTCTCCCTGCGCTCTTCTTCTTCACGCTTTTCTTTCTCTTCTTCTTCAAGAAGCTTGGTCTACAAGATGGGTATTTCAAATTTAGTATATATCAAATAAGGCAGCACAAATCCTGAAAAAAGTTGCTCCCTTTGTTTCTCTGCATCTACAACAATATATAACAGATACCTGTTTTTCCAGTGTAATTATTTCTTTGCAAGCAACATGAACTCGTTCTTCCAACAGTTTCAATGCAAGGGACACAAATACACTATGTGAATTTTGCCGGGCTGTGCCCTCTCTGAAAGCCTTTTCAACCTGCAAACAAAACAATGTTTGCCATTAGATCATGCTTCAGACTAAAGAGTCTGTCTGATTTCCTTAAAGAATTCATGGCAACTGAACAGAACAGTATGGGGGTGTTCTTTTTGGCTGCGGCTTATGGCTTTTGGCTGAAATTTTTGAATTTTGGCTGTTTACGGTACAGATTACGGAAAGACTGATACTTACTTACGATTTTGGCTGGTACAGATATTGGTAGAATGAAGAGTGAGCAAATATTATGTAGCATGTTAGTTAAAAGAGTAAATTTCACAAAATTACATGTTTCTTGTACAAACTATCAGAAAACAGGCTTTAGCATCTATTCCACAAAACTATGGGTCTGCTCATATTGGCTTCTACCTCTGGCTCCTGATTCTAGAAGCAGAAGCCAATACGAACGCTCCAACTTCTATAAACCGCTTCTATTAACCACTACTTTTCGCTTTAACATATTGTAACGTACTTTGTATTTTATTATATCACAATTCCGTAAACCGCATGACGGTCCAAATGTCGTGCCATTCGTTGCACCGTTTTTCTTACATAATGCACTACTATTCATCAGCCACTACTATTTATCAGACGCCACGGTTATTAAGTCGTAAAGTCGAGTCGAGTCGTGATGCTACCGACTTGGAGATTAGTCGTGACTAATCCCGACTAGTCGTCGACTAATCTACTACTACTTGCTTGTTGCTTCTACTACTAACTGCCTTCTATCACCACTACTACTTGCTTGTTGCTTCTACTACTAACTGCCTTCTATCACCACTACTATTTGCTCATCGCTACCCGTGCTCGAGTGGAAGAATACTCGGATCTTGCTCTAGAAGAATGCATCGGCCGAGTCTAAAAGCAGAAAAAAACTAGGATCAAGATCTGAAATAAAGCAGCAAAATAAAGGAAGAAGATGGGAGTAAGTGGAAGAACAAAGCGTCAAACGGATGAAGATCAGAGCAAGATCCAATTAGACGTTCAACTCGCGCTGGCTGACTAATCGCGGCTAATCGCCGACTAGTCCGCAAGTCGATCGACTAGCGCAACTAGTCGAGTCGATGTCACTAGTCGGTGCCTGTGTGCCGACTAATCGGCGATTAGTCGCGCGACTTAATAACAAGGTCAGACGCTTCTATCAAGTATCAATTACTACTATTTATCAGCCACAGCCAAATGCCATCAGCAAAAGTTAATATGAACAGGCCCTACAGATTTTAGAAAATCTTGTATCACAAAACTACAGTTTTTAGCCTTGACTGTTTTTTTTGTAACAGGTCTGACATGTTGGGCTCGCATGGCAGCCTCACGCGAGCGCCTGTCCCGTTCACTCGACACCACGTCAGCTGCCACACACGTTGTCCCGCCCCTGTGACGTGTTGCTGCTTGAGGAAGCCACCCGAACCCCTTTACCGCTGGCCCCAAGCTACATAGGCAGCGACACATCACAGGGGCAACAAAGGACAGTCAAGCGTGTGTGACAACTCACATGGTGTCGAGTGAACGAGACAGGCGCCCACGTGAGGCTGCCATGTGGGCACAACATGTCAGACATGTTACAAGAGATGGTCAAGGCTAAAACTTGTAGTTTTGTGATACAAGATCTTAAATCTGTAGTTATGTGAAATCGGTGCTAAAACCTGTAGTTTTCTGATGGTAATATAACCATCAAATCTTAATAGACAACAGTGGGGTCAATGATAGTTCACAGGTTCAGTGAACTAGTTAAAAATATTACGTCATATGATTGAATCAGTTGCGCTGGCTATTTAAATAAGCCGCAAATACTACCTCTAGAGTGAAGAATGTCAAAGAAAAAACGCTTTTAAAAGAGGTAGATATAAAAATAGAAATAGGCTTCAGAGAATACAATGCCATTGAAGACATTGAGATGGTATACAATGAAGTGCTACTTCACTTAAGAATCATAATAGTAGATAAGCTATTTCTCTTTCTAAAGCCAATATCACACAAGCATGAGCTTCTTTCAACAAGTACTATGAATACCACACCATACAGTACCTGTTCTTTGAATATCACTGTAGCAGCATCCAAAAGAAATTCTCTTGCAAGTTCAGGGCTCTTAGCATGCTTCTGTGGATGAGCGCCATTGCCATCAGGATCATTCCCATCCCTGTCCATTGCATCATCTTCCTGCTCATATATTTGTCAATGCATTAGTCTATATAAACTTTCAGAACATTGTGAAGTTCCAGTGCTTAATTCTTTACAGTAGAAGCCACTTACATCCTCTTCCTCTGCTTCTTCAGCATGCTCAAAGAAACTTGTAATACTTTCACCCTTGGTAATTGTCACAAACCCATCCCCCACAATCAGCCTGCGGTGAACACATGATTGGCCCTTCAAGGCATGTGCCTTCACACAGAATTCTGTGCAGCGGCCATCCAGCCTGCACGCTCTCAAAGTGACAAAATAGTCTTCATACTGATTAAGATCGAGGCCTTTCCTGTGGACTTGCACATTCATTCCAACATCTTCAAATTCTAAAATGTCAGATTTTCCTTCATCTGTTCCAATAGCCCACTCAAAATGATGATAAGATCCATCTTGCTCCAAGAAAGCTTGGTGCCAATCAACTAGAACAGCATCCTCAAATACCTAAAAGTATTCAAAACCAAAATGTTAACAAGCCAGCTGTTATTTACTTATAGGTAAACTATATGTCATCTACTACACACTTAAAAAGGGAATACAACTCCTAAATCTTATTTATTCTAGTTTTTTCCTTGTATAGTTTTACCAACCAAGGGTGCATGTCCAAAGATCCAAAGAGAGAGAAAAAACCAACTGTGCACACGCAAATAGAGAGGAAGTGGCATCCGGACCTCACACTGGAAATCTGTGTCTGCAGTACAGAACCAACTAGTGCAGTGAGGTTCCCTTCGTAGGCGCTTCAGTTCCTTCAGCTCCTTGAATTCACGAATAACATTCCTTCTGCAGTCTCTGCAAAATCTCTTGCTGTCGAACCTGTTGCACATAAATTTCATCCAGACAGTTAGTTAGATATAAGAAAAGTTGGAATCTCCTACTTAACCGATGCAATGGTATCATCACATCTGGGGATAATATAGATGAAATGTTGCTTCAGCTTCTTGGACATACTTTCTTTACAAGTTAGAACCAATTCACGATAAGTTGTGCTAATAGTATCTATACATTCAAAAGGCATTCCCATCAATATCAAGAAGCAAATAAATGAACTGATCTTACAAAATTATACACAATTTCGTTCCAGTTGATGGTAGCACATTCCTTAACAGTAGTTGGTGGGTCAAAGCAAAATAAAGTTTTTGTATTGTTGCAAACTGTTGTCCAACTGGATAGTTTTGTACGTAAGCTGCATGGCTATATTGTTGAGCATTCACTTATCATCATCTAAAATTGTATCAAACAGCACTCCAATACACTCACCTATGCATAAGTCTTTCAATGAAGTCCTCTTCCTTCATCCGCAAAAGAGATGATCTAGTTTCTCCACCAAGTGCAGACCAGAAATCCACCAGTGTATCACAAGTAAGACGTGCAGTGTGCAAAGCACATGTGTCTCGCGTTCCATGCCCCCTGCCATAATTAGCAATTACCGGGCTAATCCATCCTCTGCCTCCCCCACCACATGCATCAGGGTAAAGCATTTCTCGTTCACGCTCTCTTGCTCGTGCATTGTCAAATACCTAGTCAAAACAATGTCGAATTAGTTGGAATAAGAACTCTAAAATGATTGAAGTAGTGCACCCTAATCTAGCATCATGTGAGTGTTCTCCTGAATGAACCCCACAAGCATGGCCCAGAGACAACTAAAGGCAAGGTCCGCAAGGAATACCTCGAAAACAATTGAAGAACAGATATGAAAACTATCTGTAAAGAAGTTTATATATATATAAAAAAAGCTACTGTTCAGGCTTACATTCTGGATCACATGAAGAGACTTTGCATTTATGAAGCAGTCAAGAAGAGTTAGGATGCCATCCTTTGTTGTTGAAAGGCCTCCCCAAGGATGAACTGATGGGTCCTCAACATCATCTGGTTCAACTTCCAGAATCCTTCGCTCACCTGAACCTTCTTGATGCAGTGACTTCCCATACATGACTATTTGTGTGAAGCTTTCTAAAAGCAGCCCATTGCACCTTGAACAGTGTAGATTCTTGCGAGCATGCTCGATGAGGGTCTGTTTATCTATTCTGAGGAGCCCATGCCGTGCTTGAGGCAATAGGCCACTCCAGAACTGGTAGATGAATTTACAGCCATAAAATAATCAGTTCCTTTAGTAAATTATGATATATAAAACTGCCATAACTCCAATAGTATGGAAAAAAGATTAATGCTTAAACAGGTAAGCCGTTTTTCAGTGCTGAAGAAAGTAGATAGCTGTATCTAACAATCAGTTTAATGCACAATATGCCAGCAGCACAATTTTAATAGACTAGTTAAATGCCACATTTCTAGCAAAAACCAAAGAGAGGCGGTGCAAATTATAGGTATTTCATAAAGAGCTCTAAGGACATAACTATGTTCTTTACTTTTTTCAATATCAAACATATAATCACCTGAAGTTACTGAACATATAACATATAACGGTGATAAAAAGGAAAGAAAAACAAAGAAGGTCATATTTGGTTTTATTACCACCAACATGTGTCCACTCTACTCCTAGTACTTACTATTACCACTGAACTAGTTCAACCTACAGCAGTATTAATTAGACAGGATGGTACAAATATTACACCAATTGCAAAACAAAAAGCATCAAGCGTTATTGTTGTGGAGCACAAAACATCATCTGTTACTTCAATAAATCATTACTATGATCTGAATATCATCAGGTCCGACCAAAACACGTAGAGACTAGAGTATTTTCCAGCAAACAGGAAATTTCTTGGAGCCAAAGTTAACATTAAATTTTGGCGCCTCACTAGAGACTATTTGTGGAAACAGCAAGAAGCAACAATACTCATTTGAGATGAGGTGATTTTTTTAAAAAGAATATCAAACCAAATAATGCCTACTCCCTCCATTACTAAATACAAGTCATTCTAGCTTCTAGCACGGGAATTAATATATAAGGGAGAATGAGCAAGATAGCCTAATTTAATACACCATATGGTATACTTTTCCATGCCTTGAGCCACTAGTTTTCTATTGAAAAGGTAAATATCAATTATGCTAGGCAAATTAAGAACCATATTAAAGGCCCAGCCAAAACTCATATCACCAAGTCGGGGCCACTACAACCTGTCCAAATTAGTAGAGTAATGAAGGCACTAGAATCCATCCAAACAAGTATCGAAAAAATAGAAATAGGCTTCAATACCAGACAGGACCAAGTGTTACGCGTGGCTAGAACTCCTGACAAGAGAATTCTACATCGTACGAATAGCTACACACCTTCCAGCTCCTACCTCAGACCAAAACTTGTGAGCTACAATTTGGCAGTGCCAACATAGAATCAAAACCATTTCAGTCACCTAAATGATGCAGAGAGCGGTCCATAAAAAATGCTGAGCACCACCCTATCGTCTACATCAAACAAGTAGTTATGCGGCTAACCTAAAACACACTGGATAGTGGCGACGCATAAACCCCTTGGGCCAGTCAAACACTGAGATAGCCCCAGAGAACCGTAACGGCTAAGACATAATGTAGTAACGTTCCCCTATTGCCCTAACCAAGCTCCAATGATTACTCTTCAGAATTCATATTGCTCCCATCATTGCAGTCAGTTAGCGCAGCAGCGACATCAGTAACCACATCAATCCAACATATCCAATTGTTCGAACACGACAAACCAATCAACAGGATTCTTCGGGTAACTCACTCATGCCCCACGCATTTCCACCTCGAACCTGTCTTAACTCTTAGCTGCTCTACCCACCCAATACTTGTAGCACCATTACGCGGAGGCGGAGCTCATGCAGCTGAGAGGTCAGAAGCCAATCCAACCCGACCACTCGAGCGCTCATCATGTAATTCCACAAGAGAGATGACCAATCAAATCGACCGCTCCGAATCGGAGTAGCACTCCGAGAAGCGCTACGGATGGTAGCGCAACCTAGGCGACGCGAAGCGCGGGAATCGCCGGACTGGGCCAAGCCAACCAGAACCAGGACGCCGTCTCAGATCCACGGAACGAAGCTCGGGTAGGTTTCACCACCCCCGGCCCGGGTGGCTGGGTGAGAGCCCAGATCCGATCGAATTCAGGAGGGGCGGGGCTGGGCTGGGCGGTGGCGGTACCTTGTGGAGGCGGTCGAAGGTGATCTCATCGCGGCGGCGCGACCAGATCGCCGACCCCGAGGAGGATGAAGAGGGCGGCGCCGCCTCCGCGACCATCGCCGGCATGTCGTCGCTGTCCCCCTGCTCCTTCAGCAGCGCAGGCGGGTCGATCCGTTGGCCATCGTCGTCGACGGAGGCAGCGGCGAGGGTTGGATGGGATCTGACGCGCGATTTGAGATTTGATGGAGGAGCCGCGGTGGCGACTCTCTCTCTCTCTAAAAAACAAAATAAAAAACCAGAAAAAGAAAAAGGAGAGAGAGGGATGGATTTGGATTTTCTTTTATAGAGAGAGACCACGATTTTATATGTAGCTAGCCCAATGTTTTTATGGCCCAGTTTTAATCAGCTGTTAGCTTTTAGCTTTAAAATCTACATTTTAAACTGTATGGCTTCTTATATTGGTTTTCTTAAGCTGTTTATAGGAGTTATTATAAGAGCCATATTGAACGGATTGGCTTCTCAACACGAGTATCTCTTACTTCTTTAATATCTCTTGAAATCAGCTAAAAACCACAGTAAAAAGCTACAATACTTTTGAATAGAGCTTATGTCTTGCCTTTTTCCCTGTCTTACCTTCCTTTGCTTTCTTTGATGGAAGAATCATCGTTTAAATTGCAAGCTTTAATATATACATGTTACGATGTCGAAAGTTCCTATAAATAATAGTGGTAATGCCATAATTGGTGGGCTATAGTCGAGTGGTGTATGCAGTTGATGACGGGGCATATGGCCAGAGTGGTGCGTGTAATTGATGACATACCCATATCCTGTGACTATGTTGACTCTAGAAAGTCGCCCTATGACTACGCCGACTCTAGAAAGTCGGATGGACTCCTCATGATTGTAGACCTTATTCTGTCGATTGTTGATGTCATCAAGGCATTTGGCTATGAAGAATTGTGTATGCTTGTTAGCTTTCACAACGGAGGGGAGGGTGTTGGAGTCTTGGTGGGAACAAAAGGCAAAGGAAGGAGGTAAGTTTCTTTTTTTTTTAAGCTTTTATGAAAATAACCTAGATGATTACTTTATACTTAGGGTTCTTAAGGTACTATCAAGTATTCCAATGAAACGGTTTTCTTTCCTAAGGAAGACTTCTCTAGCAGCTTAGCAACTTTTTAAGTTCTCATAAAACTATTAAGGTTGGGAACCATGGTGTTTTAAGTTTTGTAATGTGTTTCTTGCTAACTTCAAATAAACCTTCAATAAAGTTGTGACAACCGGTTACCTCACCTTAAGAGGTAGATCGAGAGAGGGGAAAATCGAGATGGATAGAGCTTGTCACCGTTGTCGTTGTCATGGTTAGCCGTCATTATCCCTACTTGCCACCGCTGCTGCCCTTGCTTGTCGTTGTCATCAGCAACCCCATCACTTAGCTCCACCGGCAACGAATCTCTTACACATAGGGATGGAGAGGCAAGCGAAGCAAGAGAGAGTGGGAGGCATGGGAAGAAAGAGAAAGAGAGGAGCGTGGAGAGAGAGAGAGTGGGGCTATTGCAACCTCGGGCGGTTGGCCTGGCCTGGTACAATGGGCTAGGCCATCTATCCCTTCTCTATTTTCCTTCTTTAGTTCTTTTGCCTTTTCTTCTCTAATTGTAATTGCATGATGATAATTTTCTTCTCTAATTCATGTTGTGCTAGTGAATATAGCATCGCCTCAGGGGGACGCCTAGGCATCTGTAACACCCCAGCCAAACAATGACCTGAAATGCTACCAAACTAACAACATAATAAAACTATGCTAAGGCATTCTATAAAATTTCGTGAGCCTCCTTTGTTTATTGATAAAATGAAGTTCTAACAATATTATCAAAAGGTATGAATAACCGCAAGCAAAGTAATTTGGCTACTAAGCGAAACATCTATAAAACTTAAGTAAAGCACGGAAGCAATATGAAGAAGTTCTAATCCATTATTACATCTTAATCTGAAGGTCATAATCAAATACCACTTGAACTAATCAACAAATAATAATTAGAGTTCTCTATCTTCTCCATGGTGAATATTTCATGCAAGTGCAACAATACTAATCCCTCTTTATTCCCATGCATGCTGACCTCGTGAAGGTACCTAAAATAAACAAACAACAACAACAAAACAACGAAGAGTGAGTCCAATGACTCGGCAAGTATAATCAGTAACAAATGCAAGCATGAACATTAACTCTCAAGTTAAACATTTTACATATGAATTTCATGCTATGCATTATGATCAAAAGCTCCTCTTTCTCATCTCTTTCGCATTTTACCGTAGTCGCGAGTGTGCATCCGTCAATGCACACCCATGCCTGCACCCTCGGTGCAGGGACCAATGCCCACACTCCGCAAGTGTGGGGACCTCGATGCTTGATCACCGCATGATCAAGACTTCAACAATTCTCAATATGATGCATATATGTGAATGTATCAAAGATAACGAGCATTCACCATACTACGCATCAACCAATCTCATAAATGCCATAATGTAAATGAACATAAATAGCATTCTCAATTCATCACTTACTCATACTCACAATTTAAACAGTCATGATTCAACCATCATCCAAACAATTCAACAAATCCATAAACACACGATTTTCACATCACAAATATACTTGCCTCAACCGCGAGAAAATGAAGAACACGTAGAAGGCACAACCCCCGGAATCCGCTCTCCTCCTGAATATTTAATTAATAATTACCAACATGACAGTAGCGGGTTTCTAGATATAAAATAACAGCAACCCCAATTAACCCAACAATTTATCTCAATTAAATCCCCAACTCCCTCGGCCAAATCTGCCCAACCACAGACAGCCGACTTCCAAAAATCATAACTTTCAGTACGCAACTCCAAATTAAGCGTTCTTGGACTCTCTGGAAAGATAATTAAATTATCTACAAAAACTTAGTTGGGAGACTCTCTGATTCTGCCATTAACTAGCCGATCCAAACCCTTTTCTAAAGCATCCAAATTCACGTCGGACTCTCTGGACAGCGCACTAAAACAGGCATAACTTTCGCCCAGAAATTTGGAATCCGGACTTCTTTACCTCTATTGAAAGCTAAGAAACTTATCTACAACTTTCTCAATTTTAAGGACTCCTGAATCGCAACTATTTCCGTCGCACAAACCGATCTACTAAACTCTGTCCAGAACTACCCGATCTGCAGAACAGTAACACTAGAAAATTCATAACTTTCGCTACACAAATCCGAATCACGTGTTCTTGTACTCCCTGGAAAGATAATTAAACCCTCTACAACTTTCTAGAAGGGTCCAGACCTGAATCCCAACGAAACTAGATCAAAACCGCTGAGAAACAACTACCGTCCCAGCAGCCCAGAAAACCGACGAATCTAACTTGATTAAAAACCAATCTAGAGACTACCAGGGATTACCCTTGACGACACGACGACGAACACGTCGACGAACACGACGAACACGGCGACGAACACGCCCGCGATCTCCTCCTCTCTTTCCTCCGGATCCACGCGGTGCAGCGACGAACGCCGGCGGCGGCGCAAGACCGGGAGAGGAGACGACGACGATGAAGACGACGACGGCGACCGGGAAGAAGACGTCGGGGCAACACGGGCGGCTGCTGGGGTGGAGGCGCAGGGGTGGAGGCGCAGGGTGGGGACTGCCTAGGGTTTTAAGAGGTGGCCTCCCCTCCCCTCTTGGGCCAAGAAAAACCCACCTGGGCCAAGGCCTAGGCCCAGGTTGTCTTAAATTTTCATAAAACCCCTCAAAACTCTTATAAATTTAATTATTTCACAAAAGTCCCTCTCTCTATTAATTAAACAATTAATTAAACAATTTCCGGGGTATTACAGCATCTAGGTGTTAGGCAGTGGCACCTTACCTCATCTTATAGTCTTAATAACTATGACATAAAGTTTTGCCGGTGAATATGGCATCGCCTCAAGTGGATGCCTAGGCACCGAGGTGTCTAGTTGGTGGCGCATTGCCTCATCTTATTATCTTAATAACTATGACATAAAGTTATTCTTTTTTATAAAAAGAAGATGACCCTGTAATAGGTCTTTGTAATTTTTATAAAAGTTGTAAGTTGAGTTGTGTTTTGAGGGAAGGGATAAATATTTGCGAGTAAGTCGGTGGATGACTTTGATGTGTGTTTTCTTTCTGTTTCTTCCAAGAGAAATGACAAATAGAATCATATATCCACTCTACCTACAGTCATCAGAGCGCTCAACTATCGCGGTGGCCAAGGCACTCGCTTGCTTCCACGGTGTCATACATGCAGTTTGGATGCTTCTGCATTGTGGAAATAGGCAGACTTTCGTTTGATTCCGACTCTCCCAATAAACGAGAATGTTTGATTCCGACTTTCGTTTTAGCAGTACAAGAGGAAGAAAAACCCTATATCTGCATGCGACACGTGGTCCTTACACCGATGATTTGGGTCATGTTCTTTTGGGCTGTGGCTAATGGATTTTGGTTACGGCTAGTGGCTTTTATTTGTGTTTTTCAAGACAGTAGTAGACGATAGAGATGCCAATGAGAACGGCGCGCACGGTTTGTAATCGAAAAGTCGTTTGAAAAAACGGCTTGAAAAAATCACTTGAAGAAACTGTCCCATTTATTTTGGTTTTCAGAGAAGTCGAAGTCAAACGCTATAAAAAAGACCTAAAAACAGCCCATTGATCTGGTCCGCGGTGGATGGATGGCACACGGATAAGAAGCGATTCCTAGCCACAGCACTTCATGGAAATGGATCGCGGAGAGGAATCGCGACGGTAGCCGAGCCCATCATTGAACTGGATAAAAATGCAGTGCTTCTCGATGGAGACAGTGAAAAATAGTGCTATCCACTGGGCTCTGCCAGACCGACACGAAATGGGTCAAATCCAGACACAGCCTGTTTAGGCACGACAAATAAACGAGTCGTGCCGTGCCAGCCCACGGGCCTAGGTCAGAGCCCAGGCACTACCCACGACCGTGCCACACCGGCACGGGCACGGTTAGGTATTAACGGGCCGTGCTGGTACGATTGACCCGTTAAGTAGGAAAAAGAGAAAAAAATCATAAAATTGTATAAAATTAAGGAAAAATTATAGAAAATTATAGAAAATTGTAGACATTGTTAATAATTAAGATAATTATTTTCAATGACTTAATGAGCTTTATTAACTTGTTAACTTATATGGCATGGCTACCTCATTAAAAACTTTACTAAGTAAAAATTCAATTTGAGAAAATCTTGGTAAAGAAAAAAGAGTACAACCTATAAAGCTCACTAGTGACTACATCTGAAAAAATATTGAAAATCCTATTCATTGCTATCTAGATAGAAATTCTCAAAAGATTCTTCTAAGTCTGTATTCTCTTCAGTATGTTGGAGTCTTGATTCAATTTGTTCCCAGTCTTTGACGGTCAGAAGGATTTTGACCATCTCGTTCAAGAGACTTGCTCGTCGCTCCTCCATTATTCTTCCAGATAGACTGAAGGTTGACTTCGAGGAGACCGTAGAGACAGAAATAGTCGACACATCCCGTGCTAATATGGATATCACTGTATATGTTACTTTCTGGGTTTGCAACCACGAGAAGATGAGTGAGCCATATCACATCCTGTGCGATGCATTTTTTACTATTATATGTACTTCTATAAATATTCATAATGTGTAAAATTCTCAAAAAATAGACATAATATTTCATAATTTTTTGCAGCTCATTTGCTACATGTAACGTCTCCTACAAAAATCGTAATCGTACAAATTTTTGAGCAATGTTCACATCTAATAAAATTACCAAAAAAATACATAGTTAAGTACATTATGTCAGGAGACTGCACATAAAATTTTATAATTTTTCGACCTCATTTTCTATATTTAAAAATTGAAGCAAATATTATGCAAAAAAATTAAGGCATGTAATTAAGCCGGCTAATAAGCCGGATTAATTATTTGCCGCCTGCCCATGGGGTGGCAGGCTGCATGATGTCTGCTGGTGATGTGGGAGGCTACTTGCTATCTGGTGGCGGGGTGGCAGGCCCACACGTCGGCTTCTGCGGTGTCGTTACTCAGCCACCAGGTGGCAAAAACGTTATTTTTATCAATACATCGCGCATACTGCTATTTTCATAATTAAAGATATGGACAGTGACATATATGCCAAAAACTCGTTCTGAAGATACTCGTAGATGGGTCCCATCCAGATATCCTCGTCCTCTAGATAGGCTGCCTTAGTAGAAGTTGTTTTTGGTGTTTCGACCAGAGACGACTTCTGGAGTTGTTCTAAGAAGACTCCTGTTGGTACTTGCGATTAGGAAGAAGCTATTCGAGCCAACTAGTCAGCGAGAAACTTATCCTTTTGAGGGATATATTGTATCTCAAACAAAAAAAATGCTTCTCAAGCTTTCTGCCTTCTGACTAGTATTGAGACACGGTCGAGTTAGAGCATTGGTACTCTTTTCTGACTTGATTCACGATTAGTTGAGAGTCTCCTGTCACGAGTAGTCAACAAATCCCGAGCACTTTTGCTGCTCGTATGCCAGCCAACAAACCCTCTTATACAACCATATTATTAGTGGCTAGAAAGTTTAATTGAACGGCATACTTTAAGATCTCTCTCGTAGGAGATTTCAGGATCACTCCAGCCCACGAGCCACTAAGCGTAAGCAACCCGTCAAAGTACATCGTCCACTGGTCATAAAAGTTGTACTAGGGATCATGAATAGGTTCAAGCTTTGTCCATTCAGCGACAAAGTCTACCAAAATCTGGGATTTAATGGCGGTTCGGGACACGAAATAGAGGTCATACTTCTCAAGTTCTACTGACTATTTTACCATGTGCCCCGCTGCTTCCCTGTTCTAGAGGACCTCTTCTGAGGGAAACTAAGACGACACAATAATTTTGTGCTCTTGAAAACAATGCCTCAGTTTCCTCGAAGATATGAGGAGGGCATATAAAAGTTTTTGAACCTGAGGGTAGCTCTTTAGGCCCATATGAAACATCGCTTACGTAGTAAACTGGTCGTTGGACGTTCTTGCATTCTGCGACCAGCACTATACTTACTACCTGTAGTATGGCAGCTAGATATATTAAGAGTGCCTCTTATGATTTTGGAGAAACCAGAATAGGAGCACTCATAAAATACCTCTTGACATCCTTGAAGGCGACGCTAGCCTCCTTCGTCCACTCGAAACCCTCGTGGTTCCTTAGAAGTTTAAAGAAAGGAAATCCTTTTTCTTCTAGTAGTGCAATGAAATGACTTAAAGATGCCATGCACCTTGTGAGTTTTTGGACTTCATCTTTTCAGGATTTGCCTGAATACGTCTTGTAGAAACAAGGAATCCGACCAGTTTTCCCAAAGAAACTCTGAACACACACTCCCCGCGGATGGCGCTAACTGTCGGTGTTTTAATATTGATCTTACATATGATTATTTGGATTCAGGGGAACTCTTAGAGACCTGGCTATGATCACACAGAGAAAAGGCACAAAAATTTTTATACAGGTTTGGACCTTCTCCTGGGAGAATAATAACCATACTCATGTGTGGATATTGCTCAATCAACTGATTACAATTGGGAAAGAAAGTAATACGGAATGTCTTGTGCTACTTTGGTTGCCTCTGTCCCTCCTTTCTCTTTCGGACGTCTACCCTTGTGAAACTGTTAGACTCGGATTTTTCAATCCAGAATCTCCTGTGATTTACCGCTCTATTCCCTGGATCAGTAGCTAGAGCACACAGGTCATTGCTGTATCAACACATACATCGCATGAACAGTAGTATTACAGACCATTGTTCAAATTACGCCACGTCGGGCGATAGTTTACAAAAGGGCTCCTAGGCCGAATGTCATCATTACATCCACATAGCAGAAACGGAAGCAAAAGTAAATCCATAGCCACAGGCAAGCGACTGGGGGATAATGTGTGCATTATATATTACCTAGACTTAGGTAATATATGTGCACACACAGCCTTAGGTCTAACTTGTCTAGGCCTAGAAAACATGAGCGACGTCCTAGTTTTCTTCGTCGTTCCTTCCATCCACGGCTGGGGCATCTTCATGATCATAATGATCCTGCGTCCCTGTCTCTGTTTTGGTAATGCGAGTGTGAGCACAATATCCACCGTGCTTAGCAAGCCATCACACAGAATACAGTAAATAGCATGCTAGGCTAGTTCAAGGGAAGGCTCGGGTTGAGTTGTTTTGCCAGAAATTGCATGTAAATACTGTACTTAGAAATTCCTATGACCTAGCAATTTTGAAAGATACGACACAAGTTTAGTGAAGAATAATCATCATACTAGTGATACAGATTCCATCCACCGTTACATGGCATCCGCACCAGATAGCGTCTTTCAATTATAGCGACAACTTATCACTGGGACGACACCCAGGACAACTCCAAACTAGGGCTTTCCACTGCCCTCCATTTTCCCATTCCATCCATAAATCATTTTGAAATAGAACTATATCTAATTAAGTCCCCATGTCTGCTCATGACCGTGGGCACGGCTATTCGAATAGTTTTGACTCTGCAGAGTTTGTACACTTTCACCACAAGAGATAATCAACCCGTTGTCCCACACGATTCCTTAGTCATGTGGTTAAGTAGATTATCACCATGACTGTTCAGAATATCTAGCACCTTTCATCATCTCACCCTATGGGCCGGTCCCACTTGTGATGGGTCCCATACGTTGCACGGGATGTCCACCACGGCTACTAGCATTATTCGGCCCACTCCCTCAATGCTAGTACGACTGGTGAACGTCAACCTCCACTCGGTGTCCCTTTAGGCCTCCCCTTGCCCTTGCATATCCACTCCTATCCACTACCGGTGAGATGAGTCGGGGAGTTTCGATACCACTACTTAGCCAGGTTGTATTTTACAGACTTGTGGTTGTACTGTTTTACACGGGTTAACATGACAAGATTCGGTCCTTAGAGCTACCTGGGTGGTTCTACCACATTCCATAATTTTTGTGCTTCCACTGCACCACATACCAGCCCCCAAATCATCCACCCAGATACTAAGCAAGTTTGAGGCTTTTTGGGGCATAAAATAATAGTTCCAAATTTTTCTTCGGTCATTCCCACCATGACTGCCCAAATCATTATCATATTTGCAAGTGAGGGATTTTGGGACATTTAAGTGTCCCCGTTTAACTAGCAACACTAAGCAATGCGATATATTATAACTCTATTTGTGAAAACTACATTATGATAGCTTTACTATGGCGACAAGGCTCACATATCCCAAGAGTTTCAACAGGTAATACTAGCAAGCATAATAATAGGTGTATATCTAAATCCTATAAAACTGAACATAATCTATCGCATAAAATAATAGCATGCACATGGATAATTTAAAAGAAATTAATTTGCATAAACATGGGTTCAACATGGTCAAAGTGATAACTCGCCTTGGTCACAAGGTTCTGAGATTTGGGTGCTGGGGTCTGCTGTAGCTTCGGCTTCCTCCTCCTGTGCCTCGTACGCTATTTTAATCGTGCGCGAAAATTTGGATAAAAAGAAAAGCAACAAATCAATCCAAATAACACCAGAAATTCAAATGAACTCTAAAAATCATGATTTTAGTTCCATTGGATAGATCTTGAATTTAGACGAATTTAGAAATTTGTCTCACTTAATTTGGAGTTAAAATGTGGAAGTTATGCCATTTTAAAAATCTCAATTCAGATAAATCCCTAAATTATCAAATTTCTGACAGGTGGGTCCCACACGTTATATTTCATATTTTATTTTCTTTTATTATTTTTCTTTCCTGTCTCTGACCAGTGGGGTCCACATGGCGGTGGCTCTAGTCCTCTTGCGCCCGCTGACGGGTGGGGCCCATGGCGGCGGCTCGTCTCTCGGCAATCATCGACGGTGGGTCCCCTGGTACTGCACCCACATGTCAGTGGCCCGCTCTGATAGGTGGGACCCGTCTGCCGCTGACCTCTCGCCTAGCGGCCCACGACAGTGGGCCCACATGTCGTGAGCCCATAGACCCACCGCGACAAGCGGGGCCCACCGATAGTCAGAATTAAAAGAATGGCTCAACCTCGCACGCGAGCCGGGGCTCGAACGCCACGGGGAGCCGAGGGAAAGAATCATCGCGCTAACCAAGTGACCACTCTGGTGTTGCTTACCAGATAGGGCGATTAAACCCTTTGAAGTATCTACTGAAAGCGGGCCGGGCAGAGGAGGCCGAGAGTGGAAATGGGCGGCGGTGCGGCCGATGGTGGACGGTCGGGGAGGTGCCGACCGAAATGCGTTCCCGGTGCTGCAGGGAAGCCGATGGAGGAGTTGGCGGGGACCGGGGAGCACGGTGGCGGTCAAGGCGGCGAGGAGGAGGAGCTTTGGCGCCGTGGGCACGGACCACGGAGGCTCGGAGAAGACCGGAAGAGGTCGGCGACGCCTCGGAGATGGCGTGGGAGAACGGAATCGGGCCCTATTGGCCTGGTTCGCCGGATTGATGTTTGCCGGAGATGGGGAAGGAGGAGGGCGCCGACGAGCTACGGGGGATGGGGGCTCAATTACTCGCTGTGGGAGGATCCTGGGAGTGTGGGGAAGACGTTGGCGCGCTCAGGAGTTCTTATAGGCGCGTGAGGAGGGCCGGCATCGGGCGCTCCCCCTGTGTTGTCGCGTCGGCGAGCGGCGGGAGCAGGGCAAGGCAGGCGGTGCAGAGCAGGAGTCCGCCGAAGTTGTCATGATGGCCTGTGCGGCTCGAGGAACTGGCGCAGCGCGACTGGACCGAACGGCGCGGGGGCGAGAAAAAGAGGTGGCGGCAGAGCCAGGGTGGCGCGCAGATAGGGCGGCGGCGATCGCTGGTCCGAGCTCGGCGACCTTTGGTCCGGCGTCGCCATGGGCCGGGCTGAGCGAGGCGAGTAAGCGGGCGGGTCAGGGGCGCGGCCCGGGAAGAGAGCGAGCGAGGGAGGAGGCGGTGGGGAACAAGAACAGTGGCGAGATGGGGGTGTTGGGCTAGCGCGGGGGTTGGGCTGGCTGGCTGACTGGGCCGGTCGGCCTGACCTCCCCCTTTTGCTTTTATTTTTATTTTCTTTATTTTACTTTCACTTGTACATGTATATATATATATACTTATATATTCGTTATGGGTGCATGTTTAAATATATATTCCTCCAGACCTACTTTTATGAGGATTTTGTTTGCACATATTTCTTTATTGAAATTCCTCTACATTATATATATATGTTTCACCTATGGATATATATATATATATATATATATCTATATTTGTTTTATTTTTACCTATTAGTTCCATATTGAAATTCTAACAACATGATTCTCGAATTTTTGGGACCAAATTATATTCCTCTTTTACTAGATCATCTTTTCAGATTCACATTTTAAAATTTTGTTTTTTAGTATTTCAATTTTAACCTTTTGGAAACTTAACCAAAATTTAAGAAACGCCTTAAAAATTAATTTCTAATCAAATATAAGGCAAAATAATGCAAAAGCTTTATATTTCTAATTTCCAAATTTTCAGGATGTTACAGTAACATACGAAGAGGTGGCGGTTGTTTCATGCGAAGAGACACCTTAACGTTTCAAATGAGTAACCGTCGTGGGAGTTATTGTCAGTGACGTGAGGCCTCTTTGTCATCAGGCAATTATTGCCAGGGACAGAGAGAGAAATTATGCACAGTTATTCTAGAGAATAAGTACGCACATTAACCACCTTGTTAGACAGACCTACGATGTAGCAGGTTGTCATAGACAAGTCAGTCGAAGTTAGGCTTAGTCGTAGAAGAGTTTATGACCACAAGGTGGTCGTAGAACAACTTATGACTATGTCATGCTTGTAAAAAGACTTACGACCATATCATGCTCGTAGAAAGACTTACGACTATGGCATAGTCGTGGAAAGGCTCACGACCATAGAGCGGTCGTGGAAGGGCTCACGACTACATGGTTAGTTCTCTCCCTTATGAGAATATAAGGGGTATGCTTTAGGAGTAGAATGCCGTAATAATACTATTTACATATAAATAGTAAATTGAAAATTATTATATCCTCGTCACTTATGAAACCTAATACAAAATTTAATATTATAAAAATATTTTTCGTGAAAAATCATCATAAGTCTATTTTAAATATTTATAGAAATATCGATAGACAAAATTTACAAAATTTGATTGGACTCATCTAAATGAATGTTACCTTTTGTGACTGGAGGGGGTACAAATCTACCCATCATAAATTTTGGCTAGTTGCAAACAGTCCTGGTTGTCCATGGGGACAGGCAACATTCAATAGTAACACTTTTATCCAAGAAATTGCCTATAAATGTTTCCCTTCCAAAACTCGAGTTCCAAATTCAGATGAGCTTTTCCTGTATGTAGACCCAAATTGTTTTCTGAGCAGACCTTGCACTGTAATAGCTGAGCTTTTTAAGCCGCCATTATATATGTGCAACCAATCATCAAGCTGGAACGAATTGAAGCACTGTATGATGGCGGCAGTTTCCAACTGCATACATACATATATATATATATATATATATATATATATATATATATATATATATATATATATATATATATATGCATGCATATTAATTATTATACTGAAGTGTGTGTATATATATAGGAAAATGATTCTATACTTCTAGAGTACGTATTCTCACTTCTAATATACCCCTTTAATAGTGTTGTTATACCTCTTTATCTATTTGAGCATACTTTAATAATGATGATAAGATACTCCAAAGTGAGTTCTATAAAAAATTTCATCAAAGTCCACTTTTTATAACATAATTTGTATATATATACTTTTTTTATACATGGAAAAATGTATATAGCAAAAATAAAATGCTCCGATGAAAATTTTTCAACCAATTTGTAAAAGAGTATCTTCGAATTTGTATTTAAGTATAACGAAAGTGATAAAGAGATATAAATATTTGTTTAAATGATATATTAGAAATAGAAGTATATACTTTCAATAGTACGAAAAAGCTTTATATATATATATATATATATATATATATATATATATATATATATATATATATGTGTGTGTGTGTGTTTGTTTTCATACTCTTAGAAGTACATACTCCTAATTGAAGTACGTTGCATGCATGCATGCATGCACAACGAATTGCTGCTAATTGAAGAAGTATCTATTGCAAAGCGTCAATCAAATTAGCATTATGCTTCTTAAAGAAGTATCTGGTTTGGGAGAACTTAAAAAGTAGCACGTTTCAATCAAAATTAGCAGTATTCTTCACAAAGGAGTATATATATACTTACTGCATGCAGGGTATAACATTCCCATAGCACAAAGGAGTATGCATGCTCTTTTCAAGAGTATGAAAATATTTATGGAGTATATATATAATCACAAATTTGAGGTACATATGAGATGAGAATTTGTAGGATTATTTACCATACAAAAAAGGAAGTATATCTCCTTGCTACATCCTGAAGTACAAAAAAACTGAAGAGGGATATCACCATCCAAAGAAGTATCTCTGAGTGATAGTGCCTTGGAAACAAAATTTTGAGACAAACTTTTGAGTGATTTCTATGTGGTACACACAGTATGTAATAAGTATCACTCAGACAACATTGAAATAAACTTGCTTGTCGTTTGCCTTCTAGTGTGACATCTTTGCTTGCTAAGAAGCAGCCTAGCAACAAGACATCTACCAAGAGTATGCTGCTACAGCTAGCAATACACGGTCCATTCCTTCGTAATTTGCTGATACTTCTTGCTACCATGAACATCCTGCTGGGTTTGCCATTTCAAAAGTGTCACGCACCTATTCTGATTTATCTCTACTACTTAAAAGTTTGATTTGGTGGTAGTAGATCTATTCTCCCTTGACTCTCAATAGCCGTTGGATCTTCCTCAACTCTTCATAGCCGTGGAGATCATGAGCCGCTTCGCTCCTCGCCATCCGTCCATCAGGCAACCGACCGCGAACCCGCATCTCCCCAGCGGAGGCCCGCACGGCCCATGCGCGGCGCCTCCCGAACGCGCACACACACAGCTGGTCCCGACTCGTTTGATCGGTTGCGTAACCACCTCCCCTCCTCAGACCCCTACGCCAGCGCCGACGATGGTGATGGCTCCCACGTGCCTGCTCTTGCCGCTGATTCGTTCGTGCCAATGCCTGATAGGATGGAGGGCGGGGACGAGGAGATCGTCTCCGCGGTGGTGTCCAGGGCGCTGCCATCGCACCACTAGAGTTGCAGCTCGGGGACTGCCACCGCGTGGCCAGGCTGAGGCGGATGATGGGGCGGGGCGTGGAGGGGCTCCACTTCAAGGGGATGGACTACCAGGCCATCCCGGGGCAATGCTACGGGATGCCCGTCGGATACGTGCAGCTACCGGTCGGGGTCACCGGCCCGCTGCTCCTGGACGGGCGCGAGTACTATGTTCCCATGGCCAACACTGAGGGGTGCCTTGTCGCCAGCGTCAACCGCGGTTGTAGGGCCATTGCAGCATCTGGGGGCGCCGTGAGTGTGCTGCTCCGGGACACCATGTCCCGCGCGCCCGCTGTCAAGTTGCTTTCCGCCAAGCGGGCAGCGAAGCTCAAGGCGTTTGTTGAGGAACCTGCCAATTTTGCGGCGCTGGCTGCTGCCTTCAATAGGTAGACATTGCACTGTAAGAACGATTTTGTCAAGGAAAAAAAAGACTTTTAAGCGCAATCCTTTTTAAGCCGCCATTATATATGTGCAACCAATCATCAAGCTAGAACGAATTGAAGCACTGTATGATGGCGGCAGTTTCCAACTGCATACATATATATACATGCATGCATATTAATTATTACACTGAAGTGTGTGTATATATATAGGAAAATGATTCTATACTTCTAGAGTATGTATTCTCACTTCTAATATACCCCTTTAATGGTGTTGTTATACCTCTTTATCTATTTGAGCATACTTTAATAATGATGATAAGATACTCCAAAGTGAGTTCTATAAATAATTTCATCAAAGTCCACTTTTTATAGCATAATTTGTATATATATACTTCTTTTATACATGAAAAAATGTATATAGCAAAAATAAAGGGCTCCGATGAAATTTTTTTAACCAATTTATAAAGGAGTATTTTAGAAATAGTATTTAAGTATAACAAAAATGATAAAGAGATATAAAATATTTGTTTAAGTGATATATTAGAAATAGAAGTATATACTCCCAAGAGAACGAAAAAACTTCATATATATGCCTTCCACCAAGCGGGCAGCAGAGCTCAAGGCGTTTGTTGAGGAACCTGCCAATATTGCGGCGCTGGCTGCTGCCTTCAATAGGTAGACCTCACTCTCCATTGATTTACATGTTGATTTTCATGCTTACTCAAAGTGTTATTTGATTTTGCTTGACAATGGATAGGTATAGTGTGATTGATAGTTAAAAATGTACTCTTTTGATGTATTTTAAGGTTATCATGTGCTGTTTGAGTAATTGTGTGATGTTGATAGCTAGCACTGCGTAGTATTTTAAGGTTAGGTGATTGCTCACCAAAGCAAATCCTTTTCTTGTTTGGTCGATGATAGGGTAGAGTCCAAACTTCAGAGGTTGGCACTGTTCAAACTTCAGAGCACGTAGATTTATCATCGTTTTTGTGTACCTTGAAACGTTACCAAGTGGGGATCTACTCTCCTTCAGAGGTTCAGGGTACACATATGTATTGTCTGTTTATGGTGTGCAGATTTTAAGTTAATGTCAGTTGCTCCTTGATTTTAAGTACCGAGTAGAGATGATGTTTATTTGTATCATAATATGCTGAGCACCTCCAATTCCATTGACTCTTTTACTACTACTGCTGTTGTTGCTATCTATATTTGTTTTGTTTCCTCTGAAATATGGTGTAAACTGGTATTTTCAGAGCAAAGTATACATATTAAAAGAGTTAGGATGAACATACTGAAGTGATGACTTACCTCTATCTTCTTTTAATAAAAAAAATTGGGAGACTACAACAATGTTTTTTCGTTTCTTAAAAAACGGTCCATCATCAAAGAGGTCCAATCTGCATGTGCTAGGGAATATTGGGGGTCAATCCTTCTGCAGAATCAAGAATCGGTTAAATTGCATTTATAAGCAAGAGGATTGTACCGCAAATCCAGCAAGAGAATTGTGTAGCATGTGCTTCTACTGGCAGCGTCTCCTGCATGTGCTGGAAGCACAAAGGATGCCTTGGGCTCGCAACCGGCTGGTGGTGGCTAAAAGGATGTGAGGAGACGCGAGGAGGTAGTCGACGGCGACGCTGCCACCGGACTGGAATAGGGTATGGACGGTGCCACCCGACGCGAAGAAGCCCTCGCCGCCGGTGGGACTCACGTGCGGATCGAGCAACTCGGCGCTGTAGACTGCACTCCATCGCTGGCCCCGGCAAGCACATGGGCACCACGATGAAGATGCACTCCTCATGTAATATCGCTTCTCGTTGTAGCTATCTCCTTTTGGGCCGAACCACCATGCACTCAGGTGGCGTTGTCTGCATCGATCACGTTGCGGTGGCCTCCACAAACGCCACGCCTTCTAGCTCCGGCCGTGCACTCCGCCACCAGCTTGTTTTTGCCGGCCGGGGAGCTCCCCGAGGCGACGGCCGATTTGATGGCTTTTCCTTGGTCCCCATGCCGCCTGTGGGTATCGCTGCGGCGGCAGCGGAAGAACTCCATGGCGGTCCTGTCCAGCCGCAGCGTAGGCGCGCTTGTCGTCGATTGTCAGCAGAGAGGGCCATGGCCGGCCTCACGCAGCGTTGGCCGTGCCGGGTTTGCTCCAGCGTGCCGTGAACAGGGACGGAGCTGAAATTTTATAAAAGGGGCACACACTACTACAAAATAGGCTATACTGGATAGGTATATCACAGACGGTTCATACGAAATCGTTTGTGCTTAAACTATCACAGACGATTTATAATAGCAACCGTCTCTGATATTTTCACAGACAGTTCTTAATACGAACCGTCTGTGATAATCGAGACAACACAGACGGTTCGTGTTAAGAACTGTCTGTGAAATTTCCCAGACGGTCCTTAATACGAACCGTCTGTGGTAATCGAGACAACACAGACAGTTCGTGTTAATAACCGTCTATAGTAATCGATCGATCACCTTTGTCGTATGAACTACAGAAGCTATACTGAGACGAAACAAACAGTCTGTGTACATTTTCGTTAATCCATGAACAGAATCTAGGTATGTAGACAACACGAGAATTTTTATGAAAGCGTTTCATTTGCTTCTCTTCCATGGAAGTTTCAAATTCAAGACAAATTTATTACAAAAGTCCAAAAAAAGAGATTCCTAGATTTTAATCTTCTGGGCTTCATATGCTTCTTCTTCGACTTCTGGAGTTAGAGGATCAGCCGATGAGTTCTTGAATGCTGTGAAGATTGTCCTTGCCCTCTCCACTTCCTCCTCTAGCCTGGGCAAATCATTAGCATGGCCCATAATCTCAAAGAGGATGCCATGATAAGTTTCCTCAGAATCGGCCGATTCTGCTTGATCGGCAAGGTTATCCATGTGTCTCTCCAATGTCGTAAGAGTTTCTTCCACTTTGTGCACATTGTAGAGAAGAATGAGGCTGGGGGTGGTTTCCCTTTTCTGAGCGGCAACGAGACACCTCCATTGACGGCGGAGGATGAGGTCAAGCTGATGAATGGAAGCGAGTCGAGGAAGGAGAGCAGGGCGTGAGCGGAGGAGCTGCTCCAGACGTAAATTGTTGGCTGCCTGTGTAAGGTTGCGACCGAACAACTCATGATGGATAGATGAGAGGAAGGAGATCAAAAGAATTTTAAATGCCATTATTCAGAAATGTGGTGAAAAAGATGAGGAAGAGGACAATTTAGAAGAGATTGATCAGTTTGTGGTATCAGTTGTTGCATATAAAACCAGAATGGTGTGGAAGTTTAAGGGCCGCTTTCATCGGAATATTAACAGGCGGGAGTAGGGCGCGAACATTTAAGTGCAATCACAGACGGTTCGTATTCCAAACCGTCTCTGCTATTAATATCACAGACGGTTCTTATTACGAACCGTCTCTGATATGTGACTTATCACAGACGGATCTAAACTAGATCCGTCTGTAATAAGCACTCCTATATATACCGTCAAGCTAGGGTTTTGCGCGTACGCTGCAGTTATATATCTACATATCGTCTCGCCACTCGTTCGATCTAGTCCGTCGCCGTCTCCTTCTCGGATCTCCCTTCTTCTCGCGTCGACGCTGTCGCCGCCGCCTCCTCGGACCTCCGTCCCAGTCGCCGTCGACCCCCGTCCACGTCATCGCCGCAGCCTCCTCAGATCGACCTCCGCCCCGCCGCCGTCGACCCCGCTCACGCCGCCGCAGCCTTCCTCGGACCTCCGTCCCGCCGTCGCCGACCCCGCCCACGTCGTCGCCGTAGCCTCCTCGCACCTCCGCCCCGCCGCCGTCGACCCCCGTCCACGCCGTCGCCGCCGCCTCCTCGGACCTCCAGTCATTGTCTGTATCGTGAGTATTTCGGTTCTTTGTTTGCAAACATTGTGGGTTGTGCTTGTTTTATAATCTCTAATAAATGTTCAAGTGCTGAGAGAGAATGCATTGATTAGACATGCTGATTCTAGTCTTTTATGTCTGGCTACTTTTGATGGCAGCATGTTACTTCAATGATTTATGTCTCAAATCTGATATATTGTACTCTTTCGAGGAGAGTACGTGTACTTTTTATTGTCTAAAGTCATAAGATCAGATGGAGAGTTCCACAACGCACAATGGATGTTTTTATGTTTGTGAAATGAATTGAGATGTGAATTGAATGTTTTATGTTTGTGAAATGAATTGAGATGTGAATTGGATGTTTTATGTTTGTGAAATGAATTGAGATGTTAATTGGATGTTTTATGTTTATGAAATGAATTGAGATGTGAATTGTATGTATACATGTACATGTTAATCTACTATTTCAGAGGGCATGGCTAGCATTTCCTGAGGCTAGCTAATAAACAGAAATATATTTAGGGGTAGAAAAGAATATCACAGACAGTTTGTAACTAAAAACCGTCTGTGATTATCACCTATCACAAACGGTTTTTACTTACAAACCGTCTGTGATTATCAGATATCACAGACGGTTTTTATTTACAAACCGTCTGTGATATTTACACCACAAACGGTTTGAAAACCGTATATGATAACCTTCGATTATTACTGACCCATAAATTCAGACGGTTCAGAAAACCGTCTGTGATGACGTTTTTGAATCGTCTGTAATATGGTTTTCTGTAGTAGTGATAACCGAACAAAAAACCATTCTGTTTTAAGCAAGACTTCTAAACGCTAAATGTAGCAATACATTATTTGCCATTCATTCATCTAATGATCTACCAAAATAATCTCCATGTTGTTCCAAGGTCAAATAGTTGCATGGGGCAGGCAAAGTACAAGTAAAAAGAATAAGAGAAGCTAACATATTTGGTGTTTACCTAAGCCGTAGTCACCGATACTTCGCTGCATTGAAATCATCTATAAGTGTATCAACTAGGGATGGCAATTGTGTTCGTTTAGCCATGTGCCCATGGGTAAATACCCTAATGGAGCTAGGTATGTGATATATTCTTTGCCCAGGGGTATGAAAATGCAGGAAACTCTCTGCCCATCGGGTAAACGGGCACGAGTATAGGTGAGCTACACCTGTACCCATCTCGCCATTTACCCACGATCTGACAAGTAGACTAACCCAATAATTAAAATAGTAAACCCTAACTCCTCCATACCACGCCTCCGAAACTCCCGACTCCAGTACTCCACTCGACTCCCCAATCGCCGCACTCATTCAGTCATTCCTCGCCCTCGTTTCCGACTTGATTCACGATTAGTTGAGTCTCCTGTCACGAGCAGTCGACAAATCCCGAGCGCTTTTGTTGCTCGTTTGCCAGCCAACAAACCCTCGCATTCGGCCATATTATTAGTGGCTAGAAAGTTTAATTGAACGTCATACTTTAAGGTCTCAATGTAGATTATTGCCGAGACTAGAATATGTAAATTCGAACTCTCTGTGTGCACCGCACTAGTCTATGATCACGCTAGTGTACACAGTGTAAACATAGATGAAATATCGACCATGTGCACGATTAATAAAGAAAAGACTCAAATATTAATAATTATCAGAGTTGCGACCTTATGGCCAAACTTACAAATAATAGCCTGAAGGACTCAAGAAACTAGCAGCGAAAAATAAAAATAACCATAGTAGCCATTCGACATGCCCACAGGCAATCGACTGGGAAGCAAAGTCCTAATCAGCGAAGTCGTTGAAGTATCCTATTTCAGGTACCTCCTGCTGATATGGTTCTTCTTCTTCTACTGAGCAAATGTGGATAGTGCCGCGAGTACATAGAATACTCAGCAAGTCATTTGTAACAAACAATACAATAGAATATGCAAGCATTACCAAATGATGACTGTGAGGTTATTTTGTAGAAAGCAATAATTTAAAGTAAGATACAATAAATAGATTGAGAGCGAACTTTAAAAAGATCAATAAGTAAATAAACGAAAGATTTGTAGGTAACCACAAGTGAACTGACCATGCACTCCAATGAATCACCCGTGAACTAACCATTCACATAATGAATCACCAGTGAACTAACCATTCACTTTTCACACCTATCCCAACCAGGGACACGGCTATTCGAATAGTTTCACACTCTACAGAGGTTATACAATTTTACCTACAAGATGTGATCATCTCTACGTAAAAGAAAACCACAACAAGACTTTTACAATGCTCAATCTCAACCTGATCTCACCCTCTAAGGTTTTCCCATCGAATAGGCTAACCACCTAGCTGATAATTGCCCCCTCTTATGCCAATAAAATATCAGTGGTGAAATCAAAGCTGAAACTTAACAAATAATTATGCTAGGTCTATCCCATACTAGACATGTGGTTGTACGATAATGCTCAGATCAATGGCGCATAAAGTTAAGTCCTTAAACATTCCAGGTGAAACATCCATATCCCTGAAGTGCTAACCACACTTCCTCCTTTACAGCACGATCATTCGCCCAAGTGAAAGCTATTTTGTATAACCACAACCAATGACATTATTTATACCAAGGTGCACAAAGTTTATAACTATGGTTGACAACCACGATTTAAGATCTCATTAAGTCAAAATTAATTAATTGATCACATATGATGATAACCCAATGTACTACAAGCACAACTAATCAAATTATAAAATGTGGGATTAATCAAATTGGACAATAGCTACCATATATAAGAGTTATATTAAAATAGCGATGCATGATAATTTAGAACAAAATAATAAATAAATAGATTGAAAATGATAAGTTCAATATGATCAAAGAACATAACATGTCTCGGCCTTGCTCAGTTAATGACTTTTGATCTTCAAGTTTTGCTTCAGCTCTTTTCGAGGACGTGATCTAACGAGAAAGAAAATGAAATGAGGCACAAATAAAATCAAAACAAAATCCAAATAAACTCTAAAAACTTAAAAACTAGAACCAAAAGATAGATCTCAATTTTAGATGAATTTAGAAAAAAAAGCATAGGCTCAACCAGAGCTAGGACGGAGAAGAACATGCTCTTAGAAAATCTAATCTAAAAAAATACCGAAAATTCAGAAATTCTATGGCGCTCTAGACTCGGTGTTTGGAATGACTAGTCTACGGTGAACTCGGCTCATGGAACAGTGCACTGGCAATTAAGCTTGCAGATGTGGCGGCTGACTTGGCTCGGCTCACGGGTCTACAGAATAGCGACTGTTGGCCCACGGGACCCACACGTCATAGACGCGGTGCATGGTGGACCAAATCTAAGGAGAATATGAAGGGTTGCGCGGAGCAGGTGCTGGGTGACACAGCAGGCTCACGAACCGAGGCAGTGGCAGACTGGCCGGTGAGACAACGGTGATTGGCTGAGGGGCGAGGTCGGATGGCGACTCACCGGCGATAAGAATGATCGAGGCGGAGCGGTTGCCGACAACGGGGAATAACGACGGGCGACAGACGACGGTGAAGATGTCGACCTCGCCGATGTTGAAGACGAAGGCGGCGGTGCAAGCGAACTCCGATGCACAAGCTCGACGAGGATGACGGCAAGGCACGACGAGAGCGAGCAGCGACGAGACAAGGAGATCGAGGGGTGAAGCGGCTTTTATAGCACGGACGCCGAGAATCCATGGCAGGCATGGAGGACAATGTCATGGTGAACACAGACGTCTAGACCGACGCGGAGACAGCGGCGGACGAAATTTGAGCGAAACACGGCGGTGAGAGGCCGCGAGGGTGATGACTCACGCGAGGGCGATATGTGGATGGATGGATGTGGGTGCGCGGGCGGAGCGAGCTGGTGGATGGCTGAAATATGTCGACAATCCAGCGGGGTTGATGACGATCGCATGCGTGGCACGCGGTAGGGCGCAGGTTGGGCTAGATGAGGAATTGGGCCAAGGTTGGGTTTAGACCTATAAGGGTTTTTAGGATTTTTAGGGAATTTCTTATTTCCAGAAATCCAAATAAATCGTTTAAGCTCTAGAACATAGCAAAAAAATCCAAAAAAATCCCAAAAATACTAGTAAATTCTTTGAGACAGAAGGAACTCAAATAAAATACTTTTAACAAATGTTAATGTCTGTTTTAGTTATATTAAATCCTTTTAATTATTAAAAATTCAATTTAAGCTTGAATTAAATCTAGAAAAAATCCAAAAGGTGAATTTTAATTTAAAAGCTTTGAAAAGGCTCTGAAAATCAGGATGCTACAATTATCAAGTAAGCTTTTAGAAATTCATCCTCCATTTTATTTCGAAGTCTCGTGTTAACAAGTTTACGGCAGAAAAAGCTCGTTCTATATGTTGTTGCGGTTGAAACAGGTAAAGTATGAATAAGTCAAATTAACCTGCCAATTAAAGATGATTTGATTAATCTCTAGTCAACAATTATATATATTGTTAAACACAATTACAGTCTACAACATGAATGAAAACAGGAAACCTGTCAATCAAATGATAATCTTTGATTTCCCGGTCTCTACAAGTTTCCAACAAAGATCAGCAATAGTGGATAAATGCTGAAACTCCGAGTTCCATTGCAATATCGTGAAAATACCCTCTTGAGGATCTAGCGCGCGTAAGTTAAGGAAAAGGGTTCTGTGAAAAGGGGACGCAAGGTTTAGAGTGAGGTTGTTTTTCTTTTTCATGAGAATTGCTAGTATATTTCTCTTTTTCTAAGTAGCCATAAAAGGTCTGTCATCAACTTTTAATATATAATAGATATATTTGCGTGGTCTATTTTTTTAATGTTTTCTAAAGTTAAATATTAACCAAAAATTCATGATATTGTGCTCTGAAGGGTACTGATCGAGTGTATAGCCGAATTTTCCTAAGACAATGGAGTTAGTTAACATAACTATATATCTTAAGACTTAGCTAAACCAAGATATCATTGAATCAAATCCTGAAAATCCAGAAATAAACTTATCGGTATATGTACAGAGTTTGCAGAATTGAACCTTGACGATGGAATGTTTTGGTGGCGTGTCGGTAGGATGCCAGTAATGTGATGAAATGGCAGTAGGCTGTTTCGATCAGTAGCTTTGTGAGAGGATGGCAGGGGAAGCCCCCGCCATTCAAACTACATTCAAACTATTTCTTTTCTTTTGCTTTCTCTTGGCTACCTGTAGAACTATGTGGTTTCCTCGGTGAAATTGGGGTCACTACTACAGAAAGCCCAATATTAGAAGCCACATATAGACAGTTCCTTAAAACTATCTATATTAAATACTACTACAGACGGTTTTAATTTAGAACCATCTGTATTGCTGCCAGTGATAAAAACCGTCTGTGAAAGTGAATTATCACAGACGGTTAGTGATTAAAATCATCAGTACCACGAATCCTCTGTGATATTATGAAGTAACACAGATGGCTTTTGTTCATTATAAAAATTGTCTGTGATAATTAATTTATCACAGACGGGTTGCAACACAAATAGTCTGTGATAATTCCGCTATATTAATAGCGCGTAGACCCGTCGAATTCCTATGTCTTAAATTCCAGATCTACGCTGCTGCGTTGAACTGCAGGCGGGGCTTTGAGGTGATTTGGTGGAAGGAGATCGACTGTTTGACAAGAGTAATTGTTGATCCACTAAGTTATTGGCTAGCTATGGTTGGTAATTTGTTTCTAATTATATTATAATTTAGATCTAGTTTTTGGTGAAAGGGGAATTGAAGATAGTTTAGATCTAGCTAGCTTGATGTGGAAAGAAGATTATTTACATCTAGCTACATATAGCTACTTAATTTAGATCGTACATCTATAGTATAGTAATTAATTAATTGAATATGTTATACTAAATTGTTATATGCATAACGTAGGACTGAAACTGGATGTACGTTGGAAACCGTGTGAGTGAAGAGTACATTACTGGTGTTTCTGTTTTTACAAGAGCTGCTGAGGAAGATATGTTGAATAAGGGGGTGCAATATATGTACTGCCTATGCATTGACTGTGAGAATCTAAAGATGTTTAAGAACCGAGAGCAAATTAAAGCACACTTGATTTGAAGGGGTTTCAAAAGGAGGTATGCATATTGGACCTATCATGGTGAAGAGCATATTACAGGAAGGTAGTAATAATGACATCGTTGATAAAGTCAATGATATGCCGCCGGATGATCATATCGATTGTGGTTCCGATTCAGATTGTTGTTCCGCAAAGAACAATCCTGAGGTTTGTCAATCTTGCAATAATTGTTTTATACTTATCAATTTATATATACACGATATGGATCTTCCTACGATAGGTTCCATCCATCGCTACAACTCCATTGAAATAGGTCGACCTCAAACATATTGAAGGACAGTGTGCGTACTTCTTGATATCTAAAGTCATAAAAGAAGATGGGGAGTTCCACAATGTAGAATGAATTTTACTAGGATAAGATTGAACTTAATTGTTCATGTGTGTGTTTGTTCATGGATGGATAATTTGTTTCATTTCTATTAATTGATTTGTGAAATAGATGTTCTTGTTTCTGAAATGAATGAATGTGAATTGGACGTATACATGCCGTGTTGATTTGCTAGCTTGTTTCAGAGGGCATGACTGTTATTCCTAAGGTTAGCTAACAAATAGAAATAGATTTAGGAATTGAAAAGAATATCATAGATGGTTATTCTCTTAACCGTTTATGATTGTTTACTATCACAGACAGTTTTTAATAAAAACCATATGTGATAGTCAACTATCACAGACGTTTTTTTTATAAAAACTGTCTGTGATAGTCTTCATCACAGAAATTTCGAAAGCCATATGTGATAACCTTGTATTATTATTGACTGCGAGAATCTAAAGATGTTTAAGAACCAAGAGCAGATTGAAGCGCACTTGATTCGAAGGGGTTTTAAAAAGGGGTATGCACGTTGGACTAGTCATGGTGAAGAGAAGATTACACAGGAAGGTAGTAATAATGATATCACCGATGAAGTCAATGATATGCCACCGGATGATTATGTCAATTGTGGTTCCGCAAAGAACAATCCTGATGTTTGTCAATCTTGTGATAATTATTTGATACTTATCAATTTATATATACATGACATTAATCTTCCTATGACAAGTTCCATCCATCGCTACAACTCCGTTGAAACAGGTCGACCTCAAACATATTCGAGAACAGTGTGCGTACTTCTTGATGTCTAAAGTCATCAAAGAAGATGGGGAGTTCCACATGTAGAATGAATTTTGCTGGAATAAGATTGAGCTTAATTGTTCATGTGTTTGTTTGTTCATAGATGGATAATTTATTTTATTTCTGTTAATTGATTTGTGAAATATATGTTTTTGTTTCTGAAATGAATGAATGTGAATTGGATGTATATATACTTTGTTGATTTGCTAGCTTGTTTCAGAGGGTATGTCTAGCATTTCCTGAGGCTAGTCAACGAACAAAAATAGATTTAGGAATAGAAAAGAATATCACGAACGATTATGTTCTCTTAACCGTCTGTGATTGTTTACTATCACAAATGGTTTTTATTATAAACCATCTGTGATATATTGATTATCACAGATGGTTTTAACTACAAACTGTCTGTGATATTAATATATCACAGAAGGTTTTTAATAAAAAAACCATCTGTGATAGTCTTCATCACAGACGGTTCAAAAGCCATCTGTGATGTCCTCGTATTATTACCGACCTTTAAACTCAAACAGCTCACAAAATCGTCTGTGATGACCTTTTGTGTAGTAGTGGGTAAACCCTTTATTTTAGGAAAAGACATAGTTAGTGGGGCTTGAGCCTAGCCTACCTTTATATACAGGGGTGGACCCACCAGGGGTTCAAGTGGGGCTGACGCCCCCTACCACCAGCCACCGCTGGAGTATGTGGCACTGGTCCTCCTCGTTCATTTTGCTTCTGTCATTCCATTGCTAGTTTTGTTGCGCTCGATGAAACAGCATGAAATGCGAGCGTGACAGGACGAGAAGCTGTTGGGGGCTTCGGGAGGTTCCAGCCATATGCTTGGCTTGTAGTGTTGGATCTGTCGTGGGCCCACAAGTTAGAAGAAAAGTTTGAGACCTTGCTTGTGCCACACTTTGGGCCTATTCTTTTTGGCTGCGGCTTATGGCTTTTGGCTGAAATTTTTGAATTTTGGCTGTTTACGATATAGATTACGAAAAAACAGATACTTATTTGCAATTTTGGCTGGTACAGATGTTAAGCTTTTAACGTGTACTACGTTTAACTTGTAGACTCTATCTTGAGAAAATACTCCGTTTAAAAGCTAGGTACTGTAGCGGCTGCGAAAAGCCGTCCGGCTTATGCACAACCGAACAGGCCCTTTGTTACTGGTGGTCAGAAATGAGGAGTAGCTGCCTAGCTGGCCCAGGGGGATCTCGTACAGTCGTACTCGTACCTAGCGTGGGCCCCGTGGATCCAGATGATGTGGTGTGGGGCCGCTTGTGGGTAACAGGACCTGGTGGTGAGAAATGTGAGCTGCAGTTTTCCACTTTGTGAGACTGAAGGAAGATCTGCAGTAGTGCACAAGTGGGAGGAAGCTTGAAATAATTACTTAGTCCTAGATTGCTATTATTATCTGGGGTTTAATTACGAGGAAGGGCATGAGGTCGGGGCCGTGCTTCCTGGCGAGGCTGTAGAGGGAGACATAATGATGTGAGCTGATGAGGTGGAGGTGCCCGATGATGGGCAGCGTCGGAAGTGAAGGCGGGAGACGATGGTCCGACAGGCTACCGCAGGTTGGCAACTTGTTTTTTGGCAAACCGGTGAGCAAATCCCATTAGGATATCTCCAATAGTGCCACCTCAGCTGTCACTTAGCAATATTAAATGGGTAAAATCCTATGTGAAGGAGAGAGAAGGTGAGGAGAGATAATGTGTTGTCTCTTATGCAAGAGACGATTTAAGCCTGCAAAGCAACACAAATAGTGAGAAAGTGTGAGGCAAGAAGTTACGGTGAAAATAGTACAAAATAGTTGATGGATAATTTACTATTGAAGAAGTTGTCTCTGGTACTGTCTTTAAGTACGGTGAAAGCCTTTGAGATGACTTTAAGAGATAAACTATCGTACATAGTTAGGTAGTTGGACCAAATGCTTTACATGGATTTCCTCATATCCTTAATTAATGCCTTGTTTGCCCTTTTAATATGCGCTGTCCCTTACTCACCCATGTAATACGCTACTTAATTGTTGAAACTCAGCATGACAATCATGTAGTAACAGGAGAATTCACACGCACTTTATTGAACAAACATGAAGTATTTCATTGGTGGGCCAATTATTAATTAAACTGGACAACAAGAAATATTGAATTCATCCTTAAACTGATCCTCGATCCCTAGTTTCCGTTGACCTTCCTGCAGTTGGTCCGGACTTCTCCTTTCGAGGGGTCCGTGAGCGGCCGAATGTTCCCCATGTTGATCATCGACTGCGCGAAGCTCTGGAAGAAGGCGGCCTGGCTGCTCGCGAACCTGTCGACGATCGGCGCCGTGGTCCGCCGCGCCATGGGCGACGACTTGAGCTCCTGGTCGGAGTTGAGGAACCCGCGGTTGGCCTCGAGGTTCGTGTAGTAGTGGTTGTCGAAGGCGTTGGGCGTCGTCGGATCGAGGTCGTTCAGAGACGACGGGTTCCCGTTCCTCGGGCACCTCCTCGACAGGAAAGCGCGGTACCCTGAGTTCAGGGTCGGGTCCGGCTGGTTCGTCCCGCTGAAGTTGTACAGCCGGTCCGTGACGAACTGGCATTGTGCCCGGCCGAACGTGTGGGCACCTGCATGTACATGTATGTCGGAGATCGAGTTGATTAGGCAATGCAGATGACAAATTACGAGTCGGGGATAGAGCTGGGACTTGGGTCATATTCTTTTGGGTTAGCCCGAAGAACGGCCGGCACGGCACGGCCCAAGCACGGCCCGACCCGACATGTGACGGGCCGTGCCGACACGGTACGAATGGTGGGCCGAGCCGGGCTTCAAAAACCGACGCGGTAGGCGGCACGGCACGGCACGGCAGATCGGGCCGTGCTTGGGCCGGCAAGACGGCACGACGGGCTCGGGCGGCACGGCGGGCACAGACGGGTCGACGCCAAGCTTGGAGAAGATGAAGGCGCAAAGATGACACAATCACACAAGCAACTAAGCAATCATACCGCATACATACTAATACACATGCCGTGGGAGGAGATCGGGAAGGCCAAGGAGCCGGCGGCGGGTGCGGCCGTGTGGGAGGGAGGCCGGAGGGGCGGTGGGGAGCCGGGCCCGGGGAGGCCGGGGGGCGCCGGGGGCGGCGGCGGCGAAGGCAAGGAGCGGGGAAGGGGCGAGGCGCTGGGGAGGGGCGGCGGTGGATGGGGTGAGCACGAGAGAAAGAAAGATGACGACCGTCGTCATCGCCTTCGCGTATAGTAATTTCGGGCTGGGTTTGAGCTGACACGGTACGAACGCTGGTACGATGGGTTTTGGGCCGTGTTTGGGCTTGCCCAGAGGCGATGCTGCCGGCACGACACGATGAGATGACTAGGCTGAGCCTGCATGACACGAAGCACGATGGACTCGGACCGTGCCGGCACGGCACGGTCTAAGTCCCAGCTGGTACGACACGGCCTAAGTCCGAGCTCTAGACTCGGGGAGATTGATTACCTGAGAGGGCGACGAGATCGACGCCGTCGTTGAGCCCGACGTCTCTGAACTTTTTCTGGATGGTCGTCAGGTTCTCGGTTGGCGCCGGCAGGTTGGCGGAGCCGTTGAAGTCGGAGGTCTTGCTGTCCAGCCTCCCCAGCAGCACGCCCCACGTGGGCCCTCCTGACTGTACATGCGTGGAAAAAATAAATAAAACAAGAGTACAAGAATGTACGTACGAACATTGTCAGTCTTGCGTACGCATGTGACCTTGTGTTGGAGGGGAGCTAGCTAGCAGGACAAGATTGGTTTCGACGTCGCCTTGTGTCGATGGATGCATGTGACTGATACGCCATATATGTTGTCCATGCATCTACAGATATGATTGTCCACGCATATATCTAGCTGGGAAAATTTGTTCAGTAGCACTGAAAGATCGCCACTTTCGGAAAATACCACTAAAAAAATCGAACTCCGGAAATTACCATCAAAAGATTCAATATTCTTCGGGATTTACCATTCTGGACAAAAATGCCCTTACCCATTCGCTCCGTCGCGAGATGAATGTCCGAAGGGGTAAGGGCATTTTTGTCTTTATCCCTTCACATTTTTGCCTAGAATGGTAAATCCCGAAGAATGTTGAATCTTTAATGGTACTTCGAGTTCGATTTTTTAGCAGATTTTCCGAAAGTGGCGATCTTTCAGTGCTACTGAACAAATTTTCCCTATCTAGCTAGCACGCATGCATGTACGCATGCATATACATCGACACGCCTATCAAATCAACCAGTATGCATGCCCTTCGAAAGCTACAGAGAACCTACCAATCATCCGACCAACTTAATTATATTACTGTAGGCATTCATGTAGATATACACTCCCTCCTTTTTCTATATGTCGTTTTAGAACATACCTAGTCGATCTTTTCAAAATCTAACCGGTAAGATGCACAAAAATATTTAGATTTATCATACGAAAATGATATTACTAGATTTGTCATTAGAAATACTTTAATATTATTACATGTTGAATAACTTTTAGAAAAAAATGATTAAATGTTTATATTAAGATCGTGTCGATATCCAAAACGATAAGTACATAAATCAGAAACGGAGATAGTGTGTGTGTAAAATAAGCACGTGCCCCTAACTGACCCAACCAGCCAACCGTTCCATCATCCCACCCCATACTCAATTACTAGTGTTTGTTAATTATGGTAAAGTTACTACTGATTGTACATCAAGTTATCATCTGTAATACATAAAGTGATTTACAGTTATCACTATAAAACTAGTAGTAATTTTACTCATACACGATAGTAACTTTATATGACATAATTTTCACAGCGTCAAAACATATTCAACATGGCTCTTGTTTTATTAAGTTTGTAATTTCGAACACAATGATTAAAACAGATCGCAGATTGGACTTAGCTGAAAGAGTTACTATTTTTTAGCTTGCAAACAAGTTAAAAAATCACAAGTCATGTGCATTATTCTCTTCTCTCTCCTGCTGCATGCATGCATAAGTCAAGTTACTACTCGTTGTGAGAAGTTACGATATGTTGTGAGGAAAGTTATCACCAGCTATGTACTGTAAGCGTTTATCAGTAATTTTACTTGCTACCGATGGTAACTTAATTCAGAAACATCAATAACTTTTCGGCGCGTTGATTATCATCAATTCATGTGTGCAGTCAAAGACCCACGCGTACTGTACACGTAGGCCGTGAATAGCGCTACCATATATGTATCTGTATGTATGTATGTATGTATGTATGTATGTATGTATGTATGTATGTATGTATGTATGTATGTATGTATGTGTGTGTGTGTATATATAGTGCAAATAGACTATTTGGTACTAACATGCAAATGTAGCCATGAGCCATCGGATCTCACAGGGATAGCCTGGATGCAGGCAGCCAGGCAGGTAGGATGCCCCTCATACGTATGCCAGTTTTTGGAACCCCCCACCTGTGCCTCTCACTTTCCCTCAACCCTCTCTCTTTTCCCCAGCCACCACAGTCTCCAGGCTCAATCCGACGGCTCACCTCCCACTGCCCTCCCCTACGCTACCCCCTAGCCTCCCCGCCCTCCCGCCTTCCCGATGCCGCCCTCCGGCCTCCCTGCCACCACCCCTGACTATCCCAATGTTGGCGACGCTGCCCCGAGCTCCTCCCTCCTCCTCCCCCGAGCAGATCTAGCCTCCCCGCTGCCTTCGACCATGACCACGGCCGCCATTGACCACGGCCGTCATAACCACGGACACCACGACCACAGCCGTCTTCGACAACGGCTGCCACGACCACGACCGCCTTCGACTATAGCTGCCTTCGACCACGGGCTCCACAACCATAGCAGCCTTCGACCACGACCACATCGACAAGCGACGGCCAAGGAGCCTAGGTGGTGCCGGGGTGCTCAGGGGCGGTGGAGGAGGGGATGACGGATGGCAAGGCGAGTAGGCGGCAGATGGAAAGACTCGGGCGGACTAAGGCGCGTATGGCAAAGGGCGTAGAAGGCGGATGGAAAAGCGTAGGCGGGGCGGGGGGATTATGTGTAAAAGGGCGTTATGTTTTGAGGGATTCTACCCACACAGATCTAAGATGTGGAAGGTGGATCCGTTGGCCTTTATTTGTGTTTGCATGTTTGCACTGAATAGTCTATTTGCACTAGATATGCTCCATTAATATATACATATATATATATATATATATATATATATGTATGTATGTATATGTATATCATGGGCTGTGCAGTGCTCGCTTGTCTAGTCACTAGCTTGTCACTACTTACGGAGAAATAATATTCATACGGAGAATGTTTCCAAGATGGGGACGCTCTCCGCGGCCATCCGATCATGATCGAACGGCTACGCACTAATTGCATCGACCCTAGCTAATTAAGTATTCGCAAAGCATGTTCGTAACAGTATCCTGTAATTAATGTATACCAGCTCGACAGAAATCTCGGCGGCGAGGGCGAGGATGTCGGCGCAGGAGACGACGCCGGGGCAGGCTGCCTCCAGCGCGCACTTGACGTCGTCGACCACGGGGAACCCCCGCGCCGAGGCGTTGTTCGGCGGCGAGGTCTTCTCCGACGGCATCCCGGGGACGCTGTCCAGCAGAAGCGAGCCGTCGCAACCCTACTCGATCGATCATGATGAACCACATTATATTTATTACAAACATCGACGACATGCCTAAGCAAGGCGGGAGATGCGTGTTAGATAGATACCTGGACGAAGCAGTCGTGGAAATGGAGGCGGATGAGGCTGGCGTAGATGCGGACGTCGGACTTGTGCGCCTCAATGAGGACTCGCCGGACGATCCTGTACGCGTCCGGGCACGTGCAGTCGTAGTAGTCCTCGCACAGCTGCGCCGCGCCGCCGTGGAGGCACAAGGCGATGATGAGCACGCCGGCGACGGCGAGCGCCACACGAGGAGAAGAAGCCATCTATATAAGCTCGCTGATCGCTACTGCTGCTTGATACGTGAGGAGCAGATTGATGGATGGAGGAGATCAAAGCACACGTACGCCTAATTTATAGCCAAGTTCTGTAGCTCGTTAGTTACTCGTTAACATAGCGTGCATGATGCATCTCTCTCTCTTCTCTCCGTGACTTGAGTATGACTGAATGTCTCTACTAGCACATGCTTGCAAACAACACGTGCGACATGAATGTAGTGTACCTAATATAATATGGGGGTGGCTATTGCAAAGACGGATGAAATTTTTTTATCTCTCTCAGTCACTTGAAGTTGCACTCTCAATCAACTAAAATTGCAGTTGATTTTTTTGGAGATAGGCTGCAACTTCAGTTGATTGAGAGCGCAAGTAAGTGTAACTTTAGTTGCACTCTGAATCTCCTTTGCAATAGCAAAACCGATATAATATTGATTGGAATAGTGTTGTTAACCTTATCTTAATGTAGACAGCGAGACTTATCCAATCCAATTTTTTTTCTTCTTTCTTCCGTCCCTTGGATCACATCACATTTATCGACATTATATTGTGTTAACCAATCCGTAGCTTATATAAGAATTCTAGGGAGAAGGACATGAGTTGTAAAGACGAAACTTCCTTTCTTCTGCATACGAAGACGACGACTGTCTGCCATGCATGCTTGTTATAACACTGATTCGGCATGGAATCGAATTACGGCCGTTTATATTAGCTTGTCGCTTTGGTTTTTGGCTTGGGTTTATAAATAGTAACGATTTATAGAAAGAGACACTGTTATTAATCATATCGTGTACGTACGTCAAGCTAGATAGATGACACTTATATATATGTTGTCCTATAATTAGCTGACACGTTGGGGACCATTCTACCGTTGGACATATATGTCCCATCCACGTCTTCCAATGTATGGATCTGTTTTTTTCTCTGAAATTGACGGTTTTTATTTTTTTGTTTCAGTACCTAACTTTTAAATGAAGTATTTTTTCAAGATAGAGTTTACAAGTTAAACGATTTATGCGTTAAAGCCCAACATCTGTAGGGCGCTCGTTAGAAGCCTAACATCTGTATCAGCCAAAATCGTAAGTGAGTATCTGTCTCTCCGTAATTTGTATCGTAAACAGCCAAAATTTAAAAAATTTCAGCTAAAAATCATAAGTTATAACCGCAGCCAAATAGAGTACGTACAAGGTGCTCCTTAATCACAGGGGACAATGAGAGATGCACTCGGTGATGTCGGAGGAGACGTCCGTCTTCTTGCGTGGAAGGAGGACGCACGTGATAGCGGTTCTTGTCAGCTACGTACTCACCACTTGCCGACGTGGAAGAAACGATCGGGTTCGTATGTGTCTTGACAAATAAGAAATAATTGCAGCCATAGCTAGCTGGCGTCTTTGGCATATATATCGTCGATCGATATTAATAATTTGCTCTCTCCGGCCGGCACATAATTATATACGACAGAGCTATCGACCGGTCGTATGCATGCATGTGTACGTAGGGCCTCTCGGGATAGCGTACTTGAATGTGTAATTTTTTTTGTAATTTCATCTATTCCAAATTTTACTTAACAATTCATATAATTGTATCATTTGTAGGAATTTTTTAATATAAAAAATGAGCTTAAAAAATTATGAAAATTTTGAAAGAATCCCTACACAGTGGATTTGATTGTATAATTCTTCCAAAATTTTATATTTCTTAATACAGAAAATGAGCAGCCATGCATACATGAAATAATCATGCACTAATCTCCTGTCGCATGGCCACCATGCATGCATGGAATAATATGCAGTGCGTGCATGCAATAATCTGCTGGTGCATGCAAGTAATAGTCTTCGCTTGCACTCTTCGTTCGCACTCTTCGGTCGCACTCTTCGCTCGCTTTATCGCTTTCTTCGCAAATGATTAAAAATTGTTTAGTGCCATAATTAGCGGTACAAGTAAGTTTTTCTCATATTAATTGTTTTTATTAAATGTGTGGTTAATTAGTTGTAGTTATTTAGGCATAATAAATTTAGTCCTTATCCTTTATACCTTATTAATTTTTTGTTATTGAGTTAGTTGCGATAAAATAGGTCATAATGAATTAGTCATTGTTATATTAATCCTACATATTTATTCATGGCCTAGTTAATTAGTTACAATTTATGCAGTCGTAATTAGTTAGTGCCAGTTAGTTAAGTAGTTATAATTAATTAGTAGTTGAGTAGTGCTAGTTACATTAGCACAAAATAAGTTGTCGAATTTATGTTGCCATAATAAATTTTACTTGAATTCTGAAGTAAGTAGGTCATAGTAATTTAACCATTGTTTTATACTATTTATAATATAGTCGTAGGTACAATATGTGCAATTTATAATGTAGTTTTTACTAATATTCTACCTATTCTATCTGTTGCAAGCCATGTTTGTACCATCACTTCTGAACCCTTCTATGATGAGGACCATCGATGCAAACTATGGATCGCTAGTGAGGTGGATGACCCTCCGCCCCTGCTACTTCAGTCTGGGATGGATTTCTGGGAGCTGGACGGTCACTATGTCCTAACCCTCCGGGACATAGGCTTGTTGCCGTTTGCGAGGCTGCTCTCCGTCGAATGCCAATTCACCCTAGACGCTAGTCTGTTGTCGGCACTTGTTGACAGGTGGAGGACCGCGACACATACCTTCCACTTTCAGTGGGGTGAGATGATGGTCACTCTATAGGATATCTCATTCTTGACCAATCTCCCGATCCGGGGTGAGGCACTTGTTTCAGGCCATCTGTCGACAAGATTGAAGCATTGGTTCGGCCTAACTGTCTCAGAGCGTGTACATGGCATTCCCTAGACTTGGCTGAGGCATTTCAGTTAATGCCCGCAGGGTGCACCTGACGATGTTGTTAGGACTCACCTCGTTATTTACCTTCTTTAGCTCTTTGGTTAGGCCCTAGTCTTTGTCCGTGTCCCAAGTCTTTGGTTGATGTGGATGCTGGGGAGATGTCTCAGTATAGCTACGGATCAGCCATCCTTTGCGCCACATACCGAGGATTGTGTAACAGCCCAGCTGTTTATTTCAATTTTTTTGGGAAAAAATAATTAAAATATAAAATTTAATTTACTTTAGTTTAAAATAGAAATAAGAGTTTTGTTTGTGTGAAATTTGAATCTTGTTTTGCCCTGATTTTCTGTTTTTAAGAAAGCTAGATTTGAAAAGTAATTTAAAGTAAAAACTTAAAATATTGTTAAATAAAATGATATGTTGATTTTATGTAAAAATCGTATGTCAAATTAATTATTTGAATATATTTGGCTTTTATTTGGTTTTTCCGAGTTACCCGGAGTTTTAAAATCTATTTTGAAATTAAAAAGTATTTTTATTATGAAAATATAATACCAAAATAAGTTGAAAATATTTTATGAAAGTCCAAAATATCTCCAGGAAGTTCTTTGAATTTTTCTGAAACTTTTGGAAGTAATTTCATATTTTTCTGAGCTATATTTAATTTTCTGGTGTTTTCTGAAAATCTAAATCAAATTTAATTCTCCACCGCCCGATCTAATCTCGTGTGTCCATCTTCTCCTAACCCCCTTCGCTCTCCATCCGACGGTCCCAATTTCCTCCTTGCGCCGTATCACTCATCCGATCGTCTGCTCTTTCCTCTCTCTCTTCTCTCTCGCTGATAAACTCGGTCCCACCTATCAGTGAATAAATTATTTTCCTTTACAAAAATAATTCGGCCAGAAAATTAAAATTTTTGCTGACGTCATAAATTCCATTTCCACAGAAAAATAATTCATCTGAAAATCATTTCCCTTGATGACGTCATAATCTGATTTTTCAGTTCAAAAATAATTATAGAAATCCGATATATTCTTTTCTCTCAATTCAAATTTCCGAGAGCCCGTTCTTTTTTGTTTTAACTCCGATTGAGCCCATTCAAATTTGTAATTTCATCTAAAATTCTAATATATCCATTTCTATCCTATTTTCAAATTTTTAGAATTTTAGAATTTATTTGGATTAAACTAAAGCTTAGAAAGTAAAAATATTTTAAATGGTTAAAATAAACTTAAAATAAATCCAAAATTATCTTATTTGATATTTTCATTTTCCATGGATTTTCGTAGAATTTTCTAAATTTTCCGGAGTTTGTATGAGCTCAATTTCAAAATCTTAAAAAAAAGAGGAGTGAGAGATCATGTGGAGATGACCCCATGTTTGTGATGAGTAATTGACTCTTGCCTTGGGAAGATTGAGTTCATTCCGGACGTTTCCTGTGTAGTCGTAGCTCTCTAGCTGTGGTCGAAATCCAGCCGAGTCTGTAAGACCACACTCTATCAGTAGTCGAAAGCCATTTACATCTCGTTGTCCATGGTCGGAACCTGGGAGATATTGTCTTGTGTGATCGGAAGGCTTTACGACTATGTTGGTCGTGGTTGGAAGCTGTGCGCACTATGTACGACCACTTTGTGGTATTTTTGATCAGTTTGGGTGTGGTCGAAAGTCACCGGAGGGGTTTACGACCACATTGGGCGTGGTCGTAGGTTACCCGAGAGGTTTACGACTACTCTGGCCGTGGTCGAAGGGCACCAAAAGGAAGTACGACCACATTGGCCATGGTCGAAGTCCAGACGACCACGCGTGGCGACACGACCATTCGGCCGTGGTCGAAAGCCACCAGACCATTTACGACCACGCTAGATGACTACGACCATTCCGGTCGTGGTCTGAGGTCGTCAGGGAAGTATTCGACCACGTTGGCCGTAGTCAAGTCTGTTTCGACCGCGTTGCCTGCAGTCTGAGGTCGAAGCTCAACTATTGCGGTCGGATGTCGGCGCTCGGGCGTACGACCACGGTAAATCTCGTGTGCGTTGTCGGCGGGTTTCACCACGGTGAAACTCGGCACGTGGTTCGAACGGGTTCGACCACGGAGGAAAGCGGTTGGTCGCTCCGAAAGTCCGAACGTGGTCGTAGTCACTTTGAAACCGGTCGATAGTTTCTAGGATCGGTCGCTTGAACCGAGAATCGATCATCGGCTTTGTATCGCAATCGAGACCTCGTGCATTTGATGGTTCATCATTTCAACCGGTCTTAAATGCATTTTAGACTTTGTGGAGTATGGTTTGAGCTCTGTTTGTCTAATGCAGATGGTTGTACACATTGTTTTGTGCGGTGCTATGAATGCTTTGTTGTCTGTGATGCTTGCAGGACTTTGAGACTAGTCGTGGTGAGGTATAGATGGCCGAGACTAGGCACGGGGGTGCTGAGGTCGTGAGCGGCTGGGACATGCCAAAGACGACGAGGTCTGCGAGGTGGTTGCAAGCGTGATCGGCAAGGCAGGAGGAAGCTTCCAGGAAGGCAGCAGAGTGGCATTTTGGAGAAATACTGAAAGTCAGAAGGGAAGTCGTGCTCTCGAAAGCACGTGAGTTGTTGGCGCAATGGGCAAAGTGCGGTCTCATTAGGGATGGCGTGCAAAGCACTTTGGTTAGCGGTAAAGAGAGTGGTAAAACCCGTGTTTGTTGGGGTTAACGGTCCTCCCTTGGTAGCTTGAGGTTATAAATAGAGAGGAAGGGTTCTGTGATCGGTGAGGTTGTTCCCGAGTTGCTCGAGCCGTTTCGTTTCTAGCTTGTAAGAGTTAACTCTGGTAGAGCACGGTTGCTCGTGTACCTCCGATGGAGTGGCTGTAGAAACCTCCATGATCTAATGCGTATGGGGACTCATCTCTCTGTATCTATTTGAGTTTTATTTCGCTTGAGATGTTTTGATTTCCCTGTCTCATCTCTGCTTGCATCTTTGGGTCTTGGAGAACTCCTGCTTATTCTCTTTTTATCTTTTGAGCGTAGTTCTTGCCCAAGTTGTCTTGGTTTCTTCTCGCTCGAATCGGATTTGTACTCTAGGCCACTTGGTCGGCTCATTCCCGAGAGCAAGGGTCGAATCGAGAAGAGTTTGCATTCGTGGTCGTGCGCCTCAAGATGCTCTGTTTTGGATACGACCATACTGATCTATCCGACCATAGCAAAGACTTCTGATTTTCTTGGTCTTTTCTCTCATATAGGAAGTCTTCGGTCTTGGGTTAAAATCTCACGTCCTTCTGATTGAAGGATCACGACATAACTGGATTTTGGTCTTTGTCGTCGTGCGCCCGTGCGCTCGTTTGGTTCGACTACACAGTATTTACTGTTTGGAATCCTTTGTTGGCTCGAGTCAGGCTTCGACCATGTCAGGGTATTTGAGTTGAGTCACGATCGCCTGAACCGCCTCGGTCGTGTCGACCGCAGCAGAGTCTGCCTCGTTGTTTTCTCTCCGCCTTCATAGCTCAATAGTTATTGGAGTAGAAGAGGTGTGTGAATACTGGAAAATTTTAAAAGGGCATCATTCACCCCCCTCTGTTGCCATTTCGATCCTACAAGGAGAGAGAATGAACAGTGCCCGCGGCACTGTTCATCCTCGGAACGGTTTTCGCAGACCCGAGCGCGTGCGTGGCCGCCATGGCTGTTTTGTTTGAGCTTTGATTTCTCATTAATTTCTCAACGATTTTTCATGAAATTAAGTGCATTTATTTCCTCTCATCAAGAGCTTTCAATTCCCTACCGTTTCCCCTCTCATTCATGTGTATTTACACGAATTTGAAACCGTTGCTCTAAATGACATGGTCTTTTGATCTCTCTCTCCCGTCCACCTCCACCCCTATAAAAGGGAGCACCGGGTGCCCCTTCTCATACTCACCCAACCCCCGAAATCTCAAGTCCTCTCTCCTTTTCTTCTCTCCGCAATACCCATTTTTCTTTTGTGAACCGAGCGCCATTCCTCGGCCTTTTGCGACGCCTACAGTGGAGTTCCGGCACTTTTGACCACACCATCGGCTTTGTCTTCTCGCGTTCTACGCGGTGCTTCCTCGCCGCGGAGCATCACCGAGCATCGCCGACCACCGTGGCCAAACCGCTACTGTCGCTTTCTCTCGTCATGAAAGCCGACCGCGCGTGTTCCATCAAAACCGAGATGAGCATTGTGTTCCCGACGTTCTCCTCTTCGTTTCACTGCAAACCACACCCTCTAACTCCTCTCTGTTTACCCGGAACACCGACGTCAACCCGCCGGTCGCCGAATGTCTTCTCCGCCATATTTCGTCACCATCCGATGTCCTTTGACCGAGCCGCTGGTACCGTTGAGTTCGTCTCGATGCGTTCTACGCCATGCTTCCATCGCCATCACTCGAAGATTCCCTGAGTCCTCGTCGACCTTGTCGAACCAGACGCTGAAACCGTGCCTTCGCGCGTACACCACTTTTTCGGTAAGCGCTTTGATTTTTGTTCGCGTCATATCATGTCCTAGCCTTCAAGAAATTTATCTATCATTTTTATTTAATTTTTTATGGAGCCAATTGTCAGAAATTGAACTTTCCGCAAAAATGGCCGTTTTTGATTCCCGACGATGATTCGTCGTCTCTGTTGAGTTTTAGCCTGTATCGTAATTTTTTTTAGACTTGGCTCGCCGCGTTCTACGCCGTGCTCACTTCCTTTTCCCCAAAAAGCCTCCACAAATTTTTGCCTCCGACAACTCGCCATGGCCGCCAACGCCATCTCGTGTCGCCATCTATCCGGGGGTGTTTTCCCCAATCCGTTCGCGTCATATCGTGCCAAACCATCCCAAGTAGCTACCTTTCAAATGGTTTTGGATTCACTTCACCGAGCACCAAGATATCAAGTTTTTCCTTTTTTTCTACCGTCGTCATTCAAACGTCGATTGTATCGTCTCCGTTGAAGTTTCAGCTTAGCCAATAATTTTCCTAGCTTCACCATGCCATGTCCTATCCTGTGCTCACCCTACAGCTGCACGCTCCATACCTGTCATTGTCGCTACCACGTCGTCACTGCTGTTTTCCCCTCACCGGCAGTGATTGCCGCCGTTCCTTGATACCGTACCCACGTCACCACCTTTGCCTTGTCGCCATTGTTCCATTTTGCCCATACGTCGGCCACCTCGCAGTCTACCAACACTATACTATTCAAAAAGTAATTCTCGGATTTTGTTATCATTTCATATGATATCTAAAACTTCCAGATATTCATTCTCCCTAATTCGAACTCCGAATCCATTGATTCTTTCTCCTAAATTCATCTAAAATCTTAATCTTTCTTCCAGTATATATTTTATATTTTTGTGATTTTATTTGTATTTATTTATTCTTTTGTATTTGTCGCTTCGCGCGTAGAATCCGTTGTCGCCGAAGAAATTCTAAGCAGTAGCAAGAAGATTCAGACAACATGCAAGAAAGCAAGTCTCCTTTGAACATCTTGAACCTATGTTTGTGAAATATTTTTGATTATTTTAAATTTAATGTATTGCTATGTTACATAAAATGTTAATTTATGCTGTAAGGATAATAGTTAAACCGATAATTGTTATGCCCTCATTTGACATTGTCAATCATGTACCTTTGACACCCTAGAATTTCCTTTGTCTCAATAATGAGATTATTATAAAACTTTGGTAAATGTTGTAACGGTAGTAAAGTGCTTAGTCATGCTATATAACCTTTGGTAACCTTGGAGTGGGAAATCATATTTTGTGGAACTAGACTTTGTTCAGAAATTAGTGGCGATTGGTGTTACCACTGTTCTTTAAAATAAAATAAAATGTGAGAGTTGGTTTAGACTTAGGCGGATGGTAAGATTGGTTTGGTGCGGTTAGCACGAGAATTTGTAATGTGTATGTTCCGCCTTAGTCAATTAAGGACCAACTCTTGTGATTGTCCAAACTGAGCACTACCGTACAACCACATGTCTATATGGGTACGACCTAACTAACTTACAATAGTTTAGTTTATGTATCACCAGTGGAAAGTGAGTGCCAGGGTGTACTGGTTACTCACAGTGAGGGACATGGTTTACTGTACTCATACGGCGCAAGAGGGGGCTTTTTACTGGGTGGTTTAACCCTTCAGCTTTGTGATAAATTATCTGGGTCTCATGCCTAAAGAAGCATGTTGACTATTAGGATGACTTATCTCTTGTGGGTAAAGTTGTACAACATCTGCAGAGTGTAAAACTATTCGAATAGCCGTGCCCACGGTCAAGAGCGGGCAAGGAATGCATTCACATGGTAGCTCATTGGTTTTGGTTTTAAAATAAAAGTTTTCGAAGCCGGGAGTGGATGGAATTCCCAGAGTTGTCCTGGCGGATGTAGCCAGTGTGGGTGGATGTAACCCGTTGTCTTGAGTCTTGGCGGATGTAGCCAGTGTGGGTGGATGTAACCCGTTTTCTTGAACCTTGGCGGTTAGAGCCAATGATCCAGTGTTGGTGGCTGTAACCTTCACTATTCAATTTGATAGTTTCTGTTAAAACAGTTACCTTGTTTAAACTAATGCCTTCGAAAATATTTAGTGGTATTTGAAATAAAATATTGCTTGGTGCAAAAGAACCATATAACCCTCCTTTGTTAAGCCTTGCATCTATTGCTTTTTTCAAGACTTGCGGAGTACTTTATGTACTCACATGTTTCACTCAAAAATAATACCCAGAGGAATATGAAGCTCAAGAAGGAAACTTCGACTACAGTGCGTATGGTTTCGATGAAGGCTTTCCGGAGTACTAGGTTGCGTTTCCCCAGTCAATTGCCTATGGCGTATTGATGGGTCTTCGTCAGAGTTTATTTTGCTTCCGCTGTGTTTTGTGTGTGTGTGAGGTCTTGAAACCTCATTTGTAATAAAGATGCATTTTGGTCTGTACTGTTTGACTGTGTGCACTAGCTTTGATTTGGGACTAGTGCTGTAATACACAGAGGGTCCGGATTCGGAAATCTGGGGTCCCGACAGATTGTGTGACACATCGTAGCACGACACCAGTGCTCCCCCATCCTGGCCGTCTACTATGTGCTCCTGCAGCTGTGGAGTTGGGAGTACTTTCTTGTTGGGTGGTCGGCCTTCGAGAGAGCGGTGCACCTGTACACCGAGTTTGACGACCCAAAAGATGGGCCCACTATGGGCTTATGGTGGACTGTTGCCCATCTATGTTGTGCCAAGGACAGACTGACGAGGTGCTACTCATTGTTCCACAACGAGTTCAAGTCATTGCACAACAACGACATCATCTAGGATCTATGGACTCCAGATTTTGTGCAAACGGTAGTGTCACATGGGCTGTCCCTGCAATGCACCTAGGACGCCAGGTTATGGACGATGACCTGTCATCAGGTGTTCGCACATATGGTGGAGTCTTACGCATCGCAGTGCATAATGTGATAGTTTTCCTTGTACTAGGCCATGCCCCTTCGAACGGCAGGGTCTTGCAGCGAGCCATAAGGCGAGAGATTGATGTTGCCGGTCGTCGTCACCGGCTCTGATGGCCTCACGACCACCGAGGAGCACTCCTTGGCTTATATATTGCCAAGACAAGCAAACCTGTGCTCTGGCACCGTAGTATCTCTACTACTTAAAAATTGGAGTTAGTGGCAGTCCGTCCGTCCTCTCCCACCCCTCTTCGTAAAAAAATAACGCTAACATGTGGTGTGCCCCACCACTACTCACGAAACCATCGCCCCCAACCCTCCTCACGAAACTGTCTCCCCCAACTCTCCGCTCCACCCCGCAACGCCTCCTCTTCCGCCCCCCACGCGCCGGCGCCTCCTCTTCCTTCCCTCCCCACGCGCTGTCTCCTACTCCTTCCCTGCCCACCCCGCATCGCCTCCCCGCCTCCGCCCGCCCGCCTCCTCCTCCTCCTTCCGCCTCCGCCTCCTCCTCCTCCTCCCCACCCTCCGCCTCCGCCGCCTCCTCTCACCGCCCATCTCCCGCCTCCTAGGGCTTCATCTCCGTCCAAGGCGCGCGGCAAAGTCCAAGTCGGCGGCGGCAGGCCACAACGGAGCTCCGATGATGGACGGCGAGAAGGAGAGCCTCGACCTCACCGACCGCAACACATCCCTCCCCGCCGCCGCCTTCCCTTCCCCATGCCTCACCCCACCGCCATCGGGCTCGATTCAAAATCCCTACCGGTTGAGACGCCAGGTGCCGCACTCGAGTCCGACGGCGATCGCCCTTCCCCACCCCGGCCTAGGGCACCTTATGTTGCTGTTGCCTCACGCCGCCGCCACCTCCCCTTCCCCACGCCTCATGCCGTCGCCACCGGGGCTTAGATCCGGAAATCTCAGGCAGAGATGAGATGCTGGGTTCCTTTCCTCTCGTCGGGCCTATCCGCGCCTCCTCCGTGACTCGCAGGTGATCCACCAACCAACCAACAACGTCTCCTCCATTTGGCCCGAATCTTTCGTTTTTGCGCTAGGGTTTGGCTGTGGGCGTGGACCGTGCGTGACTATGTGGGTCATCACTTCTTCTGCGATTGGTTCGCACCGCTTTAAGGTGAGCAATGGCGACTCCATCTTCACGGAGAGGTTGAAATTTTGCGATGTAAATGACAAGGTAAGTGTGGCCCTTTGAGCGCAACTATTTCATTCTATTTTAATCTAGACTGTATCTCAGTATCTTGATTCGGAACAAGCTACAACTTATATGACTGATAGGGTAATAGTTGTGATTATGGGTTCAAGTTTTATTACGAATGTTCATCTTCTTTGTTCATTTGGTGACGAATTATATTCGTATATTGGAACTTCAAATTCTGAGCTGATAATATAGCTACACTGACTATGATGAAACGTGGAATTGCATGCAATGCATGATCTGATCTTGGTATTATGCAACCGCTGTTATATCTCGAAATATCCGGTAGCACTTTGGACTAGTTAATTTTGTTCCATTTGTAGTGAGAACTTTGTACCTTCGATTACTGTGTTCAAGTTGTTTGTTTTATCTAGAACAGAATTTTTAGACTTGCCTTCTCTTACGTGTCGCCTAAGAGGTTGCAGTAAAAATGGACCAAAGATTGAATTTTAAGTTTGGTGAAGTGTATGGACTTGTTAATAACATGAATTGTTGTGGTTGATGGGTTATGTAGAACCATTATTAGGTGCCTTCTTGTTTAAGTTGCATTAGTACCACTATACCTCATCCTCGTAATGCTGTTCCTTCAGCTTACCATTTTACAAATCAAAATACCCAAGCTATTGCAGTGACTATATGGTTTCCTAATTTGATTACTTTGATTTTTTCTACTAACACGGTTGGACTAAATGATGCTTCACAACACTGCGTGCTTTCTCTTGTATTGATTTTGTCTAATTGGTCAATTGGATCTGTATGATTTGCGTGCATGGACTGAGGGTGGCTTTTGACAGCACGAGCTGAAGTGGAAATGGATGTAAATCCTTGAAATGGTATTTCTATTTGTAGTTTTTTTGGAGCTGTAGAGGATTTTTGAAGAAATTATGCTCATTTACTGTGGAGTTAATGACCCATTTGATATTCTTCTAATATGATTTGTCCATGTGGATGCGGGTAGTACATTTTGGGCTGCAGGATCAACCAACTTTCCACTTGGCTTATTTGGCTTTGGGAGTGCATATTTCTTCAGGAATCCACCTGTTTTGGCTCTCATAGATTATCACGGTTAGGTGCTTACTCCTATTTGACACTTCATTTTTTATCAACATTTATTTTGCTCTGCTCATCAAATTTCATTCCTCTTCTTTGCAGGTTGTGCTTCCTGAGGTGCTACTGTTCATGCCTTCTGTACCTGTCTTGTTGGCTGACGGTAGAATCATTTGTTTCTATGGCTCTTCTGTATTTTAGTTATGTTTTTTATGTGAAGCGTTTGTTTTGTTGTCCTGCTATCTTTTTGAGATGAAAACTAGAGATTAAACTATTTTCCTTTAAAAGTTTCATTTAGTAGTGTCCGTGACTTCAGTATCTACACTTCACAATCTTATGTGTTCTTCCTGTATACATATTCATGTGTCTTGATCTTCTACAAATGATAGGATTACCTATGCATATGTGTGCGCATATGATTCATGGCATAATTTGTCTTACTTGTAACATGAATTTTTTATGCTATTTAAAAATTTAAACTTAAACTATTTTTCCATGACGGATTTACAGTGAAAATTTCGAGTCATGTGTACAATCAACTCGTAGATGTAGGGGAGGTTTTATATATAAAAAATGGATGTAGGGAAACTCATATTAGTTTGTTTGATAGTTTAGAATTTGCGTTGTCGACTATTTGAGATCCGTTGCAACGCACGGGCACTTTGGCTATATACTAGAGTTTGAAAGCAATACATAAAGAATTTCTTTATTCTGTTATTTACAATGCGGTGTTTACTTGGCAGGTTAGGTTATTTCTGAATTCTGTTATTTACAATGTGGTGTTTACTTGGTAGGTTATGTGATTTCCGGATGCTCGACACCGGTAAACCTCTCTGTTTTATTTTTTAAAATCCCCTTTTCCTTGCTTGTTTGTACTTATACCAGGGATTTCTGCAATCACTAAGCTCTATTGTGATGCTTTTTTTGATATTCAGACATATAGCAATGGTCGGAGATGACCGGCTTTGGTGATTTGCCATCGCCGCGGGAGTTGCTACCGCTTCACCATAGGAAATGTAAAATTATCATGTAGGTGTTTTATTTGATACAAGTTCCCTGTCATTCTTCGGGTATCATTGCTTGTGATTTGTGAAGAATGTTATGCTCATCTTTATTCAGGTATGGTGGCTGGGATGGCAAAAGTGGTCATCGATGTATATATCATACACACAAGTGAGCTAACTGTTTCCTTTATTCAAGCTGTATTGAGCATTCATTTTTTTTTGTCGAAAATGGTAATAGAAATTGAGCATTCATTTTTATTTTGTAGATGCTCTGATGCCTCTGAGATGTCTTGTCCAAGATACCTGAACATTGAAGGAAGTGGTCTTAGTGAGGCCATGCCCAAAGGTGAATAATCAACATTATTTTGTTAAAACCTCTTTAACCATTATTGAAAACTTTTTTTGTGTGTTTTTGGGTGACAGAAATTGTCATGGATAACTCTACTTAAGAACTTGATTTGAAAGAAGGGAAAATGGAAATCAAAACAAATTACATGGCCAGAGAATGCGAAAAGATGAAACGGTAATATCTTGTTTCTTTTTCTAGATAAACTGTTCTATTCACTTATCAAGTTATCGCACTGTAATTTACAAGTTATGTCTTTTATGACGTTAACACAATATAATCTCTATTTCTTGTCTTAGGAATGTTGCTAAGTCCTCTCAAGTTTTACCCAACATGGATGCGCTAGCAGAATTGAGATGCTTCCTTTGTAAAACAATATTCGAAGACGCTATGATGATACCATGTTGCCAGCATAGTTTTGGCAACACATGTAATTCATTTAAAGAACTAAAGCATCTATCTGTTTCTTTATATATAAGAGACCATCTTTTTCTTACTTCCTCTTGCATATAACTATTAACCATATTTGAGCACCGTGTTCATCATTATGGTAAGGCTCTTGCAAAGTTTTTCATATTATTAGCTTGCGGTGAGGCTTGCACTGCATGGCTATGCTTAGACCCCGAGTACTCAGCTCCTGATTTGAACTTTCATATTAACTTGATCTATTTTGTTAACATTTTTGCTTGTATTAGTAGACAAGGTTTTTCATTAATCACCAAAGTTGTACAAACCAGTGCAGTGCATATAAACACCGAAGGACAAGCATAGTAAGATGCCTCGTGGATTTGTGCGCCGCCTTGCCTTTGCAAGTGATATGTCCTTTCTGGCCTTCATCCTTGTGTTTCAGAGCTTCAAGCTTTTTGCAGACATTCTTGACCATCCTTCAAGTTCTGAGTATGGCATCCTTCGTATTGTCACACTTTAGTCTAATTGTCTATCAACAATTGATGATTTCTTATTTATTTAATCCATGTTCAGATTGGATGCAAAAAAAGAGTTAGAATCTAGCTTTTCCGATTTACATTACATTTAAGTGTTGCCTTGTCATCAGATCCCAAATCATACCGGTGTGATAGAAAATTGATATTTATTGTGCTGTTTAGGATCCTATATATTTATGTATCACTCTTTTATAGGATTCGTAGCAACGCACGGGCATTCAACTAGTATTATATATTAGTCACAGTCTCCTGTTCCTTACTGCAAAGGTTATTAGTGATATTATAGAGACTGCGACATGAACGTGGGCATATTAATTCATGATATTATGCGTGATCGTCTAGCATAAATAAACAGGTGTTGGAGGTTCGTGCGTTACCACGCTTAGACTATTTTAAGAACTTAATTAATTAGCTCTCAACCGTTCGACGCAAAAACTAAATAAATAAATAGCTCTCAACCGGTATATATCGTCCATCTCGGATAATTGTTTAGACAAAGAACTGAATTGTTAATTGGATCTGTTTTTAAATAAACTATACGTTGAGCACGGCTCAATCAAAGTAACATTGGACTTGCTTTCAAGTAACAACTTTCCGGGCTTAGCTAATTAAACAAGTTGAGCACGGCTCAATCAAAACATAATTGCCCATGGACAATTTTGCCAAAACTACTGCCTCCGCGTCCCTTTTAGTTTCAGATTTCGACAGGGTCTTCAATACATGTTTTTGACCATTACTCTTAATTATATGTTATTAAAATTTAAAAATGAATATACAGAAACACAATAAAACGAAAGTACTTTGTTGGCAAATCTAGTACTATCGTTTCCACAGGACAAATCAAAATACTTTTGTGTTTATATATTAGGGGTGAAATCTTCGAAAGGTTTATAAATTTCATGCATTTTTAATAAAAAAGTTCAAGAAGGGCGCAAGTTGGACACATACGCATTCACTACACACGTTAGGGTTTTTGCTATAGCTGTAGGGCAGCATGTTACGTTGGCATGGCGCACACGAGCTCTATGGCCAACAGGATGAGCACGCGTGACAGAGGATAGGGGCGCTGCAGAGACACCATCGGCGCAACGACGAAGGGCACGACTTTGGCAGGAGCTTGTCGTAGTTTGCACAACTTGGCACTGGCATGGACGCGATGTAGTGCAGCCTAAGGTGGAAGACGACTGCTGATAGGTGGGTCCTGGGTAGGGGTGCAATCGGATCGGATTCGAACGGATATTGCTTAAACCGTATCCTAACCCATATTTTTTTCCCGGATTCGAAATCGGATACGGTAAGACCGGATACGAATACGAATTCGGAATATTCGGAGTTTCGAATATGGTATCATCGGGGCGGATATATATCGGTTACGGATCGGAAGCGGATAGTATAAGCGGATATCACAAACGTACAAAAAGGAACATTTTCATAGTGATTCAAACAGAGCAAGGTCACCAAGCGATGCAAGATAAAAGAAAAACAACGTATGGAGAAATCAAAGAAGTGCCTCCCAATGACCTGCAATCTCACAAGGTATATGCATCTAAAGCCATTACACCACAGATGTTAATGCAAAGTAGTGGAAGGTCATATCATCACTTAACACTTTAACACATAGTATGCAAACTCGTGTATGCTCTGAAGTCTGAATGAACAATCTGTGGTTTCAAAATCCTACTCCACTATCTAATTTTCACCTGAGACATACAACATTAGAAGATATGTGGTAGGCTGGTAGCCAGCTTTTTGTATGTGGTAGCCAGCTTGGTCACTGAAGTCTGAATAGCTTTGTCACTGATTCCTACAGAATGGAAAATAAGCAAGAGACTATCAATGTCCTTTCTGAAATCACAATATTATTAACCAAACAAAACAGCAGTGGATTAATATATACAACCAACCAGTAAACTTCAGCTTCACTTGGTCACAAGCAGTCAAGCACAGCTAGAGGCTAGAGCTCGCCATCACTAGCTACTTCTTCATCCTACAAATCATCAATGATGGATGCAACTTTGGTAAATAAGAATAAAATCACCAATACTAGATTGTCTAGACAATACCTGAAGAATCCTCATATTAGCAACAATGGTCTCAACTACCTCCAAATCACCAATGATGGATGCAACTTTGCTCTTAGAATCTGAAAAAAATAAGAGGAAACTTCATAGTTAAAAAAGAGACTAGCAATACTAGTGTTACACTAAAAGCAGAAATGGATAAATGACACCTTTTCTGGATGCGGCTATCCAATCTTTCGTACATATCAATGCTTCTACCATTTCAGGCTCTAGACGACTGCGAAATGGATCAATGACACGACCACCAGCACTAAAAGCAGATTCTGAAGCTACTGTTGACACTTGCATGGCCAAAACATCACGTGCAACTCGTGATAGAATAGGATATTCATCTTGTTGATTCTTCCACCATAATAAAATATCAAATTTTTGACTGGATCTACCAAATTTGAGGGGCTGCTCTGCCATGTATTTCTCCAGGTCATTTGGTTCATCCTCATCAGCCCCATATGTGTCATATAAGAAATCATGAAGTTCATCATTCTCATTGTCCGAAAAGAGATTGGGTGTAGCAAGAGCATTGGCAATGATCTTATTTTTGACACACTAGGTGAAATAGAGGCATATGTTTCATACAATTGCTTGATAACATTGATGAATTCTTCAAGTTCAATCTTGTACAACAACTCACCATAAAATTTCTTCATGTAAAATTCTATTATTCTTGTCTTATACCTAGGATCAAGAAAGGTTGCCACAGCAAGAGCAGTGTTGGACTTCTTCCAGTACTTATCAAATTTAGCACTCATAGAAAATGCCATGTCATGTATGGTGGTATCAGAGCTAGAACACCACTCAGAAATCAAGAGTTTAATCTGACAAAAACTGTGGTAAAACAAATTTGCTGTAGGATATAAAGTACCAGAGAATAACTCAGTAACATCATAGAATTTCTTTAAGCATTTGCAAAGTGTTCGTGCCTTATCCCATTCTCGAATCTAAAGGAGCAATTTTCTCGCACTCTACGGCGTTCCAAGCACAAAAGCCTCTCAAAAGCGCTCCTATAATATATGGCATCCTCAACATCAAATAGGTAGAATTCCACCTCGTAGCAACATCCAGTGAGAGACTCATCTTTGTATCCAACCCACACTCAGATGCACACTTTTGGAATTCCTCCCACTGCAATGGAGATCCCTTTATAGCTACAACAAATGCTCTAATATTTTGAACTGCAGAGGCAATTTCTTGCAAACCATCTCTAGCAACAAGATTCAATATATGATTGGCACATCTCACATGAAAAAACATACCATCACATATTAGCGGACTTTGCTTTTTAATTTCAGCAAGGACATCTTTTACACACACTTCATTTGCGATGCATTGTCCAAAGATAAGGAAAATAACTTCTTTTCAATATTCCACCTCATGGCACGTGAAGTAAATGCATCGATAGGTTAGCACCCGTGTGTCGTCCTTCTACATGCATGAATTTGATAATTCTTTTTTGAATTTGCCAATTATCATCAATCCAATGTAGAGTGACACACATATACCCTTTGTTTTGATTTGAAGTCCACATGTCCATAGTTGTGCTAAAGCGACACTGAATGGTTTTAAAATATTCATATAACTTTCCCTTTTCTTGTAAAAAGAGGTCCATTACTTCTTTTCTAATTGTTGTACGGCTCTTGATTGGAAAGCTAGGACGCAAGGATTTGATGAAGTCAACAAGATATTCATGCTCAGCAATATTGAAAGGGTACTCATGCATGATTATCGCTAAATAAAACTTTCTCAAGCTAGCTTCTTGATCATACCTGTATGGTTCAACAATAGTTGTGTCACATTCATTGTTCTTTTCTACTTTGAGTACCTGCTGACCTGGGTTGAGATGGTGCTTTTTTTTCAAATGGTTCCAAAAGCATGTTGTGCCATTGATGGTCTCACATCTGGCACTATATTTGCAGTGGTTGCATTGCGCCCAACGTTCAATAATATTCTTTCCATTCACCTCAACTGTCTTTGTAGTCCTAGTGTAGTGATCCCAAACCAATGATGTGCTCTTCTTCTGCTTCTTTGTAACAGCCTCATCTTCTATATTCTCTTGACCTTCTGTGCCAGTGCCACTGCCAATTGTCGGAGCACCTTCAGTTTGCATTGGTTCTCCTCCAGATGCAAGTGTATGTGTTGCAAATGAAGATGAAGGCACACTTCCACTTTCGGATGCCATCAAAATTCACTGAATAACAATAATAACAATTTTCAGAACCGTTATATGTGACTAGAATCCAAAATGTTTAGGAATTTCTATAGAAAGAATCATATTGCAGCCGTACCTAAAATCCGCTGGAGTCGAAGGCAGCGAGGTAGACGGGGACGCCGCTGCGGTGCCGATGAGCTGGGAGACGTGCTTCTTCTTGGGGAACCGCCGCCGCGGCGCCCCGCCACGCCGGCCTTCTTCGGCGCCTTCTTTGGGGAGCAGCCGAGGAGGATGGGGATCTCGGATCGCCGGATCTGGATGTGGATCTGGATCAGGAGGACTCCAGATCTGGATGGGGAGCAGCCGAGGAGGAGGATGGGGATCTCGGATCGCAGGATCTGGATGTGGATCTGGATCAGGAGGACTCCGGATCTGGATGGGGAGCAGCCGAGGAGGAGGATGGGGATCTCGGATCGCCGGATCTGGATGGGGAGCAACCGAGGAGGAGGATGGGGATCTCGGATCGCCGGATCTGGATGGGGAGCAGGCGACTAGGCGAGCAGGGGAGGGGAGGATGGGGATCGGATCGCCGTCGCCAAGGCCCAAGAGCAAGTCTGCAGACTGCAGGTGAGTGGCTGTCTGCTGTGGAAGTGTGGAGGCCGACGAATGCCGGTTAGGGTCGGGAATCTCGGGATTTAGGGTTACAGGTTACTGCCTCAGCCGGTCAGCGTTAGCCCCTAACTGGGTTTCGGATATCCGACCGGATATTATCCGACTATCCGGATACCGAAGCAATTCGGTCGGATATTTCTTACCCCGAATCCGATACCGAATCCGACACATAATATCCGAATCCGGTATCCGATCCGTCCGGATTTTCCATTTTCTTCCCGTTTTCGGTACAAATCGAATTCGATACCGGATCGGTCGGGATTAACCCAACCCATTTGCACCCCTAGTCCTGGGTGCACAAGACAAATAGACAGAGAGAGGGAAGTGGCAAGAGATAAAACAGTTTCGACAGCAAGCGCTTTTGTGTGGGGAAACAGAAATGGGAAGGTAGCTCGGCTGGGACAGCGTGTGAGCTAAGGTTGGGCTGGAACAATGATGGGTCAGGCCGAAGGAATGGATTTTGGGCCACGAGCGGAAACAAATTTCAGTTTTGTTTTCTAATTGATTTAATTGTAGAATTCAAGTTTGAATTTTTAAAATTATTAGACCAACTTCAAAATTCATAAAATGTTTTGGAGAGGTCCTTTATAATTTTTAGAGGCAAAATAAATTGTTTCTAGGCTCTGGAAGGTTGTAATAAATTTTACAAATTCATTTTCAGCTACTTAAAAAAAGAGAAATCATTTTAATAAATAGTTGAAAATTCTAAAAATACCAAAAATATATAACTGACAATTTTAAATATAATTACATTGGTTTTGTGAATTTTGGGTTATTACAGACCTACCTCCTTAAAAATAATCTCATCCCCGATATTCGGACTGTTCAAGAAAAACATCTCCGAATACGGCTCTAAGACGGTCTTTACGCTCCCAATTTGCTTCATCTGTGGTGTGATTGCTCTACTGCACTTTGTACATCTTGATAGTCCTACTCCAAGTGCGATGCTTGGCTTCCTCCAAAGTCCGAATCAGGTGCTCTCGATAGGTTAGGTTTAGTTGCAACTCGAACTTTACCAAGGGAGTTTGCTCGGTAGGAACTCATAAGCACTTCTTGAGTTAAGAGCATAGAGAACATCATGCACATCTAAAAGTTTAGACAATAGCACTAATTGGTATGCTACTTTTCACTTTCTTGCAACTATTCTGTATGGTCCAATGTACGTCGGTGCCAATTTTCCTCGAGCTTGAAAACAACGTGTGCCTCGGAGTGGCGTGACTTTCAAGTACATAGAATCATTTGGCTTAAAACTCAATTCTCGATGCCAACAGTCAGCATAGCTTTTCTGTCTGGACATGGCTTCTTTCAACCGGGTCCTGATGAATTGAAATGGCTCTTCGGCGTTTTTTACAACTGCGGACCAAACACTTGCCTTTCTCTGGTCTTAGACTAGTTTAGATGTGTCCTACATTTCTTCTCGTACAAGGTTTGGAAAGGTGACACTTGTAAGCTTACTTGGTAGCTGTTGTTATAAGAAAACTAGGTGTATGGTAGGCACTTTTCCCAATTCAATCCATAGGACAACTGAGAGACCATGTGGAGGTGCTCCCATGTTTCTGATGAGTAATTGACACGTGTTCTAAAAGTTTGAGTTTGATTTGAGTGTTTCATACTTAAGTATCGACTAATGCAAATGTTGATTACATTATCTTGAGCGGTGCTATGTCATGTATTTTCTTGTCTGTGATGGCTGCAGGACTTTGAGGTGGAGTCATGGCGAGGATTGGATGGCCGGACTAGGCACAGGTGCTGCTGAAGTCAAAGCGGTCGGGAGATGCCGAAGACAACAAGGACTCGAGGTGGTTGTGAGGTTTGGACGGCGAGAAATGAGGAAGCTTCCTGGAAGGTGCAGCAAGGGCATTTTGGTAAATGCGCAAGGCTGCAAAGCGGAAGCAGATTTAGTTCGAGTTAATGGGTAAAGCGCTGAGAATTAGCAGGCAAAGCAAATTGTAAACCCAAAAAGGAAGACTATAAATAGGAGGGGTGTCTCCTAGTTGTAGTATGGATTTCTAGGGTTTTGAATAGGCTTTTACTTTGTGTCTTTCTTCTTTTGTCTTTCTGTTGAGGAGTTGGTGGGAGTGCAGAAGGTGGTTGTGCCTTTGTCTCCCGTGTGTGTTCCTCTAAGGATGTGAGATGGAGGATGAAATGGTTGTAAACATTACTCTTGTGTAATCATCCCTCTCTATGAAATCATTCATGTCTGTTCCTCAATTCCTGAGTCTTTCTTTCTGAGTTGAGATGATCAAATTTTCATTGTTCTGTCTTATTTTCTTCGGTTTCCTGACCAATTGACTTTTGGTCTTTGATTCTCAAGTTCTTCTGATTTGGTTGAGTTTTGACTTTGCTTTGAACTGGGAATATCCTCAAGGTCTCTTGATGTCGGGACCCGAAGCAACAATTTCGAAACCCTCTGTATTAATCGCACTATCCTAGGAGAGCTTAGTGCACACAGTGAAAACAAAGACAAATATCATGCATAATGATAAATTTTATTTAACTAAATATGAGCCTGATGGCCAAAGTTTACAATAGCAGCGGAAAATAACAGCGGAAGAAAAACAATAAGCAGCAGCCCATCCAGCCTTCCTACAAGGCGAATGACTGTAAGACGTGGCCTAGTCGCAATCCTCACCGAAGTCGTCGAAGGCCTCCTCTGAAAGAGTTAAATTTAGCAACATTCTGATGCTGGTCCATTCAACTGGTGAGTGGCAAACAGGACTCTTTCACGGTCGGTGCACTGCAGGATATCCAACTTCTTTTCGATTGCGCGGAGCCAATCGTCAGCGTCCATTAGTTCTGTGCTGCTTGAGAAAGTCGGAGGCTTTATCCTTAAAAACTCTGATAATCTGTTCTTGGGAGCTTGAGCTAGTGGCTGATGAAACTGCTGAGCTGGGTTGTTGATGGCTTGAGCTAGGAGCTGAATCAACTGAGTCTGATTTGCCATTAATTGAGCCCAGTCAGGTCCGACTTCTTGCGGAGGCGGAGGGATTGGAGTAGACTGACTTTCTTGTGCTTCGGCATTGGCACTGGGGTTGTTGTCAATGGCGTTCCTCCTTGTGTTCACCATCTGCTTGGAGTTTAGATAAGAGGAGACTTAAGACAAAGGAGGGAAAGGGGTTGTTTTGCACAATCCAACAAAAACACCAATCTTAGCAAAAATCTTTATTAAATATTAGTTACAGCTATCGACAAAAGAGGAAACTGACAGCTCATAACTTCGTCTACTTTCTAGCTTAACAACTTATCCTAGAGGGGTAAGGGTTGTCTTGGTGTGATCCTTCGTGGCTATCGAGGTACAAAGCGTGATCCTTCGATGCGAAGACTGAAAAGGTGGCAGAGATGAAGAACTGCTTTTCGAGCGGCTTCTTGCTTGGCTCTTTCAAACGAGTATCTATTTCCCTTGAAGCAGAGACACAGTCTTCCTTGTCCAGTTCGCTTGGTGATGAGCAAAGTAAAGTGATGTCCCATTATCTGATCTCCATGGCGGTCTTCTTGGTGCACGTAGATAACTCATCTTTGGAAACCCAAACGGCGGAGTAATCGACGAAGGCCTACACTCCATCCATCATTTGGTGCAGTGTCCATCTACAATTATTTGAACAAGAGGAGAGTTAGAAATTTTGTAATGACATAGGATGAGAAAGAATTGTGACATAAGGATGAGCAAAGATTGAGAGATAAGAATAAGTATTTTTTTAAATTACTGGTTATTTAAATTAAATCCTTAAGGTCCAACCATTCTATTCTATCTTCGGTCACGTCCTAGAGTCATTAATGCTCTGATACCATCTCTGTCGGGACCCGGAGCAACAACCCCGAAACCCTCTGTGTTAATCGCACCATCCCAGGAAAGCTTAGTGCACACAGCAAAAACAAAGACAAATATCATGCATAATGATAAATTTTATTTAACTAAATATGAGCCTGATGGCCAAAGTTTACAATAGCAGCGGAAAATAACAGCGGAAGAAAAATAATAAGCAGCAGCCCATCCAGCCTTCCCACATGGCGAATGACTGTAAGACGTGGCCTAGTTGCAATCCTCACCGAAGTCGTCGAAGGCTTCCTCTGAAAGAGTTAAATTTAGCAACATGAGTACAAAAGCACTCCACAAGTTACACCAGGAGGTTTAGCAGAGGTAATGCATGCATATGGAATATCAAAGGAAGTCATAATATGGTTAGTTTGCATAAAAGGCAACATTGAAGTAAATATCATAAAGTAAGTGCGAAAGCTGAATTTGATACAATAAGTAAAACCACATTGTAATCAAAGTAAGTAACATTATTGCAGGTCCATCCTCTACACCAACCTATCTACGGGCATCCCACCCGGACCAACTTTTCTCAAAAATAAACTCGTGTGGATTCCACCCATCCATACGGTTTTCTAAAATCTCTTATGGATTCCATCCATCCACAAGGTTTCATAATACATTTTCAAAAGCAAAATCTAATCCGTGAAAAACTTTACTCAGCTTTCCCATGACCGTGGGCACGGCTATCCAGGATAGGTTATACACTCTGCAGAGGTTGTACAGCTTTACCCACAAGATATGATAATCTCATATTGTCGGCCATTATATGCTTCCGAAGGCGTGCGACTGAGAAAAATCATAACAAAGCCTTTACAATGATCCATTGCCAACAAAACCACGCCGCCACTAAGGTTTCACCACAGCATGAATCCACATGCTGGAGCCCCCTCTTGTGCCATGTGAGACTTCTCACGGACTACGCCGCGCCCACATTCAGCCTATAGCGAGATCATGTTGGAACTTCACAAATTATTCGGCCAGGTCTGTCCCATACCAGACTTGTGGTAGTACGAAAGGGCTTTGCAATAGTAGCTCACAGACCGGTCCTTTACTGACTTAGGCACTAACCACATACCCCTTGTGCCTAGCAATCAACATTGCGTCACCAAACGACAATGCATGCCAGCAAGCACCCACCACTCTAACCATTTGCCTAAGTCTAAACCAAGTTTTCATATTTTGTTTGGAAATAATTTTATAAACTTTTCTGACTCACCAAAGTCAAGAATACAAGATAAAAGTGTACTAACTAGGTTTTATCTATGGTTGACAAGGTGTAATGGTATTCAATATCAAATTTGGCTATACAAAGGATTCAGGCATAACTACAATTCAAACAGAATTTAAACTAGCATTGGATAAAACTATGCATGCATAATAATTTAAAAACAACATAACTAATTTCAAGTATTGGGATCAACATGATCAAAGGTGTAACTTGCCTTGATTGGAGACCGAGTTCTAATCGCTGAAGTCGTTCTTTCCGAGATCGCCAAAATCTATACGCGAAGAACCAAACAAATAAAATTCAAAAAAAATTCAAATAAAATTCAAAAATTTGAAAAGAACTTAGAAATGGATAGTTTAGATTTTTAGAAAAATTTAGAAATTTGAACGATTCAATTTGGAGTTAAAATGAGCAAATACAAGCTATTGGAAGTTTAAAAAGAAGAAAAAAAAGAAAAAGGCAAATTATCTGATTTTTTATACTGAAAAAGCTTTATTTATGATGTCATCAGAAATTAAATAATTAATTTTAGAAAAAGGGAGATGACGTGGCGAGGTGCTGATGTGGCCGCCACGTGGTCGCCACTCTACCGCCACGTGGCTCAAGCCGATGACGTGGGCGAGTAAAAGCGGTGTACGGGCGGCGCGCTCGTCGTAGCGCAAGCGCTCGGCAGTGGCCGGCGAGAGGCGGCGGAGGTAGAGGAGGCGACGGCGGTTTCGACCTCACCGGCGGCGGGCTCGGAGGTGGCTGGAGGCGGTGGCGACGGAGGAGAGAAGGTGTGGCGGTTGCTCGGCTTGGAAAGGCGGCTCCGGCAGCGTGGTTCTCGGCCAAGGGGTGGAAGAGGCGGTGGAGGTGGGAGGTGCGGGAGAGTGCTTCCCAGGGGCTTTTATAGTGGAGCGGGGAGAGGCGATCGTAGTGGTTTTAAATGTCAAGGCGGCGGAAGGAGCCCGAGGCGTCTGGGAAAAGAAAGCGACATGCGGCATTGGTTGGAGCTGTGGGAGGGTGAAGTGAAGTCGGCGGCGGCGGAGGAGAGGGAGGAGACCGATCGGAGCTCGAGTCGCAAATTTAATGCCGTGCGGCGGCGGCGCGGGCGGGGAGGTGACGTGCGACGGCGAGGTGGCGCCATTAGCGGGCGGCGAGGTGGGGAGGCCGAGGCGGCGTCTCGGAGGTTGGGGTGGCCGGTAGACGAAGCGGCGGCGGTGTGGGCGGGAAGGTGGCGCTCGGAGAGAGAGAATGGAGGGAGATGGAGGTTGAAGACAAATCTGACGAGTGGGGCCGGCGTGTTAGTGAGAGAAAGGAGAGGATGGAGAATGAATGGCCGGATTGATGACACGTGGCCAAACCTCAGCCATTGGATTTTAGTGAAGGTGGATGGCTTAGATCTGATCAAGGGGTGGATAGGATTGATCCACACCGGACACGTGTCGGCATGGGATAATTTTCGGATTTAAATCTTCAGAAAATAATAGAAAATTTATAAATACTTTAGAAAATACTAAATAATGTTTAAAAATTCCAGAAAATTTATAGAAAATCCCTGGAGATATTTTAAACTTAATAAAACTATTTGTAATTTCATTTTGACCTTTTTAAAATTTTATAAAATATCTTTTGTCTTTAAAAATTGATTTTTAATTCCAGAAAATTCCCAAAAAACAATATAATGTTTTATACTTTCTAAAAATATTTTCAACTTAAAATTGTTCTTTTAGGTTTTTGTAAAAAATACCCTTTTAGCTTTGAAATTGATTTTAAAATCTTAGAAAATCTAAAAAATTACTATAAAATTTTGGAAAGTTTGGGAAAGGCTAAATAAATTCTTTTGAGCTTTAATAAAATATTTAGAACATATTTTCTTGCTTTAGGCTTTGGAAATAAAATCCAGATAACTCCAAGTAAATCCCAGAAAAACCTTTTTGAAAAGGCTAAAAACGGCAAATACAATCTCTCAAATTTTATGCAACCAAAGAACACTTATTTTATTTTAAATTAAATTAATTTAATATTATTTTTTTTACTAAAATTTTGAAATAACAGCTGGGCTGTTACACTTGACCAATCCATTCCCGAGGGCAAAAGGCAGATTCAATGGGTTTGTTCATCTCAGAGCTCTTCGCCTCATTTCCTTGGGACAACCAATCCATCCCTAGGATGGCATCTAACCCTTGTGAGACAATCAATCCATCCCTAGGATGACATGTAACCCTTGTGAGTAAAGAACTATCAAGTCTACTAGAAACTTTATTCCATTGGTAATTATGCTAACCTTTGGACATAACAACTCGGTTCTTAGTTCTCAACCTGGTGATTGTACTAACATAGGTCTATCAAGAAAACCCAATTCTATATGTTGTTGTGCAGCAAAATTCTTGGATATGAAAGAATGAGATGCTCTGGAATCAAACAAAACCATTGCATGGGCTAAGTTAACGAGAAACATGCCAAACACCATGTCAGACACATCCTAAGCTTCTTCGACGGTCACGTGGTTCACTCAGCCTCTACCAAATATTCTGAGTGATTCTCAAGGCTCCGTTCTAGACCTATGGCACTCCACATCCTTGTCCTTACATTGATGACCTTGTGGGAAAATGTGGCCGCACGTTTTGGACAGCACCTCATACCTTCTTCGGGCATTGACACGCATAGTGGCCATACTCACTGCAATGAAAGCAATCAATGGCCTTGCCACCTCTGGAGGTCTGATCACCATAGAAAGGAGGTCAAATTGCTTATTGTAGCAGATGAGGGACTGGTACTTGATATCTTGGTGACAGCGTTATGGGTGAACCACTGCTTGCTGATTTTGGTGCAGTCCATTTGCACGAGTCCTCGAGCACGTGGTGCTTATCCTCCCATGTGATAGCCTTGTTGACTATAGTCTGGAAGCCCAGGAAATCCAACAGAGTAGTGCTTGCTAAACTTTTTGATTGAGACGCTCCCAAAAAGTTCCATCTTTCAAGCCACATTCGGAATGTCAGTAGGAGCATACCGGGAAAGATAGTTGAAGCGATGCATATACTTAGTCACTAACATGCTTCCTTGCCTCAGGGATCTAAACTCTCTCTTATTGATATCCATCAGGCCAATTGGAATGTACACTTTGTAAAAGGCTTCCTTGAAAACGATCCAAGCAATCACTTGTCCTTCTAGCTGCATAGTGCAAAAATTGTCCCACCAAACGCTTGCATCTCTTTAAAGTTGATACGAAGCAAAGAACACCTTCTCATTGTTGGTACACTATGCAATGACCAACTTCTTCTCTATAGCCCTCATCCAATCATCGGCATTAAGTGGGTCCTCAGAGTGGGAAAAGACCGGCTGTTGTGTACGCAAGAATTCACCCAACTTTAACACAGCTTGGTTTGCGATAGCTCCTCTTTCTTTGGCTACCATAGGAGTTGCCCCAAGGTTGGTAGTGTTCTGGGTAATTTGTTGGAGTTTGAGAGTCTGAGCACGGTGATTCTGTTCAATCGTAGTGAGTACTAGACCATTGAGGGAGGTCCAGGCATCTCAACTCCATGTCCATCTTCATGTTGATATTGATGATGCTCTTGCTCCATATGTGGGTTAGGTTACCATGGTTAGGCCTTGGAGGTGGATGAGGTGGTTGAACATCTGTTGGCTGCGATATTGATGCTTTCATACTACCCAATAATTGATTCATCAATTGTGTTGTCGGTCTAGTCATCCTATCGTTAATCCACTTGTCAATGCTTCTTTAGGAGCGAAGAAAAACATCCATAAGAAGCAAGGGACATCGGGGGCATGATACACAATCATTTTTGTAAAAGGTAACCTCTAAATGGAAGACAAACAAATAAACAACCCGAATGGATAGCGCAAAAGTAATTTGACATATCTATAAGTTTTCACATGGTTTGTGAAATGGGCAAATAGACAAACCATACAATACAAAGTATCATATTACAACCATCACATAATTGCATCTACATATGCATAGGCATTATAAAAGAGGGCATATGTAGCTCACTAACCCAAAATGAAATCCAAGCGTGCTCTACCAACCTAGCCCTAAAGGTCTAGTTCTTGGAACCATCAATCCTCTCGACGATGTACTCTCCCACTCTGGCTTAGACTCGGTGTCACTCGGAGTATGGACATGGCGGCGCTACACTATGTGGAAACTCTCTCCCTGTAACAACACAAAATTTTGAAAACTTATATAATTATTTTAAAATCATCACTTATGCATTTATGTATTTTTCCAAAAAACTAGCATTTTGAAGTAGTTTTGCATTTTGGAAAAAAGGAATTTCTAAAATTAGCATTATTAAAACTTGATCAGAGCTTGGAAATAATGTATTTGTGCTTGCCAAATTCTTAAATGCCACTCCAAAAATTTTCATTAATTTTGGAGTCCATTTGCTAATTTTAGAAATTCAAATTCAAATTCTACAACTAAATTCATTAGGAAAAACAATTTTAAATCCTTTTCCCTTGAAGCCACTTTCAATTTTCTGTTTCTTCCATGTGAAGGTTTGTTCTTGTTGTAATGCCTTTTCTATTTCCGCTTCTCCCTCTCTCTCTGTCGCGTGGACCCTGGACCCACCTACCAACCCTCGTCTTCCACCTCACTCTTGTGCCATGACACCCGCCTGTGAAGCTCTACACTGCACCTATGCCGAAGCTGCGATGCCGATCAACACCTTGATTGTCCTTCCCTAGATGTTCTCTGCCGCATCCTGCCATCACACAAGTCATCCCATCACGAAAGCAGCAACAAATAGTCTTCTCCCTATCGTGGCCCAAATGGAATTGCTGAGCTAGCCATGCTATTGCCCCTTCACTTGATGTACAACTTCATCTCTCTTTTGCCCCTTGGCATAGCCTTTCCTCCACTAGAGCACCCAAAATGCCTTCATCATCTTTGACTCTAGCGCACAACGCCATCGTGCCCTGTTGAGCTCATCTCTTGCCTTGGTGAGCTCCGAGCTCCTTTCTTCATGTCATCCTGTACCTTTCTATTCCCTCCAACTACCCCCTACATTTAATTGGAGTTTGTAGTGAATCATCGAGAATCCTTCATCATCCTCAGCATCGGTCACCATCGCCGCTGTTCTGATTTAGTTGCTCTGGTAAACACTAGACCCCACCATGGTCATTGTCGACATCACCTAACCCTCCTCAACATGATGCCATCCTCTGTTGTAGCTCGTTCCCACTACAAAGAGCCCTCACTGTGTGCCCCATCGTCGTTGTTGCACCTCATCATCGTCCGACTACCTCAGACCTCCTCCATCATTGTCGTCCTCACCTATATATTCCTGGTGAGCTACTGATGCTAACGCACTGGTTGATTTAGCTCAGGACAATAGTTTTCATTGTTACACTGTAGCCAGTTCTACACCACCGACCTGTCTCCTATGACCATTGGTCCCTTACTTGCCACCCTTAGCACCGTGGTGAGCCCAGGAAGCTAAAGCCATGCCCCATTGCCCCATGGTTATGCCCATTCACCCTTCGTGCACTTTGCTGAACTTCACTACCGCCCCTCGTAGCCAAAAGGCCTCCTTTCACCAACCCACTAGTCGTCAACCCCACTAGAGAACTCCCCATGAGACGTCACCACCTCCTAAACAATTATCCGAGATGGACGATATATACCGGTTGAGAGCTATTTATTTATTTAGTTTTTGCGTCGAACGGTTGAGAGCTAATTAATTAAGTTCTTAAAATAGTCTAAGCGTGGCAACGCACGAACCTCCAAAACCTGTTTATTTATGCTAGACGATCACGCATAATATCATGAATTAATATGCCCACGTTCATGTCGCTGTCTCTATGAAACCCACTAATAATCTTTGCAGTAAGGAACAGGGATGGATACTTAAAATGGCACAAAAACTTGCACGTTGCCCACGAATCGGTAAAAATGGTTTTAGGTTTTCAATGAGCATAAATGTTTCTTCTTTATAGGTTCTATAGCTATCGGAGAAGAAAATTATGTGAATACTTAAGGCAGTCTCTATGAAACCCACTAATAATCTTTGCAGTAAGGAACAGGAGACTGTGACTTCTGATATATAATACTACTACGGTGCCAGAGCACATGTTTACTTGTCTTGGCAATATATAAGCCAAGGAGGCTGGACGGCCACATCCACTGTGAACTAAGAGCATCAAATCTACACACAACAATGAGCTTTGTGGTGAGGAGGTCCTCGTCGGTGGTCGTGAGGCCATCAGAGCCGGTGACGACGACCGGCAACATCAATCTCTCGCCTTACGACAGGCATGTTGTTTCCATGCCAGTCACAATGTTCCTCGTGTTCGAACATCCAATCCATGAGCCCGCCGAGACCATAAGGAGGGGGCTGTCCCAAGCACTGGTCCACTACCACCCAATCTCCGGTCGCCTTGCCGCAGGATCTGACGGTGGCGAGGTTCAAATAAAATGCACCGGTGAGGGGGTGTCGTTCGTCGCCGCGTCCGCCAACTGTGCCTTGAAGGAAGTGAAATTCTTCGACCGGCGGTCCCCTGCTGCAACGTCAACGCTCCTGAACGAGCTCGCCATCTACTACCCGGCCGAGGGCTGCGGCCACACTGACCCTTTGCTGATGATGCAGGTGACCGAGTTCTCCTGCGGCGGGTTCGTCGTCGGGTGACGTGGAACCACGCCATCGCTGACGGCGCTGGGATGGGCCAGTTCTTGCAGGCAGTGGGCGAGCTTACCCGTGGGCTGTCATCCCCGTCCGTCGTTCCGGTCAGATGGGACGACTCGCTCATGTGCATCCCTCCATCGATCCGTCTATCGATCGGTGCCTGGTCCCAGTTGGTGGGAAGCCTCGAGCCATTGGACATGCCCTTACTTGACATCACTGTCCCATTGGGCTTGATCAACCGCATCAAAGACGAGTTCCGTGGCCACTGCAATGGCCAGCCGTGCACCGTGTTCGAAGCGGTCGTCGCCGTGCTATGGCAGTGCCGCACCCGTGCAATCATCTCCGACCCAGACGCCCACGCCCGCTCCTTTTACGGCCAATGCGCGCAGCTATGTGGGGCCAAGGACGGCTACTACGGCAACTGCGTCGCTGGGCAGCTCGTGGTCGCGACGAGCGGCGAAGTGGCGAACGCCGACGTTATGGACCTAGTCAAGATGATCCGGCGTGCCAAGGATCGGATACCCGACCAGTTCAAGGAGGGAGACGGCCGCAGCCTGCAGCAAGAGATAGGTCTGCATCAGCTCGGCGCCCTGTTTGGATACAACGTTCTTAACGTGACGTCCTGGCGAAACCTTGGCCTCGACGAGGCTGATTTCGGCGGAGGGAGGCCGGCAAGGGTGATGGCCTACAGGCAGCAGAGAGCAAGTCTGCCGGGCTGCGTGGCGTGCCTGCCGTGGAAAGGGTCGGCCGGCTCCAACGTGTTCGCGGGCTGTGTCAAGGAGGAGCACGCCGACGCCTTCCTTGGAGAATTAGCAAGGCTCAAGTGATTAAATTACTACCTATATCGATCGTCGTCTTCATGCAAGGATGTGCTTTAAGATTAGCAGAGGCCTTAACGTCATGCAACTATATGTGCATACTCCTACATGTTTGCCTCTTTGGAATATTAAGCATTGTCTCTTGTGGAGAATACATAAATTGTGTAAGCATGTGATGACCAGCTGTAATGTTATATATGCAAGGAGAATAAATTGTTGAAACAAAACCAAGTTTTGCAAAACAATTTGAAATTGAGTTTGATTTCGTTTTCTCTTGCTCCCCAACCCTATATTGCACGAATCTCAACCCAATCCCGCCCTTAAACCCTGCTGGCAATGCATGAACGGAGGGAATTAGCGTAGCTACTGTTCACGTCCGAAAAATCGTCGCCGCCGTTGATTTTTTTGCCGCCGCCGACCTTGTCGGGACCCCGGATTTCCAAATCCGGACCCTCTGTGTATTACAACACTAGTCCTAGATCAAAGCTAGTGCACACAGTTAAACAGTGATGATTACATAACTAACCACGAATATTACAATAATAATGAGTACAGACCGAAAGGTCTCTTCATTACAACCGAGGTTTCGAGACCTCGCAAATAAAAAAAACACAGCAGAAGCAAAATAAATTTTGATAAAGACCCATCAGTAAGCCACAGGCAATTGATTGGGGAAACGCAACCTAGTACTCCGGAAATCCTCCGTCGAATCCACACGCAAAGTAGTCGTAGTCTCCTTCCTGAGCTTCGTATTTCTCTGAGATTTTATTTTTAAGTGTAGCATGTGAGTACGTAAAGTACTCCGCAAGTCTTGGGAAAATACAGTAGATGTAAGGTTTTAACAAAGTGATCATATGGTTATTTTGCACAAAGTAATATTTTATTTCTAATACCACTAAATATTTTCGAAGGCTATAATTTAAACAAAGTAATTATCCTGACTGAAACTATTAAGCATTTTTAAAATGAAGGTTCTATCCACCTTCACTAGATAACATGCTCCATCCACCAAAGTTCAAATCTACGGGTTCCAACCACTCACACTGGCTTCATCCGCTAGAACAACCCCGAGAGTTTCATTCACTCTCGGATTCCCAAAACTTTATTTTAAAACCAGAAATCTACCATGTGAATGCATTCCTTGCCCGCCCTTGACCGTAGGCACGGCTATTCGAATAGTTTTAACACTCTGCAGAGGTTGTACAACTTTACCCACAAGAGACAATTTATCTTAATAGCCAACATGCTTCTTTAGGCATGAGACTCAGATAATTCATCATAAAACCTTTACCTTACTCTAGTCTAGTTAGACACCACCCACTGAGGTTTCACCGCTGAAGGGTTAAATCCACCACATTCAGAAGCCCTCTCTTGCGCCATATGAGTACAGTAAACTCTGGCACCCACTTTTCACTGGCGGTACCTAAACTAGTTTATTGTAAGTTACTCAGCTAGGTCATACCCATATAGACATGTGGTTGTACGGTAGTGCTCAGTTTGGACAAACACAAGCGTCGGTCCTTAATTGACTTGGGTGAAACATACACTTTTCAAGTTCTCGTGCTAAATCTGCACCAATCCAATCTTACCATTCACCCAAGTCTAAAACATCTTTCACCATTTTATTTTAACAACAACAACAATACTGATTGCTACCAGATGAAATCATTCATATCAATTTTCCACCCGAGGTGTTATACTGTCCAACTAGCTTATCTAAGCAATTACTACCGTTCTAAAATTATCAATTTCAATATAATCACAATACTGAGACAAAAGAGATCTATGGTGACAAAGGTACATGGTTGTCAATATCAAATAAGGGCATAACAATCATCGGTTTAACTATTATCCTTACAACAGAAATCATCATTTTATGTAACATAGCGAATGCATTAAATTTAAAATAATAAAACGATTTTGGTAAACATAGGTGCAAAATGTTCAAAGGAGACTTGCCTTCGTGTGTGATGTCTTGACTTTCTTGCTGCTAGTCTGAGAATTCTTCGACTACGTCGGGTTCTACTGCAATATCTGGAAGGAAGTTTAAAATTTTATAAAAATTTAGGAGAAAGTTTCAATGGATTCGGAGTTCAAACGAGGGAGAAAGGATATCTGGAAGATTAAATGAAAAAAAATTTAGAAATAAAATATTTGAACGCAGAAAAATAGAATAAATTTATGGAGATTTTACAAAGTTGAATTTGAATCTTTGGAAATGCACAGAAAATTTTGGGATGGAACTGAGGTTTTGAAAATGAATTAGGTGTTTGAAATTTGAAATTTAAAATACCAAATAAATTTCAAAAATTCAAAAGGATGGCAGAAATGGATAGTTTGGAATTTTTGATGAATTTAGAAATTTGAATGGGCTCAATCGGAGTTAGGATGAAGGAGAACGGGCTCTAGGAAAATTAAATTCAGAAAAAAGAAAAAGATTGAATTTCCCGAATTATTTTTGTACAGAAAATTGATTTATTGCGTCAGCAGGAATTAATGGAATTATTTTTCTAAAGACAAATCGGGTTTATAGCGTCACGCTGGCATCAGCCCTGGGGTGGGCCGACTGCCAGGTGGGCCCAGGTCTATGGACCGGGTCCACGGACCGTAGGGAAAGTTGAGGTGGCAGGGACGCTGAGATGGCGCCCCTGTGGCGCTGACATGGCTACCACGCGGGTCAGGTCCGCTGAGGTGGCCTCACACGTGGCATCCACGCGGCCGAAGGGTGAGGTGGCGCTATCGGAGCGGCGTGGCGCTGTCCGAACGGACGTGGCTTGCCATCGGGCGCCACACGGCAGTCCCGTCGCCTAGCGCGCTGACGTGGCTCGACGGTCGGAGTTGAGCTCAGGGCCCGGGGAGGGGTGCACGAGTGAGAGGAAACTACGGGGAACTCAACGGTGGCCTCGGATCTTACTAGAAACGTCCGGAAGATGATCGGCGGCGAGAGGGCGGTGGCGCGGTTCGGGTATCCGGTCTGGCCTCCTCCGGCGGTCTGGGGCTCGGCCGAGGTGCGCACAATGATCGCTGGGAGTCGGGGAAGGTGTGGGTGGCGTCGGCGAGGCACGAGGTGGTTGGAAACGGTGGCGATTGCTCGCCGGAGTTCAGGGCGACGCTCGGGAGACGGCGTGAATTGGTCGCCGGAGTGGGCAGTGGTTGCGGGCGGAAAAAGGGGAAGCGGGCGCGGAAAGAGGGGAATGTGGGCGCGTGGGCGCGGGCGTGCGGTAGAGGGGTGGTTGGCGCGCGCACGGAAAGGAGGGTGGGCGCGAATTGGCTGGGAGGCGGTTGCGGGCGCTCGGAAGAATCGGGGCGACGGTTGCGGGCGGCGCGCGGGAGGAAGACGAAAGCGGGGAGGGAGAAAGATTTGACAAAGGGCCGGTGTCGTCGAGAGAGAGAGAGAGAGGAAGACACAGCGGTGGAGATTACGGCGTGGAGAAGGGTGGATCGGACGGTCGAGGACGTTAAGTGGCGAGGGCGGCAGAGATGAACCGAGGCGACGTGGGCGGATCTGGCCCGCACATGTCTCGGCCAGCGAGGAGAGGAAGGCGGGATGAGCCGGAGCGGTCGGATGATGGCGGCAGCGACGTGGATAGATCCTGAGCATCCACGTGGCGGCCGAAGGGGGAAGAGAAATTTATTTTTGAATTTAATTTTTAGAAAACCCAAAGATATTCATTAAAGCTCAGAAAAATATGAAATTACTTCCAAAAATTCCAGAAAAATTCAGATAAGTTCCTGGTGATGTTTTGGACTTTCATAAAATATTTCCAACTTAATCTAGTATTATATTTTTATGCTAAGAATTCTATTAATTCTAGAAATTGATTTTTAAATTCTCAAAAAAATTCAAATAAGATCCAAATACTTTGAAATATTTAATTTGAATTTAAAATTTTCAAAGGTTGCAAATTGGGATGTTACAAACCTACCCCCCTTAGGATGAATTTCGTCCCCGAGATTCGGATGGACTGGGAAAAAGGTTAGGAAACTCTGATCTCAAATCCTCCTCACGCTCCCAAGTTGCTTCTGACTCAGAATGATTACTCCATTGCACTTTACAGAATTTGATGCTCTTGTTTCTTGTACGATGCTCTGCTTCATCCAAGATCTTGACTGGATACTCTAGATATGTTAAGTCTTCCTTCAAAGTCACTTCTTCTAGGGGCATTTGTTCTTCTGGCACTTTGAGACACTTTCTTAACTGGGACACATGGAAGACGTCGTGCACATTCGACAACTGACGTGGAAGCTTTAACTGGTAAGCAACTTCTCCCCTTTTGGCTAAAACAGGAACTGGTCCAATGAATCTCGGAGCAGGTTTCCCACTAACGCTAAAACGACGCAATCCCTTGCGAGGTGAAACTTTCAAATACACATGATCTCCAGGTACAAATTCTAACGCTCTTCGACGATTGTCCGCATAGCTTTTCTGTCTTATTTGTGCTGTCTTTAATCTGTCCTGAACCAGACGAACTTGCTCTTTTGCTTGCTTCAACACATTAGGTCCAAACACTTGCGCTTCCCCTGTTTCTTTCCAATACAACGGTGTTCTGCACTTTCTGCCATACAAAAGTTCAAATGGAGACATTTGCAGGCTAGATTGATAACTATTATTATAGGAAAACTCTGCATAGGGCAAACTTTGATCCCAACTAGCTTTATTTGCCAAGGCACAAGCTCTCAACATGTCTTCCAATATTTGATTTACTCTTTCTGTTTGACCATCAGTCTTGGGTGATATGCTGTACTGAAATTTAAGTTTGTGCCCAAAATCTCATGTAGTTTCTGCCAAAATCTTGAAGTGAACTGAGGTCCTCGATCTGACACAATCTTCTTTGGAACTCCATGTAAACACACAATTCTTGACATGTATAGTTCTGCGAGTCTATCTCAAGAATAAGTGGTTTTTGCTGGAATGAAATGTGCGACTTTTGTTAGTCGGTTCACATAACTCAAATTGAATCATACCCTTACTTTGTTCTTGGCAATCCAGTTATAAAATCCATACCAATTTCTTCCCATTTCCACTCAGGTATCTGCAAGGGTTGCACAAGTCCAGCAGGTCTCTGATGTTTAGCTTTAACCCGTTGACACACATCACACAAAGCTACATATTCAGTAATTTCTCTTTTCATACTTGACCACCAGTATCTTTCTTTGAGATCTTGATACATCTTTGTGCTTCCAGGGTGAATTGAATATCTGGATTCATGAGCTTCTTTCAGAATTAACTCTTTTATTTCTTTTCTCTCGGGTACAAGAATTCTTTTTCCAAACCAAAGAATACCTTCTTCATCTTCTGAAAATCCTGGTGCTTTACCCTTCTTCATATTCTCTTTGATTTCTTTGACATAATTGTCCTCTCTTTGAGCTTCCTTGATCTGGTCTTCTAAAGTTGGTTGAACTTCCAAAGTAGCTAGAAATCCTTCATCTACTACTTCTAAATTGAGTCGCTGAAACTCTTCATGAAATGCAGGCTGACTATCTTTAATCATCAGATTATTACAGTAACTTTTTCTTCTCAAGGCATCTGCTACTACATTAGCCTTCCCTGGATGGTAATATATTCCAACATCATAATCCTTTATTAACTCAAGCCATCTTCGGTGTCTCAGATTGAGGTCAGGTTGGGTAAATATATACTTCAAGCTTTTGTGATCCGTGTAAATCTCACAATGATTACTGATCAAATAATGCCTCCATATTTTTAGAGCATGCACAATGACAGCTAGCTCTAAATCATGGGTTGGATAGTTCTGCTCATGCGGGCGCAATTGCCTTGAAGCATAGGCTACCACCCTTCCTCCTTGCATCAAAACACATCCCAGACCTTGTCTAGATGCATCACATAGAACTTCAAAATCTTTCCTAATATCTGGAAGTGTCAGCACTGGTGCAGAAGTCAGCCTCTTTTTTAGTTCTTGGAAACTGTCATCACAAGTTTTACTCCATTCAAACTTCTTTTCCTTCTTTAGTAACTGAGTAAGAGGTCTTGAAAGCTTGGAAAATCCTTCTATGAAGCAACGATAGTATCCGGCTAAACCCAGAAAACTTCTGATCTCTGTTACTATTTTGGGTTGTGCCCAATTGAGTACATCTGTTACCTTTTCAGGATCCACAGACACTCCTCCTGCAGAAATCACATGACCCAAGAAAGCTACTTTCTTCAACCAGAACTCGCACTTGCTAAACTTGGCGTACAACTGATACTCTCTGAGCTTTTCTAAAACTATCCTCATATGTTCTGCATGTTCTTCCTCATTCCGGGAGTATATCAAAATGTCATCGATGAACACGACAACAAACTTGTCCAAATACTCCATGAACACTTTGTTCATTAGATTCATAAAGTATGCGGGAGCATTGGTCAGGCCAAAAGACATCACTGTAAACTCGTATAGTCCATAACGAGTAGCAAATGCTGTCTTTGGTATATCTTCCGGTCTAATCTTCATTTGATGATATCCCGACTGGAGATCAATCTTGGAGAAGACACATGATCCTTTTAACTGATCAAAAAGGTCATCTATCCTGGGCAAAGGGTACTTGTTCTTAATTATCGCATCATTCAAGGATCTTAATCCACACACATACGAAGATTGCCATCCTTCTTCTTCACTAGAAGTACTGGTGCTCCCCAAGGCGAAGAGCTTGGTCTAACAAAACCTTTCTCTTGTAGTTCATGAATCTACTTCTTAACTTCTGCTTCTGCTAGGTCATTTGCAGACATACGGTAGGGTCTCTTGGAAATTGGGGCTGTTCCAGGTACTAGGTTAATAACAAATTCAATCTCTCTATCCAGTGGCATTCCTGGCAAATCTTCAGGAAACACATCTGGATATTGTCTTACTATAGGTACATTTTCCAAAGTTATTCCTTTCAAACTATTCAACTCACATCCATTCCTTGAGGATAAGCTCGGCTTACACTCTACTTGGATTCCTTCAGAGTTGGTAAGAGTAATAGCACGATTGGCACAATCTATCTGCCCTTTATTCTTGGTTAACCAATCCATACCAAGTATTACATCTAGACCATTGGAGTCTATTATAATAAGATTCGCTAGGAATCTAACTCCATTTATCTCTACGGTTGCTCCAGGGCAAACCGTGTTAGTCCTCACTTCTTTTCCCGGTGATTGCACTAACATATGATTCTTTAATAAACGTGCATCCCAATTATATGTTTCAACAAATCCTTTGGAAACAAAAGAATACGAAGCTCCAGAATCGAATAATACTGATGCAGGAACTGAGTTGACAAGAAACTTACCCAGAACTACGTCTGGTGCATCCTGGGCCGCTTCCGCAGTAACATGATTAACATGTCCTTTATTCATCCCTTGCGGAATCCTTGGATCTTGAGGTGTCCCACGGCCTTGTCCTGCAGGTGGAGCTCGTGCTAGTGTAGTCCCCAAATTGAAACGAACAGGGGTCACAGCTGGGCGCTTTTGAGGACAATTATTGGCCTAATGTCCCATGTTCTTGCAATTGAAACATTGCACTCCCGCAGTTGAAGTCTTGTTCTGCTGAGGCTGGCCCCCATATTAGCTCGTGGAGCTTGTGGAATCGGGCGGGGTCCACTGAATGGTGTCCTTGGCACACTTGGCGCTGAGGGCCTACTGAAATGAGATTGATTAGAACGATGACGAGAACTGCCTGCACCTTGTTGAGCTTGGAACTTCCTCTTCTGAATCTCATACAACTAGTGTTGGATAATCATTGGACACCAGCTGCACCTTGAGGATGGGATCAAGTCTCTACATGAATCGCCAAATCTTTGTTGCATCTGTTGCAACATCTTCGGGTGCATACCTGGCCAATTGTGTGAACTTATTCAGATATTCAGTAACACTAAGGTTTCCTTGCTGCAGCTTGTGAAACTCCATTTTCTTCATTTCCATTATCCCCGTAGGAATATGGGCAGTGCGGAAAGCTTCATCAAATTCAGCCCAAGTGATGGCTTGTACATTTTGATGAGCAGCACAATAATTCTCCCACCAATTAGCTGCAATCCCTTTAAGCTGATGGGCAGTGTACAACACCTTCTCATGATCATTGCACTATGCCAAAGTCAGTTTCCTCTCCACATCCTTAATCCAGTCAACAGCTTCCATCGGGTCTACTGAACCGGTAAAGGTTGGTGGTCGAGTTCTCATAAATTCTCCTAACTTGGATTGCGGTGCCTGGAAAGGTGCCCGCGGATCTGGCTGGACTTGATTCTGAGCAAGAGCTTGAAGAAGTTGTAGTTGTATAGCCATCATTTGCTCCAAGTTAGGGGCTTGAACAGGAGGTAGTGGAATTGGGTCATTGCCTTCAGGTTGGGCATTGGCACCACGACTGTTGCTGGCGTTGTTCCTTGTGTTCACCATCTGAAGGGGGGTAATCGGGATTAGCAAAAGATAAGAGGGAGGTAACATAGATAAGAAATCAGGGGAGACTAAACAACATCCCAAATCAACACACAAGAGAGAACACAAACAACAATTTTGGAAGAATTTATCTTTGAATTCAAATTAATTTTGAAAATGGTTGTACCACAAGTGCACAAGTGCTTGGTACAGTCCATCTAGCACACCAAAATATAACAATAAAAAGTTCTAAAGAAGTAGACATTTATTTGGATACTACTGTCTCAACAAATTACTCGTCCTCCTCGAAGATGTGCTCCTCAGGATCCTCCTCTAGGTCGTCCTCTGGGTCTTCTTCTGGGTCTTACACGTGGAGCTGCCTACAACCACACATAGGACGGTTGCAAGATGCGCGAGTATGAGGATGGCTACGACTGGAGGCAGTCGACCGAGAGCAGGAGCGAGAACGAGAAAGACCGCGTCTTTTGTTGGAATTTCTAATGTTGATGTCGGGTAGAGGACTAGGGCGCCGCACATTCTTGCACGCTGTGAGCAAGGTGCGGGGTCCTGTGCGTCGAGTCGGCACTTGGTTGTTGGGGACGACAGCTGGTACAGGTGAAGACGACGTGTAATAAACCGTGGCCTGCTGCTTGGCTCTAAGGCGTCCCAACTCGAACTCTGTTGCCTGGCACTGGATGAGCTGAGCATGGAGAGTGTCGGTGTGCTGGTAGCTGGAAGTAAGAAGCATCCAAAGTTGTTCAATCTCCTCCAAGGTGCTGGCGTAGGTAGCTGCCATCGCATGAGTAAGCTGCACCTAGTGCGATAGCCGAGGATCATCCACTGAGATCTCAAAGGGCTACGGATAACTCTGTCCTGCCCGAGTGGATGAAAAGAAGCAATAAGGTGATTGTAGCAAGGTCTCCTTGTGAATCTGGCACAAGTCAGCTATAGCCAAATGAGCTGCATCCTGGATAGCGTCAGAGCGATCAGTCCGAGGATGATCGATAGGGTATATGTGGGAATCGAATTCCCTTTCCCGTGCATACAGGAATGTCTTCATCGACCAAGAATCTCGGTCCATGATCCGGACTTTCCGCCCCCTGAAAATAGGCAGTTAACGATACTTCAGGTACTGCATGAGTTGACGCAGAAGCTCAACAAATGCACCCTCATTCTCGCCGTGGGAGATGTAATACCACGATCCTGCGGAGGATGAGCCAGCCATCTACAAGTTTGAAATAATAGAAAAGACTAGTAAAAGGATTTTGATCAAGTGATTATAAATAGAACAGAGGTAAAGAGGTATAGAAAGTTTTTCTTAAATATATACTTTTTAATAAATATAATTCCATAAGGTTTTTTTTTGCCATTCTAATCTAGGTTACGTCCTATAGTCAACCTGGCTCTGATACCATCTCTGTCGGGACCCCGGATTTCCGAATCCGGACCCTCTGTGTATTACAGCACTAGTCCCAGATCAAAGCTAGTGCACACAGTTAAATAGTGATGATTACATAACCAACTACGAATATTACAATAATAAAGAGTACAGACCGAAAGGTCTATTCATTACAACTGTGGTTTCGAAACCTCGCAAATAAACAAAACACAGCGAAAGCAAAATAAACTTTGATAAAGACCCATCAGTACGCCACAGGCACATGCTTCCTTAGGCATGAGACCCAGATAATTCATCATAAAACCTTTACCTTACTCTAGTCTAGTTAGACACCACCCGCTGAGGTTTCACTGCTGAAGGGTTAAGTCCACCACATTCAGAAGCCCCCTCTTGCGCCATATGAGTCGATAAACTCGTCCCTCACTTGTGAATAACCAAGACACCACCACAGCACCCACTTTTCACTGGTGGTACCTAAACTAGTCTATTGTAAGTTACTCAGCTAGGTCATACCCATATAGACATGTGGTTGTACGGTAGTGCTCAGTTTGGACAAACACAAGCGTCGGTCCTTAATTGATTTGGGTGGAACATACACTTTTCAAGTTCTCGTGCTAAATCTGCACCAATCCAATCTTACCATTCACCCAAGTCTAAAATATCTTTCACCATTTTATTTTAACAACAACAACAATACTGATTGCTACCAGATGAAATCATTCATATCAATTTTGCACCCGAGGTGTTATACTGTCCGACTAACTTGTCTAAGCAATTACTACCATTCTAAAATTATCAATTTCAATATAATCTCAATACTGAGACAAAAGAGATCTATGGTGACAAAGGTACATGGTTGTCAATATCCAATGAGGGCATAACAATCATCGGTTTAACTATTATCCTTACAACAAAAATCGTCATTTTATGTAACAGAGCGAATGCATTAAATTTAAAATAATAAATCAATTTTGGTAAACATAGGTGCAAAATGTTCAAAGGAGACTTTCCTTCGTGTGTGATGTCTTGACTTTCTTGCTGCTGGTCTGAGAATTCTTCGACCACGTCGGGTTCTACGCGCAAAACGATAAAACAAACAAACAAATAAATACAAATAAAATTACAAAAATATAATACTTTTGCTGGAAGGAAGTTTATAATTTTATAAAAATTTAGGAGAAAGTTTCAATGGATTTGGAGTTCAAACGAGGGAGAAAGGATATCTGGAAGATTAAATGAAAAAGAATTTAGAAATAAAATATTTGAACTCAGAAAAATAGAATAAATTTTATGGAGATTTTACAAAGTTGAATTTGAATCTTTGGAAATGCACAGAAAATTTTGGGATGGAACAGAGGTTTTGAAAATGAATTGGGTGTTTGAAATTTGAAATTTGAATTATAAAATACCAAATAAATTTGAACATTTCAGAAGGATGGCAGAAATGGATAGTTTGGAATTTTTGATGAATTTAGAAATTTGAATGGGCTCAATCGGAGTTAGGATGAAGGAGAACGGGCTCTGGGAAAATTAAATTTAGAAAAAAGAAAAATATTGAATTTCTGAATTATTTTTGTACAGAAAATTAATTTATTGCGTCAGCAGGAATTAATGGAATTATTTTTCTAATGACAAATCGGGTTTATAGCGTCACGCTGGTGTTAGCCCTGGGGTGGGCCGACTGCCAGGTGGGCCCAGGTCTATGGACCGGGTCCACGGACCGTAGGGAAGGCCGAGGTGGCAGGGACGCTGAGATGGCGCCCCTGTGGCGCTGACATGGCTACCACGCGGGTCGGGTCCGCTGAGGTGGCCTCACACGTGGCATCCACGCGGCCGAAGGGTGAGGTGGCGCTGTCGGAGCGGCATGGCGCTGGCGTGGCGTTGTCCGAACGGACGTGGCTTGCCACCGGGCGCCACACGGCAGCCACATCGCCTAGCGCTACCGACGTGGCTCGGCGGTCGGGGTTGCGCTCGGGGCCGATGGTCGCCGGCGCTCCGGCGAGCGGCGGCGGCCGGGAGGGGTGCACGAGTGAGAGGAAACTAGGGGAACTCAACGGTGGCATCGGATCTTATCGGAAATGGCCGGAAGATGATCGGCGGCAAGAGAGGCGGTGGCGCGGTTCGGGTCTCCGGTGCGGCGGCGCTCCGGCGGTCCTAGGGCTCGGCCGAGGTGCGCACAATGACCGCCGGGAGTCGGGGACGGTGTGGGTGGCGTCGGCGAGGCACGAGGTGGTTGGAAATGGTGGCGATCGCTCGCCGGAGTTCGGGGCGACGCTCGGGAAGAGGATGCACGGTGCGGGAGCGCTCGGCTCACTGGGGAGGGAAGAGGAGGCTGGAAAGAGGTGGAGGGGGAGATGGCGATGCTCGGGAGGGGTTTAAATAGGGACGAAGGGGAGGGAGGCGGCGTGAATTGGTCGCTGGAGTGGGCGGTGGTTGCGGGCGAAAAAAGGGGAGGCGGGCGCGGAAAGAGGGGAATGTGGGCACGTGGGTGCGGGCGTGCGGGAGAGGGGGGTTGGCGCGCGCACGGAGAGGAGGGTGGGCGCGAATTGGCTGAGAGGCGGTTGCGGGTGCTCGGAAGAATCGCGGCGGCGGTTGCGGGCGGCGCGCGGGAGGAAGACGAAGGCGGGGAGGGAGAAAGATCTGACAGGCGGGCCCGTGGTGTCAACGAGAGAGAGAGGGAAGACACAGGCGTTGGAGATTACGGCGCGTGGCGAAGGGTGGATCGGACAGCCGAGGACGTTAAGTTGAAGGGGACGGCAGAGATGAACCGAGGCGACGTGGGCGGATCTGGCCCGCACACGTGTCGGCCAGCGAGGCGAGGAAGGCGGGATGAGCCGAAGTGGTCGGATGAGGGCGGCGGCGACGTGGATAGATCCTGAGCGTCCACGTGGCGGCCGAAGGGGGAAGAGGAATTTATTTTTGAATTTAATTTTCAGAAAACCCGAAGATATTCATTAAAGCTCAGAAAAATATGAAATTCCAGAAAAATTCAGAGAACTTCCTGGTGATGTTTTGGACTTTCATAAAATATTTCCAACTTAATCTGGTATTATATTTTTATACTAAGAATTCTTTTAATTCTAGAAATTGATTTTTAAATTCTCAGAAAAATTCAAATAAGATCCAAATACTTTGAAATATTTAATTTGAATTTAAAATGTTCAAAGGTCACAAATTTTGGGATGTTACAAAATAAACCTAGAATTTCTTGTAGAAATAAAATAAGAATTAAAATTGAAATCCATGCACAATAATATTTTCCTTTTTCACCGTTTTATATTTCAACTCAAATTCAAATGCATGTAACTTTTGCATCTGAACTCAACTTTTTTTAATCTCTAAAATTTTCTAAAATCATGCTATTTCATATTCTACAAACAATAATTGAATTTCCTCCCTGTTTTAATTTATTTGGCTCTTATTTGCTATATTTTGTATTTGACAATTAGTTGCCACATTCAAGAAAACTTCATCAACAAACCTGAGCAAGACCAAGTGTTTAGCATGCAAGATAAGCACACCCATTAATCATGTTGATACCATATTTTAATGTTGTGTACATTGTGTTCAAAACTATTATGCATGCGTGTAATTTTGGTAAAAACCGCTATTTTGGTATAGGCAATAGTTATACCCAATTGTTGCATAAATCCCACCTTGACAAAGTTGTTACCTTTACTATTGTCACCATAGCAATGGTACCCACTGGTAATAAAATGTGAAACATGGTGATCAAACGTTGTAGTTGATGCCTAGCTATGCTCATAACGGTACTAGATATGCTAGGTTGAAAATGGATCAAATATTAAAAAATGGGAGATACAAAAAAATTGGTCTAGAGGAGTTACCTCTGTTATTTTGGTTAGCAAAAAAAATAGAAATCATATTTTAGACTTGGCCGAGTGGTTGTGAAGACCGGTGAAGTTTGCACGAGACTGTGGTTTGTAAATGTCATACCCAGGTCACTAAGGACCTAATCATATTGTGCTATAGACCCAAGTACAGCTGTGCAGCCATACATACCTTTATGGGAAGGGCTTACCATAATAAGTTACTATGGCTAGTAATTTCACCACAAGTGGTAGATTGTAGGTGGTTTTTGGGTATGTATGGCTGCACAGCGGACATGGTGCAGACTCCATGTTCAGAGGGACCTTGCCCGTAATGGAAAGTACTCGACACACCATATGAGTCTTAAGATGTTGGAGGGCATGACCCATCCTAAGAACGTAATCATAGTGCGGTGGTTGTTAGTATTGGTAATGTAAAAGCTTTTATCATGAACTAACAAATTGGGTAGTGATGGTCTCACATTACATGTACAACTTGGTGGGAAGTTTATGCCATATGGGTAAAGTGTACAACCTTTGTAGAGTAAAAATCTATTCGAATATTTGTGTCTCCAGTTATGGTCAAATGTAACATCCCAAAAAGGGAACTATTGTAATCATGAAAATTATAAAATCTTTTCATTGCTTTCTCAGTGTATCTCAAAAATTTCTGGCATTATTCGAATTTCTTAGTTTGGTTTCCTACCAAAAACTCGGCTAATAAAAATCAAAACCTTGGATTCAAGAACCAATATTGAAAACCAAAATTAAGAAAATCCAAATCCCCTTGGAAGTCCTAAATCCAAATAAAAAAACAAAAAAAAGGAATCCTGATATTCAAAACCAAGAATAGAAATTGAAAACCAACATAAAATCTTTCCCATCCAATTTTCATATCTGAAAATTCAAATTCAGAAATTTAAGAATCATTTCTCAAAACTTGACAATTTTAAAATTTAAAATTGTTGAATCCAAAAATTTGAACCAAACTTTCAAATTCAAAATCTAATTACAAATATAAATCTAAAATTTAAAAATTCAGAATTTTCTTCTCGAATTTTGGGCTCGCCCTGTTTTCCCACTTGGCCGAGCCCGCCATTTTCTTTTTTCCCTCGGCTCGCATCTTGGCCCAGCCGCCGATACCTTCATCTTCCTTCCTCCCTCCTCCTCCCTCTTCTCTCATCGTGCCGAGCCGGCCCAGCCCACGCCACCCAATTTCGCTCGGTTTTGCCTAGCCCCGCCCCTGGTTTCCCCTGTCACATCCGTGCTAGCAACCCTACCACTGGCCTGGCCCCAGTGCCACTCCCCTATGCCTGCCGCCGCGTTCAATGCCGGCATTACTCCTCCGAGTCGCCCATGCTGGCATTACTCCACCACACGAGCTTCTTCAATGCCCTAGCAGCCAGCTACCTCCCCCTTGCCTATAAGAAGGCTTGAGCCTCATAGTACCTTCCCTTACCCCCTTCTTCCTCCTTCAAGCCGAGCTCGTCAGAGCCGCTTTGTGCCGCCGTAGCACCTTTCGCCGATTCATTGCTCCGCCATCTCCTCCACGAATTGACTGCGTCACGACATGCCCCCAGGAGTCTTCCACCTCCCCCTCCCTTTAATTGGAGCCCCATCACCGGAATCTGCCACAAGGTCCGATCTCCTCAAAGCAGGCTGCCGGCGCCAACTCCTCCTCAGGCAACCTCTCTCTGATTCCTCATTGTGGGAGCAGCACCTCGGCACACCAAGGCTTCCCCGTTGGTCAATCATCACAGACGGTTCGGAACCGTCATCACAGACAGTTTTTCGAACCGTCTGAATTTATGGGTCAGTGATAATCAAAGGTTATCACAGACGGTTCATGAGCCGTCTGTGATAATCACATCACAGACGGTTCTAGCTACCAACCGTCTGCAATGGATGAGTATCACAGATGGTTTGTGACTAGAAAATTTTGGTTATTATTTATAGGGGAGGGAGAGGCGGGAGTGTGAAAATTTTTGGCGCGGGGGCGGAGAGGTAGAGTTACGATCTGTGAGGTAAGGGTTGGTGGATTTCTATCGGTTAGGATTGGGTTGAGGAGGATCGACGGGCCCAGCGATCAGATTTTCACAAACGGTTCTACGTACAAATGAGTAGAGGGGAGCTAGGTGATGCTATTGGCGGCGGCACGGGAACCAATGGTCACCAGAATAGGAGCTACTGTGAGCTAAAGTGGTAGTGATAGCTACTACTATGCCAGTGACGGCATATACTACTAATCGAGGCTAAAACAAGCAAAGCACTTGGATCGAGAGCTCATGAGGAACACGCTCCAATGGTGGGAAGGTCTGAAGTGGTGGGACAACGGTGCCCTGGACTCCGGCTCCAATGGCGAGCGGGCCTGGCGTGTCAGCGGCTGTGGAGAGGAAACGAGAGAAAAGGTGGCTTCAGCAAAAGGTGCCATCGTGCAGGGGGAGCAGAAAACAGAGGCGGCTCGGGTGGGAGGATGGTGCGTAGGCCGCTGCTAGGCCAAAACAGGAGTGTTCCTGTCGAAGCCTGGAAAAAACGACCCAGCAAGGGTTTTTAGATTTTAAATCTTTTTTAATTGATTTAACTCCAGAAATCACATTTCAGCTTAGAAAATTTCAAACTTTGTTAAATTTTTTAGAAACTATTTGGAGAGGCAGTTTAAATTATTTAGAACAATGATAAATTATTTTTCAAGTTTTTATCAAATTTTATTTAATTTGAATAATTAATTTTCAATAGCTAAAAATTAGGAAAAAGCTTTAATTAATGCAAAACAATTTGAAAAAAGCACGAAAAATTCAGAAATGAGATTTGGACATAAATATATAATAATTTGACTTTTTTGGGATGTTACATAAGATTTATCGGCAACGCATCTGCGTGACCACTCAGCTTCTTCCTCGACATTGTCTACATCCACCACTGTGCTTGTGTTGCTTCTTGTTCTTCTTCAGGCTCTAATGTAAGTCATTCACTTGATTTATTGACTACAATGTTGTTCCATATGTATCAAACTAGAATGTGTTTCCTTATGGTATTATTGATTTGTATATCACTAGTGATTTGTGATTTTTTCCTCCTAGTAAAATCTGAAATTAAAATATTGCCTAAATTTCCAACAATAACTTGGTTCAGTTGGATCCATGTTAATCTAAGTCATTGTAACTCGGGCCCACTGGATTCGGAGAGATGTCGAGATGTTTTTCTTTTTCTTAGATTATCATGGGAATTTCGTGGGAACCGCAATTAGTGTAGGTAGATAGGTTCTCCCTCTTGTGTGAATAAAAGAGGTACTTTGATAGAAGTAGACAATAACCAAGTGTGGCACTACAGTGGACAATCGACCATTTTAGGGTGTAGTGGCGAGGTAAAATGTGGCAAAGCGAACAACCGCAACTACAATTCCTCATCAAATTGCAAGATACAATTATAACACTCCCATTTCTGGGAGCGTCATGAATCCCTCGCAACTGCCCAGGACTATTCAGCTGCGAGTTGCATCAATCGAGTGTACAACATTGCCAACACATGCTTAAAAACAAAAGCTAACTTTATTACAATATAAAGGCATGAAAGCCGAGTTTTACAGCGGGCTAACAACCCTTAGATACAATCTGAGAAAAAAGAACATACGAGCACGCTGACGGAGAACAACCCTAATTCCAAGCATCATCTATCTCGTAGAACTCCACTTCTTCGCCTTCATTAACTTCCTCATTGCAGGTTATTTCTGTTGATGTTTTTAGCATGTATGAGTACAACTACCGCACTCAACAAGTCACATGGGAGATGCTATTTAACTACATGCAAGGTATTACCAAGTGTGGGGTGAAGTAGTTCATTATGTTATGTGGATGCAGTTTTAGTTGTAAACAAGTTTTAAACATAAAATCATAGCCCTCTGTAAATATTGGGGGTTTCAAAACTTGATTACAAACCATCAACATTTCCAATTCTGCTTATGCTTTGCTGTTGGATTCACCCATTAAGCACATCTTAATTTACCATAAGCAGGGCGTATTCGTATACAATTGATCATGACTTTGCAAAGCTGCCATGCTTTACCCACAAGATCCCTTAACTCCCACGACAGAGTTAAGAAAACAAGGATGTTCACTGCTCAATTATTTATATAGCCTCCACCTAGTAGGCTTCCCCAACAAGCTCAAGTGAGCCCTCAGATCTACCCAACTTATCTCAGCCTACTATTGTGTTGATAACTAACAATCAATAAAATAATAACCACCTTGCATAAGACCCTTCTTAACCCCTTTCGTATGGATTTACACTTGGCCTCCAGCTGCCCATGTGGGGCTCAGGCAAGCTCGTGGAAGTGGCGGTTTGGGCTAAGGAGGCTGGGTTTGGGCTAGCCACTGCGAGGTGGTTCGGCCATGAGGTGGCTCTTGGAGTTGAGGAAGATGGGTGGTCGGGGAGATATGGTGACAGTTCGGGAATGTTTTTGGGGGCTAAAGGAGGTTGTAGGCGAGAGTAATTGGAAAGTGGAAGCTCGGAGAGGTGAAATTGAACTAGAGCTCGCATGTGGGGATTTTGGTAATTGCCGGCAGTGGGGAGGATGCGGGGAGCTTCGGGGTTGCTTGGCTAACTCTGGGGACTAATGGCTCGTAATGGAGGGGTTTCGGTTGCTTAAATAGGGCCGGGAGGCGGTTCGGCACAGTGCGCCGGCCAAAGCGGCGACGGTGCGTGGCAGGGCCTAGAAGGCTCGAGGAGGATCGGTCTGGCTATCAGAAGGGGTTTAAGCTGGCACTTTGGGTGACGCATTGTAGTGGTCAAAAGAGGTGGGCAATGTCAGGTCGGCTAGGGAAGCTGTGAGAGCTGAGAGGGCAAAATAGGGGGCGGACTTTGGCAGGAGTGGTCGATGGCAGCTGACACAAGTGCAGGAGCATTAATGGGAGTGGTACGGCGACTAACAAATGGGGTGGAGCTGGCAGGAACGCGTAGGCGCGAGAAGGCCCGAAGAGGTCAGCGGCGGTAGAAAAATCAATGGCGGTGATGATTGTTCGGACGTGAACGATAGCTGCGCTAATTCCCTCCGTTCATGCGTTGCCAGCAGGGTTTAAGGGCGGTGTAGGACCGAAATGGCAATAGAGGGGGGGTGAATGGTGCCTTCAAATCCACCCCAAGTATCCACACTTATGCTTCTTCTCCAATAACTATAGAATCTATGAAGACAGAAGGTAGGCGCCCACTGGAAACTATCAAGAAGATCAGCAAGCAGGGCCAGAGAGAGACAATCCAGAAAAAACAGATTCAGACCTGGTCTGACCGCAAGCGGTAGTACCACTGTGAGGAGTGGTAGTACTGCTTAGCAGTAGTACCATTTAGCCGAGCGGTAGTACCGCATATGAACTCAGTTGCTGAGCGGTAGTACCGTCGATAGGCTGTACTGAATGCTAAATCCATTCTTGCCTCATGCAATTTCTCCCAAAATGTGGATGTAAACTGTGCTTCTCTATCAGATACTATTCTTTTCGGGGCTCCATGTAACACCACAGTCTTAGTCAAGTATAGTTCTGCTAGTTTGCTTTTGACATAGGTTTGCTTGATTGGTATGAAGTGTGCTACTTTCGTCAGTCGGTCTACGATTATCCAGATAGCATCGTAACCGTCACGGGTTTTTTAGAAATCCTATGATAAAGTCCATACCAATATCTTCCCATTTCCATTCTGAAACCAGCAAAGGATTCAACAATCCTGATGGCTTCTGATGGTCTATCTTTATCTTCTGACAAGTGTCACAACGTGCAATATACTCTGCTATATCCCTCTTCATTTTACTCCACCAATATCTTTTTTTAAAAAAATCTTGATACATCTTTGTTCCTCCTAGGTGTATAGAGTTGAGATGAATGGGCCTCTGGCAATATTAAATCCTTTATTTCTTGCTCGTTAGGTATACAATAGCGACATCTGAATCTCAGGATCCCTTGATCGTCTTTAATAAATTCAGTCAAATTTTCCTCTTGACTTTTCTTTGCGAGTTGTATTTCTTCATCGTCTTCTTGAGCTACCTTAATCTGATCTGTCAAAGTCTGCTAAATTTCTAATGTTGCTATTTGATCTTGTTCAACAACATGTCGATTTGATTGTTGAATCTTCTCATGTAGCTGGGTTGAATTTCCCAAAATAGAGGCTACACCATGATACTTTTTCCAACTCAATGCATCTGCGACAACGTTCGCTTTCCCAGGTAACTTCTTTGGGGAGACATTTGGATACTCCTGAATTATTGAAACTTGAGAAACTCCTTCTCCTACTAATATATTATGAGCACCTAACTTCATCTTTTCCACTAGAGTTGGGTCTGTTCTTACTGTTACTTCTTGTCCTTCTGAACTTATCAGAGTTATTAGCTTATTTTTACAATCCACTTTGGCTTTTTATCTAGTTAACCAATTCATTCCCAGAATGACTTTCAATCCTTTCATCTCTAGTAGTAATAGGTTGGCCTTAAATCTGACCCCTTGGATTTCTAGGTCCAAGTTCTCACATCCAAAGCGAGATTCCATCCTACTCCCAAGTGTTTGAAAAGAATATGATTTTTGCAATGTAGTAAATGGCAATTGGTTTTTCACAAAAAAAGCCAATGACAGAAACAAATGTGTTGCTCCGGGGTCAAACAAAACTAAAGAAGGCTTCGAGTGAACGAGAAACGTACCAACGATGACATCATTGGCTCCCGCTGCTTCTTCTATCGTGATATGATTTATTCTTCCTTGGACTGATCTCAGCACTCCTTTGCCTTTTTTGCTATTGGCGTCGTGACCGTTGTTTGAGTCCCTGTTGGCTTCACTGCAAACTGTCGAGTTTGACCACCTCCTTCTTGCTTTGGTATGGCGATGAACTGACGAGGTGAGGGTGCTTGTGCTCTGACTTGGGCTTTTGCTACTTTAGAAGGTGGTCCTCCTCTTGGACATTGATTTTTATAATGACCAGATTGACCACAATGGAAACATACGGGAGACCACTGTGGACACTATTTTTGAAAATGGTTTCGACCACAAGGAAAGCACCTTAGATTCAAGGCTCCCACTAAATTCTGCGGTGTAGTCATGGTGTTTTGATCTGTCCGAAACTGGGGTCTTGGAGTAAACATCATTTTTCTGTCTTACTGGCTCCTGAATTGAGGAGCCAGGATCACTCGTTTCTGAGGGGCATCTGACGATGATGTCTTCTGTATCACTTTCCTCTTCCGGGTGTCTTCTAACTCATTCCTCGCTTCTTCTGATATAATTAGTTTATTCACCATTGCAGACAAATCCTTAAAGTCTATTGCTGAGATATGATACTTTAAGGATTTATGTAATCCTTCCTTGAATCGTTCCATCTTTTTAGCCTCGGTCTTTACGTTGTCGGGGCATATCGGGCCAGTGTATTAAACTGGTGGAGGTATGTCAGACCCGGATTTTGCAATCCAGAATCTGTTGTGCCTTACTGCATTATTCCCTGGATCAATAGATAATGCAGACAGATACATTGCCGAATCATTTCATACACACAGAATTCACAACAAACCATAATAATATTACATTGCAAAAGTGAAGTTAGGCCTTCACAAAGCGCGATTATTCTGATGGGCCAAGCAGGCCAAATATTTACATAATAAAAGTCTAGCAGCGGAAGAAATACAAAGTAGGCCTTTAAACCACAAGCAAAGACTGAGGGCAAAAGTGGTCATACAAATATTACTAGGGCTCTAGTAATATCTTGATGAAGCCACACCTTAGTCTAGATTGCCTAAGGTTCTAAGCGCGGATTATTCGCCCTAATTCCCGGTGCGGTCTTCTCCATCATGTGCAGTGCTTCCTCGAGGCATACGGATCTTGAGCTCCCGGATCTGGATTTTTGGTATTGCGAGAGTGAGCACACTAACCACCGTGCTCAGCGAGTCAACACACAGAATGCAGTAGGTAGTATGCAAGGCTTTTAACAAGGGAAGGCTCAAGTTGTTTTGTTTGCAAAAATGTGCTTTTTGAACTATAATACTTAAAATTCCCTAGGACCTAGCCAGTTGAAATCTTTAAACATGATACTCCATGACATATACATTTATCTTTATCGAAACAGAGGCCATCCACCATTACATGACCTCTGCTCCTCATACCATGCCTTCAGCGTATAGTCGCTTACATTACCACTGGGACGACACCCAGGACAACTCAAATAAGGGCCTTTCTCTGCCCTCCGCTTTTCCATTCCCAACCCCAAAGTTTTGAAGCAGAATTATATCTAGTTAAGTTCCATGTCCGCCCATGACCGTGGGCACGGCTATTCGAATAGTTTTGACTCTGCAGAGTGTGTACACTTTACCCACATGAGATAGATCTGCTCATTGCCCCACATGATTCCTTAGCCATGTGGTCGAGTAGACTGTCACAGGGCCTTTACATTGCATTTTCCTAGCAGAGTTACGACCGCTAAGGTTTCCACTTCCTCAGATGCGACCACCCTTCCGAAGCCCCTCTTGCGCCATCACGTCGGAGGATGTGGCCATCCTCTACCGCCCGTGTTCACACCGCGCAACTCATACTAAGTCAATGCAAATTAGTTGGCCCCGCCTACACTTTGCCAAAGATGTGGTTGCACATGTTGTGCCGTGGAGGTCATCACAAGATTCGGTCCTTAATGGTTATCTCGGGCGGTTCTACCACGATCCACTTGTGCTATCACGGCACCACTTTATCACAAATCTGTGCTATCACGATACCATTCAACACCCATACCCTCAACCATCCGCCCAGATAATTAAGCATGTGAGGTTCTTTCGGACGAAAATATACTGATACCAACATAAACTAGTCATCATCACAATGACTGCCCAATACTGCTTTCTTGTAGTTTGCAAGATATGCTAGGGTGCTTTCACACCCTTGTTTATCTAAAACAACTCTAAGCATGCATTTATAATTATAGACTTAGTTTCAAAAGAGTTGTAGTATTATTACTTTTACTAGGGTGACAAGGATCACATAGCCAAAAGTATTGCAAGGAGCATATACTAAATCAAGAGAATATGGGCATATATCTAAAAGCTGAAATTAACATGTATTGCAACATAGACATAAGCATGCAACTTATAATTCTTAAACCAAAATACTTTATTGAAAACGTAGGCTCAAAATGATCAAAGCATTGACTCGCCTTGGTTGCTGAGGTCTGGGTTTTGAACATTGGATTCTCTGATGGCTGCAGCTTCCTCCTCTTGAGTCTCGAAGCTACGTTTTATAAGCGAAAATTTAGATAAAAATCATCACAACAGTCAAATAACACAATAAAAATTTGAACAGGCTTCAAAAGTGTTGGTTCTGGTTTCATTAGGTAGCCCTTGATTTTAGATGAATTTAGAAATTGATTTCACTAAATTTGGAGCTAAAATGAATAAGTTATACACATTTGAATATCTTGGTTTTGAATAAATCCGAAAATATTAAACTCGACATGCGGGGCCCATCGTTGACCGGCGCTTCATGCGGCGACCGACACGTGGGCCCAGCGATGGCTCACGCCCGCCCGCATGGTCTGGCGTGCGGGGTCGGTGTCGGCCGCTTCGGGTGTATCTTGTGATCGGCGGCAGGTGGGACCCACTGTCGTGGCGGAAATTAAAAGCGCTCAACCTCGGCGCTGCGTGGCGGGGCTCGAACGCGCCGAGGGAGCCGGGGAAAGAATGAGCGACGGTAGCCAATCCGCCGCTGGTTTATCTCACCCTATAGGGGCAAATATACCTCTTAAGGTATACGGGAGGAGGCGGGCGAGGGAGCTCGAGGCCGAGGGAGGCGGTGGTCGTCGCCGGCGAGGGAAGCCCGATGGGGTCCGGAGCTTCGTGAAATGCAAAGCTGGGCTCATGGGCGGGCTGTTGGTGGCGATGGGGAGGACCGGGGATCACCGGAGACGGGTCGGCGACGAGCAGCAGCGGGCTCAGGGAGGGTTCACGGCGACGAACAGGGGATGGTGTGGGAGCAAGGAGTCGAGTTCCCATGGTGAGAATCGGTGGAATTGCGGAGAGAGGCCGTCGGTCGGAGTTGGGGAAGAAGCAAGAATGCCGGCGACCCGGCGGCTGTTGGGGAAATTGCGCGCTGGAACAAGGCAAAGGGTGGCACGGCGATTCTTTTGGGCGCAACCGTGGCCTTTATAGCCGATCCGAGGCGGGTCAGCCACAGCGGACCCGCCATGACATGGGCGGTGCCATGGCGGCGGCTGCTGTCGATGGCGATCATGGGCGGCGGGCGTGGCGGGTCATGGGCGGCGTCGTGGCCTTCCCATGCTTGCCCCTCTGCGGGATTCCAGCAGCGGTCCACAACCATATCGTGGCGGAGGAGGGTCCGGAGCGCGCGGAGGAGGAGGAAGAAAGGGGAAACGGTCCTGACAGGCGGGCCCGCTGCGAGAGCGGCGGGCGGGAGAGGGATCTGTCTGGCGGCCGAGATGGCGCCGGGTGGGACGTGGCGCCATCCGGACCGGACGCGCGTCGGCCCGAGGGAGAGGGAGGGCGGATCCGTGGGGCGACGTGGGCGGATCCAGCCCGTCCACGCGTCGGCCGGGGGTGGGGTTTTTGGGTTTTAATTTCGATTTTGAATTTTCAGAAATGCTAGAGGGCATAATACAATTTGGAAAAATACTAAATTACCACCAAAAATTCTAGCAATTTCACAGAAATCCCAAGGGACATTTTTGGGCTTAAGAAAATTATTTCCCCACACAGTGGTTGTTTCACTTAATATTCTTAGGCCTATAACTGACTACTTTTCCTTTTTCCTTTTTATTTTTCTCCTCTTTTCTTTTATGGTTCGGGATATATTTACTTTGTGTAAAAGCATGCATATGTATATACATATATACATACCTAATTATATGTATACATCTAAGCTTGCCCTACTTATGTTAACTTCTGAAGTTTTCTCTATGGATCATCTTTTCAGATTCGAATTCAAACTTAGGATTCTCTATTAATTAAACAGATGGGCTCTTCCACAAAATTCTTCATGTAAACACCTTCAAAACCCAACTTAACACAATATTCTACAAAATTTTCTACAACACTTTATTATACAGAGACTCTAAGTTTTCAGGATGTTACAAACCTACCCCCCTAAAAAGAATCTCGACCCCGAGATTTGGCTTAGCTAGAAAACAAAGCTGGGTAATCTTTGCGCAGCTGATCTTCACGCTCCCAAGTGGCTTCTTTCTTCGAGTGGTGACTCCATTGCACTCTGCACATGCGAATGGATTGGGTCCTGGTTTTCTTTTCCATCGTGTCCAAAATTTTGATGGGGCGTTCTTTGTAAGTTAAGTCCTCCTCGAGCTCGATGGCTTCTAATGGGGCTCGGTCTTCTGGCACTCGCAAGCACTTCTTCAGTTGGGACACATGGAAAACATCGTGTACTTCAGACATGTTCGGGGGTAAGGTTAGCTGGTAGGCAACCTCTTCTTTCTTGGCTACAATAGGGAAGGACCCAACATAGCGCGGGGTGAGCTTGCCTTTGACCTTAAACCTCTTGACCCCACGCAAAGGCGACACCTTTAAGTACACGTGATCTCCAACTTCAAAACTTAGGGGCCTCCTCCTTTTATCTGCGTAGCTCTTCTGCCTGGATTGGGCTGCCAATAACCGATCCTAATCGACGAACTTTTCTTACGCTTGCCTCAGAGTTTCAGGGCCAAACACATAGTTTTCTCCCACCTCGGACCAATGGAGCGGGGTCCGACATTTTCTGCCGCACAAAGCTTCAAAGGGGACATCTTGAGCCGGATAGTAATCGTTGTTGTAGGCAAACTCGGCATAGGGCAGACATTTATCCCATTCCTTCGAGAAGTCTAGTGCACATGCCCGGAGCATATCTTCTAATATTTGATTCACTCTTTCCGTTTGTCCATCGGTCTGGGGATGGTAGGCAGTGCTAAAATCTAAATGGGTACCCAGGGCTTCATGCAGACTTGCCCAAAAATGTGAGGTAAATTGGGAACCTCGATCTGAAACAATGCGCTTGGGTATGCCATGTAGGCACACTGAGAGATCATGTGGAGATGATCCCATCTTTATGATGAGTAATTGACCCTTGGTTGAAGGTAAATTGAGTTTGTTTTGGGCTTTTATTGCAAAGTCTTAACTCTGGACGAAATGAAGTCGTGTACGACTTGTCCTCGGTTCGCACGACCACGTTTGGTCGTGGTCGAAACTCTTCGAGTCTTTGTCGACCATGGTGGTCGGTGGTCGGAAGGTTATACGACCACGTTGAACTCAATCGGTGGTCTCGACCACGTTGTGGCGCCCCGCGAATTTGAACGTGATCGAAGTTCACCGGTAGCGTCGACCACGTTGTGGCGTCCCCGCAAATTTGAACGTGATCGGAAGTCTCACCGGTAGCGTTTCACCACGTTGGTGGTAATCAGATTCGGTACCGAGCAACAGACGAGTTCTTTGGCCGTGGTCGGAAGGGTTTACGACCACGCTGGCAATTGGGAGCGTTCGATCACGTTGTAGCGCTCGAGCTTCACCACGTTGCGGGCCCTCGAAGATTTGACCGTGGTCGGCACTCGGCGCTAGGGTTTACGACCACGTTGTGGGATCGGAGCCTCGACCACGTTGGGCGGTCGGGCGTTCGACCACTTTGGCCGTGGTCGGTGGGCGTCTCGACCACGTTATGGGAAAGGAGCCACGACTACGTTGTGGCACTCGGAGAGCTACGACCACGTTAGCGCGAGAATTGAACGTGGTCGAAACCGCGTTCGACCACGTTATCGGTTTGATGACCGTGGTCGTGCGGGATCACTAAAATTGGTCGTGAGGGTGCATTTCATGTCCGATTACGGTGAGGTTTGGTCGGTTGGGTTCTTTGTGAAGTCATGGACCTTGTGGACTGGTTTGTTCACTATTTTGACAAAGTTTGGTAAAGTCTATTTTCTGTGGAAAAGACTTGAGCTCGGTTTGAGCTGAGCAGGTTGTGTTTTCCTGTGGATCGGTGCTATGTGATGGTTTTGTATGTCTGTGATGGTTGCAGTCTTGGGAGACATGTCTTGGTGAGGCTTAGAGAGGTCGGGACTAGACATAGGAGATGTTGAGGTCCAGAACGACGTGGAAGCCGAAGAGGACGTGGTCTTGCCCGAGTGGTGTAACCAGAAAATAGCAAGGCATGAGGAGGAAGCTTCGGGAGGTCAAGGGCATTTTGGAGAAATGCCAAAGCCTGCAAAGGAAGCTGTGTCCTCTGGGAAAGCACTGGAGTTGGTGGTGCTATTGGGCAAAGTAGTGGAGCCGTTGCCACTGGGTAATGGGCAAAGCACTGGAGGCCTGCAAAGCACTGGACTCTCTGTAACGGGTGGTCTGTTGAGACCCGTTAGCGTGTGAGACTATAAATAGAGAGGTTAGGTCTCAGGAGCGAGGCGAGGTTGTCCCCGAGTGCTCGAGTGTTCCTCTCTATCTTGTGTGAGTTGTCTCGGTAAGAGCATGGATGCTCGTGTACCTCCGATGGAGTGGTCAGAGAAACCTCCATGTGCAATAGAAAAGATTGGATTCATCTCTCGTATCTTTCTCGCTTTTGTTCTTGAGATGATTTGTTTGATCTGTTTGCCCTCTCTGTGTTCTTTCGATCATATGTGTTTTGTCTGAGAGTTGGCTTGTGCTTCACTTGCTCAGGACTGGGAAGTTGTTTTACGGCTGCTTGCTAAGATCATTCCCGAGAGCAAAGCGAAATCAGAAAACCAAGTTACGTGGTTCTGCTTTGGAGCTCTGTTTGAGTTTTCGACTTTGGTTTCTCCTCTTACATTGTGAAGACTTTGGAGGTTCTTGGTATTTTACTTCCGAGAGATCTTGTACGAACTAAGTTTCAAGTTTCATTCATTTTGGATCTCGTGCAAAAGATCTTTAAATTCTTGCTCCTCGGTCGTGCGCCGACAACGAGTATTTCAGATATCGCTACGTTGTCGGATCGTCACCTATTTGACCACGCAGTCTTTGGTATTTTCGACCACGCCTGATTTCCAGGAGCCGATCTTTTCTAGCTTTCGACCACACAGTAGTATCTCTCTGTTGTCGGATGATCGACTACGGCATAAGTTTTCTGGTTCGGTTTTCGCCAGTGTTATCCTCTGTTTCTGGTCGTTCGACCTCGTCTGTGTAGCGGTGGTCTTGCGTGTGCTGGTCTGTTCTCACCCCATACGACCACGGTCAAAACTCGACACAGTTTCACGATTACGACTACGGTTGTCTTGATTACGACTTCTTGTTTTATTGTTGTTTGTGTTCGATTGAGCTTTGTTTTTCGACTTCTTAGCTCTCTAGCTAAAGGAGAAGAAGAACTTGAGGAGGAAGTTTTTAAGGCACCATTCACCCCCCCTCTGTTGCCATTTCGGTCCTTCACACACAATGCGGGACATGTACAGCTCAGCTAACTTATCTCCCTTGTACGTTGTTTTGACGGGAATGAAGTGGGCAACCTTGGTTAATCTATCAACGATGACCCAGACTGAGTCACATCCTGACTTCGTTGGCGGGAATCCGGTGATGAAGTCCATGCCAACTTCCTCCCATTTCCATTGGGATATTTGCAGAGGCTGAAGCAATCCTGCTGGCCTTTGGTGTTCAGCCTTCACCCTTTGACAGACATCACAGCAGGCGACAAGCTCAGCAATGTCCCTTTTCATACCGGGCCACCAGTAGTATTGCTTCATGTCTTGGTACATCTTGGTACTACCAGGATGAAGAGAATATGCGGAGCTGTGAGCTTCCCGAAGCATTAGATCCCTCAGGTCCTTTTGGGGAGGTACAAAAGTACGATTTCCGTACTTTAAAATTCCTTGATGATCCAGATTCATTTTAGAGGCCTTTCCTTCTTCCATCGATTTCTTCAACTTCAAAACGGCTGGGTCTCCTTTCTGTGCAGCTTCTATCATTTCTTCAATACTTATTTGATCTTCCAGGATGGTTAGGGCTCCTTCTTCGACAATCCCTAGGTTCAGGGCTGTTAGCTCTTTATATAGTTCAGGTTGGTGCTCCTGAATCATAAGGTGATTGCAGTAGGCCTTCCGACTCAGAGCGTCTGCTACTACGTTAGCTTTTCCAGGGTGGTAGTGGACACTCATGTCATAATCTTTAATCAATTCCAGTCACCTTCTTTGCCTCAGATTAAGATGCGACTGGGTGAAGAAGTACTTGAGGCTTTTGTGGTCTGTGTAGATATCACAATGATTGCCAATAAGATAGTGCCTCCAGATCTTCAGGGCATGTACCACGGAAGCTAACTCCAGGTCATGGGTTGGGTAGTTGGCTTCGTGAGGGCGAAGCTGCCTGGATGCATACGCCACCACCTTGCCTCCTTGCATCAGCACACCCCCAAGCCCTTGATGTGACGCATCGCAGTACACTTCAAAGTCCTGCAACCAAAACTCACACTTGCTGAATTTGGCATAGAGTTGATGCTCCTTTAGCCTTGTTAGTACCAAGCGTAAATGCTCGGCATGTTCGTCCGCGGTTTTGGAGTAGATGAGAATGTCATCGATGAACACTACCACAAACTTATCCGGTAATCCATGAAGACCTTGTTCATGAGATTCATGAAATAAGCGGGGCATTGGTCAACCCAAAAGACATAATCAGAACTCGTGCAGTCCATATCTAGTGGTGAAGGCAGGTCTTGGGATGTCTTCCTACTAATCTTCGTTGGTGGTAACCCGACCTCAAATCAATCTTGGAGAATACTGTGGCTCCCCCAAGCTGATCAAACAGGTCATCGATCCTGGGCAGTGGATACTTATTCTTGATGGTTACTTCATTTAAGGCCCGATAATCTACGCACATCCTGGCGGTGCCGTCCTTCTTCTTTACAAAGATTACCGGGGATCCCCAAGGTGAGGAACTCGCATACGATAAAACCTTTGTCCGTAGCTCATGAAGTTGCCTCTTGACTCTTCTAACTCATCTACTGTCATCCCAGATGGTCTCTTGGAGATAGGGGCAGCACCGTGTTTCAAGTTGATAACAAACTCGAGATCTCGCTTGGTGGCATGCCCGCGCCTCGTGGAAGACTTGATATAGTCTTGCACCACCATCATTCCTTCTAGCGGTACATCTTCACAATAATATATTTCTCGGCCCCATCTATACGGTCGGTCCACCTTCACCACAATGGTCAATCCTGGGCACTTGGTCAACTTAACTTGCCTCAAGGCACAATCTAATATTCCTTGGTGTTTAGCTAACCAATCCATTCCTAGTATAATATCCAAGGTCTGGGAGGTTAGCACGACTAAATCTGCTAGGAATATAAATCTTTCCATGACAATTTCTACCCGGACACACTAAGGTGGTTTTAATCATCCTCATGGAGAACTAAGCATCAATGCTTTCTTCAACAGTGGACAAAGACAACTTTATCCACATACCCTTTTGCTATAAATGAATGCGCTGCCCCCGAATCAAAAAGGACGTGTGCTGGTAGTGTCTTGACAGAGAACGTGCCAGAGGGACTCAAAGACCTCCTCAGCTTCTTCAGCGGTGACATGATTAATCCTTCCACGATTTGGAGTCGATGCGGCCCGGTTGGATTGAGGAGCCTGATTCCCTCTGCTGGGTGCTGAAGCTTGGCCTCCGGAGGGGGTAGTGCCCAAATTGAGCTTCACCGAGTGGTCTGCACCGAGGGCAGCGATAGGCGAGTACCCTTCTCGCCACGCTTGAAGCGGTTGAAGGAGGTCGTGGATTTGTCCTCGCACCGCCCGAGGGGCGAGGAGTGCGAACGATGCTACCACCGGACGAGGTGCTGGGTTTGGGCTCTGAGACGGGGCTGTCCCAGAGAAGGGGGAATTGTTGAAGAACCTCTGGATGAATCTTCCTTGCGGTCGCTGAACCACCTGCTTCCGTTTGCGACTAACCTCCAGGTTCTTCTTCTCATTTTCCAGGACCAACGCCTTATTCACCAGCTGATGGAAGCTGGAGAAGTCCTGCGTGATGAGCTGCACACGGAGTTCTTCATTCATCCCTTCGAAGAACCGGTCAATTTTCTCCTCTTCATCGCCCACATCCTTGGGGCGAACGGGCCGCTTGATTAAACTTGGTGAGATAATCATTGATGACAGCCGCCTCGCTTCAAAGTCCGAACTCATTCTTCTTTATTCGCATTACTCCAGCTGGGACGAAATTGGCCTTAAAGGCCGCCTTGAATTCTGTCCAGGTTATGATTGCTGCGCTAGCTCCGGTGGGGGTGTCCTCATACCCTTTGGTGGCGTGTAATTCTCCCACTGTGCACCACACCCTTGGAGTTGATGGGTGCAAAGAGCACCGGTCATCCTCCGCAGACGGCGGTGAAGCTTCCTTTCAGGTCCCAGCCCAATCTTACGCCTCTAGGGCTCATCGGCCCGGCGAAGGTAAGGGCCGGGTCCCATGAAGTCGCCTGTGTCGGAGGCATGAACATTGGTGTGGGTCTGGCGGCTGCGAAAATAGCTGTAGTATTTGCGTTTGTTTGGGCCATTACTTGCGCCATGGATGGGTTAGCGGTGGGGTGGGAGGTTCACCCCGACTTGGGCCTCTACCTCTTCCCACGTGTGGTGCTTCTTGGTGGCGTCTACTGCTGCTGCGTCCGGGTTCGCACCGGCTGCACACGGTAACTCTATGGTCGGCCATCTGCACAATTTAACATTCTTTAGACCCTTGTTTTAACCCCCTATAAAAGTTAATAACCCACGACCAACATATTTAACGAACCAATACAAACATCAAGCAATAGTAAATAAACACAAGGCCGCTTTCATTAAGCATAGACAGTACATCACATAGCCAGCTTTTTATGGCTTCACAAGCCACGCTGGGCTTTACAAACATACACATACTTAGCGATACTAAATCATCGCATAAGTCGCTACTAGTGAGATGGGGCCTATGCTTGCTAATACTAGCCAAACTCTAGCAAGCATCGCACTAATCGACCCACGACGCTTACCCTCCATGTCACCAACACTGGACCGGAGGGGTATAGTCCGACATCGAACGGGACCGCTACCACTAAACTCGCACGGATCGGTGTCGAGTGGGAGCGTGAACGGCTGCGTCCGAGTCTCTCCTTGGCGTAGAGCGGATCGAGGCCACGGGGCCGCACGCTCTGCGTCTTGTGAGCTCGTGCGAGTCCCGGAACACAAGCGGAGGTGCTGGACCGAGTCGGTGAAGGTGTCTGCCGAGCACAGGTGCGGCAGCGCCGCCTCGCCTTGCCTCTCGCCAAGTGCGTGATCTCCTCTGAGCCACCACATGGGCTGTACCCATGACCCGAGTGAGGTCCACCGTAGGTGAGCCTCGGGTCGCCCTCCAACTCGTCACCCGGTCCCGTCCGAACTGGCGTGCTCGTCTCAGTGGCGGTGGTAGGTAAAGGGGACTCTAACACCAACATCGCGTGGATGTCGCAAAGTCGGGCCGCGCGGGCGAGCGGCATCTGTAGTCTTCTTGCCACCAAAGGCTCCTCCGGTGGTGATCAAACACGTGAGACCGGTCTCCCTCGCGTAGGGGGTAGATGAAGATCTCCACCAACCAGACTCGTCTCCTCCTATCCCGGTCCTCCGACCGCGGTAGATGGGTGCGCCCTCGTAGCCCAAGTAGTGGAGTAGCTATGGTATATCCGAAACTCTCCTCACGCACTGTGAGCGAAGAAGTCCCAGTGCCCAACGCCCGCAGCTCCGACATCCGTAATTAAGTAATATCGTTAGTAATTTTCAAAATATCAACTGAAAAGTAGAACAGAGTAGAGCTAGGAAGGGTGCGGTAAGAATTATTACGCTATATTTTTAAGAGACTTATTTTTATACATTTTTCAATATACAACAGCCTAAATGCTAACGACCAACTAAGGTTTTTACCCTACAGTCGTATGCTCTGATACCAGCTCTGTCAGACCCGGATTTTGCAATCTAGAATCTGCTGTGCCTTACTGCATTATTCCCTGGATCAGTAGATAATGCACACAGATACATTGCCGAATCATTTCATACATGCGGAATTCACAACAAACCATAATAATATTACATTGCAAAAGTGAAGTTAGGCCTTCACAAAGGCGCGATTATTCTGATCGCCTAATCATGCTTTCTTGTAGTTTGCAAGATATGCTAGGGTGCTTTCACACCCTTGTTTATCTAAAACAACTCTAAGCATGCATTTATAATTATAGACTTAGTTTCAAAAGAGTTGTAGTATTATTACTTTTACTAGGGTGACAAGGATCACATAGCCAAAAGTATTGCAAGGGGCATATACTAAATCAAGAGAACATGGGCATATATCTAAAAGCTGAAATTAACATGTATTGCAACATAGACATAAGCATGCAACTTATAATACTTAAACCAAAATACTTTATTGAAAACGTAGGCTCAAAATGATCAAAGCATTGACTCGCCTTGGTTGCTGAGGTCTGGGTTTTGAACGTTGGATTCTACAGCAGCTGCAGCTTCCTCCTCTTGAGTCTCGAAAGCTACGTTTTATAAGCGCGAAAATTTAGATAAAAATCATCACAACAGTCAAATAACACAATAAAAATTTGAACAGGCTTCAAAAGTGTTGGTTCGGTTTCATTAGGTAGCACTTGATTTTAGATGAATTTAGAAATTGATTTCACTAAATTTGGAGCTAAAATGAATAAGTTATACACATTTGAATATCTTCGGTTTTGAATAAATCCAGAAAATATTAAACTCTGACATGCGGGGCCCATCGTCGGTGACCAGGCCGCGCGGCGCCGACACGGGGCCCAGCGGCAGTGGCTCACGCCGCCCGCGTGGTCTGGCGTGCGGGGTCCTACTGTCGGCCGCCGGTGTATCTTGCGATCGGCGACAGTGGGACCCACTGTCGGGCGGAAATTAAAAGAACGCTCAACCTCAGCGCTGCGTGAGCGGGGGCTCGAACGCGCGCCGAGGGAGCCGGGGGGAAAGAATGAGCGACGGTAGCCAATCCGCCGCTCGGTTTATCTCACCCCTATAGGGGCAAATATACCTCTTAAGGTATACGGGGGAGGCGGCGAGGCAGAGGGAGCTCGAGGCCGAGGGAGGCGGTGGTCGTCGCCGGCGAGGGAAGCCCGATGGGGTCCGGGAGCTTCGTGAAATGCAAAGCTGGGCTCGCGGCGAAGCTGTTGGTGGCGACAGGGAGGACCGGGGATCACCGGAGACGGGTCGGCGACGAGCAGCAGCGGCGGCTCAGGAGGGTTCGCGGCGCCGGCGAGCTACGGTCGTCGGGAAGCTCAGGTGAGGCCGACAAAAGTTCGGCGACGAACAGGGGATGGTGTGGGAGCAAGGAGTCGAGTTCCCACGGTGAGAATCGGTGGAATTGCGGAGAGGCCGTCGGTAGGAGTTGGGAAGAAGCAAGAATGCCGCGCGACCCGCGGTCGTTGGGGAAATTGCTACTGGAACAAGGCAAAGGCGGCACGGCGATTCTTTTAGGCGCAACTGGCCTTTATAGCCGATCGGAGCGGGCAAGCCACGGCGGACCCGCCATGATACATGGGCGGTGCCATGGCGGCTGCTGTCGGCGATGCATGGGCGGCGGGCGTGGCGGATCGTGGGCGGCGTCGTGGCCTTCCCATGCCACGCCCCTCTGCGGGATTCCAGCAGAGCGGTCGCGCCATATCGTGGCGGAGGAGGGGGTCGGGAGGCGCGCGAGGAGGAAGAAAGGGAAAACGGTCCCGACAGTGGGGCCCGCTTTCAGAGAGAGGGGCGGGAGAGGATCCGCGGCGGCCGAGATGGCGCCGGGTGGGACGTGGCGCCATCCGGACAGACGCGTCGGCCCGAGGGAGAGGAGGGAGGATCCGGGGCGACGTGGGCGGATCCAAATTAGCGTCGGCGGGGTGGGGTTTTTGGGTTTTTAATTTTGATTTTGAATTTTCAGAAATGCTAGAGGGCATAATACAATTTGAAAAATACTAAATTACCACCAAAAATTCTAGCAATTTCACAGAAATCCCCAGGGACATTTTTGGGCTTAAGAAAATTATTTCCCCACACAGTGGTTGTTTCACTTAATATTCTTAGGCCTATAACTGACTACTTTTCCTTTTTCCTTTTTATTTTTCTCCTCTTTTCTTTTATGGTTCGGGATATATTTACTTTGTGTAAAAGCATGCATATGTATATACATATATACATACCTAATTATATGTATACATCTAAGCTTGCCCTACTTATGTTAACTTCTGAAGTTTTCTCTATGGATCATCTTTTCAGATTCGAATTCAAACTTAGGATTCTCTATTAATTAAACAGATGGGCTCTTCCACAAAATTCTTCATGTAAACACCTTCAAAACCCAACTTAACACAATATTCTACAAAATTTTCTACAACACTTTATTATACAGAGCCTCTAAGTTTTCAGGATGTTACAAGGTACTCTATGATCGTTCATCCACCTTGTTTTAACGTGAGAAATTCCCGACGTTTGGCTTCGATCACTCCTGTAGGCACATGGGTCTGACGGAATGAATCTTCGAATTCTTTCCAAGTGATTTCTCAATCTTCACTCATGGTCTGATAATTCATCCACCATGCTGCAGCTGGACCCTGTAGCTGATGGGAAGCGTATAACACTTTCTCCTTATCATTTTATTGAATAGTGTTCAATTTTGTTTCTACATCTCTGATCCAATCTTCTGCTACCATTGGATCGGTGATGATGAGAACACTGGAGGTCTGGTTTTCTAAAAGTCTGCCCACTTTGACTGAATTCCGTCCTGACTTGTTCCTTCACTTCTCATAGCTATTTGTTCTAGTAGCTTGGCATGTTGTTCCATCATCCTGGCCTGACTCAATTCGGCTTGATGCCGGTTTTCTTCCATCTTTGCCAATCGGTCTACTATGCTAGACCGCCTTGCTTCTCCCTGATAAGGACTGCCTTGCTCTTGTTGATGAGAACATCACTTCTTCGGATATACACAACACTCCTCCACTTGATATTCAAGGACCAATCACTAGAGCTCGCGCCCGACAATTGAATTTACATGTTAGCTCGTTCCTAAGTACTTCTTTTGGTTCATTTGAGAATCGATTGCTACCTAATGATTTAATTATGATTAGGAACCATGGAGAGGATCAAGAAGTACTTGGAGAAGGGCTACGAGGCGCACAAGTCCAGCAAGGGCGGACGAATCATGTTGGATGTCCAACTCAAACCGACTTCGAATCCAATTCGGAGTCCAGGACCAGGCTGCACTAAAACGGACGCCCAGATCGCATCCGGACTCCGTTTTGGACGTTCCACATATGTATGGAAAGCTGAGAAGATAACCTTTCCAATGGATCTGGTCTCATATCAAAATTCCTTCTGAGTCAACGGGAATCGTCGAAACAAGTGGACATCCAGAATCTGTCAGGGTGCTGCGACACCGTCTTTTGGGCCGTTCGGCTTTGTATCGTGTTGGAGTCCATTAAGGACGCGTCCAGGGGTTTTGCACGCCCCTTACTCCTTTATATACAGCCGCCACCCCCACCATTAGGGTTGGGTTTTGCTTAGATTAATTCTGTCTTTGAACAGTTTCGCCGTCATCGGTTTGTGAAACCCCAATTTTCGAGTGCTTCATCAATATATCTGCAATTTGGTTGTGTTCTTCCTTGTTCTTGCTTCGTTCTTCGATTCGCAGCGGGATTAGCCTTCTTGGCAAGGTCAACCGGCAGCGCGGTTGATAACCCGAGGAGACGTGGTGCTGCGATTGCGGGTTCGAACGTGTCGTTCGAAGCGGATCGATTTGTGTCGCGCCTCCACCAAATCGAACATATCCAGAACCTGTTGGAAGATCGGGACCCCGTTCCCATCACTTGTGATCCATTTCCAGTTTCAGCCATCTTGACTGCCCTTTGATGAGATTGGGAGTTAGAACTACAGCGAGTTTTTGGAAAGTCAGATAGATAAGTAAGGATTCAGAACTTAAGGTAAGAGCAGAATGAATTAGATAAGAACTTCAGAGTGAAATAGAGAGACTGAGATTTTGGAAGAGGTAGACTAGAGATACTTACAACAAACAAATTATCAGATAGGCCAAGATAGTTTTTATTCCGTATACAAGTTGGGTACACACCATTCATACAAGGTATATATCTCAACTTGTTTTACACAACCAAAATATACTACTACAAAAGGGTCCAACTATACTAATGCACACCACCCTACTCTTTCAAACTTCTGATTCCACCATCTACTCACATCGCCAAATTTGAGTTTAGACAAGACTAGATATAAATATTTTTAGAAAACAAACTTAGCTAATAAAATACTACTATAGATGAGGTAGACAAGGAAAGGAGATATACAGGAATACTACTTTTATGCAATTCCTTTTTTATAATTAAAATAGTTTTTGCAAATACACCTAATACACTTAGGGTTATCCTACGGTCAAGCAAGCGGGCTTGAATACCACTTTGTAACACCCCATTTAAGAGTGTCATGAATCCTCATAATCGCCAAGGACCTGCTCACCATGAAGTTATATCAATCGAGTGTACAACATTGCCAACACATGCTTAAGAACAAAAGCCAACTTTATTACAATATAAATGCTTGAAGTCGAGTTTTACAGTGGGCTAACAACCCTTAGATATAATACAGAACAAAAGAACGCCACAGGCACGCCTGAGCAGAGAACAACCCTAATTCCAAACATCATCTATCTTGTAGAACTTCACTTCTTCGCCTTCATTGACTTCCTCATTGCAGGCTATTTTTGTTGATGTTTTTAGCAAGTATGAGTACAACTACCGTACTCAACAAGTCACATGGGAGATGTTATTTAACTACATGCAAGGTATTACCAAGTGTGGGGTGAAGTAGTTCATTATGTTATGTGGATGCAGTTTTAGTTGTAAACAAGTTTTAAACATAAAATCATAGCCTTTTGTAAATATCGGGGGTTTCAAAACTTGATTATCAAACCATCAACATTTCCAATTCTACTTATACTTTTCTGTTGGATTCACCCATTAAACACATCTTCATTTACCCGAAGAACAGCGTATTCGAATACAATTGGCCATGACTTTGCAAAGCTGCCCTGCTTTACCCACAAGATCTCTTAATTCTTGCGACAGAGTTAAGAAAACAAGGTTGTTCACTGCTCAATTCTTTATATAGCCTTCACCTAGTAGGCTTCCCCAACAAGCTCAGGTGACCCCTCAGATCTACCCAACTTATCTCAGCCTACTATTATGTGGATAACTGACAATCAATAAAATAATAACCACCTTCCATACGACCCTTCTTAACCCATTTCGTATGGACTCACACTTGGCCTCCAACTGCCCATGTAAAGGTTCAATCGAATTTGAGCACCTACTAGACCAGGTTTGATGTATCAACGCTTGTGGTTGGGCGATCACTATGTTCTTTACTCAGCATAAGGGTCTAGTCCTTATATTTTCACTGAGGCAACCTCCTCCCACAAACCCATGTTCAGTGCCTCTACATTGTCATCGATTTGTAATCCTTGCCTCCACCCTAGGTTAAGGTCATGGGATCTGGCCTACTTTTAAGGCCACCAGCGATCCTCGCTTACCCTAGAACCACTTTCCAAAATCCACCAACAAGTACCAAATCTTTTAATAACAGTGGATTTTGTTGATTTTCTAAACTACTATGATTACATTATTATTATATTTAATATTACTATATCTTATCAAGGTGAATATGGTCATCAAATTAAAATACGCTTTTCAGGTGATAGGACATATCTAGTATCATGTCATTCTAACCAGTTATTGTACATAAAATAACAGTGCGTAAATAACATAATGAAAGTACTGATAAATAAATAATTTAATGGAATGTATGTTCAACATGATCAAAAACATGTGACATGCCTTGCGGGTCTATGACTTCGACGAGTTCGAACTATTCGGTTTCTTGGGCTTGACCTCCTCCTTCCTGCTTCGGGTGAACTTCGACGTCAGAGGCTAATCGCAAAGCCAATTAAAATAATTCAGTTCCACGCTCGAAGGGTTGAGCTAGGAATAAAGCAATAGAAGAAAGAAAGAAAATTCAAAAAATCCAAATAAACAAGGTTTTGGGCTTTTAGGTGGATCCAAATGGTGAAATGGATATGAGAAATGAGTTGGCGGGCTCGAAATGGTCAAAATGGGTATAAATATGTGTTTAACCGATCAGTTACTATTCATTACGGGTCAGTTACTATTCATTACGGGTGAACAGTAACGGGTCAGTTACTATTCATTTCTGGTCTGCACTATTCACAGCGGGTTTAACCGATCGGATCCTACATTGTGCACTGCGGGTTTGGGGTTTGGTTTAACGGTCGAGGAACAAGAATAAAGTGGTTATCAGGCTTCTTCCTCCTCCCGTCACAAGCAATGAAAACAAGGGAAGGAGTGGTGGCGACTGGTGGCACTACAGTGATCTGCGACACATTTAGAGACCACGGTTGGGTTCCTGGGGCGCTAGGGGTTCCATTTTTGGGGATGGTTGGGACGGAAAGTCCGGCGATCGTCGGCGGTGAGCTGTTTTCCTCTACGGAAGGTTTGGACATTATGGGTTCAATAGGGCTTTATTGGGTGATCGGACCGGTGTTTGAGCATTACTGGGGCTCAGGCAAGCTCGTGGAAGTGGCGGTTTGGGCTGAGGAGGCTGGGTTTGGGCTGGCCACTGCGAGGTAGTTCGGTCGTGAGGTGGCTCTTGGAGCTGAGGATGATGGGTGGTCGGGGAGCTATGGCGACAGTTCGGGAATGTTTTTGGGGGCTCAAGGAGGCTGTAGGCGAGAGTAATTGGAAAGTGGAAGCTCGGAGAGGTGAAATCGAACTAGGGCTCACATTTGGAGATTTTGGCAATTGCTGGCAGTGGGGAGGATGAGGGGAGCTTCGGGGTTGCTTGGCTAACTCTAGGGACTAATGGCTCCTAATGGAGGGGTTTCGGTTGCTTAAATAGGGCCGGGAGGCGGTTCAATACAGTGCGCCGGCCAAAGCGGCGACGGTGCGTGGCGGGGCTAAGAAGGCTCGGGGAGGCTCAGTCCGGCTGTTAGAAGGGGTTCAAGCTGGTACTTTGGACGACGCATTGCAGTGGTCAAAAGAGGTGGGCGATGTCAGGTCGGCCGGGGAAGCTGTGAGAGCTGAGAGGGCAAAATAGGGGGCGGACGGTGGCAGGAGCTAGCCGAAAAGATTTAGAAACTGCAATGCTGAATTAAATTAGAGAGCAAATGTTGTCGGCATTGTGATTTCTGTAATCAGCCGAGAGACACTGCAGACTGAAAATCAGGAAGGCATGTAAGCTGTAGCTGCTGCCAACAAAACAGATTTTCATGCTTCATTCAACCAGCCGAACGGCAGGGAACAACACTGGACACAGCTGACTGAACACATGCTGAAAACAACATAAAGAAGGCAGGTTTTGTTTCAGCCAAACAGCAGCAATGCAGATTAGAAAGTAGCAGCAGATTGCTGTTTTGCCAACCAAAATGCAGGCATAAGACAGCAGAAACGAACAGCAAGAATGCAGTAAACTGCAGCGGTATTTTTGGCTGAAAACAGCAGCAAAGAGTGCAGATTTGAAATGCAGAACTGGCTGAAATCTGCACTGAACTGAAACAAGGAAGTTGCTGAAAACTGGGACTGTAGCAGCCCGAAAACAGCACACTGAAAGAAAATTCAGAACTTGCAGACTTTGAACACCAGAGAAAATCGAGGTCCCTCCTTGATCCTTTTGGCTCAGAACAGCTAGGAAATGACAACAATAGCCGGAAGATCCTGGGAGACCAAGGAAATCCAATCCAAAGCCAAGAAATTCAGATTTGGGGTAAGAACTGAAAACTAACAGGGCAGCCCCCAAAATCCAAATTGCTCTCCATCCTTTGATCCTTTGGCCATGAAACTTTGAGGATAACAAGTTAATAGCCTCTGGACTTTACATGCCAAGTTTCAAGCCATCTCAAGGAGGAAATCAAAAACTACCTCAAACCCTAGGAAACAAGAACAGGAAGAAAACAAGACAGAGGAGGCTGAGAGATGAAATCTGAGATTAAAATTGATTTGCTCTTGGAATTAGCTGAACAAAGGATCTAGAAATACAATCCCATCACAGAGCAACCCATTTTACTACTCCTCAACAAGAAATAACTCAAAACGCAAAAACTCAAAAATCAAGCCAAGAGGGCATCGTAGAGGAAAACAAACAGAGAGCCAGAGACTTAATCAAATTCAACCGAAACATCTCATATTGATGTAGAGGATCATAGAGATGTCTCCATACGCATGTATATTAGAATATGAAGGATTACAACTCATCACTCCAATCATTCCCTCTCCTACTCTCAAGAACCCACACACCACATGCTTGGAGACACATGCTTGGAGAGGAGACACATGCTTGGAGAGGAGATGAACGAAGGGGGGCACAACAGAGAAGCTACGAAGAAGACATGAACCTCGGACTCTCCTGCTCTCAACCACTAAAGCCCTACCAACTAAAGCCTCAAAGCAAAACAACCTCTTCAAAGGCTCTTTTGACTAGAGTAAACCCTAACTCTTTCTCAAAGCCATGAGGGGGTATGCAGCCCCTCACACCTATTTATAGCCCTTGGCTAACGGGTCTTCAACCTGTTACGCCTGCTAAACTCGAACGGAGCCCGCTCCTGCTTGCGCAGCCTCGTGAAATTACCATTTCGCCCCTCTTGCACCTTTCGGGAAGCTTCCGCGCTCCTTGTCGTCCACGACTCGCAACCACCTTGAATTCACGCCGTCTTCGACACATCTCGACCGTTCTGACCTCGACACCGCCCGTGTCTAGTCCGGTCACCTCGTGTCTCGCCACGACTCCGTCTCGACGTTCTGCAGCCAACACAGACAAGAAACACATCAAATAGCATCGCTCGATACATGTAAGCATAATAACATCAGCAAACAGGGGCGAAGCCAGCGGGGAGGCTTAGTAAGGCTCGAGCCTCACCTCCCCGCGACGGCGGCACCCCCAATCCCCCATCCATTCCAGGCTCCATCGCTCGTCGCCTACTCATCAGCCGCCATGTCCCACCACACCCCGCCAGACCACCCGCCTCCTCCGCCTCCGCATCCGCCTCGCCGTCCTCCCTCCCAAATCCAAGCCCAAACCCTCGCCATCGCCGCCAAGGAGGAAAACTCCTCGATGCGATCCTTAAGGAGCTGCTCGCCGCCAGCAGCGATAGACCTCCTCCGCTCCTCGCCCCGCCTCCTGTGCTCCCGTGCTGCTCCACGGCGGTCGCCACAGGCAAGACGCGTGCACTCCTCCTCATGCGCACCTCCGCCCGCCCGCGACGCCTCGCCACGCCTCTGCCCCTCCCTCCCTCGTGGCTCGTGCTCTCTTCGCCTCCCCCCAGCTCAACCTACCGTCATCCTCCACCTCCTCTCGCTAGCGCCTCCCTGAGAAGCCCTCCGACTTCGTCGCCGTTTGGCATGACTGCGGATCCTGAATTTCCTAGGCATATCTTGTTGGAACAATTTCAGGTGATTCTCGGATCTCTCGTCCTAGTACCTTTTTTGTAACAAAAAGAAAATCTTGATGGCCTGTTCTTACTGTGTAGTTAAATATATGCTCTAACATTCTTTTCAATACTGATAAAACTAGCTAGGTTGACATGGTTTAATCATGTAACTGACCCATTGTTTGATGCTGCTCTTGTGTACATTGAAATGCAGGCTCAACTTGTTTCTGCTGTTAGAACAGCCATAAGTACTGCTTCTGGTCCCCTTCTCTTGGAGACTGGCCTTGAACTTGCTACAAAGGTCTCTACCAAAGAAATTCCTGCCCTATCCCTTTCCAGTGTTGCACACCACAAATATTTGTTACATATTATGATTGATTTGCATTCAATAATTACTGTAAGCTCATCTATGAAACTTCAATTATTTGTCCCCAAAGATTTTATAATGGCTTATATTGTCTTCTTTTAAACAGCACAAGCCATTCCTTGATGGTATTCAGTCATTCCCTATAGGGAAGCCTGCCATTCATCCTTGTCTGATTGACCTAAAAGGGAAGGCTTACAAGTAAGTCCAAGTGATTTATTCCTTTCCTTTGATGCTTTAGAATGAAATATCACCACAATGATAAAACTTAGCCTTTATGCTTGTTTATTCTGTTTGAAATTAGTATTGACAACATAAAGCACATTATGTTGATGATTTATGACATAACCAATAGACAAAAAAAAGGAAGGGATAACACTTATTTTGGTTCAGCATGATGCCTAATTATTCCCTATTAACACACTAACACTTAAAGACCATCCACTTTGAGCCCACCCTACATTTTCATTCTGGCTTCGCCACTGTCAGCAAACATGTCGAATCATAAGAATATGCATCCTAATCCCATACGACCAAGTTTGACCAAGTCTGACCGAGCCCGTTACACAACGCAACGTCTTGGTCCGAACCAACCAACTCAAGCTCGACTTTCCTGAAACGATGTCAATTACTCATCATACACACGGGATGACCTCCACATGGTCTCTCACGTATTCTCCACAAGGGACAATGCTTAATATTCCAAAGAGGCAAACATGTAGGAGTATGCACATATAGTTGCATGACGTTAAGGCCTCTGCTAATCTTAAAGCACATCCTTGCATGAAGACGACGATCGATATAGGTAGTAATTTAATCACTTGAGCCTTGCTAATTCTCCAAGGAAGGCGTCGGCGTGCTCCTCCTTGACACAGCCCGCGAACACGTTGGAGCCGGCCGACCCTTTCCACGGCAGGCACGCCACGCAGCCCGGCAGACTTGCTCTCTGCTGCCTGTAGGCCATCACCCTTGCCGGCCTCCCTCCGCCGAAATCAGCCTCGTCGAGGCCAAGGTTTCGCCAGGACGTCACGTTAAGAACGTTGTATCCAAACAGGGCGCCGAGCTGATGCAGACCTATCTCTTGCTGCAGGCTGCGGCCGTCTCCCTCCTTGAACTGGTCGGGTATCCGATCCTTGGCACGCCGGATCATCTTGACTAGGTCCATAACGTCGGCGTTCGCCACTTCGCCGCTCGTCGCGACCACGAGCTGCCCAGCGACGCAGTTGCCGTAGTAGCCGTCCTTGGCCCCCACATAGCTGCGCGCATTGGCCGTAAAAAGGAGCGGGGCGTGGGCGTCTGGGTCGGAGATGATTGCACGGGTGCGGCACTGCCATAGCACGGCGACGACCGCTTCGAACACGGTGCACGGCTGGCCATTGCAGTGGCCACGGAACTCGTCTTTGATGCGGTTGATCAAGCCCAATGGGACAGTGATGTCAAGTAAGGGCATGTCCAATGGCTCGAGGCTTCCCACCAACTGGGACCAGGCACCGATCGATAGACGGATCGATGGAGGGATGCACATGAGCGAGTCGTCCCATCTGACCGGAACGACGGACGGGGATGACAGCCCACGGGTAAGCTCGCCCACTGCCTGCAAGAACTGGCCCATCCCAGCGCCGTCAGCGATGGCGTGGTTCCACGTCACCCCGACGACGAACCCGCCGCAGGAGAACTCGGTCACCTGCATCATCAGCAAAGGGTCAGTGTGGCCGCAGCCCTCGGCCGGGTAGTAGATGGCGAGCTCGTTCAGGAGCGTTGACGTTGCAGCAGGGGACCGCCGGTCGAAGAATTTCACTTCCTTCAAGGCACAGTTGGCGGACGCGGCGACGAACGACACCCCCTCACCGGTGCATTTTATTTGAACCTCGCCACCGTCAGATCCTGCGGCAAGGCGACCGGAGATTGGGTGGTAGTGGACCAGTGCTTGGGACAGCCCCCTCCTTATGGTCTCGGCGGGCTCATGGATTGGATGTTCGAACACGAGGAACATTGTGACTGGCATGGAAACAACATGCCTGTCGTAAGGCGAGAGATTGATGTTGCCGGTCGTCGTCACCGGCTCTGATGGCCGCACGACCACCGAGGCTCTGATTTGATGCTCTTAATTCACAGTGCATGTGACTCCTTGGCTTATATATTGCCAAGACAAGTATTATATATCTGAAGTCACAGTCTCATAGAGACTAGCATAAATAAACAGGTTTTGGAGGCTCGTGCGTTACCACGCTTAGACTATTTTAAGAACTTAATTAATTAGCTCTCAACCGTTCGACGCAAAAACAAAATAAATAAATAGCTCTCAACCGGTATCGTCCATCTCGGATAATAATTGTTTAGACAAAGAACTGATCGAATTGTTGGATCTGTTTTTAAATACACTATACGTTAGGGGATAGGGTGTGTCCCATTTCTGGGAGTATTATGAAACCCTCGCAATTGCCCAGGACTGTTCAGCTGCGAGTACATTCATCGAGTGCATAACATTTCCAGCACAAGCTTAAAAGTAAAAGTCGACTTTATTACAATATAGGGCTTAAAGCTAAGCTGCACAGTAGGGCCAACGGCCTTTAGTTACATTACAGCAAAAGACGCCACAGGCACGCCTGAGCGGAGAACGACCCTAATTCCAGACTTCATCGAACTCGTAAAGCACCATTTCATCGACTTCACTTGCTTCTTCTAAGTTAGCTGTTTCTGTTTATGTTTTTAGCAAGTATGAGTACTACTACCGTACTCAACAAGACGCACGGAGCTTAACAATAACTACATGCAAGGTATAACAAGTGGAGAGGGATCAAGTCTATTATTTTATGTGGATGCAGTTTTAGTTGGAAACTAAATAAAGATTTTAAACTATACTTCATTAATGAAAAAGGGTTTTTCAAGTTTGATTATCGACCTTCAACATTTCCAAATCTTTCTCAACACTACTTATGCCTTGATATTGGATTCACCCATTAAACACAGCTTCATTTACCGGAAGTACGACGTATTCGAATACCATTATTTCATGACTCTGCAGAGCTGCCCTGCTTTACCCACAAGATCCCTTAATCCCCGCTAAAGAGTTAAGAAAACAAGGTTGTTCACTTCTCAATTCATTACATAGTCTCTACCTAGTAGGTTTTTGATCTCAATGAGCTCGAACGACCCCACAGATCTTTTCCGACTCATTGCAGTCCTACAGTTGTATGGTTAACCACCTCCCATACGACTCACCCTCTGTCTCCCCCTTTCCAGTTGTAGAGTTTCAATTGAGGTTGAGCAGCTACTAAGCCAGGTTTGACAAAGTCAACACTTGTGGTTGGGCGATTACTATGTCTTTTACTCAGCATAAGGGTCTAGTCCTTATATTTTTAACTGAGGCATCACCCACACACAAACCCATATTCAGTGTTTACGACACTGCCACCAATCCATAGCCAAGCCTCCACCCTAGGATAAGGTCTTCGGATCCAGTTCCGCGATCCTTGCTTACCCTAGATCCATCTTTTTCAAAACTCTAAACAACTACCAAAATCCTTAACAGTGGAAAATATTTTGATGATTTTCCATGCTACCATGATTACATAGATATCATATTTATTTTTTCTATATTCTGTCAAGGTGAATATGGTCATCAAATTAAACTGGGCTTTCTCGGGTGGTAGGACATAACTAGTATCATACCATTCTAAGCATATATTGTACATAAAATAACATTGTGCAAATAACATAATGAAAATACTGATAAATAAATAAATTAAAAATTGTAGGTTCAGCATGATAAAAAATGTGCGACTTGCCTTGCGGGTCGGTTATTTCAATCAACTCGTACTCCTCAGCGGGCTGGGCTTGAGCTTGAGCTTCTCCTCCTGGCTCCTGGGAGATTTCGACGTCGGGAGCTAACGCAAACAAATAAAACAATTTAATCCCATGCCCGAAGGGTTGGACAAGGAAAAAAGAAATAAAATAAAGAAAAATCCGATAAAATACAAATAAATTGGGTTTGGGCTTGTAGGAGGTCCTAAATGGGGAAATGAGCCTGAGAAATGGGTTGGCGGGCTCAAAACGGTCAAAATGGGTATAAACATGTGTTTTCGGGTTTGGAGTGAACAGTAACGGGTCGGTTACTGTGCTTAACGGGTCGACACTATTCCTCGGGCTCGGATCCGCTTTGGCTAATCGGTTTGGCTCAACCGCATCGGGTCGGATGAACTGTACCGGTCGGTTATTGTTCATCTTCCTCATTCGGCCGAACGCGCACGCGCCAGAACAGAGGAAGTGGCGACGGCTGTCGGCGGAGCCAAGGAGGCTTTGCGATGGGTTTTGAGGGTATGTATGGGTTCGTGGGGCTGTGGGGATTCCATTTTGGTGGTCGGCCAGGTCGGAGAAGTCGGCGATCGCCGGCGGTGAGCTCTTCTTCTCCGCGGCCGAATTGAGCATAGCGGGTGAATGGAGGCTTCTCCGGGCGATCGGTTTGGCTCCTGAGCATCAGTGGGGTTCGGGTAAGCTCGTGGAGGGGTCGGCTTGGGACGAGGAAGCCGGAGCTAGGCTAGCCACGGCGAGGTGGTTCGGTCGTTGAGCGGCTTTTGGCGCCGGGGAAAAAGGGTGGCCGGGGAGCTATGGCGGTGGTTCGGGAGAGGTTCTGGGAGATCAGGGATGCTACTGGAGAGAGGAATTGGGAAATGGATGGCCGGAGATTGGACATTGGTCTAGGGCTCGGTTTTGGGGGATTTTGCAATTACCGGCAAGGGAGACGACGGTGGCAGCTCTGAGGCGTCCGGTTAGTTTCGGGGACGTGCTGGCTTCGACTGGGAGGCCTCGGGGTATTTATAGGGCTATGGAGGCGGTTCGGCATAGGAAGCCGGCCAAGGCGGCGCTGGCGCATGGCATAGCCGGGAGGGTTCGGGAGGGCGCGGTGCGGCGGTCAGAGGGGAGTGTCAGGGCGACCTCGGGCGACGCAAGGTGGCGGTCAAAAGAAGTAGGCGATGTCAGGTCGGTCGGGGCAGCTGTGAGAGCAGAAAGGGGGCGTGACCGCGGGCGGACGGTGGCGGCCGGGGAAACTGACACCGGGGCAGGGGCAGAAAAGGGAAGTGGTGCGGTGTCCCACCATCAAGCAGGAGCTGGCCGGGCGTGCAGGCGCCAGAAGGCGCGGGGAGGGGCGGCGGCGACAAAAATCGGCAGCAGCAACGATTTTTGTCGTACATGAACAGTGCTGAGCAATGATCCCTCCGTTCATGCTGTGGTGGCAAGAGTCCAGAGCTGCAATGCTTTGAGATTAGTGTGGTTTAGGCTGGGGAGGCTAGAGGAATTCAATTCCAACTCAAACTCAACTCAATTTTTGATTTTGCAAATTTCGTTTTGTTTCAACCTACCCTCCTTAAAAAGGATCTCGTCCTCGAGATCAACTCGGGCCAAGGAGTAGGTTGGGAAATTCTCGCTGTAAATCTGACTCCTTTTCCCATGTTGCCTCATCTGCTGTGTGATTCCGCCACTGAATCTTGTGAAGTCTGACATTTTTATTCCTCAATTGTTTCTCTGTAGATTCCAATATCTGAAAAGGTTCTTCTTCATACTACAGATCATCTCTCAAATCTATATCATCAACTGGTACCTGTTCTGTGGAATGACGAAGACATTTTCGTAACTGAGACACATGAAATACATTGTGCACTCTGGCCAGATTCGGTGTCAATTGTAATTTGTAAGCTACCTCTCCTATTTTCCCAATAATCTCAAATGGACCAATATACCTTGGGGCTAGCTTACCTTTTAACTTGAAATCTTTTTATTGAGTTGAAAGACGTGACCTTGAGATATACCAAATCTCCGATTTCAAAGCTCAAGTCCTTTCGATGATTATCAGCATAGCTTTTTTTGTCTATTCTGGGCTATTTTCATTTTATCTCGAACGATTCTGACATGAGCTTCTACATCTTGAACAATTTGTGGCCCTAAAAACTGTCGTTCTCCGGTTTCGGTCCAATTCAGTGGTGTTCGGCATTCTCTTCCATATAATGCTTCAAACGATGTCATTTTAATACTGGCCTGATAACTGTTATTATAAGAAAATTCCGCAAATGGTAAGCACATGTCCCAAGCTGCGCCATAAACCAATGCGCATGCTCGCAACATGTCTTCTGATCTGATTTACTCGCTCTGTTTGTCCTCTGGTCTGCGGATGGTATGCCGTACTGTAGGACCGAAATGGCGACAGAGGGGGGGTGAATGTCGATCACAAAAAAAAATTTCTCCCCACAAGAATCTACGACAGCAGAGAAACGAAGACACAAAAACTTGCTTAAATTGGGAAGATCCAGATCTGGTTAAGCCAAACTGTAAAGTCTTAACAGAGTCAGCCAAACTGCACAAACTTAGGAGCCAAGCTTGCTGTCTACTACAAAGAGAACACTCAAGACCAAGCGCTCTGCTGAACTGCCAACAACCAAGAACCCAACTGAAAGCAAACACTGAAAAGCTAAAGGAATAGGAGACCACAGTCTTTACTCCAAAGCCTGCACACCAGAAGAAGGCACAAGAAAAAGAGAAGTCTGCTAGCCGAAACAACTAAAGCAAAAGTGATCACACTCTTGCCCGAAAGAAAATAATGCTGACAAAACATCCCATTAATTCGCTTACTCAAGAACCAAAATAACAGAGCTACTTGTTGGTCGAGAGCACGCACTACAGGAATAAAAGAGCTGACCAAAAAATCAAAGGAGAGTAGCTGCCGAAAGAATCATCTCTTGCCAAGGAACATGCAGCCATTTAATGCTAGGCATGCAGATTTTTGTTGGCCTACGGATATGTACTCCTCACAAGAAAAAGTGCACTTGGCAAGCAACAACAATTTATAACAATAAAAGAGCACAAAGCAGTACCAAAAGGATGATGAAGTACCATATGCATTCGGCACAAAAAAATGCACAGATAACTAAAATTGCTGCTTCAAGGAACAAGAACTGCAGAGTATACTTGGTCCGATCAATAAGATGTACTAGCTGCAGGGAATGGGTAAATCTGCTGCCGGCTTAGAAGAGCCAGAAGTAAAATCGAGAAAGATTCAGCCGACAGAGACAAAGAAGACGAAGCACAACAACTCAACAGAAATTCCTTAAAAAGAGACGGAGACATAAAGGATCGGCAGAAAATAGCAAACAAAGAAGACTGCCATGACAACATAACAGAGAGGAAATGAAATGAGAAGATTAGAGAAAAACAAAAACTGAGATCAATCAAGTGCAAAGAAATAAGAACAAACTCCATACACTGAGACTCCATACATGCTTGATACAGGAGAATTACACTACTCTCAATCCATCCTCTCCCTCTCAATCCTCAAGAACACCAAGAACATCACATGCTTCTTGGGAGGAACACAACACACACAAAGAACTCTCTAAAAGACTTTGTGATCCTCAAAGGGGTATGCAGCCCCCAACCCCTATTTATAGCACTTGGCTAACGGGTCTCCAACCCGTTACACCGGCTAACCCTAACGGAGCCGTCTTCCGCTTGTGCAGCCTTGTGAAATTCCCGTTTCGCCCCTCCTGCACCTTCCGGGAAGCTTCCGCGCTCCTTGCCTCGCACGCCTCGCAACCACCTCAAGTCCACGTCGTCTTCGACACATCACGACCGTTCTGACCTCAGCGCCACCTGCGCCTAGTCCGGTCACCTCGTGTCTCGCCACGACTCCGCCTCAACGTCCTGCAGCCACACAGACAAGAAACACGTCAAATAGCACCGCTTGATACATGAAAGCATAAATAGAGACCAAACCTGTCGAGTCATCAGAATATACAACCTAAACACATACGACTAGGTTCAACCAAGTCCGACCGAGCCCGTTACGCCACGCAACGTCTAGGTCCGAACCTACCGACTCAAACTCGACTTTTCTAAACCGATGTCAATTACTCATCATACACAACGGGATGACCTCCACATGGTCTCTCACGTACTGAACGCTAAATCTGTTCCCATGGCTTCGTGCAACTTTTCCCAAAATTCAGATGTGAACTACGCTCCGCTGTCCGATACTATTCTTTTTGGTATTCGATGCAATACTACAATTTTTGTCAAGTACAACTCTGCCAATTTTTTTTGCCATAAGTCTGCTTAATTGGTATGAAATGTGCTACTTTCGTTAGCCGATCTACTATCACGCAGATAGCATCGTAACCGTCTCGACTTCTTGGAAATCCTATAATAAAATCCATACCAATGTCGTCCCACTTCCACTCTGGGATTGGGAAAGGGTTTAATAGTCCTGAAGGCTTCCAATGGTCTATCTTTACTTTCTGACATGTATCACAGTGTGCAATATACTCTGCTATTTCTTTCTTCATCTTACTCCACCAATATTTCTTTTTCAAGTCTTGGTACATCTTTGTCTCCTAGATGAATAGAGAGTTGAGATGAGTGAGCCTCTCGTAATATTAAATCTTTCAACTCTTTGTCATTGGGTACACAATAGCGACCTCTAAATCTTAAGATCCCTTGATCATCTTTGGCAAATTCAGTTGAGTTTTCTTCTTGACTTCTCTTTATGAGCTGCTGCATTTCTTCATCTTTTTCTTGAGTTGTCTTGATCTGATCTGTTATAGTCTGCTAAATTTCTAATGCTGCAATCTGGCCTTGCTCAACAACATTCAGGTTCAATCGTTGCATTTCCTCATGTAACGGAATAGAGCATTCCGAAATAGAAGCTATGTTGTGGTACTTTTTCCGACTTAGTGCATCTGCGACAACATTTGCCTTCCCGGGATGGTACTGAAGATCCAAATCATAGTCTTTGATTAACTCTAACCATCTTCGTTGTCGGAGATTTAAGTCTGGCTGAGTAAATATATATTTCAAACTCTTGCGGTCGGAAAAGACAACGATTTCCCAGTAGGTAATGTCTCCAAATCTTTAACGCATGCACTACGACTGCTAGTTCCAAATCATGCGTTAGATAATTTATCTCGTGTGGCCGTACCTGTCTCGAAGCATATGCCACTACTTTCCCTTCCTGCATTAGCACACAACCTAATCCTTGCTTTGAGGCATCGCAATAAATCTGGAAGTCTGTCTCGGGGTTAGGAAGTATAAGCACTGGGGCTGAGGTTAATCTTGTTTTCAATTCCTGAAAACTTCCCTCACATTTATCTGTCCACTTATACGGATTGTCCTTCTTAAGAAGTTGAATGAGGGGTCTTGATATTTTCGAAAATCCCTCTATAAACCGACGGTAATACCAGCCAAACCAAGGAAACTTCGAACTTCCGTCACAGTGGTTGGCTGTTTCCATTCCATTACCGCTTTCACCTTCTCAGGGTCTACTTTCACACCTTCTTCCGTAATAATGTGTCCAAGAAAGGCTACTTCTTTCATCCAAAACTCACATTTAGAGAACTTAGCATATAACTGATGTTCTCTCAGCTTACCCAAGGCAGTATGTAGATGCTGGCGATGCTCTTCTTCCGTCTTGGAGTATATCAATATGTCGTCAATGAAAACTATCACAAAATGGTCCAACTGCTCCATATATACCATATTCATCAAGTTCATAAAATATGCAGGTGCATTTGTCAAGCCAAATGGCACCACAGTAAACTCAAATAATCCATATCTTGTGGTGAAGGCAGTCTTCTCACGATCTTGCTCTTGGATCTTAAGCTGATGATATCCAGACCTTAAATCTATTTTTGAAAATACCCTGGCTCCTTTGAGCTGATCAAATAAGTCATCTATTCTTGGCAAAGGATATTTATTCTTGATAGTCACGGCGTTCAATCCTCGATAATCCACACACATTCTCTGACTTCCATCCTTTTTCTTGGCGAACAACACTGGGGATGACCAAGGAGATATGCTAGGTTGTATGAATTCTTTTTGCATTAATTCATCCATCTGCTTCTTAAGTTCTTTCAACTCTTGGGCTGACATCCGATACTGACGCTTTGTGATGGGTTTGGTTCCTAGTACCAATTCAATAGCGAGCTCAATGGGTCTATCTGGCGGCTTTCCAGGTATTTCTTTCGGGAAACATCCGGATACTCCTGAATTATTGGCACTTGAGTAACTCCTTCTTCTACCATTATACTTTGAACACTTGCCTTCATTTTCTCCACTAACGCTGGATCTGTCTTCACTGCTACCTTTTTCCCTACTGGATATACTAGAGTCACTAGCTTGTTTTCACAATCCACCTTGGCTTTATATCTAGTTAACCAATTCATCCCCAATATGACATCCAGTCCCTTCATTTCTAACAATAGCAAGTCCGTTTTAAACTTGACTCCTTGGATTTCTAGATCCAAATCCTTGCATCCAAAGCGAGATTCCATCCTACTCCCAGGTGTTTGAAAGGAATAAGATTTTTGTAAAGTAGAAAATGGCAATTGGTTTTTCACAACAAAAGCCAAAGAGAGAAATGAATGTGTTGCTCCGGGATCAAATAGAACTAAAGAAGGCTTTGAGTTAACAAGGAACGTACCAACGATGACGTCGTTGGCTCCGGCTGCTTCTTCCGCGGAGATGTGGTTTATTCTTACTTGTACTGGTTTCAGTATCCCTTTTCCTTTGTCTGCGGCTGGTATCGCGGCTGTTGTCTGTCCACCAGACTGGGGTGCTAGGAACATCCGCTTCTGAGGTGTGTCTGGTGATGATGTCCTCTGTATCACTTTTCTTTTTCGAGTATCCTTTAACTCATTCCTAGCTTCTTCGGACATAATGAGTTTATTCACCATTTCTGGCAGGTCTTTAAAGTCCATTGCCGAGATATGATACTTTAAAGACTTCTGTAATCCTTCTTTGAACCTTTCCATTTTCTTTGCCTCGGTCTTCACATCGTCCGGGGCGTATCGGGCTAGTGTATTGAACTGATGAAGATATTCCGTGGTTGTTCGCCCTCCTTGCTTTAACGCGAGAAATTCTCGACATTTGGCTTCGATCACTCCTGTAGGAATATGGGCTTGTCGGAAAGAATCCTCAAATTCTTTCCACGTTATTTCTCAATCTTCACTCATAGTCTGATAGTTCACCCACCATGCTGCAGCTGGGCCCTGCAGCTGATGGGAGGCATATAACACTTTTTCCTTGTCATTGCATTGGATGGTGTTTAATTTTCTTTCCACGTCTCGGAACCAATCTTCGGCCACCATTGGATCAGGAGATGAAGAAAAGACTGGGGGCCGAGTCTTCTGAAAATCTGCCCATTTTGTTTGGATAGGCATTGCTTGTTGATTACTTCCTCCACTTCGCATAGCAATCTGCTCCAATAATCTTGCATGTTGTTCCATCATGCGGGATTGGTTTAATTCTGTTTGATATCTGTTCTCTTCCATTTTGGCCAAGATGTCTGCCAGGCTAGGCTGTGGTACTTCTCTCTGGCGGGGGCTACCCTGTTGTTGAGATTCTTCTCCTGTCTTTGCCATCTTAGCTTCCTTGATGGAATTAAGAGTTCAGATCTGCAATGAGTTTTTAGGAAGGTCAGATAGGTAAGTAAGAATTCAGAATTAAGGTAAGGTTAGAGAGAAATAGATACGAATTTCAGAATGAAATAGAAAGATTGCAAGTTGAAGAGGTAAGCTCGGGACACTATTAGCAAACAAATTATCAACTAGGCAAAGTAGCTTTTATTCATTCATTATACAAGTTGGGTACACACTATTGCTACAAAGTTCACACCGCAACTTATTTTACAATACCAAAATTTGCTACCACAAAAGGGTTCTAACTATGCTAACGTGACCCACTCCACACTAGGCCTCTAATCCTTGCAATCTGGAGAGGGATTGCCAGAAGAACACCACTCTTCTTCTTCTGGATCTTCTTCTTCGTCAATCATAGGCTCCTTGCCCTTAGGTTCTTCATTGACTGCTTTGGGCTTCTCTGGGACGCGTGATGTTGATTCCTTGAAGAATGCACGGTATTGAGGCGCCGTCATCCTTCTAGGCTTCTTGGGGTTTTTGGCGGGGTCATCAGGAGATTCACCACATCTTGATGCTTCGCCCTGTTCCTTTTCTTGATAGTGCTGCAGATTCCTTTTTACCACCCAGACCTCCTGCTGAGCGGTGTAAAGCTGAAATTGCATCTTCTGGTATTCGGCAGCCATCCGGGAGTATTGGGACTCCTGAAAGGTAATAAGCAACGTGGCTTCTTTGATCCTGGGGTCATCTTCCCGATCTGGATGTGGAACAGAATAACTGAATCCTCCTTCATCTTCTTGTGGCACAAGATGGAAGGGCGACTCATCAAATTCAGCGTCATAGTAGCGGCGAAGATACTCTACTGCTTTCCTTGCCGCGTCTTGTATGGCATCTGATTCTTTTAGACGGTATGCTGTGAACTTCCGCTGAACATCTGGCCTGAGAGGTAATGGCTCCAGATATACCCAGGCCTTGCATTGATATTGTCGTCCATGAACGACCAATCCTCTTGCATAAAATACTGGACAATGTCGCTCGATCCTATAGAGATATTTCTGCATTCGCCATAGCCGAGCTGCCCAATCCTGCAACGTCCCTGGGTTGGAGAAAACATGGCGCTCCATCTGCTCACATCGCCAAATTTTAGTTTAGACAAGAGTATATAAAAGTAGTCTTAGAAAACAAAGTCTAGTTTTAAAATAAGACTAGTAGATAAGGTAGACAGGAAAGAAGTTATACAAGAATATTACGGAAATTCTATGTAACTCATTTTTATAAGTAAAATAGTTTTCAACAAATACACCTAATGCACTTAGGGTCATCCTACGGTCAAGCAAGTGGGCTCTGATACCACTCTATAACACCCCCATTTCTGGGAGTATTATGAAACCCTCGCAACTGCCTAGGACTGTTCAGCTGCGAGTACATCAATCGAGTGCATAACATTTCCAACACAAGCTTAAAAGTAAAAGTCGACTTTATTACAATATAGGGGCTTAAAGCTAAGCTTCACAGTAGGGCCAACGGCCTTTAGTTACATTACAGCAAAAGACGCCATAGGCACGCCTGAGCGGAGAACGACCCTAATTCCAGGCTTCATCGAACTCGTAAAGCACCATTTCATCAACTTCACTTGCTTCTTCCAAGTTAGCTGTTTCTGTTTATGTTTTTAGCAAGTATGAGTACTACTACCGTACTCAACAAGACGCACGGAGCTTAACAATAACTACATGCAAGGTATAACAAGTGGAGAGGGATCAAGTCTATTTTTTTATGTGGATGCAGTTTTAGTTGGAAACTAAATAAAGATTTTAAACTATACTTCATTAATGAAAAAGGGGTTTTCAAGTTTGATTATCGACCTTCAACATTTCCAAATCTTTCTCAACACTACTTATGCCTTGATATTGGATTCACCCATTAAACACAATTTCATTTACCGGAAGTACGGCGTATTCGAATACCATTATTTCATGACTCTGCAGAGCTGCCCTGCTTTACCCACAAGATCTCTTAACCCCCGCTAAAGAGTTAAGAAAACAAGGTTGTTCACTACTCAATTCATTATATAGTCTCTACCCAGTACGTTTTTGATCTCAATGAGCTCGGACGACCCCATGGGTCTCTTCCGACTCATTGCAGTCCTACAGTTGTATGGTTAACCACCTCCCATACGACTCACCCTCTATCTCCCCCTTTCCAGTTGTAGAGTTTCAATTGAGGTTGAGCAGCTACTAAGCCAGGTTTGACAAAGTCAACACTTGTGGTTGGGCGATTACTATGTCTTTTACTCAGCATAAGGGTCTATTCCTTATATTTTTAACTGAGGCATCACCCACACACAAACCCATATTCAGTGTTTGTGACACTGCCACCAATCCATAGCCAAGCCTCCACCCTAGGATAAGGTCTTCAGATTCAGTTCTGCGATCCTTGCTTACCCTAGATCCATATTTTTCAAAACTCTAAACAACTACCAAAATCCTTAACAGTGGAAAATATTTTGATCATTTTCCATGCTACCAAGATTACATAGATATCATATTTATTTTTTTCTATACTCTGTTAAGGTGAATATGGCAATCAAATTAAACTGGGCTTTCTCGGGTGGTAGGACATAACTAGTATCATGCCATTCTAAGCATTTATTGTACATAAAATAACATTGTGCAAATAACATAATGAAAATACTGATAAATAAATAAATTAAAAATTGTAGGTTCAGCATGATAAAAAATGTGCGACTTGCCTTGCGGGTCGGTTATTTCAATCAACTCGTACTCCTCAGCGGGCTGGCCTTGAGCTTGAGCTTCTCCTCCTGGCTCCTGGGAGATTTCGACGTCGGGAGCTAACACAAACAAATAAAACAATTTAATTCCATGCCCGAAGGGTTGGACTAGGAACAAAGAAATAAAATAAAGAAAAATCCGATAAAATACAAATAAATTGGGTTTGGGCTTGTAGGTGGTCCTAAATGGGGAAATGGGCCTGAGAAATGGGTTGGCGGGCTCAAAATGGTCAAAATGGGTATAAACATGTGTTTTCCTACTGTGGGATCTGGGAGATACGGAGTCGGCAATACCGTTGTGCGGCAGGCGGACAGATTGGTACAGTCAGACGTTAATCTGGAGTTTAAAAATAGTAAACGAATTTTCCGGCCTTGGTCGTAGTTGGGAAAGTTGTAGATAATTTAGAGATATAGCTGCTGTATAAATTTGGGAATTATTAGGCCTCTGTGTTGTTGTGGGCACGCGTTTGAACGCGGCCGCCCAATCTGCCAGAGCAGAGTTCTTCCTCTGTTTTGGGCATTAAATTACTCCTACCTGTGATTAAAATAAAAATAGGTGTTGCTACCGTTTAACCTGTTGTTCCTACTACTTTCAGTTTGCATTATTATCGTAACTGATACAATTGCCATGATTGCATGATATTTTAATTGTGGAATTCTTACTTAATGTTATAATATTGATCATGAAATTAATATGTGGTGGATGTGAGTTTGTTGAGAGCATGATAATGCTCCTTGCGGATGAATTAAAGTGATTAATGGATTTTTATATCATTCAATCATTCATGTCATATCATGTCCTTTGTGTATATGGATGTCGCCGCTTATAGCCGCGATCGCATCGCAGACAAATGTCGTATATTGCCGTGTCTGACGCACCTCTTCGCCCGCGGGAAGCATCGTATATTGCCGTGATACCAGCTCTGTCAGACCTGGATTTTGCAATCCAGTCTGCGTGCTCTTGCATTGTTCCTCGGATCGATAGATAATGCACACGATACATTGCTGAATCATTTCATACACGCGGAATTCACAACAAGTCATAATAATATTACATTGCAAAAGTGAAGTAGGCCTTTACCAAGGCGCAATTGTTACATTAGGGCCAAGCAGGCCAAATATTTACATTACAAAAGTCTAGCAGCGGAAGAGATACAAGTAGGCTTTTAAACCACAAGCAGAGACTGAGGGCAAAAGTGGTCATACAAATATCACTAGAGCTCTAGTAATATTTGATGAATCCACACCTTAGTCTAGATGCCTAAGGTTCTAAGCGCGGCTTATTCGTTCTAATTCCCGGCGTGGCCTTCTCCATCTGCAGCAGGTGCTTCCTCGAAGGCATACGGATCTTGAGCTCCCGAATCTGGATTTTGGTATTGCAGAGTGAGCACACTAACCACCGTGCTCAGCGAGTCAACACACAGAATGCAATAGGTAGTATGCAAGGCTTTCAACAAGGGAAGGCTCAGGTTATTTTGTTTGCTAAAATGTGCTTTTTGAACTATAATACTTAAAACTCCCTATGACCTAGCAGTTGGATTTTAAACATGATACTCAACGACATGTACATTTATTTCTATCGAATCGGGGCCATCCACCATTACATGGCCTCTGCTCCTCATGTTATGCCTTCGTTATAACCGCTTACTTTACCACCGGGACGACACCGGGACAATTCAAATAAGGGCCTTTCTCGCCTCCACTTTTCCATTTCCACCCCTTCATAGTTTTTGAAACAGAACTATATCTAGTTAAGTTCCCATGTCCGCCCATGACCGTGGGCACGGCTATTCGAATAGTTTTGACTCTGCAGAGTGTGTACACTTTACCCACATGAGATAGATCTGCTCATTGCCCCACATGATTCCTTAGCCATGTGGTCGAGTAGACTATCACAGAGCCTTTACGATGCATGTTCCTAGCAGAGTTACGACCGCTAAGGTTTCCACTTCCTCCGGGTACGACCACCCTTCCAGAAGCCCCCTCTTGCGCCATCACGTCGGAGGATGTGGCCATCCTCTACCCGCCCGTGTTCACACCGACGCAACTCTTACTAAGCCAATGCAAATTAGTTGGCCCTGCCTACACTTTGCCAGCATGTGGTTGCACATGTTGTACCGTAGGAGGTCATCACAAGATTCAGTCCTTAATGGTTATCTGGGCGGTTCTACCACAATCCCCTTGTGCTATCACGGCACCACTTTATCACAAATCTGTGCTGTCACGGCACCATTCAACACTCCCACCCTCAACCATCCACCCAGATAATTAAGCATGTAGGGTTCTTTCGGACGAAAAATACGCTTATACCAACATAAACCAGCCATCATCACAATGATTGCCCAATACTGCTTTCTTTAATTTGCAAGATATGCTAGGGTGCTCTCACACCCATGTTTATCTAAACAACTCTAAGCATGCATTTATAATTATAGACTTAGTTTCAAAGGAGTTTGTAGCATTATTACTTTTACTAGGGTGACAAGGATCACATAGCCAAAAGTATTGCAAAGGACATATACTAAACCAAGAGAACATGGGCATATATCTAAAAGCTGAAATTAACATGTATTGCAACATAAATATAAGCATGCCAATTATAATACTTAAACCAAAATACTTTATTGAAAACATAGGCTCAAAATGATCAAAGCATTGACTCGCCTTGGATGCAAAGGTCGGGATTCGGGGTGTTGGAGTCTACGGCAGCGGCAGCTTCCTCTTCTTGAGCCTCGAAAGCTACGTTTTATACGCGTGAAAATTTAGATAAAAATCATCACAACAATCAAATAACACAATAAAAATTTGAACAAGCTTCAAAAATGTTGGTTCTGGCCCCATTAAGTAGCCCTTGATTTTAGATGAATTTAGAAATTGGTTTCATCAAATTTGGTAAGTTATACACTTTTGAATGCTTTCAGTTTAATTAAATCTCAAAAATAATAAAATCGACAATGGGGCCCACTGTCGTGATCAAGGCTTTCATGGCGGCCGACACGTGGGGCCGGGGCGATAACTCACCGCCCGCCCCCCCGACAAAGGGGTCTCGGGAGGCGTGGTGGACTCACTCACGGTCGGCGGGTGGGGCCCACCGCCGCTGACGGTTTTAAAGAAATGGCTCACCTCAAGGCGCTGCGTGAGCGGGGGCTCGAACGCGCGCCGAGGGAGCCAGGGGGGATAGAGGGTGAGCGACGGTAGCCAACCCGTCGCTCGGTTTTACTCACCCCTATAGGGGTAAATATACCCCTTAAGGTATGCGTGGGAGGCGGCGAGGCAGAGGTGGCCCGAGGCCGAGGGAGGCGGCGGCCGTCACCGGCGAGGGGGTTTCACCGAGGTTCGGGCGTCGTGGGGTCTTTTCCCATAACGCCCCCCCTCAGGGGCCTCCGCGGCATGGGCGTTGCACCAGCCGAGGGGTGTCGAGGCGCGCGGAGGAGGAGGAAGAAAGGGAAAAGATCCTGACAGCGGGGCCGCTTGCCGAGAGAGAGGGGCGGGAGAGGGATCCGCTGGCGCCATCCGGACCGGACGCGTGTCGGCCCTAGGGAGAGGGAGGGCGGATCCGGGGGCGACGTGGGCGGATCCAGTCCGTCCACGCGTCGGCCGGGGGTGGGGTTTTGGGTTTTATTTTGATTTTGAATTTTCAGAAATGCTAGAGGGCATAATACAATTCGGAAAAATACTAAATCACCACCAAAATTCTAGAAAATTCACGAGGCTCAAAGAGATATTTTGGGTTTAATAAAATTACTTAGTCATAAAGTGGTTATTTCATTTAATACTCTAAGGCCTACAACTGACTTCTTTTCCTTTTTCCTTTTATTTTCTCCTCTTTTCTTTTATAATTGGAGATATATTTACTTTGTGTAAAGCACTCATATATATACATATATATACATGCATATATATATATATATATATATCTAGGCTTGCCCTACTCATTTCTAGGAAGCTTTCATCGGCACTTCTGCCACTTATACTTTTGAAATTTAAATCTGTCCTTGTTTCTTTGAAAACCTATTTACGTTAACTTTCGGAGTTTTCTTTATGGATCATCTTTTCAGATTCGAATTCAAACTTAGGATTCTCTATTAATCAAACAGATGGGCTCTTCCATGAAATTCTTCAGAAAAACACCTTCAAAACCCAACTCAACACAATACTCTACAAAATATTCTACATCACTTTATTATACAGATCCTCTAAGTTTTCAGGATGTTACAGGGCTTTAGGTCCGTGGTAATTAAATTATTAAATTGACACACTGGTGCACTATAGGATGGGATGGGTCAAGCATTGCATTTATGCTTTTGACATGTTGCATTGATGATTTGCATTATGATATAATCTTGTATGATTATGTTTTGCTCTTATGACTGTTATGAGTGAGAATTGTCAATGTTAAGACCTAGAGATTGTATTTGCTACCTTGGCATTGCCAGGTTATACCACTGTTTGTAGTAGGGGGATTAGCAATGTCGTTAGCTCAAGTAACTTAATTACAGATGTTGCGGGTGAGTTTCTTAGAAAAGTTGTTATTATCATTAAGTTGATTTTGGTCAATTCTTGGCCTATTGCAGTTAATGAATTTCTTTTGAGTTTGTGGTTTTTGCAGTTGAGGGTATGCAATTGGTCTCTACCTGTTCCTTGAAGCGATATTGTTTCTTTTCGGACTAATGAGATATTTTTGCTACCTGTGCCTATTGTTGATTTGTAAGGTTAGTCCCCTCGTAGGAGTTTTGTCTTGTTGTGATTCATGACTTATTGGTTTGCTTGGTATTTTCTTTTAGTAATGCCAGTTTTGAGTTGCAAAACTCATTGATATGTGAAAGCCTTGGATCTATGTATTTCTTCTAGATTATTTTGAGTGTTGAAATTTATTTCCTCTCCTTTCTAAAAGAGAGTGTTAAAACTCTTTGTGGTGTTTTGCTATGCTTAAGTGGAAGGTGGTAATTATATAAACTAATTCGTAAGGTATGAATTATCAAGTTGAGATGTTAGCGTGGTGCATAATTAATTTCAACTAGCATCCTTGGAAGTGTAGCTGATTAATTTTGATATTGCCTTGTAATAGTTTATTTAAGAACTGTGATTAAGAAATTGTTTAAACATGATTGGAACTCATGGAGTTCTTGAGGAGTGTGCAAAAAGAATTAGAATGATTATCGGGATTGCCTAAATTTCTATCATGTTGGATAAATTGAATTATGTCTGTCTTTAGTAATTAATCTGACCATTTGGAATGATTAAGGAGGTGTTGGGATATTGTCTTGGAAATATTAACCTTTAATCTGTCATTTATTTAGATACTGTATGAGCATGTTCAATTGCTAGTTTCATATATCTTTCATCATGCTGAGTTGTTGAAATATGCATAAAGAAATAGATGAAGGTTGATGTATTGACTGGTAGAATCTTGTCTTACAAAGCTGGTATTATTGAAGTTTAAAGTTATTTTGTTCTAATTACTGAACATAAGATGAACTGCTGAATCTATGCTCATGATTGTTTTATGATTGTAAAACGGAGTTAGGATCATGAATGTTGTTATGATAAAATAATAATCAATTATTGCCAGTAATGATTAGAGTACAATCAATCTGTGTTAAATTAGAGTTGAGCATCAATAAGAATTGAATATATGAAATCTTATAAGAAATTTATACTAGCATATTTTGCGAGATTGCCATGTTCTAGTATCATCTTGTTTAAGAGCTTTGTTCTATTATGGTGGCTTATGCACTAGGATTTCCTAGATTAAGTAGTCGTAACCTTATGTAGATAATAGAAACATGATGAAGTGATTCCTTGTGTTTCTTTTTGAAAAAAGTTTGTGAAGAGATTTGAGGATATGATGATGCTTGTTAAGAATGTAATATTGTGATGTTGGTATGATGGTTAGTATGTAGTTGTGATGATAATGTTGAATGTTCTATAAATAAAAGAATTTGATAACTTCCATGATACTATTTAAATCAAAAGTTTTGAGAATTATGTACGCGATCTTTTTGATCTCATGATTTATGTGGTAGCTGAAATTATTTTTAAGCAAAGTGTCGTGTTGAAAGGTTTTATTAGTTCTTAAAGAATTAATGTGTTGTGGTCTTCAATTCTCTGTTGTTGAAATTGTCAGGGTGACACCGTAATCAAAGAAAGTTATCCTCTTTATTAAAAGAAAGAGTGTGGAAAAAGTATTGGAGGTTGAAATCAAGTTGTGCAATCTTTTTTTTAAAAAAAAATGTGTGTGACTTCTTTTTTCTCGCCGCATAAGATTTACTTGAGCTCAAATGGCAATATTTTTGCCGCATAAGAGCTTCTTGAACTCGAATGGCAATACTGTATTCTTATTGGTTGAGATTTGATTTTTGTTCTTCTTGAGGAGGCATGTGCCTTCAGCTGTGATCTTACCTTTTGATGTCCAAGATTTATTGCTATTTTCTTCTGGCCTTGTGTTTATTGCAGATGGTAACATCTTCCTTTGTGTTGGAATTTACTTCTTTTTGCCTCTCCAAGAAAAGGGTATTTTATTTGGGTTGCAAAGTTTTTTAAGAGGTGTTTAACACCTATTTGGTGTGTTGGGTGATGATTTGGAAATCCTTGGTTCAAGGAAGCTGAATTTCCAAAGGGAACGGATTGGGAAATTAATAATATCTCGAGCAGTAATATGCTCACTTGATTCTTGTTTAAACTGTGTGTTTATGGCAGAGATCATCTGCAAATTGAGTTGTTTGATGTTGGGTGTGGTCTTTTCCAGTTAGGAAAAGAAAATGATTGTTTTGGTTTGTCGAGTGATTTTCACTCTTGGCTTGTGCAGTATGGATTCTCCAAATGTCTATTTGGAAAGTGTGAATGATTTTGTTGTGAATCTTTTGTTTTGGATCGTGGTCCTTTGAAGGAAGATTGTTTGATAGTGTGTTGCTTGAGAATCCTTTATTCCTCTTTGTTGCGTTCCTTTTGCATAGCTATTGTTTGTGTTTCGAATAATGTTATGAGTGGAATCTGTGGTCGATTCCTTAAAGGGGTACAATGTATTATCCCGATTATAATAAATAGAGAAAAATATTTTAACAAGAATGATGGTGTTAAATAGTGGCTTAATAATTTTGCAAGAAAGACAGGATCTGTTGGCCGCTTAGAGTCGGTTGAAGAGTTACGGGTGCTCGGCGTTGTCCCGCGCATGTCGTGGACTCGACGGAGTTGATGTGGAGCCCCCTTGACGAATCAGTCCGAGCAGGAGGTGGCGTGGGAGCTTGAAGTTCAAATGTAGAAGAAGAACCCGAGTTCTTCGAGGCGGGTGAGAACCCGTAGTTGTTGTTCCCTTGTGTTGTTCTATCCATGGGACGCAGTATTCTTTGGTTGTTCTTTCCTTGATTGTTCTTTTTGTCTTGTGGGTTGAGGAGCGAGATTCGAGGACGATTCATTTTTAGGTGGGGAGAATGTAATATCCCGAACGTCGTTACGACATAAGGTTTTAAATCAATCGCGGAATCGCTGGTTTTTCGGTAAATCACGGGAAGGGAAAATATAAATTGTAGAACATTGAAAAATGAATAAAATAAATTAAAACAATTAATTTGGATATTTTAGGCTGCCGGAGGGTGGGCGGTGATTTGGGCCAGCCAGCCCAAATGGGGCCCGTACCCCTCCTTGCCCTCCACCCTCCCCACCCCTTGGCCGCCCCACCCCTTTGGGCGCCTCCCCTTCCCCTCTTGTTGCCATTGGTGCCCCCAAGTGCTGCTGCCATTGGAGGAGAAGAAAAGAGAAGGAAGGAGAAGAAGGAAGGAGAAGGAGAGGAGAAGGAAGAAGAAGAACAGGAGGAAATTTTGGGGAAAATATCCACCTAGGTAATTTTTACTCATCCCAAATCCTCTGTTTTATGGATTAATTAGGGTTCTTGGCACGAAATTTGATGGTAGATAATAGATCAATTGCCCTATTAGAGTTTAGTCGCGGGCTGATTTTAGATCTATTCGCGCAGTGCGGCTTGTCTCACGGTTTTGATCTAGAAAACGAATTTTTCTGCGGGTCTTCCCAAAAGAAAAGTTGTAGAGGACTTCCATATGTATCTCTTATATTTTTTTAAAATATTTCTACCGTGGGATCTGGGAGATACGGAGTCGGCAATACCGCTGTATGGCAGGCAGACAGATTGGTACAGTCCGACGGTAATCCAGAGTTTAAAAATAGTAAACGAATTTTCTGACCTTGGTCGTAGTAGGAAAAATTGTAGATAATTGAGATATATAGCTTCTGTATCAATTTGGGAATTATTAGGCCTCTGTGTTGTTGTGGGCACGCGTTTGAACGCGGCTGCCCAATCTGCCAGAGCAGAGTTCTTCCTCTATTTTGGGCATTAAATTACTCCTACCTATGATTAAAATAAAAATAGGTGTTCTGCATGAAAATTGTAGGTTTTTAAGTCATGAATCCAGAGAGGTATCATTTTATGTTTTTTGATCTATATTTTTAAAGATACAAAATTATGAAGCAGCGCTGCTGAAGAGGATAATTTGTTGAATTGTTGAGCGGAGAGTAGTTTGTGCGGGTTCGGGTTTCTAGCGACGTTTATAATTGTTATGTTGTGCTTGTATGCTGTGGTTGTGTGCTGAGAGTTGTCTTATGGACAGGTGGTCTTGTCCCTGAGCGCTCTTGATCTCTGTTGTACTTCGTTTCGTCGGATTGAGGCAAGTAAACATAGCGGTGGTTGCTACCGTTTAACCTGTTGTTCCTACTACTTTCAGTTTGCGTTATTATCGTAATTGATACAATTGCCATGATTGCATGATATTTTAATTGTGGAATTCTTACTTAATGTTATAATATTGATCATGAAATTAATATGTGGTGGATGTGAGTATGTTGAGAGCATGATAATGCTCCTTGCGGATGAATTAAAGTGATTAATGGATTTTCATATCATTCGATCATTCATGTCATATCATGTCCTGTCAGACCCCAGATTTTACATCCAGAATCCTCTGTGATTTATTGCACTATTCCCTGGATCAGTAGATAGTGCTCACAGCTTCAGAAATGAATATCAAATACATATCAAGCGGAAGCATAATTAATATAGTAAACTTACACAAGGGCCGATTAAGCCGAAATCAGAAAACTGCAGCAGCGGAAGAACGAAGCACGTAGAAGGAACCCTCAGGACATGCCCACAGGCAGCCAACTGGAGGTTCGCGACCTAGCCCTTGACATCTTCACCTTCTCTGTCGTCGTCATGATCTCAGAGCGTTGTCAAGAAGCACAAAACATCCTTGACTCTGGATTTGTTGTGAGAGCGAGTGTGAGCACACTAACCACCGTGCTCCGCGAGCCAATACACAGAATGCAAATAAATAATATGCAAGGCTTATCAAGGAAGGCTCGGGTTGTTTTATTTGCCAGCAACTTCTCTTTTTGGAAGCATTATCAAACCCTAGTGTTATAGTTGCAACCTAGGACTTCACACGGCGTCTGCCATAACTGACTTAATCCACCAAAGACGTATTTTCTTTACTGATTGCTGTCTAAGACTCCAAACAGCGGTTGACATCATTGATTTTAATCCACCAAATGTAATGACATTACTTAGTTAATTCACCGAACATACATTTTCTATATACCTATATCTAATCGAATCCACCGATACCTTTGTATTCCAGATTCCTAATAATCCAATCTTGCCACCACTAATCACCAACTCTTCACTTCTGAATTCTAATAATCCTCTAACATGATTACTTTTTCAACCACCGAAATCATTTGTACCAGAATATTCTAACAATTCAATCCTTCTGTTAATGATCCAACTCCGTAATTTACTCTGCCCATAATTAATCCTTACTTTCAATCATCTATCTCTAACTAATTCATAGGTATTTCTCCACCAAGATTTAATCAAGTTTACATCTCAATCCTCATATCTCAAAATTTCCACAAATTCAATTCATCCAACTAGATCAAATCCTATTAATCACATTAATTCCAACAATTACCTTTATACCCTTCTAACCCTCCAAAATTACTTAAATCATCTATCTAGCCTATCCACCTATTTAGACTCCACCAAACACTGTTATGTATTTACTACAATAGTTATCTTCTTTTCTGACGACTCTATTTATTCTTCCTGGCATCTTATTTTTGGAGAAGTATTGCCATTAATTGCTTTTGAAATATAATACATAGAAACTTCCTGAGACTTAGCCACTTAAACAAAACATAATGTGACAGAATGCAATAGTAATAGAGGTCCAGATTCTATCCACCATTTCATAGTCTCGCACCATATGCTTAACTTTTCAAATTATAACCGCTACATTACCACCGGGACGACACCGTGCCAATTCCATCGGGACGACACCGGGACAACTCAAATAAGGGCCTTTCTTTGCCTTCCCATAAAGGCCTTTCTCGCCCTTTGTACAGATTTTGAAATGAACTATATCTAGTCAAGTTCCCATGTCCGCCCATAACCGTGGGCACGGCTATTCGAATAGTTCATGACTCTGCAGAGTGTGTACACTTTACCCACACGAGATAGATCTGCTCATTGCCCCACATGATTTCTTAGTCATGCAGTTGAGGAGACTATCACAAGGCTTTTACAGTGCATTTTCCTAGCAGAGTTGCGACCGCTAAGGTTTCCACTCTCTCCGGGTACGACCACCCTTCCAGAAGCCCCCTCTTGCGCCATCACGTCGGAGGATGTGGCCATCCTCTACCCGCCCGTGTTCACACCGACGCAACTCATACTAGGTTGATGCAAATTAGTTAGCCCTGCCTACACTTTGCCAGCATGTGGTTGCACATGTTGTACCGTAGGAGGTCATCACAAGATTCAGTCCTTAATGGTTATCTGGGCGGTTCTACCACGATCCCCTTGTGCTATCACGGCACCACTTATCACAAATCTGTGCTATCACGGCACCATTCAACACTCCCACCCTCAACCATCCGCCCAGATAATCAAGCAAGTAGGATTTTTGGGAACATACAATATTCATACCAACATACGCCAGTCATCATCACAATGACTGCTCAACCAAATTCTCATATGTTTGAAAGTGATGCTTGGGCGTTCTCACGCCCATGAATATCTAAGCAATACTAAGCATGACATATAATTACGGACTTATTTTCAAAAGGTTACTATTATACTTTTGCTAGGGTGACAAGGTTCACATAATCAAGTATTCAAGGAGGGAGTAATATTAGTCAAGGAAAACATGGTCATATAACTAGGATCTTAAATTAACATGTATTTGCATATAAAATGATAGCATGCGATTTGATAATTTAAACAAAAGTAATTTGCCGAAAAGTAGGTTCAACATGATCAAAGTATTGACTCGCCTGGCGCGGTCTACCGCGGCCTTGAGCTCACTCAAAGCGATCTCATTCGAAGGACGGAGCTTCTGATCTTTATCTCCATTTGCACTTGACCTTACTTGATTCCTCGACTCTTCAGAACTCCAGTTCTAATTACGTGCTAAGCAACTGAATTCAAACAAAGGCAAATAACTCAAAAGATCCAAAATAAATCCGAATAACCTTGATTTAGTTTTGTTATGAGTAAGGGGTGATCCGGGTGGGTTGAGGCAAGGTCGGTGGCAGAATACGATGATTCGGTCTTTTTATTAATAATCTCTTTTTATTATTTGTATATTTATTTAGGAAATTCCATGAGGTAGGCTAGACTTACGATTCAATGAACGAGATTAGTGTAACATTATTTTATCGAGTGCTGTACTCAGGGCTCATGTTTTATTTAAGCAACACCTACAACGTTTAGCTTTATTTCTAGTTCATATTTTGTTTGTCTAACAAGGCTTGTCTTACAATTTCTTTATGCCATATCACTATTTATCTAAATCTATCATGGGGAGTTATTTAGTCATCTAACTGATGTTTTAATAGTAAACTTTTAGTTTATTCTTATTTACTACTCATTTGCGACTATCAGTCTATAATATTACTTTATCCATCAGATTACTTGCTATCGAGATTATTCCAACGCCCGATGATCCAATGCCCTAACTAATAATTAGTTTTAAAACATTTGTTCAAACGACATTAATTATTCGCATACGATTTTTAGTCCAAACTTAAATGTTAAACCACCTCTTTTTCTTATATATAACCTAATCAATTGTATTAGCTTTAAATCCCTTTACCAAGGCAAGGTTTGTTACATAGGGTCATATTTCAATGTTGCTTTTAATTAACCTTTTTGATATTTGCTCAAACCACATTAGTTAATCATATAAGAACTAATCAAAACTTAAGTCTTTAAACAATCTCTTTTTATATCACAATTAATTTTATTAGATTCTTTACATTATTCTCTAATTTTTCATGATTTTTATTAATTAAAATGAGCTTAAAAAATAAAAAGTGGGGAAGAAATGCAGTAGTAGGATTCAACCCGGACCTCTCATTTGTGCGTGTGTTAACCGCGATGATAGCCAAGTGGGCCGATTGCTGGGCTGACCGAGGAGGCGGTAATTCCTTTGTCCGACGGATGGGGGCAAAAGCAGAGGAAGCCGCCGTGAGGCGTTCTCGCCGGGCGGCGGCTGCCGGAGGGGAGCTGGGGACCGCCAAAACGGGTTGTGCCAGGGACGGGGAAGCTAGGGGTGGCGGCGGATTGGCGGAGCAGCGGAGGGACGGCCGGGCGGCAGGCAGGGCGGCGGCGTGAGTCCGGGGCGACGGCAACAGCGTGGAGAAGGGGGCGAGATAGGAGGGTCACGAGTCGGAGGGAGGAGTGGTGAACCTTACCACGCGGTTGGCCGGGACGGAGGAATGCCGGGATGAGCCGGCGGCGGAAGCCATGGGCGGCGCGGCCGGGCCATCATGGCGGGGTCTGCTCGGGCGACGAGAGGCCCGGGCGGCGGTTGGGGGAGGTTGAGGACGTCGTGGGGATGCTACCACCGCATGGAATTGACGCGAGGTGGGTCGAGGAAGAATTGGCGCGGGCGGCGGCGACTTCGGCCAGCGATGGGGAAGAAACGGCCGTGCAGCAGCTTCACCTTGGGAGAATCAAATTGGTCGGCAGTGGGAGCTCCTAGAAGGGAAGGGCATGCCGTGACGCGGGTGGACGGCGGAGGGCTTCACCGGAGCGGCCGGAAATGGCGGCGGCGTGGGAGCGGGTGAGGCAAAGAGGGAAGAGAGGAGAGGCGGGAGCTATGGGGGAGGCGGGAGGCTCCTTATAGCCACAGAGGGTCGGGGACTGGCGGCGGGAGGAGACCGGCTCGGGGCTCGGCGCATGCGGAGGCGCGAGCGGCGTGGGCGGCAGGCAGGCGGCGGCGCGCGCACTCGGGAGAAGAAAAGAAAGAAAGGAGGAAGGGGCTGGGCGCCAGCGAGAGAGAGAGAAGAGAAGGAGGGGGGCAATGGGCCCAGCCGAGGAGAGAAGAGGAGGAGAGAGAGAAAAAGAAAGGAGGGGCCCACTTAACTTCTTTTGCATAAACACACCCATATACACATGCATTACTTTTATATCGCTAAACTTTTCCTAGCACAATTTGTGTATATCTAAGTATAGGGGTTTGCATTTTAGTCACTCACTTTCATTGTTATTTATGTCACTATTTTCAAAATGAGATTTCATATTTTTAACTCAGGTTCCTCTTTCCTTTTACTGGATCATCTTTTCAAATTCGTATTTAAAATTCTAGTTTTCTATTATTTGCATTTGGGTTTACTCTTTGATATTTAATTTGTATTCCCAAATTTCAAAAGACTTCAACCAAATATTCAAAAGAATTTAAATGCCAACAAAATGTTGGAAAAGATTTTAAAATTCATATTTTTGGACTAACCCAATTTCGGGATGTTACAAACCTACCCCCCTTAAATGAATCTCGACCTCGAGATTCCGGTAGAATAGCAAGAAAGAATGCGGGTGGGATTACTTTAGTTAAGGCTAGCAATAGGTTTCTAGGGGTCATCCGATGTTTAACTCTCCAGCTTCACGGAGAGGGGGAAATCTGCACGATAAGGGTTAGAACTTGGAGAAGCCAAAAGGGAAGGGAGAAACCTTGTTTTCCGAGATAGGTCGTAAATTCCCAGAGGCTTGCTTCTTGACTTCGTCGTTTCTTCGTCTTGGTAGAGTGGAGTGGTCGCATCGTCTATTGGGCAGGTGATAGTCATAGAATTCGTACTATTGGCCTATGCCCTAGGGAGCAGATGGTCTGAGTGATGACGGTACGAGGATGGACATGTATATGGTGGTCTTTTGCCCCGCAGTGGTATACGGCCTTGGGAATGTAGAGGTGACGACGGGCATACCTATATGGTGGTCCTCATCACCAGAAGAATTTTTTTTTTGGCCTTGTAACATATGGTACTGGTCTGATGGGCTGCAAGTCCAGGTAGTTGCAGCTCTAATTATACGTCGCAGTAGTTCTTTTGGCAGCTCTATCTCATAGTGCTACCCCCCTTAAAATGGATACCACTAGTCATCATTCGTCTCTTCGAGCTCCAGGCATGACGGGTCCTATGGGAGGCTCATCTGTGGTACTTCAGCTGCTTGGTCGGCAACAGGGTTCGGAAGTGATATTCAGGTTAGGGGTCTTGTCTTCCACAGGGAAAGCATATGGCCTTGCTGACAGGGCATTCTCCATGTTGATGGTCATCTTTGTAGTTGGACTAGTTCACGGAGCATTAGTATGCGGGATGTCTTCTCTCCTCACAACGTCGACGTACTGCTTGTCATTGGATTTACTTGGAGGCGATCTGATCTACGGATCCTCCAGGTGGGTATGGAGAGAATGCTAGCAGGGCAGAGTCTTGGTCTTTGTGCCGGACGAGGCTTTTAGCTGGGAAGCGGTGAAGGCTTCACTTGTCCTTGATTGCCTTAGCTTTGATTAGCCACCACTTTGCTTCGGTAGATCTGACTGGGTTTACAGCAACAGGACGAGAGGGAATAGCATGAGGTGAGGATTTAGTCGTGGGGATAAGGTGATCTAACCCATTCAAACCCTTTTTTTTTTTTAAAAAAAAAGAGTATGCCCGAATAACTGGGGCGACATAAAACCACACCAATTTTTAGAAACAAGCTTTTCCCGTGACTGCGAAGTAGGACGCCCGAGGGCAAGAAGGCAGTGCACAGGGCCAAAGTGAACTCTTACGACAATACAACGTCTACTCGGGGGTGCACGCAAAAGAGTACATGGTTCATCTGCATAGCCTATTTAAGATAGGACCATCTTATCTTCATGAACATTGTCAGCGTTTCTAACCTTAAATTTATGGGAGTGAGGTACGAGAAGAGGATCAAAAATTTTCCTGTGTGGTCACTAGACAGAAGAGGAAAGTATTTGGGGCACTTTGATTGATATCAGTACTCACTCCAGTGTTATCATTCTTAATAGTATTGTTTTAATGAAACTTTGTGGCAAAATTGAGGATTTTTTTTAACTAGGGGTAACAAAGCCAAATACGGGAAATAGGTTTTTACCAACATACTCTTTCGAAGGTAACACCCCAAGGTTAATCCTTAGGATCTATTGTTTTGAAAGACAAGGTCTTCGTTGAAGAAAGCTTTCGGGAAATCACTTTGTTTTGAACTATTTGGGAAACCAAGATGAATTTTTGAATAAGTTTTTGGTAAGCAGTTGAGCTTACGGAAATTTCCTTAGAAGTTCCAGTCTTGATAAAATGAGTTTGAAACTGGATTTGTAAATGATTAGATAATCGGTCCTCCAAGGATAAACAATTTTTGAAATCAAGTCTTAAATTTAAACACCATGGTTTCTAACCCTAAAATAGGTTTTCAAAGAGAGTTTATAAACAGAGTACTAGACTTTCATCATTTTGACTTCTAGGTAAGAGAGTTCTTGGAGTACAAGTGGCTGAGGCAGCATATAGATGAGAGGGAATCATCTAGGAGAGAGGAGACTTGAGCAATATAACTTATATGTTTTGAAATTAAGTATTGAGGAAATACTTCTAATCATGAGATTAACGGCCAGGCTAACTAGGTCACGACTGCAATCAATATGCTCGATACCATGTCATGCCGGACCCCAGATTTTACATCCGGAATCCTCTGTGATTTATTGCACTATTCCCTGGATCAGTAGATAGTGCTCACAGCTTCAGAAATGAATATCAAATACATATCAAGCGGAAGCATAATTAATATAGTAAACTTACACAAGGGCCGATTAAGCCGAAATCAGAAAACTGCAGCAGCGGAAGAACGAAGCACGTAGAAGGAACCCTCAGGACATGCCCACAGGCAGCCAACTGGAGGTTCGCGACCTAGCCCTTGACATCTTCACCTTCTCTGTCGTCGTCATGATCTGTAGCGTTGCTGAAGCACAAAACATCCTTGACTCTGGATTTGTTGTGAGAGCGAGTGTGAGCACACTAACCACCGTGCTCCGCGAGCCAATACACAGAATGCAAATAAATAATATGCAAGGCTTATCAAGGAAGGCTCGGGTTGTTTTATTTGCCAGCAACTTCTCTTTTTGGAAGCATTATCAAACCCTAGTGTTATAGTTGCAACCTAGGACTTCACACGGCGTCTGCCATAACTGACTTAATCCACCAAAGACGTATTTTCTTTACTGATTGCTGTCTAAGACTCCAAACAGCGGTTGACATCATTGATTTTAATCCACCAAATGTAATGACATTACTTAGTTAATTCACCGAACATACATTTTCTATATACCTATATCTAATCGAATCCACCGATACCTTTGTATTCCAGATTCCTAATAATCCAATCTTGCCACCACTAATCACCAACTCTTCACTTCTGAATTCTAATAATCCTCTAACATGATTACTTTTTCAACCACCGAAATCATTTGTACCAGAATATTCTAACAATTCAATCCTTCTGTTAATGATCCAACTCCGTAATTTACTCTGCCCATAATTAATCCTTACTTTCAATCATCTATCTCTAACTAATTCATAGGTATTTCTCCACCAAGATTTAATCAAGTTTACATCTCAATCCTCATATCTCAAAATTTCCACAAATTCAATTCATCCAACTAGATCAAATCCTATTAATCACATTAATTCCAACAATTACCTTTATACCCTTCTAACCCTCCAAAATTACTTAAATCATCTATCTAGCCTATCCACCTATTTAGACTCCACCAAACACTGTTATGTATTTACTACAATAGTTATCTTCTTTTCTGACGACTCTATTTATTCTTCCTGGCATCTTATTTTTGGAGAAGTATTGCCATTAATTGCTTTTGAAATATAATACATAGAAACTTCCTGAGACTTAGCCACTTAAACAAAACATAATGTGACAGAATGCAATAGTAATAGAGGTCCAGATTCTATCCACCATTTCATAGTCTCTGCACCATATGCTTAACTTTTCAGCGTTATAACCGCTTACATTACCACTGGGACGACACCCAGGCCAATTCCACTGGGACGACACCCAGGACAACTCAAATAAGGGCCTTTCTTTGCCTTCCCATAAAGGCCTTTCTCTGCCCTTTTGTACAGATTTTGAAACAGAACTATATCTAGTCAAGTTCCCATGTCCGCCCATAACCGTGGGCACGGCTATTCGAATAGTTCATGACTCTGCAGAGTGTGTACACTTTACCCACACGAGATAGATCTGCTCATTGCCCCACATGATTTCTTAGTCATGCAGTTGAGGAGACTATCACAAGGCTTTTACAGTGCATTTTCCTAGCAGAGTTGCGACCGCTAAGGTTTCCACTTCCTCCGGGTACGACCACCCTTCCAGAAGCCCCCTCTTGCGCCATCACGTCGGAGGATGTGGCCATCCTCTACCCGCCCGTGTTCACACCGACGCAACTCATACTAGGTTGATGCAAATTAGTTAGCCCTGCCTACACTTTGCCAGCATGTGGTTGCACATGTTGTACCGTGGGAGGTCATCACAAGATTCAGTCCTTAATGGTTATCTGGGCGGTTCTACCACGATCCCCTTGTGCTATCACGGCACCACTTATCACAAATCTGTGCTATCACGGCACCATTCAACACTCCCACCCTCAACCATCCGCCCAGATAATCAAGCAAGTAGGATTTTTGGGAACATACAATATTCATACCAACATACGCCAGTCATCATCACAATGACTGCTCAACCAAATTCTCATATGTTTGAAAGTGATGCTTGGGCGTTCTCACGCCCATGAATATCTAAGCAATACTAAGCATGGCATATAATTACGGACTTATTTTCAAAAGGTTACTATTATACTTTTGCTAGGGTGACAAGGTTCACATAATCAAGTATTCAAGGAGGGAGTAATATTAGTCAAGGAAAACATGGTCATATAACTAGGATCTTAAATTAACATGTATTTGCATATAAAATGATAGCATGCGATTTGATAATTTAAACAAAAGTAATTTGCCGAAAAGTAGGTTCAACATGATCAAAGTATTGACTACTTTGGCGCGGTTCATCATGCCTTGAGCTCACTCAAAGCGATCTCATTCGAAGGACTGAGCTTCGATCTTTATCTCCATTTGCGCTGACCTTACTTGATTCCTCGACTCTTCAGAACTCCAGTTCTAATTACGTGCTAAGCAACTGAATTCAAACAAAGGCAAATAACTCAAAAGATCCAAAATAAATCCGAATAACCTTGATTTAGTTTTGTTATGAGTAAGGGTGATCCGGTGGGTTGAGGCAAGGTCGGTGGCGAATCACGATGATTCGGTCTTTTTATTAATAATCTCTTTTTATTATTTGTATATTTATTTAGGAAATTCCATGAGGTAGGCTAGACTTACGATTCAATGAACGAGATTAGTGTAACATTATTTTATCGAGTCTTGTACTCGGGCTCATGTTTTATTTAAGCAACACCTACAACGTTTAGCTTTATTTCTAGTTCATATTTTGTTTGTCTAACAAGGCTTGTCTTACAATTTCTTTATGCCATATCACTATTTATCTAAATCTATCATGGGAGTTATTTAGTCATCTAACGATGTTTTAATAGTAAACTTTTAGTTTATTCTTATTTACTACTCATTTGCGACTATCGCCTATAATATTACTTTATCCATCGATTACTTGCTATCGAGATTATTCCAACGCCCGATGATCCAATGCCCTAACTAATAATTAGTTTTAAAACATTTGTTCAAACGACATTAATTATTCGCATACGATTTTTAGTCCAAACTTAAATGTTAAACCACCTCTTTTCTTATATATAACCTAATCAATTGTATTAGCTTTAAATCCCTTTACCAAGGCAAGGTTTGTTACATAGGGTCATATTTCAATGTTGCTTTTAATTAACCTTTTGATATTTGCTCAAACCACATTAGTTAATCATATAAGAACTAATCAAAACTTAAGTCTTTAAACAATCTCTTTTATATCACAATTAATTTTATTAGATTCTTTACATTATTCTCTAATTTTCATGATTTTATTAATTAAAATGAGCTTAAAAATAAAAAGTGGGAAGAAATGCAGTAGTAGGATTCGAACCCGGACCTCTCGGTGTCGTGTGTTAACCGCGATGATAGCCAAGTGGGCCGACCGCCTGGCCGACCGAGGAGGCCGGTAATTCCTTTGTCCGACGGATGGGGGGCAAACAGAGGAAGCCGCGCCGGAGGGCGTTCTTCCGGCGGCGGCGGCCGGGAGGGGAGCCGGGGACCGCCAAAGCAGGTTGTGCGAGGGACGGGAAGCTAGGGGCGGCGGATTGGCCGAACAGCAGCATGACCACGGCGGCGGCAGGGCGGCCGGCGGCGAGGTGAGTCCGGCGGCAACAGCAAGGAGAAGAAGGGGCGAGATAGGAGGGTCACGAGTCGAGGAGGAGGTGGTGAACCTTACCACGCGGTTGGTCGGACGGAGGAATGCCGGGATGAGCCGGGCGGAAGCCATGGGCGGCCGGGCCATCATGGCGGGTCTCGCTCGGGCGACGAGAGGCCCAGGCGGCGGTTGGGGAGGTTGAGGACGTCGTGGGATGCTACCACCGCATGGAATTGACGCGAGGTGGGTCGAGGAAGAATTGGCGCGGCGCGGCGACTTCGCCAGCGATGGGAAGAAAACGGCCGTCAGCAGCTTCACCTTGGGAGAATCAAATTGGTCGGCAGTGGGAGCTCCTAGAAGGAAGGGCATGCCGTGGCGGGTGGACGGAGGGCTTCACCGGGCGGCCGGAAATGGCGGCGCGGCGTGGGGCGGGTGAGGCAAAGAGGGAAGAGAGGAGAGGCGGGAGCTATGGGGAGGCCGGGGGCTCCTTATAGCCACAGAGGGTCGGGGACCCGGCGGCAGGGAGGAGACCGGCTCGGGGCTCGGCAAGATGCGGAGGCGCGGCGGACGTGGGCGGCGAGACAGGCGCGGCGGCGCACTCGGGGAGAAGAAAAGAAAGAAAGGAGGAAGGGGGGGCCTGGACGCGCCCGCGGAGGAGAGAAGAGAAAGGAGGGGCGCTGGGGGCTGGGCCCAGCGGCCAGGGAGAGAAGAGGGAGGAGAGAGAGAGAAAAAGAAAAGGAGGGGGCCCACTTAACTTCTTTTTGCATAAACACACCCATATACACATGCATTACTTTTTATATCGCTAAACTTTTCCTAGCACAATTTGTGTATATCTAAGTATAGGGGTTTGCATTTTAGTCACTCACTTTCATTGTTATTTATGTCACTATTTTCAAAATGAGATTTCATATTTTTAACTCAGGTTCCTCTTTCCTTTTACTGGATCATCTTTTCAAATTCGTATTTAAAATTCTAGTTTTCTATTATTTGCATTTGGGTTTACTCTTTGATATTTAATTTGTATTCCCCAAATTTCAAAAAGACTTCAACCAAATATTCAAAAGAAATTTAAATGCCAACAAAATGTTGGAAAAGATTTTAAAATTCATATTTTTGCCGTAATACGACGCACCTCTTCGCCCGCGGGAAGCATCGTATATTACCGAAATACGATGCATTGCACTTCCTGCCCTAGCAAGAGTAATGTGGAGCATAGCATTCATATGCATTGCATTGTGGAATGATCATTTGCATTCATGTGCAATATAATGTGGTGAAGTTATGTTGTGGAATGTACAACTTCATAGTTGTAATGTGGAATTGGCTCTCGTGAGCTATTGACGGAATGAAGGTTGTGGTTGTGATCTTGGAAAGTGGTTCGTCCCTTGTGTGATTGTGATGGTGGCACGAAACTCTTTTCTCTTGCTTTAATTGTTTATAGTAATTGTGGATATGAGAAGTAATATAGTATTGACGTAAGACATACATATGTTTTATTGCCTTTGGTAGTGGTAGTGGTTGAGGATTTAAAGTAGTCAATCATGAATTAATTTGTTATTGTTTTACCGTCATTGTTAGTGAATTGAGGTCGAGCATATATACGTTGTTAATTGTGGAAGATTAAATGTTGTTGATTAATCTATTGTGGTTTGTGGAGGAATAAATGTTTCTTTTGCATTTAATACGGGATAAAATGATTGCATTCATATGCTAATTAAATCTGAAATTTAAGAGGTATGATTCATGAAAGTTTATGGTGGTTTAATATTTATGAACATAAATTGTAATTGTGGATGTATGGAATTATAATGATGATGTTTAAATTGTTTGTAGTTTGAATAACTTGTTAAACAGTTTGCTTGTTGAGATTTTTATCTCACTCTTGCTTCCCCTCCCTCTGGTGGACTTTCAAGATGCATTGGGAAGGGTAGAGCGGCACCGCACAGATGCACTTGTATTATAATCTTAATGCTGAAATAAAGTTGAAAGAAATCTAGCCTTTGTTTAGCTATCTTATTGACAAATATTTCTTCTTAGTAATATTAAATTTGTGTACCGTTCCTATAGATATTTTGTTATAGTTGATTATGATTATTGAATTGTTATCTTAATTCTGTTTATCTTAGTTGTTTACGCTTCCGCTTATACTATATTGTTTAGTAATTGTTGCCAGTTTATTTTATTTTCGTAAATTGGTTAGTTGTAGAGTAGTTTTAGTAGCATCCCAGGGCATTGTGGGTCCTAGGGTGTTACAGGAGTGAACAGTAACGGGTCGGTTACTGTGCTTAATGGGTCGACACTATTCCTCGAGCTCGGATCCGCTTTGGCTAATCGGTTCGGCTCAACCGCATCGGGTCGGATGAACAGTACCGGTCGGTTACTGTTCATCTTCATCATTCGGCCGAACGCGCGCACGCCAGAGCAGAGGAAGTGGTGGCGGCTGTCGGCGGAGCCAGGGAGGCTTGCGACAAGTTTTGAGGCTATGGATGGGTTCGTGGGGCTGTGGGGATTCCATTTTGGTGGTCGGCCGGGTCGGAGAAGTCGGCGATCGCCGGTGGCGAGCTCTTCTTCTCCGCGGCCGATTTGAGCATAGTGGGTAAATGGAGGCTTCTCCGGGCGATCGGTTTGGCTCCCGAGCATCAGTGGGGTTCGGGTAAGCTTGTGGAGGGGTCGGCTTGGGACGAGGAAGCCGGAGCTAGGCTAGCCACGGCGAGGTGGTTCGGCCGTTGAGCGGCTTTCGACGCCGGGGAAAAAGGGTGGCCGGGGAGCTATGGGGGTGGTTCGGGAGAGGTTCTGGGAGCTCAGGGATGCTACTGGAGAGAGGAATTGGGAAATGGATGGCCGAAGATTGGACATTGGTCTAGGGCTCGGTTTTGGGGGATTTTGCAATTACCGGCAAGGGAGACGACGGTGGCAGCTCTGAGGCGTCCGGTTAGTTTCGGGGATGTGCTGGCTTCGACTAGGAGGCCTCGGGGTATTTATAGGGCTGTGGAGGCGGTTCGGCACAGGAAGCCGGCCAAGGCGGCGCTGGCGTGTGGCATAGCTGGGAGGGTTCGGGAGGGCGCGGTGCGGCGGTCAGAGGGGAGTGTCAGGGCGACCTCAGGCGACGCAAGGCGGCGGTCAAAAGAAGTAGGCGATGTCAGGTCGGTCGGGGCGGCTGTGAGAGCAGAAAGGGGGCGTGACCGCGGGCGGACGGTGGCGGTGGCGGTCGGGGAAACTGACACTTGGGCAGGGGCAGTAAAGGGAAGTGGTGCGGTGTCCCACCAACAAGCAGGAGCTGGCCGGGCGGCGACAAAAATCGGCAGCGGCGGCGGTTTTTGTCGGACATGAACAGTACCGAGCAATGATCCCTCCGTTCATGCTGTGGTGGCAAGAGTCCAGAGCTGCAATGCTTTGAGATTAGTGTGGTTTAGGCTGGGGAGACTAGAGGAATTCAATTCCAACTCAAACTCAACTCAAACTCAACTCAATTTTTGATTTTGCAAATTTCGTTTTGTTTCAGGGTGTGAAATATTGGACTTGCAAAGACACCATTGGCGTAGGGATGAGGGGCACAGCTTTGGTAGGAGCTTGTCATGGTGTGCTCAACACGACACTGGCGTGGACGTGATGTAGCGCAGCCTAAGGTGGAAGATGATTACTGATAGGTGGGTCCTAGGTGCACAAGACAAATAGACAGAGAGAGGGAAGCGACAAGAGATAAAATTGTTTCGGCGGAAGGCGCTTTTGCGCGGGGAAATAGAAATGGGAAGGCAGCTCGGCTGGGACAGCGTGTGAGCTAAGGTTGGGCTGGAACAGTGATGGGTTAGGCCGAGGGAATGGATTTTGGGCCACGAACGGAAACAAATTTCAGTTTTGTTTTCTAATTGATTTAATTGTAGAATTCAAGTTTGAATTTTTAAAATGATCAAACCAACTTCAAAATTCATAAATTTTTTTAGAGGAAAAAATAAATTGTTTCCAGGCTCTAGAAGGTTGTAATAAATTTTAGAAATTCATTTTCAGCTACTAAAAAATGACAAATCATTTTAATAAATAGTTGAAAATTCTAAAAATCCCAAAAATATATAACTGATGATTTTAAAAATAATTACACTAATCTTGTCAATTTTTGGTTGTTACTGACCTACCACCTTAAAAATAATCTTATCCCTGATACTCGAACAATTCAAGAAAAACATCTAGGAACACAGCTTAAATACTGTCTTCACGCTCCCAATTTGCTTCTTCCATAGTGTGATTGCTCTACTGCACTTTGTACATCTTGATAGTCCTACTCCAAGTGTGATGCTTATCTTCCTCCAAAGTCTGAATCAGGTGCTCTCGATAGGTTAGGTTTGGTTGCAACTCGATCTTTACCATGGGAGTTTGCTCGGTAGGAACTCATAAGCACTTCTTGAGTTGAGACACATGGAGTACATCATGCACATCTAAAAGTTCAGATAACAACTCTAATTGGTATGCTACCTTTCCCTTTCTTGCAACTATTCAGTATGGTCCAATGTATCTCAGTGCCAATTTTCCTCGAGCTTACAAATGATGAGTGCCTTGGAGTGGCGTGACTTTCAACCACATAGAATCATTTGGCTCAAAACTCAATTCTCAATGTCAAAAGTCAGCATAGGTTTTCTGTTTGGACTGGGCTTCTTTCAACCGGGTCCTGATGAATTGAAATCGCTCTTCGGCTTTTTTATGACAACGGGACCAAACACTTGCCTTTCTCTTGTCTTAGACTAGTTTAGAGGTGTCCTACATTTTTCTCCATACAAGGCTTCGAAAGGTGACATTTGTAATCTTACTTGGTTGCTGTTGTTATAAGAAAACTAGGTGTACGGTAGGCACTTTTATCAATTCAATCCATATGACAACCCACAAGTTCTAAGCATATCTTCTAAAATTCGGTTCACTCATTCAGTTTGTGCTCCAGTCTAGGGATGATATGCTGTAAATCTAAACTTGTCCACAAAACCTTGATCCGAGACTATCCTTTTAGGCACTCCATGCAAACATACTATCCAGGACATATATAACTCTACTAGTTTAGGTCCCTTGTTAGTGGTCTTCACTAGTATAAAATGAGCAACCTTGGTGAGACGGTGTACTATAACCCATATCGAATCGTGTCCTTTCTACAACCTTGGTAATCTAGTGATAAAATCCATACCAACTTCCTCCCACTTCCACTCGGGTATGGATAGTTGTTGTAGTAGTCCCGCTTAACTCTCTAACACACACCACACTCAATAACAAACTTTGCTATGTCCATTTTCATTCTAGACCACCAAAACCTCTGCTTCAAGTCTTAGTACATTAGCCTCCCTAAGTATTAATCCCTTTAGTGTGTTACCATTTGATACAACCAAGTGCTTCCTGCACCATAGGGTACCTCGCTCATTCTCTAAAAATTCTGTAATAACACCCATCTCCTTGCTATTTCTAATTTTCCTAATATCTCGGCCTTCTTTTTGAGCTATCCTAATTTGCTCTTCTAAGGTGGGCTTTACTTCCTATGTAGCAACATAACCTTCTTCTACCAACCCTAAGTGGAGGTGCTGAAATTCTTCATTTACTGTCAGATGCTTCTCTTTAATCACGATGTCATTGCAGTAGGGCTTTCAACTCAATACATTGGCTACTACATTTGTTTTGTTGGGGTGATAGTGTATACCAAGATCATAATCCTTGATTAACTCTAACTATCTCTGTGTACTCAAAGGGAAGGTCTTTGTCGAGAACTGAAAAGGCAAATATGAACTCTTTGTGTATTCTATACAAGTCTAGGATCACGCTAGTGCCCACAGTGCAATCATAGATGAAATATCAACCATATTCACGGTTAGCTATTAAAGAAGAAAGTATTATTAATTACAAGAGTAGCGACCTTATAGCCAAGCTTACAAATAATAGCCTGAAGTGCTTAACAAGAACTAGTAGCAGAAACTAAAGAATAAATATAGTGGCCATTTGACATGCCCAAGGCAATCAACTAGGGAGCGAAGTCATAATCCGTAAAGTAGTCGAAGCATTCTGAGCAACAATGGATATAGCTGTGAGTACATAAAGTACTCAGCAAGTCGTTTGTAACAAGATGAAATATATAATGATGCAAGGTTTATCAAAGGATGGATGAATGATTATTTTGCATAAAGTAATAATTTAAGGTAAATACAATAAATAGATTAAAATCACACTTTGAAAATGATTATTAAATAAATAACTGAAAGGAACTGAGTAACCCACAAGTGAACTTACCATTTACTTCCCAACCAAAACTCAACCAAAGTTTTATGAAATTCTACCCATCATATGAAATCACCAAACATTGTCCATAACTGGGGAGACAACTATTCTAATAGTTTTACACTCTGAAGAGGTTGCACAACTTTACCTATATGAGATAATCAACTTATCATGTCGGCCAATACATACTTCCTTGGATGTGCGACTAACTGATTATCACAAGGCCATTGCAATGCTCAATCTCAACCTGATTCTATCCTACTAAGGTTTTACTGCTGAGTAGGCTAAGCACCTAGTCGATAAGTGCCCTCTTGCACCAATGTGAGTCAATGGCTATGACCACATCCACATTCATCTCAATGGAAAAACCAAAGTTACACCGAAACATCATAAATTAAATAGCCAGGTCTATCCTATGCTACACATGTGGTTGCAAGGTAAGACTCAGATCAATGGCATATAAAGTTAAGTTCTTAATCAATACCCAGACGAGGCATCCACATCCCATAATACTGACCATACATCCCTATTTACTACATGATCAATCGCTCAAGTAAAAACTATCTTGTTAACCAATACCAACGACACTGCCCATGTCATGGTACACAAATTTTATAACTGTGGCTACACCACGATTTAATATCTCATTAAATCAAAATTTATTAATTGGTCATTGTGACAATGAGCTCAACATGACTATACGCTTGGCTAAGCATACTAGATGTACAACCCAAGTGGATACTAGTATTGCATTACTAGATAATTAACCATATGGTCATGGCATTACTAGTATTGCATCCTATGGTGACAATGGAATCATAGCATTTAAATTATCAAAGGGAGGATTATTAAACAACTGGGTATTAACTACTAAGTATAATGGTTTTGTAATAAATTAGCAATACAGAGTAGTTTAAAACAAAATAATAATACTTAGTTTTGAAACAATAGGTTCAACATGATTAAAAGTCACGACTACTTAGTTTTGAAATAATAGGTTCAACATGATCAAAGGTCATGACTTGCCTTGGCTTTCCTCGGTTATTAAATCGAAGAGCCCAGGCAAATCTCATAGCTAAGCAGAACAACGATGACTTGATGATCGAAGTGTGTGAACTCATCCATACAGTCCCAACACCTAAAGAAGAGGTATACCTATTGGAAGAAAAGGTGACGTCGAAACTTTGCGGTACCCAAAACAAGACTTGGTATTTAGATATCGGCATGAGTAACCACATGACCGGCTGCATTGAAAAGTTTGATGAGATATTCACGAAGATAAAAGATTGGTCAAATTTGGAGATAGTTCAGCTGTGAAAATACAAGGAAAGGGCTTGGTACTGTTGGAGAGTTCTACGGGGGAACATCGTATACTCATGAATGTTTACTACATCCCAAGGCTGAGAAGCAATATCATCAGCCTTGGGCAGCTGGACGAAAATGGCTGCAAGATCGTGGTCGAAGGAGGAGTAATGTCCATCTTAGGTAGAACTCGTAGGTTGCTGGCTAAGGTGAACAGATCAAGAAACCAGATGTATGTGTTGAACATCATTCCGGCTCTCCCAAAGTGTCTTCTAGCAAGGAGCACAGAAGAAGCATGGAGATGGCACGCCAGGTACAGGCATGTAAACTTTCATGCTCCAAAGGATCTGGCTCATAAGAAGATGGTGCAAGGCATGCCCATGATCGAGCACGTGGATCGTATCTGCGATGGTTGTCTTATCAGGAAGCAATGTTGGAACCTGTCTTCGACCATGACTCTATACCAAGCAATGGTTCCTCACGAGTTATGGCATGGTGACTTACGTGGGCCAATCACTCTGACCATGCATGGAGGAAGTCGTTACTTCCTGCGGCTGGTAGATGACTGTACGAGGTATATGTGGCTGGCGCTACTTCGAAGCAAAGACGAAGCATTCGAGGCTTTCAAGAAGATAAAGACTGTAGCCGAGGTAGAGAAGAATCTGAGGCTGAAAGCTCTGCGCACCGACCGGAGTGGCGAGTTTACCTCGAATGAGTTCAAAGACTACTGTGAGCTGTTGGGAATTAGGTGGTACCTAACAGCGCCTTATTCTCCCCAACAAAATGGTGTGGTCAAATGGAGGAACCAGACAATAGTCGGTATGGTGAGGAGTCTTTTGTAGAGCATGGGTGTCCCAGGAGAATTTTGGGGGGAAGCAGTCTCGACTGCCGTTTATCTCCTAAATTTGGCGCCAATAAAAAGCATCATCGGCAAAACTCCTTACAAAGCCTATTACGACCGCAAGCCTAGTGTGGATCACCCCCGCACGTTCGGGTGTGTTGCACATGTAAAGACGACCACGCCACACCTCTCCAAGCTTGTAGATTGAAGCACGCCAATGGTGTTCAACGACATGATGAGTTGTGGTGACTCGTGACGTCGTGTTCGAGGAGGAGAGGAAGGGGAGTAGAGCAAAGATTTTTTGATAGAGGTACAACCTATGGAAGACATCTTCATGGTGCATTATCCTAATACTAATGCAGGTATTGACGGCTACGTAACTGACGCATCAACTACTATGGGCGTAGTCGGAGGATCCGACCACAATGTAGTCATAGATCCTAACAACCACGTAGTAACTTCTGACGCTATGACCATGGAGAACGAAGATGGAGGACATGACCAAGATGCAAAAACTGTAGGTACGACCATGGCAAGTACGAGCATGGGAACCGGCTTTCCCGGCTCGACTACACTGTGTACTTTCACAGCAACGGTGGGATTGGTGGTCTGACCTGGTGCTCCACGAAGATTGAAACTCAATGAAAGCTCATCTGATGGACCTCAATGTGAGCATAACATCAAAAGTCTCTACGATGCCACATCTTCGATCGAGCTAGAAGATTCTAAGTTTTGCTTACTCGGAAAGGAGGAGCTTGTGAATTTTGAAGAAGCGAAGGCGAAGCCATAATGGAGAATAGCTACGGAGGAGGAGATGTGATCTATCCATGAAAATGGAACATGGTAGCTTGTTGCATTGTCAGTCAGTCACAAGCCGATTGGGTTGAAGTAGGTGTATAAGGTGAAGAAGGATGCCCAAGGCGTGATCATAAAGCACGAGCTGAGGCTAGTTGCAAAGGCGTACATTCAACGACAAGGTGTTGATTTCGATGAAGTCTTTGCGCTTGTTATGAGACTAGAATCGGTATGACTGCTTATTGCGCTTGCGGCACAAAAGGGATGGGAGGTTCATCATATGGATGTGAAGTCAGCTTTCCTCAATGGCGATCTGGAAGAAGAAGTCTATGTTGTGGAACCTCTAGGTTTTGAGAACAAAGGAGAAGAACATATGGTATTACAATTGCACAAAGCCTTATATGGTCTACGTCAAGCCTCGAGAGCTTGGAATACGAAGCTAGAAAAGTCTCTGGTGGCACTCGGTTTTGAACAATGCCCGCTAGAGCATGAAGTGTAAAACGAAGCCAGGGCAAAGGGAGTTTGTTAGTTGGAGTTTATGTGGATGATTTGATCATCACTGGAGAGAGTATCGAGGAGATCAGTAGCTTCAAATGCCAGATGAAAAAAATTATTTAGCATGAGTGACCTCAGGTTACTCAGCTACTACTTGGGCATTGAAGTACATCAAAGTCCTGGGAAGATTACTCTCAACTAGTCCGCATGTGCAACAAAATTGTTAGACAAATGCGGCATGAAGAATTGCAATCCAACGTAAACTCCGATGGAACCCCACCTAAAGATGAGCAAAGACAGCACAAACCTTCCCGTAGACAAGACTTTGTATAGAAACGTGATCAGAAGCTTGAGATACTTGCTACACACATGCCCAAAATTGACGTTCTCAGTTGGTATGGTGAGCAGGTAGATGGAGAATCCATTAACAAAACATATGGGAGTAGTAAAACGCACCCTAAGGTATGTAAAAGGAATGGTGAATTACGAGTGTATCTACGAGAAGAAGGAAGAAGGTTTAGGGCTGATCGGTTACTCAGACAGTGATCTAGCCGGGGATACAGATGACCGAAAAAGTACTTTGGGCATAGTGTTTTTCATTGGGTCGAACCCAATTAGTTGGTGTTCGCATAAGCAGAAGGTGATCACTTTATCCTTGTGTGAAGCCGAGTACATTGGAGCTTGTGCGACAACATGTCAAGGGGTATGGCTGGGACGATTGTTGGCTGACATGTTGAAAACAGAGGTAAAGAAGGTAACTCTAAAGATTGACAATCAGTCGGCAATAACATTGTGCAAAAACTCAGTCTACCATGAGAGAAGCAAACACATCGACACTTGGTTCCATTACATAAGAGAATGTGTGGAATTAGGGGTGATAGAAGTGCAGTATGTTTGCACAGAAGACCAACTCACGGATATTCTGACCAAATCGCTTGGAAGAATGAAGTTCATGGAGATGAGGGAGAAGATCGATGTGTGGAACATTGACGGAAGACAACAAGCTTAAGGAGGAGATTGATAGAGTTAATCTAATTGTCTTCAGGTCTGGTGAATCTACAACCACGTTCTATGACCATGTCAATCTATGACCATATTCTACTACCACGGCAGCATCAACCACGTTCAAGTACTATAGCAGTCGTAAGTCGTAAGTCATAAGAACACTGTAGCAGTCACAGTCATAAGGGGTCAGGAGTCAGAGTCTGTTTAGGATATAGAGTGGACGTAAATGGAAAGTCGGGTTGTTTCCATGTCGAATTCTCAGCGTTGTATGCCGCGTTGGTTTCAAAGTTTTGTTGTTGCTTCTCTATATAAGAAAAAAAAGAAAATGACGTAGATGCATTGCAAATTTACAGCACGTCAGAAAAATAAATCTATTTGTACTTACTCGTGTTCGCGTGTGTGTGATCGTAAAGGTTGTCGTTTTATCGCTCGTCTAGACTCCCTGGTAAATTCCACCAACAGTGCGATGCTAATGAGCTGGGTGTGGAACCCTAGGGTTGATGGAACTTACCGACAATGAGCGAAATAGCAGAGCAGTTCAGGCAGTAGTGAACTCCAACGTCCGGTGATCCTCCGACCTTGGCGAGACATGGGCAAACTAGTACTTGTCCCAACAAAGCTAGAGCGGTGGTTGGTGAAGACAGAGGCTCGCTGAGGAACAAGCAATTACTTATTGGAATTTATGGCGGCGACTTCGATTTTAGCATTAAGATGGTGAAACTAAGAAGGCAGCGAGGCAATGCAGCTCGGGGATAGAGATGGAAGGCTCGGGACTATTCAAGGCGGCTTGGGCCTAGAAGAGAAGCAAGCCAAGGGAAGGAGAAAGAAGGTGGGCCACCAGAAGGAAACTAGACCGAGCTTGGAAGAAAAGGGGATGCACTAGCGTAAAGAGATGCAGCCCACAATGACTTCTAGATTTTTAGGGATTTCTGAATTTTAGTAATTGGGATAAATTCAATTGAGGTCCAACAAATAGCAAATGAACTCCTAGAAAATATAGAAAAATTCCTTGCAACACAAGGAACTAAACTAAAATTGGTTTTCATTTAATTGAAGTTTGTTTTTATTTATATTAAATCATTTTAATATCTAAAAATACTAATTGAGCTTTAATTATTTCAAGAAATCCAAATGGTTCTATTTATTTTGAAAACTTTAAAAATGCATAAAAATGAGGATGTTACAAATCTCCCCCTTAAATGGAATCTCGACCCAGAGATTTAGGCTCACTAAAGAAATAGGTTACCTAGTGCAACATTGGAGATAAGATGCTTCACGATTCCTCTTGCAATGCTCTGAGGTATTTGCCTACCTTGAGCTAAAGGTGTTCCGTGACTTGCTCCTGAGGTGGAAGTCTTGGCAGCAGTACTCCCAAGATTTAATGAAATTGGTGGCACAATTACTAGGATCTAAAGGCATCTAATTGCATCCAACTGAACCCGAGTGTCAATCATCTACTAAGTTGGCACCACAGGTTATAAAGGAAAGAGGGAATAGCAAAGGTAAGTGGTAAACTCGTGTAAGGGGGATAAACTAAGGGCAAAACCTAAACTAAAAACACTCACTTAGCTGAAAAGGCTAGCAAAGAAGCATTAAATTCCACAAATAAAGATCTTTGATATGACTGTATCATAATGCCAGAGGCAAAACTGCAACTCACATCATACACAACTGCAAAGAAAAAGCAAAATTAACTACACGATTCTAAAAGAAAACTATAACCGGGTTCTAATTTGATGGCTCCCATTCTTTATTGTACAGTACAATCTTGTCTTGAATCTAATGCGTTGGTCTATCACTTTCTCATCTGTCATGAAATAAATTGGGTGCTTCCTTGATTCAAAACATTGTAGCAGAGCTCGGAGAATTCTAGGCCAAGCTTCACTTTGGTTATGGCAAACTCGAGATATCTGTGAACATTACTTGGATCGGAAGTCAATTTAAGAATTGAAAACAATGTTTCAAAAAGGTAAGGAATAAGAACTTAAGAATGAGGGAAAGAATAGAGAATTACTAGATATTCATTTGTTGGATTGATTTTGAAAATAGGTTTTGAAAATCTTTGCTAAATTGACCATACTAACTAGGGTTTCATCCTACCTTCGATATGTCTACGACACCATCTCTACCAAGACCTGAATATACAAATTTGGACTCTCCATGTATTCTGCACCAGTCCAGGATAATGTTAGGACATACAGCGGAAACAAAGATGAAATATCACCCATAAACATGAATAATTATAAAAGTATTAAATATTATTAATTATCAAAGTAATGACGTTATGGCCAAGTTTACAAATAATAGAGTGAACTACCTAACAAAACAAGTAGTGGAAAATAAAGATAAATGTAGTAGTCATTCGACATGTCTATAGGCAATTGACTGTAGAGCAAAGTCCTAATCCATGAAGCCGTCAAAGCATTCCTCCTCAAATACCTTCATCTAATATGATTCTCCTTCAGTGACTAAGTAACAAAGAATATAGTCGTGAATACATAGAGTAATGAGCATGTCGTTTGTAACAGGATGCAATATATAATGACGCAAGACTTCACAAAAAAAATGATTGAGTGGTTATTTTGTAGAAAGCAATAATTTAGAGTAAATATAGCAAATAGTTAGTTTGGTTTCTCTTTCTCTGAGATGGATTTTGGGTTTATGCATTTCCTCTATTTAGTACTGTGCTAGGGTTTGATGTCAGGGGACTTTGATATCTCTTGATTTCCCTTCAAAGGTTGTGCCCTGATGTTAGTTCCTATGCCCTCATGCCATTGCTAAACTAAATGCAAAGTTTCATGAGGAGAGGATGGAGGAATCTCAAGCAATCTGAAAATCTGTCTTTTCTCTGTCAACTTTCAGATTTTTGCTCAAATCTCAATTTATTGCTCTTATGGTTGAATGCCTTGGTTCCCTAGGTGCTCTTGCTATTTAGCTTGAAGTCCTACTCTCTAGGCTTGAAAAGAACCGCAGAAATCCATCAATTTCATTGTTCTCTAAAGTTTTTACAAAGTTTCTGCTGCTTTGGTTTTCGCTTCATGAGTGTATTTATCGTCTTGATTGTCTGTTTTCAGCCGCTCCTTAAATATACTCAGTACTGGGTTTTGCTGCTGCTGTTTGGGTGATCAAAATACAGCAATCAGAACCGATTAAATCAATGCAGTCAGCCCTTTTCGGCAGCAGCAATTACTGTTCTTCTTCTGTTTTCAGTCTGCAGTATGTGATCTTTGCGGCCAGCTCTGCATTTCAGTTTGGCTTTTGCTGTTTTTAAGTGCTCTCGGCAGCAAGCTTTCCCTCCCTTTTTCAGCTAGTGCAGTGAACAGTTTTCAGCCTCTTCTTGATGCATTCGGCCTGCTGTTTTTCTGCTACTTTAGCTGCATTTTGGTCTGCATTACTTCTTCAATTCAGTAGCCATTCTTCTCTCCAGTTTGTTGTCAGCTTTTCTTGTTTGGCTTTTCCCCTTGGTTCAGATTTTCAGCATGATGTTTTTGCAGAAATTTCAGCATTAAGAATTCAGTTTCTTGCTGCAGCTTTTTATTTTTGGTTGGCTAGTCTTTGCTCTATTTTTAGTCTTTGTTAAAGCAGTGTGCAGCAGCTAATCTCTTCACTTTTTCAGTCTGTTTCTTTTCAGTTTTGGCTTGACTGAAATGTGTCATCTCTGTTCTCTTGTCGATCTAGTTGTGCTTCTCTTTTGAGGTTCCTCAGTCATTCGGCAAAATTATTTTCGTTGTTCAGTGAGCATTCTTCTTCCTAGCTTCCATAGCTATCGGAGAAGAAGTATGTGGATACTTCGGGGCAATTTTTGAAGGCATCATTCACCCCCCCTCTGTTGCCATTTCCGATCCTACAATTGGTATCAGAGCCGGTTAGCTCTTCTTGATAGATCTTTAACCAGTCTGTGAGCCATGGCAACGGATAAGTATTCCACCAAGCCCCCGATCTTCGATGGGATCGACTATCCCTTTTGGAAGAGTCGGATGGAGACCTATATTCAGTCTTAGGGCTATGCGATTTGGCGCAAGGTCAAAGTTCGCTTTGTTGTTCCTACCGATGAGAACATCAATGCCGGAAACATGGCTGATGTTGAGGCAAATGCGAAGGCAAGGAACATCATCATCCAAGGTTTGAGCCGAAACGAGTTTGATCGCATTTCTCATCTTTCGTCGGCCTTTGATATTTGGGAGACCCTCGATGCTTACCATGAGGGCACCACCCAAATAAAAACGGTACGGCAGGACCAATTCAAGCGAGATTACAACAAGTTTGAAATGCTCACTGGAGAGTCTCTTGATGAGTGCTTTGCGAGATTTCATAAAATCTTGAGCAACCTCCGAGCGGTCGGTCTCACATACCCCGACTCGGGCAACACTCGTCAAATGCATTCGGCCTTGGATTTGCGTGTGTGGGTGTAGGACCGAAATGGCAACAGAGGGGGGGTGAATGGTGCCTTTGAAAAATTAAAATCCTCCCCTCAAGTACTCACACAGCAGAAAAGAACACACTGGAAGACACAGATCACGAAACGAAATCAAATCCAGAGAGGAAGGAAAAATCTGGGCTGTTCTGCCGGCGAGCGGTAGTACCGCAGATATGAGCGGTAGTATCGCTGAGCGGAAGTACCGCTGTTGACAATGCGGTAGTACCTTTGAGCGGTATTACCTCTCGATGAGCGGTAGTACCGCACCAAGAACAGCACGCGCAGAAAAAGAGAAATCTGAGAAATTCGCAAGATTCTCGGATTCTTGGCTTGGGAAACTTTGAGGATAGCAAGGAAACACTTCCAGAAGGATAAGCCAAGAATCAATTTCAAGATTTCTCTAGAGAATCAAAAGGGGAGACAAAAACCCGAAAAATACAGAGGGTTGCCCAAAAATCCAAAATTCCATTCCAACTCCTATCCTTTAGCCAAGAGGCTTTGTAGATATCTTAGCAATAGTTACTGGAATTCTACAGGCCATCACAGAGAAGGAAACAAGATTTAAGGCAAAACCCTAGAAATGGGTTATGAAGAACAGAGAGACCCCAAGTCCGAAATCCTGAGATTAAACTTGATTTGCTCTTGGGAAAACTTGATCAAATGACCTTGAGACACTATCCCATCATAGAGCAACCCATTTCACACCTTATGGGCAAGAAACAACACGGAAATCAGAGAATCAAGAAATCGCCCAAAAGGAGAAACGAAGAACAGAGAGCAAAAACAAATGAAAAACTTCATATTTTCATTCCAAATCAAAAGATGAGTACAAAGGAGTCCCGATACGCATGGACATTCGAACAAGAAGAAGGATTACAAGACTCTCAACTCATCTCCACTCTCTCAATCCTCAAAATCACCAAGAACTCTACCTAGTTCTTGGGAGGAACACACACAAGGGGTGGAGGCAGCCTTGCTGCATACAACAACTCTCACCCACTAAAGCCTAAAGCAAAACAACCTCTCCAAAGGCTCTTTTGACTAAAGGAAACCCTAAATCCTTTCCATGTGTTCAAGGAGGCATGCAGCCTCTCACCTCTATTTATAGCCCTTGGCTAACGGGTCTCCAACCCGTTACGCCGGCTAAACCCTAACGGCGCCGCCTCCGCTTGTGCAACCTTGCGAAATTCCCGCCGCCTCTCCCGCACCTTCCGGAAGCTTCGCGCTCCTTGTCTTGCACGCCGCAACCACCTTGAGTCCACGCCGCCTTCGACACATCCCGACCGCTCGACCTCGGCGCCACCGCGCCTAGTCCGGTCCACCGTGTCTCGCCACGACTCCGCCTCGATGTCCTGCAGCCACACAGACAAGAAACACATCACATAGCACCGCTCGATATGATGGAATAAACATATGCCCTAATTACACAAGCCGCCCAAACCAAACTCAAATTTTATGCCCTGACTGTTCTGTCTGCGCCCAGCCGGTAGTACCGCTCTCCACAGCGGAAGTACCATCACAGAGTACCGCAAAGGCAAATCATGGTAGTTCAAAAATCTGGGAGCAGCAGACCTGATCCAATTTCCAGATTTTCAGCATACGAGTCAATTACTCATCACAAACATGGGAGCACCTCTCACATGGTCTCTCAATCTCCCACTTGATGAGTATATTGACAAACACGAAAAAAGCATAAAAGTTTGGTTTGAAGAATCCAACATGGTCCAAAGAAGGGAATGAAACAAATGACCATGTCGACAGAAGAATCACTAGAGCAACTCAAGAAAGAGCAAATTGATCTCCAAAGCTCTAGAAAGATCCCAAAAGACTTTTTCTCCAAAATTCTCCCCCTTCTGGCAATAAACACATCAAGGATGCAAGAGAGAGAATATAACACATTTTGGATAAAATGACTGAAGTTTGTTTATTCTATGCATTTAGAGCCATGAAGATTATCCAAAATAACCATAACGGATTACACCAAGCCATAACACAATAAAGGCTATCTCGATCATGACAGGATATGTATATGCTAACTAAACCAAAGAGATGACAATCTGAATTATAGTGCAATTTGTGAACAAATTAAGTCATCAATGAGCAAAGTCTAGCTAGAGATATCCAAGGATGAAGCAGGCCATGTCAATAAGCTAAGCGGAACCAAGAAACTACAGTTGAGTCCAAATAGAGTGCTATATGCTCAAGAAGGAAACATTGGTTCAAGTACTTGGTTCTTTTATAACTTAAGCAAGTCGAGCACAAATGACATATTTTCTTATGAAACTTGTGGTTGTTGTCAACCAATATTTTTATCATGTGCTAGATCTCAAGCCTTATGCGATCATACCAAGCGAGAAGCTTAAGGAAATGATCTTGGTCATCCAAAACTCCCCCTGAGTTCGTGCCTAGTGCAATGGCAAGCCGTCTCATGAGAAAGAATTGGTGAGATCAGTTTTTTTCGCACAAAAGAGATCTTTTTGCTTTTGAAAAGATTGTACTGACCTATGCATCATCAAGAGACTAAAACAGCTCAATCTAAGGCGCAATAGAGTTTCAACGTTCGACTCAGCCTATTTGATATGGCATGGATCATAAAAAGATAGCTCATGAAAGACTAATCTCGAGTGCTAACATGACAAGTTTTAGTTTAAATTGAGCAAGTTTAATTAACTTATCATGGCAAAAGCTAGTCTACACATATGAGGTCATGATAAATCTAGCAAATAAGCACAAGTCATGGCACGGTGTAAGTATTTTAAACATGTCATAACAGGGTAATAATCAAGGCTCAATGTAGTTATATTACAAAGCAGAATGACATGCAGAAAATCCAGCTCCCCCTCAACATGTGATGCAGCTTTTAGTTCAAGTTGAGTTAAGTCAATATTAAGCTCCAGAAGTTCCCAAATGAATTCCCCCTGAACCAAAGCAATAGAAACGAGAAGCTGGCAAAGAAAATCCAACGGGGCAATCCTTAAAGCATAGATAAGATAGAGAAAACTAATGACTCAGACTGACTCTCATCTACCCCATATGACTCCAGGACTACCAGCTGACAGGAAAACACACACTAGAGAGCAAACACGTACCCTGTCTACCCGAGGGTGGCCCAACCCCCGCTAGAACCTACAAGAAGTGAGTGAGCTCAACCTAGTGAGATAAAAAATAGCTATCCTGGAAGCACAAGATAAGAGTAAGAAGTCTAAGCAACTCAGCAAGAGACACACTCTAACCTATGCTGGATGGACTAAACCCAATGCACCCACAAATGCAAAGGCAATAGTAAGGAGACAGAAGCATAAATAATATGATAAAGCAGTAAAGCCCAAAGCTCCCCCTCACAACAGCCCATAAGGACAAACCACCCAAAGCTCTCCCCGCAAAGCTGAAAACCTCGTGCTATCCAGAGGCTTGGTGAAGATATCAGCCAACTGGTGGTCACTCTCCACAAACTGGAGCACGATGTCACCCTTCTCCACATGGTCTCGAAGAAAGTGATATCTGATATCAATGTGCTTGGTCCAAGAATGTTGCACTGAGTTCTTAGCAATGCTGATCGCAGAAGTGTTATCGCAAAAGAGCGGAACACGGTCGATAGCTAACCCAAAGTCCCGTAGAGTCGAGACCATCCAAAGGACCAGCTACAAGAATCGGTCAGACAACATACTCGGCCTCTGCGGTGGACTGTGCAACACCGGACTGCTTCCTCGAAGACCAAGAAATGAGAGAAGTGCCAATGAACTGGCAGGTGCCCGAAGTGCTCTTCCTATCTATCCTACAGCCTGCAAAGTCTGCGTTCAAAAAGGCTCTAAGGGATAGACAGGAGGAGGAGGAGTACCAGATACCATAGTCAATGGTAGCTCAAAGGTACCGAAAGATGCGCTTCACCGCCTGACGGTGAGACACGCGAGGAGAAGCCTGAAACCGAGCACAAAGAAACACGGAGAAGTGTATGTCCGGTCTCGAGGCAGTGAGGTACAAGAGAGAGCCAATCATGCTTTTGAATTCCTTTTGATCGACTGGCTCACCATCCTCATCTGGGTCTAGAACGGCTGTAGAAGCCATAGGAGTTGACACCGCTTATCATCACTCATGTCGGTTGCCTCAGAGGTCTCGAGTGTACTTGCCTTGATGCAAGAAGGTACCCTCCCGAGTCTGCTTGATTTGGAAGCCAAGGAAGAATGTCAACTCACCCATCATGCTCATCTCAAACTCCGTGCTCATGACATCCGAGAACTGTGAAACTAGAGCATGGGAAGAGCCGCCAAAGATGATGTCATCGACACAAATTTGGACGAGCAGAAGGTCACTGCCAAGCCAGCGAGTGAACAAGGTCTTGTCGACTTTACCCATCTCGAAATCATGTCTCAATAGATAGGACTTAAGCCTCTCATACCAAGCTCTAGGGGCTTGCTTAAGTCCATACAACGCTTTGGAAAGCTTGAAGACATGACTAGGGTATTTGGGGTTCTCGAAACCTGGAGGCTGTCTGACATAGACTTCTTCCTCAATGAAGCCATTGAGAAAGGCACTCTTGACGTCCATCCGTAAAGCTTGAAACCCTTAGAAGCCGCAAAGGCAAGCGAATTCTAATGGCCTCAAGACGAGCTACAGGGCAAAGGTCTCCTCAAGTCTAGACCTCAACCCGGGAGTACCCCGAGCAACCGCCTAGCCTTGTTTCAATGACTACCCCATCCTCGCCTCGCTTATTCTTGAACACCCATTTGGTCCCAATGATATTGTGACCTCGAGGGGGCTCAACAAGCGTCCAAACCTTGTTTCTTCGAAACTCTTGAGCTCCTCATGCATGGCATTGACCCAAGACTCGCCGATAAAGCATGACAAACGCCTTTAGGCTCAAAGGAAGCTACGGCGGCAGAGGAGAGAAAAGTGACACGCCGACTTGGAGCGTGTGACTCACTCGAATAGGTCTCCAATCATCCGCCGTAAGGATGAGCTCGGATATGCCTAGGAGGTCCAGGATAAGATGAAGAAGTGGCCTCACCGTGAGTCGACGGCAGGAACAGAGCCACTAGCTCCGAATAGCGAAGGCAGGGCGATCACCTTGAGGTGCGGTGGAAGACGGATCTCAAGGGGTGGATGAGGGACCGATCGTAGACAACCCTCATCTCCATCATCCTCATCATCCACAAAGATGGTCTCGATCGCTCAAGAACCCGAGATATCGGGCCTAGTCCTCTGACCGGCCTCGTCAAGGTCACCTCACGTGTCTCTACCATTTTACTAGACTCACGCCTGCACCCTATAAGCCTGCGAAGAAGTCGAGTAGCCTAGAAAGATCCCATCACAAGAACGTGATTCGAACTTATCTAGGTTTCTAGACTTCAGAATAAAGCACTTGTAACCAAACACACGAAAATGAGAAACACTTGGCTTTTGCCCATATCTCAGCTCGTAAGAGGTGCGGTGCAAGTGTGCCCTGAGAAAAACTCTGTTCGAAACATAGCACACGGTGGCTATAGCCTCAGCCCAAAACTTCTGCGGTGTAGAGTATTCATCGAGCATCGTCCTGGCCATCTCGACTAAGGTACGGTTCTTACTCTCCACGACGCCATTCTGCTGTGGGACGTGCGGAGAAGAGAACCGGTGCTCTACACTGCCTCATCACGTAACCTCTCAAAGTAGGAATTTTGAACTCCGTGCCATTGTCATCGCGGATCGCTCGTAAGGCACCGGAAGCTCAACAGAAAGCCTCACCGAAAAGACCTCGGAAATGTGTAAACGTCTCATCCTTCGAGGCTAAGAAAAACACCCAAGAGTACCTCGAATAGTCATCGACCACAACAAGAACGTACCACTTCCCTCCTGCTGACTGCACTCGAGTTGGTCCAACTGTGTCCATGTGGAGCAGCTGTCCTGGTGCATCGGTCATAGTAACTGTGACCGGAGGATGAGAAGCGGCAACCATCTTGCCGTGTCGGCATGGAGCGCAAACAAGATCTTTGACCATCTTGAGTTTCGGCAGACCACGAATGAGATCGTGGCCGCTAACTCGGGTCAAATGGTCAAATCCAATATGACCAAGTCTCCTATGCCAGAAGGAAAGGTCGCGGGACTCAGAAGCAAGCAAACAACGGAGAGGATCACCAGAAGACTCAGAAAAATCAGCACGAAAGATCCTCCCAAAACGAGAAATCCCGCAAACCAGACTACCCAAAGAATCAAGAATTTTGCAGTTGTTTTTCTTGAAACTCACCTCAAAGCCGTCATCGGTAAGCTGAGAAACAGAAAGCAAATTATACTGCAGCTTACTAACCAAGGCAACATCTTTCAAAATGAAAGAATCATTAACGCGCACTGTACCTTTGGCGATGACGCGCCCAGATGAAGCATCTCTGAAGGTGATCGTCTCATCACCTGGAGCTCGGGCAAGGGAAGAAAACCAACGGGAATCTCCGGTCATGTGTCGTGAACACCCGGAGTCTACGAGCCAAACCTTTCCCTTCCCTGCCCGGCGAACCTGAGTCAAACAGAGAGTAAAGTCTCAGTACTGGGATAAATCAAGAGTGATTTTAGCACCCAATACTGAGTAACACGTCGAGCAGATGAAGTAGTCAAGCACGACTGACCTCTATCTACCCTATGCTCTCTGTCACTCAAAGAAGCGTAAGGTCCGTAGGCAGACTGAAGTCGTTCTTGGGTCCGATCTACACGGAGAGCGAGTCGGAGCACCGGCAACATGCTGATCACGCCGCGGGTAGCTATCTCGACGGCGGAAGCGAGATCTAACCTCAGGACGGCGGAAGTCACGACTAGAGGGAGCATGAGGACAAAAAACAGAAAACTCGGAAGAACCAAGTCCTCGATGCTGCCAAAGCTACCAACAGTAGCAAGCCTAGACCTCGTGTTGGTCTTAGGTGCACTCAAGGTCTGGGGCTGAACCTTAATACGCCTAAGAGACTCAACATGGTCTCTACGCGCGATCTTGGCGCGCTTGAAGCAATGGTCAAATAAATGCCCATCCTTCTGACAGAAGGTGCAATGATACTTCGCCTTCTGAGGGGCTGAAGTAGCATGAGATGGCTTCGCCGAGAGGTCAAGCTGCAGTGAAGTCACCTTGTCGTCGAAACCCTTGGACAAAGCCCACTGATTTAAATTAAACTTTCTTGTTCTTGGGCTTGACCTCAATCACACCTGCGGCTACGGGTCTGAGCACTACAGGTGGATGCTTCCTCACATCCTCACGGAAATCATATCCTAGACCCTGATTAAACTTGCAAATCTTTGATTGGTCTAGAATAAGATTGAGCTTCCTCTTGCCTCCTACAAATTTCTCGAGAGTGTTCATGAGGTACTGACACTCCCGAAAGAGAGAGGTGCAAGAGGAGCAAGGAGGAGAAGAAACAATGTAAGGTAAGGGAGCGTAAGAACAACCAACAGAGAGGGAAGACGGCTTGTGCACGCACAGCCGACTTAGAAGGGACAGTCCTACTGCTAGCAGGTTGGTTCGCGTCGCTAGGCGTCTTTACCTTACCCGGGGGCTTCTCCGCCTTCTCCACAACCACACTACAAGCACAAGGTGGCTTCTCTAGTAGGTCCTTAGTTAGCTTCACACATTTCTCATCCAATGCAATCAAGTTAGATTTTAGTTTGTTACAACTAATGCATGGTGAGCTAACAGGGTCCTTAGAAGCAAACTGAGCCAACTTCCTATCATGATCAATCATATCTTGAACTGCTTTGGAGACAACTCAAGTTCAAGCAGCTAATTTAGGACAGTTCAAGCATGAATCAATTGGCTCAAGTAAAAGGCTTGTAGTTCAAAGAATCTTATGATCTCGTCCATTTTAAGTTCATTTTCAAATTATTGCAATTTTCACATGTTTCGGGCAGATCAAGAAGCATAGTGTAAAGACCTCTAAAAGCATTGTCCTTAACCTCACATGAGGTGCAAGAAATAGTCTCAACAGTAAATGAAGAAGGAGTTATCCTACACATTTCTAGTTCAGCAAGTAGACTAATATTCTCCACCTTAAGTATATCAAGCTCAGAGGTCACACTATCATGAGAAGTCCTTAATTTCTCTATATCATCAATCAAGGCACAACATGTATCACAATCATCATGGGAGGTAGTAGATGTAAGCGAAGTAAGCTCCCGTGATAGTCTACCTACTTCCTTATCCAACTCAGCACACCTAGCCCTAGACTTGGCAGGAAATCTACCTAGCTTAAGGAAAGCATCATTGTCGGTCATAAGTAGGGCTCACCTCGTCGAGTCGAGTACACTCGTTGTCGCCGGTCACCCTCGAGGACCATGAAGCACATGTCGGAGAAGTCATCGCCATCTTTGGGTTCTTGATCACCCGTCCCGTCGTCGTCGCTCCATCCCTCCACCTCGCTGAGGTCGAGGTCGTCGAACGCGGAGAGGACGCGGTGGAAAAGCTTTTTGGCCTTCCCAAAGTCGCGGAACTTCTTCTTGCCTTAAACAGGTGCTGAGGGCTTCGTGTTGCGGTTCTTGTTGATGTAGTCATTCTTGTCGGAACCGCCAAGTCGGTTTGCCCTTCCCGCCTTGGGGCGGTTGCTCGGATGTGGTTGGGGCCACCACACTCGAAGCAAATCACAGGACCTCCTCTTTTACCATCCCTCCTCCTCTTGTAGGCATGAGAAAATCTATGCGCTAGGAGGGCTAGCTATTCGTCCGCAAGCTGCTCTAACTGATCATCGGTTATGTCACAGAGAGCAGCAAGGGAGAATCCACATATCGGCTCAGCAGAAGAAGATCCAGAAGCGGGATCAGTGACTAATGCCATCGATTGTGACTTCGACCGACGAGAGACTATGTCAATCTCATGAGTCTTGAGGCGCGAGTAAAGCGCATCAAGAGTCAGGGTCGAGAGGTCCGTGGTATCCTTGATGGTAGTCACCTTCATCTCCCAAACCCGAAGATCGAGTGCAGAAAGCATTTGTCGAGCGTTATCCGAGTCGGAGTATGTGAGACCGACGGCTCGGAGGTTGCTCAAAATCTTGTGAAAGTGAGAAAAGCACTCGTCATGGGACTCGCCAGCAAGCATCTCGAATTTGTCAGATTCGCTGAATCGGTCCTGCCGCACCGCCTTTATTTGGGTGGTGCCTCATGGTAAGCATCGAGGGTCGCCCAAATATCGAAGGCGCACGACGGTGATAGATGCGATCAAACTCGCTTCTGCTCAATCCCTGAATGATGATGTTCCTTGCCCTTGTGTTTGCCTCAACATCAGCCATATTCTCGGCATTGATGTTCTCATCGGCAGGAACAACAAACTGAACCTTCACCTTCCTCCAGATGGCATACCCCTGAGCCTGGATGTATGTTTCCATTCGGCTCTTCCAGAAGAGGTAATCCAGGCCATCAAAGACCGGAGGCTTGGTGGAATACTTGTCCGTCGCCATAGCTCTTGAGACTGGTTAAAGATCTATCGAGAAGAGCTAACCGACTCTGGTACCAATTGTAGGACCGAAATGGCAACAGAGGGGGGTGAATGGTGCCTTTGAAAAATTAAAATCCTCCCCTCAAGTACTCACACAGCAGAAAAGAACTCACTGGAAGACACAGATCACGAAACGAAATCAAATCCAGAGAGGAAGGAAAAATCTGGGCTGTTCTGCCGGCGAGCGGTAGTACCGCTGATATGAGTGGTAGTACCGCTGAGCGAAAGTACCGCTGTTGAGAATGCGGTAGTACCTTTGAGCGGAATTACCTCTCGACGAGCGGTAGTACCGCACCAAGAACAAAGACGCTGCAGAAAAGAGAAATCGAGAAATTGCAAGATTCTGGATTCTTGGCTTGGGAAACTTTGAGGATAGCAAGGAAACACTTCCAGAAGGATAAGCCAAGAATCAATTTCAATATTTCTCTAGAGAATCAAAAGGGGAGACAAAAACTCGAAAAATACAGAGGGTTGCCCAAAAATCCAAAATTCCATTCCAACTCTTATCCTTTGGCCAAGAGGCATTGTAGATATCTTAGCAATAGTTACTGGACTTCTACAAGCAAAGATTCAAGCCATCTGAGAGACCATATGGAGGTCATCCCGTTGTGTATGATGAGTAATTGACATCGCTACTTAAAAGTCGAGTTTGAGTCGGTTGGTTCGGATCTAGACGCTGCGTGGCGTAACGGCCTCGGTCGGACTTGGTCGAACCTAGTCGTTTGGGTTTAGGTTGCATATTCTGATGACTCAACAGGTTTGATCTCTATTTACGCTTTCATGTATCGAGCGGTGCTATTTGACGTGTTTCTTGTCTGTGTGAATGCAGGACGTCGAGGCGGAGTCGTGGCGAGACACGAGGTGACCGGACTAGGCGCAGGTGGCGCTGAGGTCAGAACGGTCGTGATGTGTCGAAGACGACGTGGACTCGAGGTGGTTGCGAGGCGTGCGAGGCAAGGAGCGCGGAAGCTTCCCAGAAGGTGCAGGAGGGGCGAAACGGGAATTTCGCAATACTGCAAAAGCGGAGCGGCGCTGGATTTAGCGGGCGTAACGGGGCGGAGACCCGTTAGCCAAGGCTATAAATAGAGGAGAGGGGCTGCAAGCCTCCTCATGCCTTCTAGAGAGGATTAGGGTTTCAATTGAGTCAAAAGAGGCTTTAGAAGGTTGTTTGCTTTGAAGCCTTAGTGGTTGGAAGGTGCAGGTGCTCACAATGGTGTTGTGAGTCTTGTCTCCTGCGTGAGTGTCCAGGAGGTGTGGTGCTCTGTTCTTGGTCTCCTCCCCTCTTTCTGAAATGGGTTCTTGAGATGGAGAGTGAGTGATCAAGTTGAAGTCCATGTAATTTCCTTTCCTGTTCAAATGTACAGGCATATTGGGACTCATCTATGATCTTTGTTGATTTGGAAATGAAATTTCTTTTGTGTTTCTCTGCTCTGGCTCTCTGGTTCTTCTTTTCTGAGATTCTAGGGTTTGATGCTATTTAGGATTTCCTTTTGAGAGTTTGCATGAAACTTGATATCTAGAGTCCTATGACTATTGCTAATATATCCTCAAAGTTTCATGTCCGAAAGATCAAAGGTTGAGAAGAAATTTGAATTTGTGTCTCTCTGTTCGAAGTTCTTTCAGAAACTAGGGTTTGATGTTATTTCTTGATTTCTTTTGAGAGTTGGCTTGAAATTTGATATTTAGAGCCATGTGGCTATTGCTAACATATCCTCAAAATTTCATTGCCATGGGATCAAGGATGTGGGAGAAATTTAATTTTTAGTGGTGGCTCTGTTTCGTTCAGTTCATTTCCAGTGTTGGGTCAAATCCCATTCTCTAAATCTTTTGTTGGTTTTCTTTAGTCTCCTAAGTTCCTTGGGATATTGTGATCATATCCTTGCTTCCTAGACACAAGAAGAACAGCAGCAATCTCATTAATTCCTTGCAATTAGTTGTTTTCAGTGTTTATTGTGCTGCTGTTTTCAGTCTCTCTGCATTCTTCTGTTTTCGGGTGATATCAAGGGTTGAAATCTTCAGTTCGGTCAGTCTGTCTTAAGATTTTTAGGCAAAGAACATTCTACAAAGAACCGCCTTCCGAACTTTTCGATAAAAATTGTATTCGCCATTCAGTTCGGCTACTTGTGTTCATTTCACTGTGGTTCAGCATTTATCGTGTCGAAATCTTGTTTTCTTTCTTCAGACTGTTCTACCATTTTCAGACTTAAGAACTTTCAGCAGCAGTGTGAGTTTTTACTGCAGAGTGTTAGTTCTCTTTTTGTAGTAGTAGTGCTGTTTTCAAAGATTTAAAGTCGGCCTTCACACCGATTTCTCCAAATACTCCTTCATGCCGACAAGCTCTGATTGGCTTCATGATTTCTCTACGTTTATTCAGTTCCTATGATTGTTTTCATCTTCAGTCTTTGGCTACTATATGATTTGGTATTTTCGGTAGCAAAGGAGATTAGCCGATTACATTTTCGCCTCACAAAGGTCACCGAATCTATTGTTTTCTCTGCTCCTGAAATGATTTCAGTCTGCCGCTAGACCATCTTCTTTTGATCAGTTTTCTCCCTTTGATCTTGCTGAAAAATATGGTTTCGGTAGAAACTCCTGTTCTTTTGGCAGCAACGAGCAAGTTGGTGATCTAGGCACTAAGTCAAATTCAGTTTCTCATAAAAATAGTGCTTTGTTTCCAAAGAACTTAAATCATTTTCTTCATAGCTTTATAGCTATTGGAGAGATAAGAAGTTTGTGAGCATTCTTGAGGGCGTTTCAAAAAAAGGCACCATTCACCCCCCCCCCTCTGTTGCCATTTCCGATCCTACAATTGGTATCAGAGCCGGTTAGCTCTTTTCTATAGATCTTAACCGGTTCATGCGAGCCATGGCGATAGACAAGTATTCCACCAAGCCGCCCATCTTCGATGGCCTGGATTACCCCTTCTGGAAAAGCCAAATGGAAACTTACATCCGTGCTCGGGGTATGCCATCCGCGGAAGGTGAAGATTCGCTTGTTGTTCCTTCCGATGAGAACATCAATGTCGGAATATGGTCGATGTTGAGGCGAATGCAAAGGCAAGGAATATCATCATTCAGGGTTTGAGCAGAAGCGAGTTCGATCGCATCTCTCACCTGTCGTCCGCTTACGACATCCGGGTGACCTCAATGCATACCATGAGGGCACCACCCGATCAAGACGGTTCGACAGACCGCCAAGCGTGAATACAAGAAATTGAGATGCTTGCCGGAGAGTCCCTTGATGAGTGCTTTTCGCGTTTTCACAAAATTTTGAGCAACCTCCGAGCCGTCGGTCTCACATACTCCGACTCGAATAACGCTCGACAAATCCTTTCTGCACTTGATCTTCGGGTTTGGGAGATGAAGGTGACTACCATCAAGGACACCACGGACCTCTCGACCTTGACTCTTGACGCGCTTTACTCGCGCATCAAGACTCACGAGATTGACATAGTCTCTCGTCGGTCAAGTCACGATCGATGGCGCTAGTCACCGATCCCGCTCCTGGATCTTCTTCTGCTGAGCCTTTGTGCGGATTCTCCCTCGCTGCTCTCTGTGACATAACTGATGATCAATTAGAGCAGCTTGCGGATGAACAGCTAGCCCTCCTAGCACGGAGATTTTCTCATGCTTACAAGAGGAGGGATGGAAAAAGAGGAGGACCCGTGATTTGTTTCGAGTGTGGTGGCCCCAACCACATCCGAGCAAACTATCCCAAGCTTGGGAAGGGTAAAGGTGACTTCGGCGGTTCGGGCAAGAATGACTACACCGACAAGAACCGCAACTCGAGGCCCTCAGCACCGGTCCAAGGCAAGAGGAAGTTTCGCAACTTTGGGAAGGCGAAGAAGCTCTTCCACCGTGTCCTCACCGCTGACGACCTCGACCTCGCCGAGGTGGAGGGATGGAGCGACGACGACAGACGGGTGATCAAGAACCCAAAGGCGACGGCGACTTCTCGGATGTGCTTCATGGCCCTTGAGGGCTTAATCGAGCGACAATGAGTCGTACTCGACCGACGAGGTATTTCCTTCCTACAACCAACTTAATGAAGCTTTTCTTAAACTAGGAGGATTTCATGCTAGAGCTAAAACTAGGTGTAGCGAGTTGGAGAAGGAAGTAGATAGATTGTCTCTAGAGATTATTGCTCTTACATCTGCTCCCACAAATGATGATTGTGATACTTGCTGTGCTATCTTGGGTGACATGGAGAAACTAAGGATCTCGCATGATAGTGTGTCCTCCGAGCTTGATATTGTTAAGGTGGAGAATGTTAGTCTGCTTGCTGAATTAGAATTGAGTAGGATGGTCATACCCTACTTACTACCGATGAGACTATTTCTCCCACCTCATGTGAGGATAAGGACACCGTCACACAGACCTTATGCCATGCTACTTGATCTCGCCCAATCTTGTGAAACTTGCAATAATCTAAAGATGAACTTAAAATGGGCAGACCATAAAATTGCTGAATTGCGTGCTTCCCTGTTAGAGCCTATTGTTTCTTGTACCAACTGTCCTAAATTAACCTTTGAGCTTGAATCGGTTTCTAAGCAATTTCAAGAGATGGTTGATCAAACAAGAAAATGGCTCAATTTGCTACTAAGGATCCTGTTAGCTCACCATGCAATAGTTGTAATAAACTAAAATCAATTAATTGCATTGGATGAAAATGTGAAGCTAACTAAGGACCTTCTAGAAAAATCACATCCTTCTTGTGCTTTCAGGTCAAGTGTTTGAAAAGGATAAGGACATGGTAGAGACGTTTAGGAAGAGTTACGAGAACCAAATGGCTAGGATTAGGCTGCCCCTGTGTGTCCTGCGAAGCCCTCAAGGTTGAGGTGGCCGTGCATAAGGAGAAATATGCACGTGCTATTCGCTCTTCTACTATTGGTTCCTCTTCTTCCTCTCCTCCTGCTGTCTCTTCTTCTTCTCCTTGCTCTTCTTGCACCTCTCTTTCGGGAGTGTCAGTACCTTATGAACACTCTCGAGAAATTTGTAGGAGGCAAGAAGAAACTCAATCTTATTCTAGACCAATCAAAGATTTGCAAGTTCAAAAAGGGTCTAGGATATGATCTCCGTGAGGATGTGAGGAAACATCCACCTGTCGTGCTCAGACCCGTAGCCGCAGGTGTGTTTGAGGTCAAGCCCAAGAACAAGAAAGTTCAATTTAAATCAGCGGGCTTTGTCCAAGGGATTTCTGACAGCAAGGTGATTTCACCTGCAGCTTCGGCCCCTCAGAAGGCAAAGTTGTTGGTGATATGCCCTAGAGGCAACATGGAGATGTTGAATATATCACATACTATGTTTTATGATACATTGCTTTGTTCCTTGAAATAGACATTATCATTATTGATCAATGAGTATGTGACTTATTCATGAGACTCTTAATGCCAAAATGTTGCTATTTCTAAATGATCCCTGATTATATTTCATATGAGGAACAAATATGATTCAAAGATCAGCATATGTATTGATTGATGATCATGTCTCATGGATCATGGTATGGAGATACCAAATCAATAATATGGGCATGTGTTAGTGAACATATGTTGATAGACCCGCCATGAGACACCGCAGAGATTCCAAGTGTCATCGGTTGGTCTCAAGTAGTGTTTATGTGGAATCCTTAGACTTGAGATCATCATGGTTCCCAAAGATGCGTAGTAGCTACTTTGGGATTACTAAACACTACTCCGTGAATCGGGTAGTCATAAAAGTAGTCTTTGGGTTTGCTATGAAACATGTAGTGGGATGTGAATGATCAAGATAGAATTTGCCCTCCTTATGGGAGAGATATCTCGGGCCCCTCGATGTAATGGATTATGAAAGTGCATGGCCATGCCAAGGTGATTGAGGAGTCAATCACGAGTTTATAATCTATCACGGAATCGAGAGAGTGATTGAGCTATTAAGAGGATGACACAGTCTCGCCTTGAGCTTAATCTATATCGTGAGGCAAAGGGATTAGTACATGAGAACATTACGTGTTCAAATGATATGATCTTTACGTATACTTTGGGGTTAATATGTCTTGCTAGAGGCCGCTATTAACGTGGTGACCGGAAAGGTGTTTCGGTCGCGACCAAGTATACGTGAACCTGCTGTGGTCGCACACTTAACGGGTTGGAACACTAATTCAATGTGATTCGGATATGGGCTCAATTCGGATAGAGATCCTGATAGACTCCTATTGGGCCTCGGTCCACGAGGCCCAAGTGAGGAGGTCTATATATGGAGGCGAGGGCCGAGGGAACGCACCGATAATCCCGAGCTAATCCGTAGCCGCCACCTCCGAGCCAAACCCTAGCCGCTCGCGAGTGCCGGTACACTCGCGATCGGCGTTCCCACCCGGGCGTGTGGATACCGGTGGAGGCGCCGCTCGCTGCGGCGTTGATCGGCATCAAAACCCATGATTGGATCCGCTCGTGGTGGGGTTGATCGCGTGGAGGAGACGATCGGTTCGGGACGATCGACTACTTCCACTACTACTTCGACGCGTGGTTGGATCGGCTTCTCCAACTCTTCTTCCGTTACTGCCTAGTGGTAACGATCCATGATCCCTCCTTAAGCATGATGTTCTTGTGTGCGCGGTAGAAAAATTTTGTTTTCTGCTCTCGTAGCCTACTCGCGATCCATTAAAAGTATCATTGCACCTTCTGTCAGAAGGATGGGCATTTGTTTGACCATTGCTTCAAGCGTGCCAAGATCGCGCGAAGAGACCATGTTGAGTCTCTTAGGCGTATTCAGGGTCAGCCCCAGACCTTGAGTGCACCTAAGACCAACACGAGGTCTAGGTTTGCTACTGTTGGTAGCTTTGGGCAGCACGAGGACTTGGTTTTTCTGAGTCTTCTATTTTTCGTCTTCGTGCTCCCTCTGGTCATGACTTCCGCCGCTCGAGGGTAGATCTCGCTTTCCCATCGAGATGTCTACCCGCGGCGTGATCGACTGCTGTTGCACCGACCTCGCCGTCCGTGGCGCCGGACCCAAAGAATGCCTTCAGTGTCCGCTCACAGATCTTCTGCTTCTTTGAGCGACGGAGAGCGTAGGGTAGATAAAGGTCAGTCGTGCTTGACTACTTCATCTGCTCGACGTGTTATTCAGTATTGGGTGCCAAAATCACTCTTGATTTATCCCAGTACTGAGACTTTGCTCTCTTGTTGACTTAGGTTCGCCGGGCAGGGAAGGGAAAGGTTTGGCTTGTAGACTCCGGGTGTTCACGACACATGACCGGAGATTCCGCTGGTTTTCTTCCTTGCCCGTGCTCCGTGTGATGAGACGATCACCTTCGAGACACCTCTTCGGGCGAGTCATCGCCAAAGGTACAAAGGCGCATTAATGATTCATTTATTTTAAAAGATGTTGCCTTGGTTAGTAAGTGCAAGACAATTTGCTTTCCGCTTTCTCGACCACCGATGACGACTTTGAGGTGAGTTTTAAGAAAACAATTGCAAAATTCTTGATTCTTCTGTAGTCCGGTTTATGGATTTCTCGTTTTGGGAGGATCTTTCGTGCTGATTTTTCTGAGTCTTCTAGTGATTCTCTCCGGTGTTTGGTTGCTTCTGAGTCCCGTGATCTTTCCTTCTGACATAGGAGACTTGGTCATATTGGTTTTGATCATTTGACCCGAGTTAGTGGTCACGACCTCATTCGTGGTTTGCCAAAACTCAAGATGGTCAAAGATCTAGTTTGTGCTCCTTGCCAAGACGGCAGAAGATGGTTGCCGCTTCCATCCTCCCACCACAGCATTATGACCGATGCACCGTGACACCGCTCCATATGGACACAGCTTGGACCACTCGAGTGCGGTCGGCAACAGAGGGAAGTGGTACGTTCTTGTTGTGGTCGATGACTATTCGAGGTACTCTTGGGTGTTTTTCTTAGCCTCAAGGATGAGACGCCACATTTCCGAGGTCTTTTCAAGAGGCTTTCTCGCTGAGCTTCCGGTGCCTTACGAGCGATCCGCAATGACAATGGCACGAGTTCAAGAATTCCTACTTTGAGAGTTTCTGGTGAGACAGTGTAGAGCACCGCCTCTTCTCCATACGCCCCTCGGCAGAATGGCGTTGTGGAGAGAAAGAACCGCACCTTGGTCGAGATGGCGGGACGATGCTTGATGAGTACTCTACACCGCGGAAGTTTTGGGTGAGGCTATAGCCACCGCGTGCCATGTTTCGAACATAGTTTTCTTGAGCACACTTGCATCGCACTTCTTATGAGTTGAGATACGGGAAAGCCCAAGTTTCCCATTTTCGTGTGCTTGGTTGCAAGTGTTTTATTCAAGTCCGGAACCTAGATAAGTTCGAGTCACGCTCTTGTGATGGACTCTTTCTAGGATACTCGACTTCTTCGCGGGCCTATAGGGTCTGGAACTGCGAGTCTAGCAAAATGGTAGAGACCTATGAGGTGACCTTCGATGAGGCCAGTCCGGGGACTAGGCCCGATATCTCAGGTTCACTAGAGCAGTCCGAGACCATCTTCGTGGATGATGAGGATGATGGAGATGAGGGTTGTCACCCGATCCAGCTTCCTCCTCCACCCCTTGAGGTGCCTTCTTCACCGCACCTCGAGGTGATCGCCTCACCTTCGCTTCTTCCGAGCTAGTGGCTCTGCTCCTACCCCGTCGGTTCACGAGGTAGAGGCCACTTCTTCTTCTCATCCCGGACCTCCTAGACATATACAAAATCTCATCCTTCGTAGCAGATTATTGGAGATCTCTTTGAGCGAGTCACTGCTCAAACTGTACATCACTTTTCTGTCTCTATTCTGCCTTTGTTGCCTCCTTCGAGCCCACAGACGTTTGTCATGCTTTATCTGACGAGTCTTGGATCAATGCAATGCATGAGGAGCTGGAAAGTTTCGAAAGAAACAAGGTCTGGACGCTTGTTGAGCCCCCTCGAGTTCAAGAAAAAGCAAAGTGAGGATGGGGTAGTCATTCGAAACAAGGCTAGACTGGTTGCACAGGGGTACTCCCAGGTTGAGGGTCTGATTTGAGGAGACCTTGCCCTCGTAGCTCGCCTTGAGGCCATTAGAATTCGCTTGCCTTTGCAGCTTCTAAAAGTTTCAAGCTTTACCGATGGACGCCAAGAGTGCCTTTCTCAATGGCTTCATTGAGGAAGAAGTCTATGTCAGACAGCCTCCAGGTTTCGAGAACCCCAAATACCCAAGTCATGTCTTCAAGCTTTCCAAAGCGTAGTATGGACTTAAGCAAGCCCCTGGAGCTTGGTATGAGAGGCTTAAGTCCTATCTGTTGAGTCATGGTTTCGAAATGGGTAAAGTCGACAAGACCTTGTTCATCCGCCGGCTAGGCATTGACTTTCTGCTCGTCCAGATTTATGTGGATGACATCATCTTTGGCGGCTCCTCGCATGCTCTCATTTCCCAGTTTTCCGATGTCATGAGCTCGGAATTTGAGATGAGCATGATGGGCGAGTTGAGTTTCTTCCTTGGCTTCCAAATTAAGCGAGACTGGAGGGTACCTTCTTGCATCGAGGCAAGTACACTCGAGACCTCCCAAGTGCTTCGATATGAGTGATGGGAAGTCGGTGTCCACCCTATGGCTACATCAATTCCACTCGACCCGATGAAGACGGTGAGCCACCGATCGGAAGGAGTATCAAGCATGATCGGCTCCCTCTTGTACCTCACCGCCTCGAGACCGACATACACTTCTCTGTGTGTCTTTGTGCTCGGTTTCAGGCTTCACCTCGCGTATCTCACCGCCAGGCGGTGAAGCGCATCCTTCGGTACCTTCGAGCTACCATTGACTATGGTATCGGTACTCTTCCTCATCCTGCCTTTCCCGAGAGCCTACTCGGATGGAGACTTTGTTGGTCAGGATAGACAGAAGAGCACTTCGGCACCGCCAATTCATTGGCACTTCTCTCGCTTCTGGTCCTCGAGGAAGCGGTCCGGTGTTGCACGCCCACCGCAGAGGTCGAGTACGCTGTCGCAGCCGATTCTTTGCGCAGCCAAGTGCTTTGATGGTCTCGACCTGCGGGACTTTGGGTTAGTTATCGACGTTGTTCCACCCTTTGTGATAACACTTCGCAATTAACATTGCTAAGAACCCAAGCAGCATTCTCGGACCAAGCATATCGACATTCGCTTTCACTTCCTTAGAGACCATGTGGAGAAGGGTGACATCGTGCTCCAGCCAGGAGGGTGACCACCAGCTGGTCGACATCTTCACCAAGCCTTTGGATGGCTCGAGGTTTTCACCTCTGCGGGAGAGCTTGGGGTGGTTTGTCCTTATGGACTGTTGTGAGGGGAGCTTGTGCTTTCTCGCTTACTATATTTATTATGCTCGTACTCCTTCTCGATTGCATTGCATATGGGTGCATTGGGTTTAGTCCTTCCAAAGATAGGTTAGAGTGGTTCTTTGTCTAGTTGCTTAGACTTCTTACTCTTATCTTATGCTTTCGGGATGCTCTATTAGTCGCTTTCTTATCTCACTAGATTGAGCTCACTCACTTCTTGCGATCTAGCGAGGGTCGGCCACCTTCTGCAGATGTGGTACGTGTTTGCTCTCTAGTGTGTGTTTTACGGTCGGCTATTAGTCCCGAGTCATATGGGGTAGATGAGAGTCGATCGAGCCATAGTATCCTCTATATCTTATCTATGCTTTAAGGACTGCTGCTTTCTTTGCCTTCTCGCTTTTATTGCTTTGGTTCAAGGGGAGTTCATTTGGGAGCTTACGAATGTAATATTGACTTAACTCAACTTGAACTAAAAGTTGCATCACATGTTGAGGGGGAGCTGGATTTTTCTGCATGTTATTCTACATTGTAATATAAATACATTGAGCCTTGATTATTATCCGGTTATGACATGCTTACGATGCTTTACATCTTGCTATGATTTATGCTTATTTGCTAGATTTATCATGACTTCATATGTGTAGACTAGCTTATGCCATGATGAGTTAATTAAACTTGCTCAATTTACACTAAAAACTTGTCATGATTAGCACTCGAGTTTAGTCTTTCTTGAGCTATCCTTTTATGATTCATGCCATGTCAAATAGGTCGAGTTAGCGTTGAATCTCTTTTGAGCCTTAGATTGAGTCGTCTTAAACTCTTGATGTAACATGAGTTAGTACAACTTGTCAAAAACCAAAAAGATCTCTTTTGTGCGAAAAAACTGATCTCACCAATTCTTTCTCATGAGACGGCTTGCCATTGCACTAGGCATGAACTCAGGGGGAGTTTTGGATGACCTAGACTATCTTCTTAAGCTTCTTGCTTGGAGTAGTCGCAGAATGGCTTGAGATCTAGCACATGATAAAAATATTGGTTGAAAACAACCATAAGTTCCAAAAGAAAAATATCATTTGTGCTCAATTTGCTTGAGCTATCAAAAGAATCAAGTATTTGAACCATTGTTTCACTCTTGAGTATATAACACTCTTTTTGGACTCGATATTAGATTCTTGGTTCCGCTTAGCTTGATTGATATGGCTTGCATCATCCTTGGATATCTCTAGCTAGACTTTGCTTAGTGATGACTTGACATGTTCATAAAATGCACTAAAATTCATATTGTCATCTAGTAGCTTCTAGCTGGCTTATACATATTTTGTCATGATCTAGATAGCTTTTCATTAAGTTATGGCTTGGTGTAATACATTATGGTCATTTTGGATAATTCTCATGGCTCTAAATGCTTAGATTAAACAAACTTCAGCCATTTCATCCATCATCATGACTTATTTCTCTCTTTTGCATTCTTGTTGTGTTTATTGCCAAAAGGGGGGGAAAAAATTGGAGAAAAAGTCTTTTGGGAATCTAGAGCTTGGAGATCAATTTACTCCTTCTTGATTTACTCCTTCTTGAGTTGCTCTAATGATTCCTTCTGTCGACTTGGTCATGAGTTTCATTTCCTTCTTTGGACCATGTTGGACTCTTCAAACTCAACTTCATGTTTTTTCTGGGTTTGTCAATATACTCATCAAGGGGGAGATTGAGAGACCATATGGAGGCCATCCCGTTGTGTATGATGAGTAATTGACATCGTTTACGAAAAGTCGAGTTTGAGTCGGTTGGTTCGGATCTAGACGTTGCGTGGCGTAACGGGCTCGGTCGGACTTGGTCGAACCTAGTCGCTTGGGTTTAGGTTGCATATTCGATGACTCGGCTGTGTTTGATCTCTATTTACGCTTTCATGTATCGAGCGGTGCTATTTGACGTGTTTCTTGTCTGTGTGAATGCAGGACGTCGAGGCGGAGTCGTGGCGAGACACGAGGTGACCGGACTAGGCGCAGGTGGCACTGAGGTCAGAACGGTCGTGATGTGTCGAAGACGACGTGGACTCGAGGTGGTTGCGAGGCGTGCGAGGCAAGGAGCGCGAAGCTTCCGGAAGGTGCGGGAGGGGCGGCACGGAATTTCGCAATCTCGCAAAAGCGGGAGCGGCGCGTTGATTTAGCGGGCGAACGGGCGAGACCCGTTAGCCAAGGCTATAAATAGAGGAGAGGGCTGCAAGCCTCCTCATGCCTTCTAGAGAGGATTAGGTTTCAATTGAGTCAAAAGAGGCTTTAGAAGGTTGTTTGCTTTGAAGCCTTAGTGGTTGGAAGGTGCAGGTGCTCACAATGGTGTTGTGAGTCTTGTCTCCTGCGTGAGTGTCCAAGAGGTGTGGTGCTCTGTTCTTGGTCTCCTCCCCTCTTTCTGAAATGGGTTCTTGAGATGGAGAGTGAGTGATCAAGTTGAAGTCCATGTAATTTCTTTTCCTGTTCAAATGTACAGGCATATGGGGACTCATCTATGATCATTGTTGATTTGGAAATGAAATTTCTTTTGTGTTTCTCTGCTCTGGCTCTCTGGTTCTTCTTTTCTGAGATTCTAGGGTTTGATGCTATTTAGGATTTCCTTTTGAGAGTTTGCATGAAACTTGATATCTAGAGTCCTATGACTATTGCTAATATATCCTCAAAGTTTCATGTCCGAAAGATCAAAGGTTGAGAAGAAATTTGAATTTGTGTCTCTCTGTCAAGTTCTTTCGTAAACTAGGGTTTGATGTTATTTCTTGATTTCTTTTGAGAGTTGGCTTGAAATTTGATATTTAGAGCCATGTGGCTATTGCTAACATATCCTCAAAATTTCATTGCCATGGGATCAAGGATTTGGGAGAAATTTAATTTTAGTGGTGGCTCTGCTTGCTCGGTTCATTTCGGTGTTGGGTCAAATCCCATTCTCTAAATCTTTTGTTGGTTTTCTTTAGTCTCCTAAGTTCCTTGGGATATTGTGATCATATCCTTGCTTCCTAGACACAAGAAGAACAACAGCAATCTCATTAATTCCTTGCAATTAGTTGTTTTCAGTGTTTATTGTCTTTGCTTTCGCCTCTCTCGCATTCTTCTGTTTTCGGGTGATATCAAGGGTTGAAATCTTCAGTTCGGTCAGTCTGTCTTAAGACTTTTAGGCAGGCAGCAACATTCTGCAGCAACCAGTCTTCTGAACTTTTCAGACAAAAATTGTATTCAGTTTCAGTTCAGTTCGGCTACTTGTGTTCTGTTTTCTGCTGTGTCTAGCATTTACTGTGCCGAAATCTTGTTTTCTTTCTTCAGACTGTTCTACCGTTTTCAGACTTAAGAACTTTCGGCAGCAGTGTTAGTTTTTACTGCAGAGTGTTAGTTCTCTTTTTGTAGTAGTAGTGCTGTTTTCGGCAGCATTTAAAGTCAGTTCTCTGCTACCGATTTCTCCAAATACTCCTTCATGCCGACAAGCTCTGATTGGCTTCATGATTTCTCTAAGTTTATTCAGTTCCTGTGATTGTTTTCATCTTCAGTCTTTGGCTGCTATATGATTTGGTATTTTCGGTAGCAAAGGAGATTAGCCGATTACATTTTTAGTTTCTCTACAGTGGTCAGCCGAATCTATTGTTTTCTCTGCTACTGAAATGATTTCAGTCTGCCGCTAGACCATCTTCTTTTGATCAGTTTTCTCCCTTTGATCTTGCTGAAAAATATTGTTTCGGAAGAAACTCCTGTTCTTTTGGCAGCAACGAGCAAGTTGGTGATCTAGGCACTAAGTCAAATTCAGTTTCTCGTAAAAATAGTGCTTTGTTGCCAGAGAACTTAAATCATTTTCTTCATAGCTTTATAGCTATTGGAGAGATAAGAAGTTTGTGAGCATTCATGAGGGCGTTTCAAAAAAAGGCACCATTCACCCCCCCCCCCCTCTCGTTGCCATTTCCGATCCTACACCATCACAGAGAAGGAAACAAGATTTAAGGCAAAACCCTAGAAATGGGTTATGAAGAACAGAGAGACCCCAAGTCCGAAATCCTGAGATTAAACTTGATTTGCTCTTGGGAAAACTTGATCAAATGACCATGAGGCACTATCCCATCATAGAGCAACCCATTTCACACCTTATGGGCAAGAAACAACACGGAAATCAGAGAATCAAGAAATCGCCCAAAAAGGAGAAATGAAGAACAGAGAGCACGAACAAATGAAAAACTTCAGATTTTCATTCCAAATCAAAAGATGAGTACAAAGGAGTCCCAATACGCATGGACATTCAAACAAGAAGAAGGATTACAAGACTCTCAACTCATCTCCACGCCTCAATCTCAAAATCACCAAGAACTCTCCCTAGTTCTTGGGAGGAACACACACAGGGATGGAGGCGCCTTGCGCACACAACCACCGCCACCCACTAAAGCCTAAAGCAAAACAACCTCTCCAAAGGCTCTTTGACTAAAGGAAACCCTAAATCCTTTCCATGTGTTCAAAGAGGCATGCAGCCTCTCACCTCTATTTATAGCCCTTGGCTAACGGGTCTCCAACCCGTTACGCCGGCTAAACCCTAACGGCGCCGCCTCCCGCCAGTGCAACCTTGCGAAATTCCCGCCGCCCTCCCGCACCTTCCGGAAGCTTCGCCCTTGTCTCGCGACGCCGCAACCACCTCGAGTCCACGCCATCATCGACACATCCCAACCGCTTCGACCTCGCCGCCACCGCGCCTAGTCCGTCCACTGTCTCGCCACGACTCCGCCTCGATGTCCCGCACCACACGCACAAGAAACACATCACATAGCACCGCCGATATGATGGAATAAACATATGCCCTAATTACACAAGCCACCCAAACCAAACTCAAATTTTATGCCCGACTGTTTGCTCACGCCACCGGTAGTACCGCCTCCACAATGGTAGTACAGCCCCCTAGAGTACCGCAATGCAAATCATGTAGTTCCGAAAAATCTGGGAGTAGCAGACCTGATCCAATTTCCAGATTTTCAGCATACGAGTCAATTACTCATCACAAACATGGGAGCACCTCTCACATGGTCTCTCAGTGGGAGATGAAGGTGACCACCATCAAGGACACCACGGACCTCTCGACTTTGACTCTTGATGCGTTGTACTCACGCCTCAAGACTCACGAGATTGACATTGTCTCTCGCAAGTCGAAGTCACAATCGATGGCGTTGGTTACTGATCCCGCCCCGCCTGCTCTTCTCACGACACTCTCTCGGTTTCTCCTTAGCCGCCTGTGATATTGATGATGAGCATCTAGATCAGCTTTCGGAGACCTAACTAGCCCTTTTAGCTAGAAAATTTTCTCATGCTTATAAGAGGGCTAGAGAGAGAAAGAGAGGAGGACGAGTGATTTACTTTGAGTGCGGTGGCCCCAACCACATTCGAGCAAACTGCCCCAAGTTGGAGGGCAAGAATGACGTCGGCGGTTCGAGCAAGAACGTCTACACCGACAAGAACCGCTTCAAGAAGACCGCAAGCAAAAGGAAGAAGTTTTGCAACCTTGGCAAAGCTAAGAAGCTGTTCCATCGCGTCCTCACCGACTTCATCTCGACCTCTGCGAGGTGGAGGGGTGGAGTGACGACGATGGGAAGGACGAGCAAGATCCCAAGGATGGCGAGGACTTCAGCGGCATGTGCTTCATGGCCCTTGAGGGCGAGATCAGTGATGTCAGCAACAGCGAGCTCTACTCCGACTCCGATGAGGTATATCCCTCCTACGACCAGCTAAATGAAGCTTTTCTTAAGCTAGGTGGATTTCATGCTAGATCTAGAGCTAGGTGTAGCGAGTTGGAGAAGGAAGTAGAGAGATTGTCACAGGAGCTTACTTCACTTATATCTCGCTCCCTCCCGTGATTTAATGTGATACATGCCCCGCTTTGCTTGATGATATGGAGAAGCTAAGGATCTCGTATGATAGTTTGTCTTCTGAGCTAGATCTGCTTAAGGTGGAGAATGTTAGTCTGCTTGCTGAATTAGAGATGAGTAGGACTATTGCTATTTCATCTTCTATTGTTGAGACTACTTCTTGCACCTCATGTGAGGACAGGGAGAATGCATTTAGAGGTCTTTATACCATGCTTCTCGATTTGCCCGAGACTTGTGAAAAATGTAATAATTTAAAGATGAACCTAAAATGGGCAGATCACAAAATTGCTGAGTTATAGGCCTTTCTACTTGAGCCTATTGTTTCTTGCACAAACTGTCCTAAGTTAATCACGAACTTGAATCGCCTCAAAAGCAGTTTCAAGAAATGATTGACTACAATAAGAAAATGGCTAAGTATGCTTCTAAGGACCCTGTTAGGTCACCATGCAAAAATTGTGATAAACTAAAATCTGACTTGATTGCATTGGATGAAAAATGTGTGAAGCTAACTAAGGACCTTCTAGAAAAATCACGCCCCGCTTGTGCCTTCGTGGCCGAGGTGTTGGAAAAGGATAAGGACACGGTAGAGACGTTTAGGAAGAGTTACTGAAGACCAAATGGCTAGGATTAGGACTGCCCCTCGTGTGTCTGCGAAGCCCTCAAGGTTGAGGCGGCCGTGCATAAGGAGAGATACGCACGTGCCATTCGCTCTTCTCATTGTTGGTTCTTCTTCCTCTCCTCCTGTTGTCTCTTCTCCTTCCCCTTGCTCCCTTGCACCTCTCTCTTTCAGGAGTGCCAGTACCTTATGAACACTCTTGAAAAATTCGTTGGAGGCAAGAAAAGTCAATCTTATTCTAGACAAGTCCAAGATTTGCAAGTTTAATCAAGGTCCGGATATGATTACCTAGAGGATGTGAGGAAGCATCCACCGCCGTGCTCGCACCCGTAGTCAGCAGTGTGATCGAGGTCAAGCCGGGACCGAGAAAGTTCAATTCAAATCAGCGGGCTTTGTCCAAGGGATTTCTGACAGCAAGGTGAGTCCACCTGTAGCTTCGGCCTCTCAGAAGGAGAAGCCTCATCATGCTACTTCTACCTCTCAGAAGGTGAAGTATCATTGCACCTTCTGTCAGAAGGATGAACCCTTGGTTGACCGATGCTTCAGGAGCGCCAAGATCGCGCGTAGAGACCATGTTGCAGCTCTTAGGCGTATTCAGGGTCAGCCCCAGACCTTGATTGCACCTAAGACCAACACGAGGTCTAGGCTTGCTACTATTGGTGGATTTGGCAGCATCGAGGACTTGGTTCTTCCGAGTTTTCTGATTTTCGTCTTCATGCTCCCTTCGGTAGTGACTTCCGCCGTCCTGAGGGTAGATCTCGTTTCCCCCGTCGAGATGGCTACCCGCGGCGAGATCAGCGTGTTGCCGGTGCTCCGACTCGCTCTCCCATAGCAGTCGGACCCAGCAATAGCTTCAGGTCTGTTCATAGACCTCCTGCTTCTTTGAGCGACAGAGAGCGTAGGGTAGATAGAGGTCAGTCGTGTATGGCTACTTCTTCTGCTCCACGTGTTACTCAGTATTGGGTGCCAAAATCACTCTTGATTTATCCCATTACTGAAACTTTACTCTCTGCTTGACTCAGGTTCGCGGGCTGGGAAGGGAATGGTTTGGCTTGTTGACTCCGGTTGTTCTCGTCATATGACCGGAGACTCTCGTTGGTTCTCTTCCGTAGCCCGTGCTCCAGGTGATGAGACTATCTGTTGGTGATATGCCCTAGAGGCAACATGGAGATGTTGAATATATCACATACTATGTTTATGATACATTGCTTTGTTCCTTGAAATAGACATTATCATTATTGATCAATGAGTATGTGACTTATTCATGAGACTCTTAATGCCAAAATGTTGCTATTTCTAAATGATCCCTGATTATATTTCATATGAGGAACAAATATGATTCAAAGATCAGCATATGTATTGATTGATGATCATGTCTCATGGATCATGGTATGGAGATACCAAATCAATAATATGGACATGTGTTAGTGAACATATGTTGATAGACCCGCCATGAGACACCGCAGAGATTCCATATGTCATCGCTGGTCTCAAGTAGTGTTTATGTGGAATCCTTAGACTTGAGATCATCATGGTTCCCAAAGATGCGTAGTAGCTACTTTGGGACTACTAAACACTACTCCAGAATCGGGTAGTCATAAAAGTAGTCTTTGGGTTTGCCATGAAACATGTAGTGGGATGTGAATGATCAAGATAGAATTTGCCCTCCTTATGGGAGAGATATCTCGGGCCCCTCGATGTAATGGATTATGAAAGTGCATGGCCATGCCAAGGTGATTGAGGAGTCACCACGAGTTTATAATCCATCACGGAATCGAGAGAGTGATTGAGCTATTAAGAGGATGACACAGTCTCGCCTTGAGCTTAATCTATATCGTGAGGCAAAGGGATTAGTACATGAGAACATTACAGTTCAAAGATATGATCTTTACGTATACTTTGGGGTTAATATATCTTACTAGAGGCCGCTATTAACACGGTGACCGGAAAGGTGTTTCGGTCGCGACCAAGTATACGTGAACCTCTGTGGTCGCACACTTAACGGGTTGGAACATTAATCAATGTGATTCGGATATGGGCTCAATTCGGATAGAGATCCTGATAGACTCCTATTGGGCCTCGGTCCACGAGGCCCAAGTGAGGAGGTCTATATATGGAGGCGAGGGGCTGAGGGAACGATCCGATAATCCCGAGCTAAACCCCGCCGCCACCTCCCGAGCCAAACCCTAGGCGCTCATGAGTCTTTGGTACACTCGCGATCGGCGTTCCCATCCCGGGACGTGTGGATACCGGTGGAGGCGCTGCTCGTTGCGGCGTTGATCGGCATCAACAACCTCTGATTGATCCGCTCGTGGTGTGGTTGATCGCGTGGAGGAGACGATCGGTTCGGGACGATCGACTACTTCCACTACTACCTCGACGCGCGTGGTTGGATCGGCTTCTCCAACTCTTCTTCACGCACTGCTGCCTAGTGGTAACGATCCATGATCCCTCCTTAAGCATGATGTTCTTGTGTGCGCGGTAGAAAAGTTTTGTTTTCTGCTATCGTAGCCTTCGCGCGATCCTTTACTATCACCTTTGGAGATGCTTCGTCTGGGCGCGTCATCGTGAAAGGTACTGTGCGTGTTAATGATTCTTTTACTTTGAAAGATGTTGCCTTGGTTAGTAAGCTGCAGTATAACTTGCTTTCGGTCTCTCAGCACCGATGACGGTTATGAGGTGAGCTTCAAAAACAATTGCAAAATTCTTGACTCTTCTGTAGTCCGGTTTATGGATTTCTCGTTATGGGAGGATCTTTCGTGCTGATTTTGTTGAGTCTTCTGGTGATACTCTCCAGTGTTTAGTTGCTTCAGAGTCCCGTGACCTCACTTTCTGGCATAGGAGACTTGGTCATATAGGATTTGATCATTTGACCCGAGTTAGCGGCCACGATCTCATTCGTGGTCTGCCGAAACTCAAAATGGTCAAAGATCTAGTTTGTACTCCATGCCGGCACGGCAAGATGGTTGCCGCTTCTCATCCTCCCACACAAGGACTATGACCGATGCACCGTGACGCTTGCTCCATATGGACACGCTTGGACCAAATCGAGTGCGGTCGGCAGGAGGGAAGTGGTATGTTCTTGTCGTGAGTCGATGACTTCTCGAGGTACTCTTGGGTGTTTTTCTTAGCCTCGAAGGATGAGACATTTACCCATTTTCGGGGTTTGTTTAGTAGGCTTTCTATTGAGCTCCCGGGTGCCTTATGAGCAATCCGTAGTGACAATGGCACGGAGTTCAAGAATTCCTACTTTGAGAGGTTTTACGGTGAGACCGGTGTAGAGCACCAGTTCTCTTCTCCATACGTCCCTCAATAGAATGGCGTTGTGGAGAGGAAGAACCGTACCTTGGTCGAGATGGCCAGGACGATGCTTGATGAGTACTCTACACCGAGGAAGTTTTGGGCTGAGGCTATAGCCACCGCGTGCCATGTTTCCAATAGAGTTTTTCTCAGGGCACACCTGCACCGCACTTCTTATGAGTTGAGATATGGACGAAAGCCCAGTATATCTCATTTTCGTGTGTTTGGTTGTAGGTGCTTTATCTTGAAGTCCGGGAACCTAGATAAGTTCGAGTCACGCTCTTGTGATGGGATCTTTCTGGGATACTCGACTTCTTCGTGGGCTTATAGGGTCTGGAACTGCGAGTCTAGCAAAATGGTAGAGACCTATGAGGTGACCTTCGATGAGGCCAGTCCGGGGACTAGGCCCGATATCTCAGGTTCTTTAGAGCAGTCCGAGACCATCTTTGTGGACGATGAGGAAGTTAGAGATGAGGGTTGTCTACCTGATCCAGTTCCTCCTCCACTTGAGGTGCCTACTTCCACCACTGCACCTCGAGGAGATCGCCCTGCCTTCGCTATTACGGAGCTAGTGGCTCTGCTCCTACCTCATCAGCTCATGAGGTAGAGGCCACTTCTTCATCTCATCCAGGACCTCCCCGAAATATCCAAAAAGACCATCCTTCCAAGCAGATGATTGGAGACCTCTTTGAGCGGGTCACACGCTCAAAGTCTGGCATGTCTCATTTCTGTCTCCACTCTGCCTTTGTTGCCACCTTTGAGCCCAAGGATGTTAGTCATGCTCTTTCTGATGAGTCTTGGGTCAATGCCATGCATGAGAAGTTGGAGAACTTCGAGAGAAACAAAGTCTGGTCACTTGTTGAGCCCCCTAGAGGTCACAATGTCATTGGTACCAAGTGGGTGTTCAAAAACAAGCAGAGTGAGGATGGGGTACTCATTCAAACAAGGCTAGACTGTAGCTCGTGGCTTCTCCTGTGTTGAGGGTCTAGATTTTGAGGAGACCTTGCCCTCGTAGCTAGGCTTGAGGCCATTAGAATCCTGCTTGCTTTCGCGGCATCTAAGGGTTTTAAGCTTTACCAGATGGATGTCAAGAGTGCCTTCCTCAATGGCTTTATTGAGGAAGAAGTCTATGTCAGACAGCCTCCAGGTTTCGAGAACCCCAAATACCCAAACCATATCTACAAGCTTTCCAAAGCATTGTATGGACTTAAGAAGGCTTCTAGAGCTTGGTATGAGAGACTTAAGTCCTACCTGTTGAGTCATGATTTTGAGATGGGTAAGGTGGATAAGACCTTGTTCATTCGCCAAGATGGCACCGATTTTCCGTCATCGTCATTTATGTGGATGACATTATCTTTAGCGCTCTTCTCATGCTCTCGTTTCACGCCTCGGATGTCATGAGCACCGAGTTTGAGATGAGCATGATGGGTGAGTTGACCTTCTTCCTTGGCTTCCAGATTAAGCAGACTCGGAAGGGTACCTTCTTGCATCAAGGCAAGTACACTTGTGACCTCCTGAAATGCTTTAACATGAGTGATGGTAAGCCGGTGTCAACTCCAATGGCATCCACAGCTTCACTTGACCCAGATGAGGATGGTGAGCCAGTTGATCAAAAAGAGTACAGAAGCATGACGGCTCCCTCTTATACCTCACTGCCTCGAGATCGGACATATACTTCTCCGTGTGTCTATGTGCTCGATTTCAGGCTTCTCCTCGCGTATCTCATCGCCAGGCGGTGAAGCGCATCTTTCGGTACCTTTGAGCTACCATTGACTATGGTATCTGGTACTCCTCCTCTTCTTGTCTTTCCCTCAGAGCCTATTCAGACGCAGACTTTACTGGCTGTAGGATAGATAGGAAGAGCACTTCTGGCACCTGCCAATTCATTGGCACTTCTCTTGTCTCTTGGTCCTCTAGGAAGCGGTCCGGTGTTGCACACCCACCGCAGAGGCCGAGTACGTTGCTACCGCCGATGTCTTTGCATCAGTACTTTGATGGCTTCAACCTGCGGGATTTTGGGTTAGTTGTAGATAGTGTTCCACTCTTTGTGATAACACTTCGCTATCCACATTGCCAAGAACCCAAAGCAAGACTCTCGGACTAAGCACATTGATATCGTGTTTCACTTCCTTAGAGACCATGTGGAGAAGGGTGATATAGTGCTCCGCCAGTGAGAGTGACCACCGCTTGGTCGATATCTTTACCAAGCCTTTGGATAGCTCTAGGTTTTCGACCTTGGGAGAGCTTGGGGTGGTTAGTCCTTATGGACTGTAGTGAGGGGGAGCTTTGTGCTTTACTGTTTTATCCTGTATATTTATGCTCCTGTTCTCATTCTATTGCATTGCATATGGGTGTATTTGGGTTAGTCCTCCTAGCATAGATTAGAGTGCTTTCTCTCGTCTAGCGGGTTAGACTTCTTCTCATCTTGTGATCTAGGATGCTGAGTATTAGCTGCTTCTCTTCTCACTAGGTTGAGCTTACTCACTTCTTATCGGTTCTAGCAGGGGTTGGGCCACCCTTGGGTAGACAAGGATCGTGTTTGCTCCTTAGTTTGTTAGACGAGCGCTGATAGTCCTAGTGTCATATGGGTAGATGAGAGTCGATCGAGCCATAGTACCCTCTATATCTTGCCTATGCTTTAAGGACTGCCTTCTCTGATTTCTTTGCCAGCTTCTGACTTTATTGCTTTGGTTTAGGGGGAGTTCATTTGGGAGCTTCTGGAGTTTAATATTGACATATCTCAACTTGAACTGAAAGTGCATCACATGCTGAGGGGGAGCTGGGTTTCCTTGCATTTCATTCTAGTAGTCTGCATTGTAATATAATCATGGAGCCTTGACTATTATCCATATATGACATGTTTACAATGCCTTACATCATGCCATGATCCGTGCTTATTTGCTAGATTTATCATGACTTTATATGTGTCGCCAAGCCTTTGCCATTGACAAGTTAATTAAAATTGCACAACTTGAATTAAAACATGTCTTGTTAGCTCTTGAGACCAGTCTATCTTTAGATATCCTTTTATGATCCATGTCATGTCAAATAGGCTGAGTTGAGTCTTGAATCTATATTGAGCTTTGATTGAGCTATGTTAGTTCTTGATAATTTATTGCTCTTGCACTAAATTTAGTAAAAAAGGGATCTCTTTTGTGCGAAAGAACTGATCTCACAAATTCTTTCTCATGAGACTGCTTGCCATTGCACTAGGCATGAACTCGGGGGGGTTTTTGGATGACCAAGATCATCTTCTTAAGCTTCTTGCTTGGAGTGGTCACATAAGGCTTGAGATCTAGCACATGACTAAAATTTTGGTTGGAAACGACCATGAGTTTCAAATGTAAAACATGTCAATTGTGCTAAATTTGCTTCATTACAAAATGACTAAAGTACTTGAACAAATGAGTCATTCTTGAACTTGTGGCATTCTAATTTGACTCAATTCTAGCTTCTTGGTTCCACTTAGATTATTGACATGGCTTGCATCATCTTTGGATACCTTTAGCTAGACTTTACTCTTGAATGGCTTGACATGCTAACAAATTCATCTAATATTCAGATTGTTACTTATGTGGCTTGGCTTGATTGTGCATATCTTGTTATGATCTTGATAGCATTCATATGTATTATGGCTTAGTGTAATACTCAAAAGTCAATTTGGATAATCTTCATGGCTCTAATTGCTTATCATTGAATAAAATTTAGCCACACCATGCTATATTCTCTCTTTTGCACCTTGATGATTTTATTGCCAAAAGGGGGAGAATATTGGAGAAAAAGCCAATTTTGGGAGCTTTGAGGAAAACTTGCTCTTTTTTTTGCTCCTTGTGTTAACATGGTCATTAGCATCATTCTCTTTCTCATGGACCATGTTTGACTTTCAAACAAACTCAATTCTTGCGCCTTTTTCTGTATTTGTCAATATACTCATCAAGGGGGAGATTGAGAGACCATGTGGAGGTATCCCCATGTTGGTGATGAGTAATTGACGGTGGTTTTAGTGAGTTTGAGTTTGTTTTGGGTATTCTAGGGTTGAGTACCTTTTTACTTATGCTATGATGATTATGATGTTTCGTGCGGTGCTATGTGACGGCTTCCTTGTCTGTGTGACTGCAGGACTTCGGAGCTTGGTCATGGTGAGGCGAGGAGGACCGGGACTAGGCACAGGAGGTGTTGAGGTCCGCACGGCCGGTGATGCCAAGATGATCGAGGTCGGTGAGGTGGTTGCGAGTCGGAGACGAGGAACCGGAGCTGAGCTACCGGTGGTGCACACGACGGGCGACGACGGAGAACCGTGACTAGGCTCGTGGAGGAGCCTGAGGTCCGACGGTTTGAGTTCGGTTGCGGTCGTATGTGACTAATGCACTGTGACTAGGGTTTATTTGAGAACTTTAGTTTGGTTTCTCTTTCTTTGAGATGGATTTTGGGTTTATGCATTTCCTCTATTTAGTACTGTGCTAGGGTTTGATGTCAGGGGACTTTGATATCTCTTGATTTCCCTTCAAAGGTTGTGCCCTGATGTTAGTTCCCATGCCCTCATGCCATTGCTAAACTAAGTGCAAATTTTCATGAGGAGAGGATGGAGGAATCTCAAGCAATGAAAATCATCTTTCTCTCACAACTTTCGATTTTGCTCAAATCTCAATTTATTGCTCGATGGTTGAATGCCTTGGTTCCCTAGGTGCTCTTGCTATTTAGCTTGAAGTCCTACTCTAGGCTTGAAAAGAACCGCAAATCCATCAATTTCATTGTTCTCTCAAGTTTTGCAAAGTTTACGCTGCTTTGGTTTCGCTTCAATGAGTCAGTATTTACTATGCTGATTGCTGTTTTCAGCCGCTCCTTCAATATACTCAGTACTGGGTTTTGCTGCTGCTGTTTGGGTGATCAAAATACAACAATCAGAACCGATTAAATCAATGCAGTCAGCCCTTTTCGGCAGCAGCAATTACTGTTCTTCTTCTGTTTTCAGTCTGTAGTATGTGATCTTTGCGGCCAGCTCTGCATTTCAGTTTGGCTTTTGCTGATTTTAAGTGCTCTCGGCAGCAAGCTTTCCCTCCCTTTTTTCAGCTAGTGCAGTGAACAGTTTTCAGCCTCTTCTTGATGCATTCGCCTGCTTTGTTTTTCTCGCTACTTTAGCTGCATTTTGGTCTCAGCATTACTTCTTGATTCAAGAGCCATTCTTCTCTCCGCTTTTGTCGACTTTTCTTGTTTGGCTTTTCCCCTTGGTTCAGATTTTCAGCATGCTGTTTTTGCAGAAATTTCAGCATTAAGAATTCAGTTTCTTGCTGCAGCTTTTTATTTTTGGTTGGCTAGTCTTTGCTCTGTTTTTAGTCTTTGTTAAAGCAAAGTGCGTGACTAATCTCTTCACTTTTTCACTGCTTTTTTCGGTTTTGGCTTGACCGAAATGTGTCATCTCTGTTCTCTTGTCGATCTAGTTGTGCTTCTTTGAGGTTCCTCACCATTCGGCAAAATTAGTTTCGTTGTTCAGTGAGCATTCTTCTTCCTAGCTTCCATAGCTATTGGAGAAGAAGTATGTGGATACTTGGGTAATTTTGAAGGCATCATTCACCCCCTCTCGTTGCCATTTCCGATCCTCAGCCTATAGAGCCCGGTGATTCAAGCAATATATCATGATGGCGACATGCTGCGAGGTACAGTGGAGTCTATCACACTTAAGTCAGGGCATGGGCGGTAGTCCGGACGATGCAGAAGAGAGAGAATGGCCTGAATCGCTCGATCTTCCTCTTCGGCTCCATTACTTCCTCAAAATTGCATGGCTTAAATTGGCTTCATGCACACGCACACAACCTCCATGACTTCCGACTTCTCTCGTACTTGGATGCTATGACTACTACAGTATTCTTCCGATTACCAACTATGACCACGGCAGCTGCTACGATCACTGCAGCTCCTACGACTTTTGATCGACATAATGTAGGTTGTAGAGGCTCAGGATGAAGTTCTCCTCAAGAACTATGTCACACAGTCACCTGGGAGCTCCGCTGGCTGTGAAGCCAACGCCGGGATCTACAAGGTACGAAAGCCCATAATGAAGAAAAGGGGAAGGAAGGTGTAACATCCCAAAATTTGTGATTTTTAAAAATTTAAACTCAAAGTAAATATTTTAAAGTATTTGGATCTTATTTGATTTTTTTCTGAGTTTTTCCAGAATTTAAAATCAATTTCTAAATTTAAAAAAAATCTTAGTTTGAAAATATAATACTAAAATAACTTGGAAATATTTTATCTAAGCTCAAAATAACCCCAGAAACTTATGTGATTTTTTCTAGAATTTTTGGAAGTAATTTCATATTTTTCTGGGGCTTAATGAATTTTCTAGGCTTTTTGTAAATCAAAACTAAAAGAAAATTAATTTCCTCCCTTCCTCCGGCCGTGGGACGGTCGGATTGCTGCCATGTCACCGCCCGGGATCCCGCCTTCCCCCTCCAGCGAGTGACACGTGGATGGCCCAGATACTGGCCACGCCGCCCACCGGCCCATCTCGGCTGCTCGCGCCTCCTTTCTCCCTCGGCCATCCGACCGCCACCCGTTCCCCTCTTCCTCTCTCCCACTGACCGCCGGGCCGCTTGTCGCCCGCCTCACCCCACTTTTCTCCCTCCTGCACGCCGCCGCCCGCAACCGCCTCCTTCGCCTTCCCGCTCTTCCCCTTCCTGCGGCGCCGCCACTTCTCCCCAACCGCCCACGCCCGCGCGCCCACCCCGCACTCCCCTTCGCGCCCATCGCCACCTCCCCACTCCCCTCTCTCTCCGCAACCGCCGCCAAGTTGCGCCTCCTCTCCTCGCCCCTATAAAACCCCGAGCACCCCTGCTTCTCCACCTCTCGCCGCCTCGCTTCCCCTCTCCACCGCCCTAGCGCCCGGCCTCTGTGTGCATTGCCGCCGCCGCCATCAACACCGGCGAGCAATTGCCGCCGACACGGGCCCCGCCCGCCTCCGCCCCACCACCACCTTCGCCGCGCCGCGCGCACCCGGCCGCCCTCGCCACGCCTCCGCCACCGGAGCCCCCTCACCGACGTCGACCGAGCCGCACCACCACCCCTCCTCGTCGCCGACGCTGCCTCCCACCACCTCCCAGAAGCCCGAGCCACCTTTGAGTTCCCCTCGGCCTCCTCTTTCCGTTTCCGCCCTCACCGCCGGTCGCCAAGCCCCTAACTTGGAACAAATGATGACTATGCAACTGTAAATTCTTCAAGCCCTTGCTCAGAATCAAGTCTAACAAGCTCCTCAGGCACCCATTCAAGCACCGAAGTCCAAGCTAGGAGAGTTTATGAGGACCGCATCACCGACCTTGCTTGCTCAAGAGATCATTAGAGGTCGACGATTGGATCAAGAATGTGGAGAAGAAACTGATTTTGGCTCAGTGCAATGACCATGAGAAGGTGTTGTATGCCACCCATCAGCTAAAAGGGATCGCTGCTAATTGGTCGTAAAATTACTGTTCTACTCATCAAGACATGCAAGCCATCACATGGGCTGAATTTGTTGAAGCTTTTCGCACTACACATATTCCTATGGGATGGTGGAGATGAAGAAGAGGGAGTTCCACAAGCTGCAGCAGGAAAACCTTAGTGTTTCTGAGTACCTGAATAAGTTCACTCAGCTATCCAGGTAGCCACCAGAAGATGTTGCAACAGACGCAACAAAGATTTGGCGGTTCATGCAGGGACTTGATCCCAACCTCAAGGTGCAGTTGGTGTCCAATGATTTTCCGACATTTCAGCACATGGTAAATAAGGCCCTTGTGCAGGAAGATGCTCAATATCAATTGCAGGAATCTCGTAAGAGAAAGATGGCTTTTCAGACGCAGTATACTGCAAGCAGATCAAGACCCCGAATGAACCCACCCGGTTCAACAAAGCTCCAGCAGCAATAGATGCACCAAGAACTCCAGGATCTGTGCCTCGTTCAGAGATGCAAGAACCCCACATCTATACTAGAGTCCAACCTCAGAAAAGCAACACATCAGCAGCAGGGGTGCAATGTTTTCGGTGCCACGAGATGGGGCATTATGCAAGCAATTGCCCACAGAAGCCTCAGGCTATTACTCCAATTCCTTTCAACTTGAAAAATACACCAGCGCGAACTCCAGTTGTAGGACAAGGACGGGGAGTATCTCTAACTACAGGACAAGCTCCAAGAACTCCACAATCACATGGACGGGAATGAATTAACCACATCACCATAAAAGGTGCCCTAGGGGTAGTAATCATGCTTGGTAAGTTTCAACTGGGTTCAAAGAAAGAAGTAGCTTGAGAGCACAACAAGGAACCAAGAGCTATGTTTTCCTCTCATTTCTTTTTCCTAGTCCGTCCGAATCTTGGAGGCGAGATTCATTCTAGGGGGTAGGTTTGTAACATCACAAAAATTCGCGTTCATAAAAATTTAATTTTAAATTAATTATTTTAAAGTATTTAAACTTTATTTGGATTTATCTGAATTTTATTTCAAAATCTAAAGCAAGAGAATGTATTTTAAATATTTTACCAAAGCCAAAAAGAGTTCATTTTATTTTTCGCAACCTTCCCTGAGTTTTTATTTAATTTTTGAGAATTTTCTGGAATTAAAAATCAATTTTAAAAGTTGAAAAGGTATTTTATAAAATTATTAAAAGCAAATTTGAATTTAAAAATATTTTTATCAAGTCTAAAATAGCTCCAGGAATATTCTATGAATTTTATGGAATGTTTAAACATTATTTAGTATTTTCTAAGTATTTATAAAATTATCTGGTATTTTCTGAAAATTTAATCCGAAAATTTAATCTGGATTAATCTCAGGCCGACACGTGTCTGGCCTGGATTTAATCCATCTCTCTCCCTGTTTGAATCTGAGCCATTCATCCTCACTTAACCCCCAGCGGCCAAGATTGTGCCACGTGTCCTCCATATGGCCACATACCCCTTCATCTCCTCTCCTCTCTCACCGACGGGTATTGCCACTGTTCTTTTAAAATAAAACAAAATGTGAAAATTGTTTTAAACCAGGGCGGATGGTTAGATTGGATTGGCGCAGTTTTAGCATGAGACTTTGTAAAGTGTATGTTCCGCCCTAGTCGATTAAGGATCGACTCTTGTGTTTGTCCAAACTGAGCATTACCGTGCAACCCCAAGTCTATATGTGTACGACCTTGCTGACTAACTTATGATAGTCTAGCTTAGGTACCACCAGTGGAAAGTGGGTGCTAGAGATTTACTGGTTTATTCACAGTGAGGGACATGGTTTTACTGTACTCATATGGAGCAAGAGGGGGCTTCTGACTGGGTGGATTTAACCCTTCAGCGGTGAAACCTCAGCAGGTGGTGTTTAGCTAGACTATGATATTTTATTTGGGTCTCATGCCAAAGGAAGCGTGGTGACTGTTAAGATAATTTCTCTTGGGGGTAAAGTTGTACATTCTCTACAGAGTGTTAAACTATTTGAATAGCCGTGCCCACGGTCAAGGGCGGGCAAGGAATGCATTCATATGGTAGATCTTTGATTTTAGTTTTAATAACAAAGTTTTGGTTTCTCGAGAGTGGAGGAAATTCTCGGAAGAGTATCCTGGCGGTTGGAGCCAGTGTGGGTGGATGGAACCCGTTGTCTTGATCCTTAGCGGTTAGAGCTGATTATCTGGTGATGGTGGATAGAACCTTCACTATAAAATGCTTAATAGTTTCAGTTAAAATAATTACTTTGTTAAATTAATGCCTTTGAAAATATTTAATGATATTCGAAATAAAATGCTTAACTAGTGTTGTAATACACAGAGGGTCCGGATTCAAAAATCCGGGGTCCCGACAACAAGATAGAGGAGGCGTCTTCGACTCGATTCCTCGTTCCAGCAATGCAAACGGCTTCAGTTTTTTCCGTCCATCCGCGCGAGAAAAAAGTCGAAGCACAGTAACATACCAGTTTTTCTTCCAACCAAGCAGCAGCAACCGAACTGTCCATTGGTCCACAACTAAAACAGCATTTTGCTAAAGTTCCTCGGTTCAAGCAGAAAAGTAAAACCTAGTGCTCAGCAGTTGTGTACCCCCAAAAACCAAAGAAAAGGTTCCGTCATTCAGTCAATAACAGAAGTTTTGCATGCCTTGGTTCTTGATCCGTGTATAAGATCATATCACGTTCTCCGGGAAGTGGTGTTACCGCGACGAGGCATTATCCAGTGTGATAGTGAAATTTAGTTCCGCTGTCTCGCTACATATCCGATGCTCACGATGAGCAATTATACAGACTGAGCAATCAAAATGAAAGTGTACATGAGGGGTCAAGAAGTGTTGGACGTTGAGAAGATGTGTTCTCAGTCCAAACTCTAGTAAGCTGAGATGAGTTCGGGATGTTGAGAAGATGTTCTGTCGTCCAAACTCAAGTAAGTAGAGTTGAGACCGAAACATTGAGGAGATATGCGCTGTTCTTTATCAAGTATGACTTGGGTAAGTCGTAGGAGAAACTGACTGCCTTAATGTTATGGATGCTTATTGGGGGAAGTATTACGGCAGACGTTCCAAACAGGCAGTCAAATCCAGGAGTCCTGATCTAATTCTAGTAGTTATTGTATTAGGAAAGTCTTCTCAGAGTTTGCTTTAGATAAGAAGTTGAAACGGAATCGGTTTGTGGGGGAGGCGGTGATTGTAAGCTATAAATAACTTCCTGCGTTTGAGCGGAAGGGCAAGCAGAAAATAAAGTAACTTCTCCTCTCCCAATCCCTAGTGCTTCTAGTTAAGATTCAATCACGGCAAGACAAGAAGTGATGTGCTGGGAGGAAGCAGAACCTTCCCAGCCTATCCATCCATACAATCTGAGATCCAGAGCTAAGACTCACAATAGATTGGTATCAGATTCCATGGCTACCGACGCAATCAACACGGAATTACGCGAACTGAAGGAAATTCTGGGCAAGATATTGCAATGACAGAAGAACAATGACCGCCCATGCAAGTCTTCAGGCTGCCGTCCGTGATCTCGAAGGTCGCGTATCCTCACCAACTAAGGCCACCAACTTTGCCAATTCTACTACACGACGCCTTCCCAATGATCAAGCTGCAGCACCAACACTAGGACGGTTCTACAAGGTTGATTTCCCTCTCTTTGATGGAAATTCGGATCCGTTAGAATGGTTATCCCGCTGTGATCAATTCTTTCAGGGTCATCGTACTCGAGGAGGAAAAGTTTGGTGGCGACCTATCACATGATCGAATTGCCAGGATGGCGTTAGCCACGCGGACCCAAGCAGTGGGTGGTCTGTCACAGCAGGGGGCAGTGTGACATGCGGCGGCGAGGGTGCAGCTGGGTTCAAGGGTGGCGGCTCCTGCCCCGCCTCGTGTCGTTGCCCCTCTGCGGGAATCTTGCGGTTGGCCGCCCCGGCCGAGGCGGAGGAGGGGGGTCCGCGCGAGAGAAGAAGAGAGGGGATCGACGCGGCGGTGGGGCCCACCGTCAATGAGGGAGCGGGCGAACCGCGAGGGAGCACGCTGCTGGGGAAGGGGGTCAATGGGCTAGTCGGCTGGTGGCTCCCGCTTTCTTTTATTTTCTTTCTTTTTCTTTTTCTTTTCTTTTATTTTTATTGATTTATGGTACATCTATTTTGTGTAAAATATAGGCCTAAATTTTTCATATAGATATTTAAAATTTTATGCCAAGCATTTATGTAATATTTATTTCTAAATTTAAATCTACCTTTGGCACTTTGCAAAAATATTTATATCAACTTTTGTATTTTTATGGATCATCTTTTTAGATTCGGATTTTAAAATTAGAACCCTCTATTATTTAAACAGGTGTATTTTCTTCTTAACATTTTAATTTTTGGATCCTTAACTAGATGTTTTTTTTCCAGAAAACATTTTAAAAGCTCAAACTCAATACAATGTATTGTAGAATAATTTACAATATTTTATTGTACAGCTCCTTTGATTTTCCAGTATGTTACACTAATCTTGTTTAGTGACTTCAGTCATGCTGATTTTCTTCCTTGATCACTTTGATGTTCTCCTGCTTTTGCTTCTTCCCTGCATGTCTTCCTCCACCAGCAATTGATTTCACTATCGTGTGGTATTGCTTTCGACCATCGTCCTTCACGCCGTGCTTCCTCCTGCCACCTCAGGATCCATCTCTGACTTCCTTTTCTTATTCGCGTGAGAGCTCCTCCCGAGCTTCTGCTTGCCATGTCTTTGCTTGCATCATGAGGTCTGCACAGACCACTCATGCTTTCGCTGCTTTGACCTCCCTTTGCGCCAGTTGCGCCTGGTACGAATTCACCTCGTTTTCCACCGTCTGCATGCACGTGGACACCTCCTATGCTGCTCGCTACGACTTTGTCTGCTGCGTGTGGTCGGTGTCGACCACCCGGGCAAATGTTTCGACCGCTCGTGCCAATCTTTGGCTCCTCGTCTGTGTTCGCTACATGTGGTCGGTGACCTGAGCCGATCCTAGGACCTGTGCCTGCAGACAATCGTTCGAAGTCGGCTGCACACCCACCGTTGGTTTGCCGTCGTTGCGCACTGCTCCTAGCTGGATCTAGCCAAAAGCGACCAAAAGCCTCTGCTCGCTCTTGTCATCTTCGTCTGCCTCCACCCAAGCTCATTAAACTTGGGAACACTCTACCTTCATTCAGCATCACCATTGTCGACACGTCCTCTACACAATGGGACATTAGCAATGTCAGTTCTGTATATTCAGAGGTTTGAGCAAGATTTGCATCTTCAACTTTCTTGTTGGTCCTGCATTTTGCTGCATAATGTCCATTGTTGTAGGGGTGGCCCCCATCTAAGCCTAGCTGGCCTGTTAGAAGGTTGTAAAGCCCGAAATGGGATATGTATAATGACATAAATGCCCTTGAGAGAGATACTTGGGTGTAAGGACATACTTGTAAAATACTCCCCATGTGAATATATATAAAGTTTTCCTAGGCATGGGGAAGACCCCAAGGCATTGTTCACCTAACATCTCCACTACCACTCTATACTGTTTGGTCTGTAACCACAACAGTTAGCGCCATCCGTGGGGACTACTGATCAAGCCTCAAGATTTGAAGAAGGATAGCACCCAAGAAAGCTTCATCATCGGTGGCAAGGAAGAAGAGAACCACGACGCAAGCACTTGTCGACGCCAGGGCTGCTGCATCAACTGCTGGCGTGGATGGCGATGCTGCAAACCGCCGCTTTGTCGGCGACGCCGCACCACCACGCTTGGCGCGGTCGGTCGGCGACGGTAGCGCCGATTCGGTCGCCGGGAGCGGCCCCGTTGATGCCCGCGTTGGTACGGCCACTGCCCCGCACCCGGTGTGGAAGCGATAAGCGGCTCCGGCAGCAACGACGGCCTCATCACCGACGCTGGAGTCCATCGCACAAGCGCGCCGGGCAGCTCCGAAGTGCAAGCCGTGGTCAGTGCCAACTCGACGGTGGAGGGCGCTCTACTGACGGCCCTCGGCATGATGCAACGAGAGCTGGCGGACCTCCGCGGAGCCGTGCGGGAAATGTAAGAGGCTCGAAACCAGCAGACCCCGCTGGTGGTGGCGGCGGAAACTACACCAAAATGGGCGAACAGCCGCGACGCCCCTACATCCAGTCGTGTCCTATTTCGGCATGTGGATCCAGAGTCCTCCCTCTCCACGGGCCTGCAGCAGTCGGTGTGGCTAGAGGACTTCAAGTTCCCCAACACCATTGAGCCGTACAAAGACGACACATACCCCCAGGAGTTCGTGTGCGTGTATGAGACCGCCATCGAAGCTGCAGGCGGGGACGACTCCACCAAAGTGAAGGGACTTCCCCTCGTGCTGCAGGGGGTGGCGCTCTCTTGGTTTTTCACCATAGAGCCAAACTCCATCTACGCGTGGGAGTAGATCCGCGACCGCCTCTACAACAACTTCCAGGGAATTACGTCGATTCAGGGAACAACTTCCAGGAGGACCCCTTGTAGATTCAGGCCCCGGAGGGAGCACATCTCCAGGTCATAAACGTCATCTCCGGGGGCTCTTCACTGGAATTCTCCTCAGCGCGGCAGCAAAAGGCCTATGTGCGGAGGCTACACCATGTGGCGGCATACCCAGCGCAAGCACCGCCAGAGTGGGTGCGGTATGAAGTCACCTTCACACCTGCTGATGCTGATGGCGTGGAATTCCCTCACCAAGATCCCCTAGTCATCCAGGCCATCATCGCAGGTTGCGATGTCAAACGCGTCCTGGTCGATGGAGGTAGCTCCGCGGACATTCTGTTTGTGGCGGCCTTCGACCAGATGGGGATCCCCGGAGTCGCTTGGGCCCTTCAGGAATCCCACTGCAGGGCTTTGGGGGTCAACCGCTGAAGGCATTGGGTTAGATACGCCTGCAAGTCTCCTTTAGCCAAGGCGACAATGCGAGGGGTGAGAATGTCACCTTCGACGTCGTCGACATCCTGTACCCATACAATACCATATTGGGGCGCCCAACCCTCAACTCCTTCGGGACAATCCCGCACCATGGCTTCTTATGCATGAAGCTCCCAGGCAAGAAAGGTATCATCACCACCTTAAGTGACCAGGACCTCGCCCGATGCATAGAGCTTGGTGCTCGGGGTTCGCACCGCAAGGTGCATGTCCTCACCGACAATCCAAAGGCAGACATGCCCTCCGCCTCCGGATGGACGCCTAATGTCGGGACCCCGGATTACCAAATCCGGACCCTCTGTGTATTACAGCACTAGTCCCAGATCAAAGCTAGTGCACACAGTTAAACAGTGATGATTACATTGCCAAAGACGATTATTACAATAATATAAAGGGTACTGACCAAAGGTCTTACAACACAAACGAGGTTTCTAGACCTCACAAATAAACATAAACACAAATACAATGAAGCAAATAAAACTTGATAAAGACCCATCAATACGCCACGTGCAATTGATCGGGAGCGCGACCTAAACGTCTGAAATCCTTCATCAAATCCAAGCTGCAGAGTAGTCGAAGCCTCCTTCTTGAACTTCATACTCCTCCGAGATATATTTTAGGTGTAGTATGTGAGTACATAAAGTACTCATAAGTCTTGGGAAAATGCATTAGATGCAAGGTTTAACAAAGAAGGCTATATGGCTCTTTTGCACAAAGCGACATTTTATTTTCAATACCAATAGCTATTTTTGAAAGCGACAATTTAATCAAGTATTCACTTTAACTAAAATTCTTAAGCATCTTTAATCGTAAAGATTCTACCACCAAGTTTGATACTACGGGTTCCAACCACCCACACCGGTTCCACCACGGGACAAATTCCCGAGAGTTCCATCCATTCTCGGGTTCCCAAAACTTTGTTTTAAACCAAAATAAAGATCTACCATGTGAAAGCATTCCTTGCCGCCCTTGACCGTGGGCACGGCTATTCGAATAGTTTTACACTGCAGAGGTTGTACACTTTACCCACAAGAGATAAGTCATCTTAATAGCCAACATGCTTCCTTAGGCATGAGACCCGGATATCATATCACAAAGCTTTTACCTTACTCCGCCTAGCTAGACACCACCACCGAGGTTTCACCGTGAAGGGTTAACCACCCGCATGTAAGCCCCTCTTGCGCCGTATGAGTACAAGAACCTGTCCCTCACTTGTGAATAACCAAGTAACCACGGTATCCACTTTCCATCGGTGGTACCTAAACTAGTCTATTATAAGTTAATCGCCTAGGTCGCACCCATATAGACATGTGGTTGTACGGTGGTGCTCGATCGACAAACACAAGAGTCGGTCCTTAATTGACTAGGGCGGAACATACACTTTTCAAGATCTCGTGCTAACCGCACCAATCCAAACCAACCATCCGCCCCGCCTAAACAATTTTCACAATTGCTTTTTATTTCACAAGAACCGTGGCAACACCAATTGCCACTCACATCCGAACAAAAGAATAGATCATCGAAATGTAATTACCATTCCAAGGTTACTAAAGTTATAAAGCATGTCTAAGCATCTTACTACCGATACAACAATTATCAAAGAATTTGTAATAATCTCAATAATGAGACAAAGGAAACTTAGGGTGTCAATGGTACATGGTTGTCAATGTCAAATGAGGGCATAACAATCATCGGTTTAACTATTACTTCTACAATGAAATTATCATTTTATGTAACATAGCAATGCATTAACTTTTAAAATAATTTAAAAACATTTCTCAAACATAGGTTCAAGATGATCAAAGGAGACTTGCCTTCGTGGGTGAATTCTTGATTCTCTTGTTGCGCTCTGCGAACTCTTCGACCGGATCGGATTCTACGCAAAAACGAGAACACAAAGGACAAATAAATACACATAAAAGTACAGAATTTATAATAATATTACTGGAATGAAGTTTATAAATTTAGATGAATTTAGGAGGAAGTTTCAATGGAATCGGAGTTCAAACGAGGGAGAAAGGGTATTTGAAATTTGAAACTTGAATTTCAAAATATCAAATAAATTTAAAAATTTGAAAGGATGGCAGAAATGTAAAGATTGGAATTTTTGATGAATTTAGAAATTTGAACGGACTCAATCGGAGTTAGGATGAAAAAGTTATGGCCTCGGGAAGATTTAAATCAAAGGAAAAAGAAAACTACGAGTTTGCCCTCGAGCGATACGACCACGTTAAGATGTACGACCACGGCGGGGATTACGACCACGTGACTTTTACGACCACGGCAAAAGCTACGACTACGTAGTCTTTACGACCACAAAGAAAAGCTACGACTACGTGAGAAACGGTCGTGGCCGACCACGGAGAATATGGTCGTGGCCGACCACGTTGAAAATGGTCGTGGCTTCACCACGGAGAATTTTACGACCACGTGGAGCTTTCGACCACGATGAGCGGCTTACGACTACGAGGAGGCTACGACCACGCTTAGAGTTTTCGATCGCGACGGTGGATTTACGATCACGACCTTGGGCATCTCGACTCACCGATCACGTTGACATGTGGTCGCTTTCGACTACGGGAATCTTACGGCTACGAAGGTTTCGACTACGGAGACAATTACGACTACGGTGGGGCGACACGACTATGGGATAGTCTCCCACCACGCTCACCGTGGAGTTTACGGCAACGAAGGTCTCCGACTACGGCTACAGGAGGTTTCGACCACGGTGTCTGACACGACCGGTCGGCGATCGAGCCGAGGAACTCGCGGCGCTCCGGTGGTCGGCGGCAGAGCTCCGGTGACCGGTGGTGGTCTGAGAAGGGTCTAAATGATCGAAGCTACGGGAACTCAATGATACAGGAGGCTCACCGAGAAGGGTCGAAAAGGTGGTCTACTGGCGACGGAGGCGGTGGTGAGCTCGGGCGTCGTCGTGATCGGGCTCCGGCAGAGGGCGAGTTGAGGGGCGAGGGGCTTCATGGGACGTGGGAAGCCGAGGGTGGTGACGGCGAGGCACGAGGATGACCGGGCGGCGGCAAATCTCTCGGGAGTTGGAGACGCAGCGGAGACAATCGCACTGGCTGGAGGTGGTGGAGTGGCCGGAGAGAGAAAGTAGAGGAGAGGTGGAGGGAGCACGGGGCTCGGGGGTTTAAATAGGGGTGAGGAGAGGAGAGCCGGTGGCGATTTGTCGCCAGAGTGGGGAGGTGGGCGGCGGTTTACGAGCGGTTTTGGGGAACCGTGTGGAGAAGGGAGAGGGGGCAGTGGGCGCGGAGTGACGATCAGTTGGGGAGAAGAAGAGGGGGAGGTGGCCGAGAAAAAAGGCCGGGGTGGCGGGGCGGTTGCGGCGGCGGTTGCGTGAGGGAGGACGACCACGCGAGGAAGACAACCGACGGTGGGGACCAAGCAGAGAGAGAAAGAATGAGGGAGGCGGCGACACCGATTCGGGCAAGGGACGCAGCAGATCTGGCCGTCCACGCGGTGGCCAAAGGAGGGGGAAGGGATTCCACCGGGTGACGTGGGCGGTGGATCGGCCAATCCACTTGGCGCCCGGAGAGAGAGAAAAGTGATTTTTCCGAAAATAGTTTTAGATACCTTTTGAACTTAAATAAAATATTTCCAAGATGTTTTGAAGATATATTTTCATATAAAAATTTCTTTTAAATTCTAAAATTGATTTTAAAAACTAGAAAACTCAGAAAAATTCAAATAAGATCCAAATATTTTAAAATAATTAATTTGAAATTAAATTTTCAAGATTTGAAAATTTTGGGATGTTACAAACCTACCCCTTTAGGATGAATCTCGGCCCGAGATTCGGATGGACTGGGAAAAGATCCTAAACTCGATCTCAAATCTTCTTGGCGCTCCCAAGTTGCTTGAGACTTAATGATTACTCCATGAACTTTATAGAATTTGATGCTCTTGCTTCGGTTCGACGCTCGCTTCATCCAAAATTTTGACCGAAACTCGGATATGTTAGGTCCTCTTTCAAAGTCACTTCTTCTAAAGGCATTTGTTCTTCCGGTACTGAGACATTTTTAAGCGTGACACATGAAAGACGTCGTGCACATTCGACAACTGAGGTGGAAGCTTTAACTGGTAAGCAACTTCTCCCCTTTTGGCTAAAACAGGGAATGGTCCAATAAATCTCGAGCAAGTTTCCCAAGAACAACTGAAGAAACGACGAGACCCTTGAGAGGTGAAACTTTCAAATACACATGATCTCCGGTATAAATTCTAAAGCTCTTGACGATTGTCTGCGTAACTTTTCTCATCTTGTTTGTGTTGTTTTTAATCTGCCTTGAACCGCATTTAACTTGCTCTTCTCGCTTGCTTCAATACATCAGGTCCAAATACTTGTCCTTCTCCTGTTTCTTTCCAATACAATGGTGTTCTGCATTTTCGGCCGTACAGTCTGGTAGTTCAAACGGAGACATTTGCAAGCTAGATTGATAGCTGTTGTTATAAGAGAATTCTGCATATGGCAAATTTTGATCCCAGCTAGCTTTATTTGCCAAAGCACAAGCTCTCAGCATGTCTTCCAATATTTGATTTACTCTTTCCGTTTGTCCATCCGTGCGTGGATGATATCTCAGTCTTGAAATTCAAGTTTGTCTCCAAGAGCTCATGCGCTCTGCGTAATCTTGATGTGAATTGTGTTCCTCGATCGACACGATTTTCTTTGGAACTCCATGTAAACAAACTATTCTTGACATGTATAACTCTGCGAGTTTATCTCCGTAGTATGTGGTCTTCACGGTATAAAGTGGGCGCCTTTGTTAGTCGGTCCACAATAACCCAAATTGAGTCATAACCCGACTTGGTTCTTGGCAATCCTGTTATGAAGTCCATACCAATCTCTTCCCACTTCCATTCAGGTATCTGTAAAGGTTGCAGAAGTCCAGCGGGTCTCGATGTTCGACTTTGACTCACGGGCACACATCACACAAGGCTACATATTCAAGAATTCTCTTTTCATACTTGTCCACCAAGATCTTTCTTTGAGATCTTGATACATTTTGTGCTTAGGGTGAATTGAGTATCCGGACTCGTGAGCTTCCTTCGTGATTAGTTCTTTTATTTCTTTCTTTTCTGCACAAGAATTCTTTTTCCAAACCAAAGGATACCTTCTTCATCTTCGAAAAATTTGGTGCTTTACCCTTTTCATATTCTCTTTGATTTCTTTGACATATCTATCTTCTCTTTGGGCTTCCTTTATCGGTTCTCTAAAATTGGTTGAATCTCCAAAGTAGCTAGGAATCCTTCTCCTACTACTTCTAGATTGAGCCATGAAATTCTTCATGAAGTGCGGGTTGTTGTCTTTGATCATCGATTATTGCAATAGCTTTTTCTCGCTCAAGGCATCCGCTACTACATTAGCCTTTCCGGATGGTAATGAATTCCCACATCATAATCTTTTATTAACTCCAACCATCTTCTCTGTCTCGATTGAGGTCGTTGAGTGAAAATATACTTCAAACTCTTGTGATCCGTAAAATTTCTACAACGGTTCTTGATTAAATAATGCCTCCAGTTTTTAGAGCATGTACAACAACTAGCTCTAAATCATGGGTTGGGTAGTTACGCTCATGCGGCGCAATTGCCTTGAAGCATAAGCTACCACTCTTCCTTCTTGCATCGAAACACGCCTAGACCTTGTCGGATGCATCGAGAATACTTCAAAATCCTTCACGATATCGGAAGAGTCAATACTGGTGCAGAAGTTAACCTCTTCTTCAACTCTTGGAAATTGTCTTCACATGATTTACTCCATTCAAACTTCTTTTCTTTCTTTAGTAATTGGGTGAGAGGTCTTGCTAGCTTGGAGAACCCTTCTATGAAGCGACGGTAATAACCAGCTAATCCCAGAAAACTTCTGATCTCAGTTACTGACTTGGGTTGTGTCCAGTTAAGTACATCTGTCACCTTCTCAGGATCTACAGACACTCCTCCTTCTGAAGTCACATGACCCAAGAAATCTACTTTCTTTAACCGAACTCACACTTGTCGAACTTAGCATACAACCGGTGTTCTCTCGAGTTTTTCAATACTATCCTCGGTGTTGGGCATGTTCTTCTTCATTAGGAATATATCAGAATGTCATCAATGAACACTACGACAAACTTATCCAAATATTCCATAAACACTTTATTCATCAGATTCATAAAATATGCAGGAGCATTGGTCAAACCAAAGGACATTACTGTATACTCGTATAGTCCATAACGAGTAGCAAATGCTGTTTTTGGTATATCCTCCGGTCTGATCTTCATTTGATGATATCCTGATCGAAGATCAATCTTGGAAAAGATACATGATCCTTTTAACTGATCAAATAAGTCATCTATCCCGGTAGAGGGTACTTGTTCTTGATTGTTGCATCATTCAATGCTCGTAATCCACACACATCGTGAGACGCCATCCTTTTCTTCACTAGAAGTACTGGTGCTCCCCATGGTGAAGAACTTGGTCTGACAAATCCCTTCTCTTGTAGTTCTTCGATCTGCTTCTTGACTTCTGCTAGATCATTGGCAGACATCCGGTAGGGTCTCTTGAAATTGGGGCATTAAGGTGCAGATTAATAACAAATTCAACTTCTATCCGGTGGCAATCCGGTAAATCTTCGTGAAATACATCCGGATATTCTTTTACTATAGGTACTTTTTCTATAGTTATTCCTTCAAACTGCTCAACTCACAACCATTCCTTGCGGATAGACTCGGCTTGCACTCTATTTGGATTCCTTCGAGTTGGTAAGAGTAATAGCACGGTTGGCACAATCTATCATCCTTTATACTTGGTTAACCAATCCATTCCAAGTATCACATCTAGACTATTGGAGTCTATTATAATAAGATCAGCTAGGAACTTAACTCCATTTATATCTACGGTTGCTCTAGGGCAGACCGTGTTAGTCCTCATTTCCTTCCGGTGATTGGACTAGCATACTATTCCTTAACAATTGAGCATTCAAATTGTTTCTTTCAGCAAATCCTTTGGAAATAAATGAATGCTGAGCTCGTAATCAAATAATCTTGAGGCGGTCTTGAGTTGACAAGGAACTTACCGAACTACCTCGGTGCTTCTGGGTCGCTTCAGCAGTAACATGGTTGACATGTCCCTGCTTAACACTTGTGGAGTCCTTGTTGCTTGCGGTGTTCCACGGACTTGTCCTGCTGGTGGGGCTCTCCGGAGTAGTCCCAGTGTTGAAGCGGACAGAGTCACTTCTTTGGGCGTTCTGCGACGATTGTTGGCGTAATGCCCCATGTTCTTGCAGTTGAAGCCTTCAATTCCTGCTTTTGCGCCTTGTTTTGTTGTGCTTGACCTCCGTTGATTGGTCGTGGAGCCTGTGGTATTGGGCGAGGTCCACTGATTGGTGTCCTCGGCACACTCGGCATAGAAGGCACGAAAAGTGTGGCTGATTTGGACGGTGGCGAGTGTTATTGGCACCTATTTGTGCTGAAATTTCCTCTTCGGACTTCGTAATCAAGGCGTTGGGCATCTTCTTGGATGATAGCTTTGTTCACCATGTCTTTGGAAAGTTGGATAATCATTAGACACTAATCGCACCTTGAGATTGGGATCCAGCCCTTGCATGAATCTCCAAATTTTGTTGCATCGCTTGCAACATCCTCTCAAGCATATCCGCCGCTGGGTAAATTTGTTCAGATACTCAGTCACGCTGAGGTTTCCTTGCTGCAACTTATAGAATTCCATCCTTTTCATTTCCATGATTCCAGTAGGAATATGTGCAGTACGGAATGCTTCTTCAAACTCGGCCCAAGTAATGTCTTGCGATTCGGTGTGCAAGACAATAATTCTCCCACCAATTAGCTGCAATTCCTTTCAGCTGGTGAGCAGCAAACAACACTTTTTCATTTCCATTGCATTGTGCCAAATTCAGCTTCCTTTCGACATCCTTGATCCAGTCGTCAGCTTCCATTGGGTCTACTGACCCACTAAAAGTTGGGGGACGAGTTCTCATAAACTCCCCCAGTTTGGATTGCGGTGCTTGATTGAGTGCCTGCGGAATTTGCTGGACTTGGTTTTGGGCTAAGGCTTGGAGCAACTGCAGCTGCATGGCCATCATCTGTTCCAGATTAGGAGCTTGAACTGGCGGGGGTGGAATTGGATTACTGCCTTCTGGCTGAGCATTAACATTCTGGCTGTTACCGGCACTGTTCCTTGTGTTCACCATCTTCGTGGTAACTGGGGTTAGCAAAAGGAAAGAGGGAAGTAGCATAGGTAAGAGATTAGGGGAGACTAAACCACATCCCAAACCAACACACAAGGAAAACACGTACAACAAATTGAAAGAAAACTTGTTTTGAATTCAAATTAAATTTTAAAGGAAATGGCTGTACCATTGTGCACAAGTGCTTGGTACAGTCCACCCACACACTAGAATTAAATACAAATCGTTCTAAGGAATTAAACATTAAATTGGGTACTACTGTCTCTGTAACTACTTGTCCTCCTCGAAGACAAGCTCCTCCGGATCCTCCTCCGGATCCTCCTCTGGATCCTCCTCTAGGATACCCACGTGACGCAGCTTACAACCACACTCGGGGCGGTTGCAAGAAGCACGGAGTGGAGATGGTCACTCTTCGGAGGCAATAGACCGAGAGCAGAACGGAGCGAGAGAGACTGCGTCTCTTGCTAGAGTCTCCGATGTCGGTGTCGGGCAAGGACTAGGACGCCGCACACTCTTGCGCGCCGTGAGTAAGGTACGGGTCCCGTGCGACGAGTCGGAGCTTGGTTGTTGGGGACGGCATACGGTACCGTGAAGATGGCGTAGTCGGTGGAGACTAGCCGTGCGCTCGGGTCGCCCGGCCAAACTCGCCGCTTGGCTCGATAAGCCGAGCACGGAGAGTGTCGGAATGTTGGTAGCCGGAAGTGAGAAGCATCCGTCGTCAATCTCCTCAAAGCGCCGGGCGAGGTGGTCGCCATCGCTGAGTGAGTGAATCGATGTGAAAGGCGGGATCGCCCACACGATCTCGAAGGGCTGCGGATGACTCGCCCCGCACAAGTGGATGAAAAGAAACGAGAAGGCGATCGCTGCAGAATCCCCAGTAAACCCGACACGCACCGCTTATGGCTCGACGAGCCGCATCTGAGTGGCGTCCGAACGATCAGTCCGAGGATGATCAATGGGGTATCTATGGGATTCGAATTCCCCTTCCCGTGCATACAGAATACCTCCATTGTCCAAGAATCTCGATCCAATATCCGGACTTTCCGCCCTCTGAAGATAGGCGGTAGACGGAACTTCAGGTACTGCATTAGTTGGCGAAGAAGCTCAACAAATGCACCTCGATCTCGACATGGGAGATGTAGTCCCACTAATCATGGAGATAGAGCCACCATCTACAAATTTTGAAAAGATAGAAGTTTAGTAAACAATTTTGGGTAAGTGATTATAAATAGAATAGAGATAAAGAAGTATAGAAATATTTTCTAAAATATATATTTTAATAAATATAGGTCCTTAAGGCTTTGCCATTCTAAATTAGGTCACGTCCTATAACAACATTGGCTCGATACCATCTCTGCCGGGACCCGGATTACCAAATCCGGACCCTACGTATTACAAAGACTAGTCCCGGATCAAAGCTAGTGCACACGCTTAACAAAGGATGATTACATTGCCAAAGACGATTATTACAATAATATAAAGGGTATCACCAAAGGTCTTACAACACAAACGAGGTTTCTAGACCTCACAAATAAACATAAACACAAATACAATGGAAGCAAATAAAACTTGATAAAGACCCATCAATACGCCACGGGCAATTGATCGGGAGCGCGACCTAAACGTCTGAAATCCTTCATCAAATCCAACTGCAGAGTAGTGAAGCCTCCTTCTTGAACTTCATACTCCTCTGAGATATATTTTAGGTGTAGTATGTGAGTACATAAAGTACTCCGCAAGTCTTGGGAAAATGCATTAGATGCAAGGTTTAACAAAGAAGGCTATATGGCTCTTTTGCACAAAGCGACATTTTATTTTCAATACCAATAGCTATTTTTGAAAGCGACAATTTAACTGAAGTATTCACTTTAACTAAAATTCTTAAGCATCTTTAATCGTAAAGATTCTACCACCAAGTTTGATACTACGGGTTCCAACCACCCACACTGGTTCCAGCCACCAGGACAAATTCCCCGAGAGTTCCATCCATTCTCGGGTTCCCAAAAACTTTGTTTTTAAACCAAAAATAAAGATCTACCATGTGAAAGCATTCCTTGCCCGCCCTTGACCGTGGGCACGGCTATTCGAATAGTTTTACACTCTGCAGAGGTTGTACACTTTACCCACAAGAGATAAGTCATCTTAATAGCCAACATGCTTCCTTAGGCATGAGACCCAGATATCATATCACAAAGCTTTTACCTTACTCCGCCTAGCTGACACCACCACCGAGGTTTCACCGTGAAGGGTTAACCACCCGCATGAAGCCCCTCTTGCGCCGTATGAGTACAAGAACTGTCCCTCACTCGTGAATAACCGGTAACCACGGTATCCACTTTCCATCGGTGGTACCTAAACTAGTCTATTATAAGTTAATCAGCTAGGTCGTACCCATATAGACATGTGGTTGTACGGTAGTGCTCAGACTGGACAAACACAAGAGTCGGTCCTTAATTGACTAGGGCGGAACATACACTTTTCAAGATCTCGTGCTAACCGCACCAATCCAAACCAACCATCCGCCCCGCCTAAACAATTTTCACAATTACATTTTATTTCACAAGAACCGTGGCAACACCAATTGCCACTCACATCCGAACAAAAGAATAGATCACCGAAATGTAATTACCATTCCAAGGTTACTAAAGTTATAAAGCATGTCTAAGCATCTTACTACCGATACAACAATTATCAAAGAATTTGTAATAATCTCAATAATGAGACAAAGGAAACCTAGGGTGTCAATGGTACATGGTTGTCAATGTCAAATGAGGGCATAACAATCATCGGTTTAACTATTACTTCTACAATGTAAATTATCATTTTATGTAACATAGCAATGCATTAACTTTTAAAATAATTTAAAACATTTCTCAAACATAGGTTCAAGATGATCAAAGGAGACTTGCCTTAGTGGGTGAATTCTTGATTCTCTTGTTGCGATTCGCGAACTCTTCGACCGGATCGGATTCTACGCAAAAACGAGAACACAAAGGACAAATAAATACACATAAAAGTACAGAATTTATAATAATATTACTGGAATGAAGTTTATAAATTTAGATGAATTTAGGAGGAAGTTTCAATGGAATCGGAGTTCAAACGAGGGAGAAAGGGTATTTGAAATTTGAAACTTGAATTTCAAAATATCAAATAAATTTAAAAATTTGAAAGGATGGCAGAAATGTAAAGATTGGAATTTTGATGAATTTAGAAATTTGAACGGACTCAATCGGAGTTAGGATGAAAAGTTATGGCCTCGGGAAGATTTAAATCAAAGGGAAAAAGAAAAACTACGAGTTTGCCCTCAGGCGATACGACCACGTTAAGATGTACGACCACGGCGGGGATTACGACCACGTAGACTTTTACGACCACGGCAAAAGCTACGACTACGTAGTCTTTTACGACCACAGCAAAAGCTACGACTACGTAGGAAACGGTCGTGGCTTCGACCACGGAGAATATGGTCGTGGCTTCGACCACGTTGAAAATGGTCGTGGCCCGACCACGGAGAATTTTACGACCACGTGGAGCTTTCGACCACGATGAGCGGCTTACGACTACGAGGAGGCTACGACCACGCTTAGAGTTTTCGATCGCGACGGTGGATTTACGATCACGACCTTGGGCATCTACGACTACCGATCACGTTGACATGTGGTCGCTTTCGACTACGGGAATCTTACGGCTCTGAAGGTTTCGACTACGGAGACAATTACGACTACGGTGGGGCGAGATACGACTATGGGATAGTCTCCCACCACGCCTCTTGTGGAGTTTACGGCAATGAAGGTCTCCGACTACGGCTACGGGAGGTTTCGACCACGGTGTCTGACTACGGCCGGTCGGCGATCGAGCCGGGAACTCGCCGGCGCTCCGTGGTCGGCGGCAGCTCCGGTGGACCGGTGGTGGTCGGAGAAGGGTCTAAAATGATCGAAAGCTACGGGAACTCAATGATACAGGAGGCTCACCGAGAAGGGTCGAAAGGTGGTCTACGGCGGAGGTGGTGGTGAGAGCTCGGGCGTCGTCGGCGATCGGACTCCGGCGGAGGCGTGGTCGAGGCGCGAGGGGCTTCATGGGACGTGGGAAGCCGAGGTGGTGACGGCGAGGCACGAGGATGACCGGGCGGCAAATCTCTCACCGGAGTTGGAGACGGCGGAGAGGCAATCGCCTGGCGGAGGTGGTGGAGTGGCCGGGAGAGAGGGAAGTAGAGGGAGAGGTGGAGGGAGCACGGGGCTCGGGGGTTTAAATAGGGGTGAGGAGAGGAGAGCGGTGGCGATTTGTCGCCAGAGTGGGGAGGTGGGCGGCGGTTTCTGGCGGTTTTGGGAACCGTGTGGAGAAGGAGAGGGCGGTGGGCGCGGGTGACGATCGGTTTGGGGAGAAGAAGAGGGAGGTGGCCGAGAAAAAGGCGGGGTGGCGGGCGGTTCGGCGGCGGTTGCGTGAGGGAGCGACGACCACGCGAGGAAGACGGAAGGCGACGGTGGGGACCGCGAGAGAGAGAGAAAGAATGAGGGAGGCGGCGTACACCGATTCGGGCAAGGGACGCGGCGCAGATCTGGCCGTCCACGCGGTGGCCAAAGGAGGGGGGAAGGCGGGATTCCACCGGGTGACGTGGGCGGTGGATCGACCGTCCACTTGGCGCCCGGAGAGAGAGAGAAAAGTGATTTTTCCGAAAATAGTTTTTAGATACCTTTTGAACTTAAATAAAATATTTCCAAGATGTTTTGAAGATATATTTTCATATAAAAAATTTCTTTTTAAATTCTAAAAATTGATTTTAAAAACTAGAAAACTCAGAAAAATTCAAATAAGATCCAAATATTTTAAAATAATTAATTTGAAATTAAATTTTCAAGATTTGAAAATTTTGGGATGTTACACCTAAGCCCCAGCCGGACGGCATAGTCAAGAGGGTGCCCCTGCACGACGACGAATAGTACGTGTCCATTGGCGAAGGTCTCCCCCTGGAAGTCGAGCAAGGTCTACTCCGGATGCTTCAGGACAACGCGGACGTCTTCAAGTGGTCCCTAGACGACAACAAGTGTGTGGACGGTGGTCTCATCGAACATACTTTAGCGGTCCGCCCCGATGCCAAGCCGGTCAAGCAAAGGCTCTGGCAAATGTCAATTGAGCGGTAGCAAGCAGCCAAGGTAGAGGTGGCCAAGCTCCTCCAGGCCAGAGTCATCCGCGAAGTCCAACACCCGGATTGGCTCGCCAACCGGTGTTGGTGAAAAAGGCTAGCGGCGCCTGGTGCATGTGCATCGACTTCACCGCCCTCAACAAGACGTGTCCGAAGAAGAACTAACCCTTGCCACGCATCGACCAGTTGGTGAACGCCACGGTGGGGTGTGAGCTCATGAGCTTCCTAGACGCATGCTCTGGCTACCACCAGATCTACATGCTGCTGCTCTTTACAGATCCGCGACCAATGCCCTTTGGCATCCTTCTTCTGAGCTTGGAAGGCATCGATGATATGCTGCTGCTCTTTACAGATCCGCGACCAATGCCCCCTCTTGCCACACTTGAAACAGGATTGGTCCTACTGGCCATAGGCCTTGCCATCCCGCTTTGGCTTGCTTGTCTTATTCTCACGTGGAGCTTCTGACTTGCCTTTCTGGGCTGTGGCCTTACCCTTCCTTCCCCTTCTCTTCATGAAGGGCTTTCGCACCTTGTAGCTCCCGGCGTTGGCTTCACGGCCAACGGAGCTCCCCTGTAGTTGAGTGACGTAGTTCTTGCGGAGAACTTCGTCCTGAGCCTCCGCAACATGCATCATATCAATCAATTCGGCATACTCCTCGTAGCTGTCTTGACGATAATTGCGTACGAATTGCATTACATTAGGGTGGAAGGTGGATAGGGTTTTCTCAATCTTCTACTCATCTGTAATCTATTTGCCACAGAGTTGAAGATTGGTACAAATCCTGTGCAAGGCAGAATTGTACTCCCCGACCGTTTTGATGTCAACAAACCTCGGTCTGATCCATTCTTGCTCTACCTGAGGAAGAATGGTGTACTTTAGCCTCTCGAACCGCTTCTTGAGTGCAGTCTAGAGTGCTAGCGTGCTCTTCTCTGCCATGTACTCCTTGAGAGTGAGATAGAGGTGGTGCCTGAGAAAATAAAGTGCCTGATCATTTTCCTTAGGGGTGAGTTGGGCGTCCTGCGGTGTGCCAATCCCAATAGCAACGTGGAGTTTTTTGGCTCCAAGTACTATCACGACATCGAAGCCCAAGTCAGATAGTTTTGGCCATGCTGGGCCAGTACATCGACCTCCCGGTTCGTGATGCTTGTCATCTTATATGTGCCAGTAAACATGCATGGAATAGTTTTACTTCAGGTAAATAAATGGTACAAAATATTCTCGTAATGTTTCAGTATTTTCTATGCATTTTCTATAAATTTTACTGTTAATTTCGGTGATTAAAGGCAATTTAAACAATTACGATTAACCAAAACAGTAAATAAATACAGAAAACATAGAAAATAATAATGACAGAAATAAACATACTTCAAATGCTAAAAATAATTCAAAATTTGGATTCCCGAGACCCTTTTATGCCAGAATGTGAATTTTCAGTGAATTCTGCAATTTTCGAGGGTCTATACGCAAAATTTTAGTTCAGAGAAAATATCACGTAATTTTCTGATTTTCCGAGATGTTTTCTGCAAGATTCAGGACACATCTAAAATCTTAGGACCTCCTCACAATTTTTGAAATTACGAGGGTCTTTCTGTAACATTCTGGACCCGTATGCAAAATTTGAGGGCTCTTCGATAATTTCCAGAAATTAAGGGGCCTTTTTGCAATTTCGCCACCCTTGCTCGGCTCTGGTGTCCAAGCGGGCGGTAGTAGCAGCCGCACCGCCACCACATCGCTGGGTCTCCGACATGACCAAGACCAAGACGGAGGCTAAGCAGGTAGGGTCAAGACGCAAGACTGCGAGACCGAGCCGTGCACGGCCGAGCGGCAGGCACGGCCCGCTTAGCAATCGGGCCGTGCCGGGCCTGGCACGGCACGGCACGGCACGCCCGGCCCATTTAATTCAAAAAAATAGCCATTTTTTGACCGTTGGAGGGAAAAAATTCGGGAAAAATAGCAAACAATTCGAAAAAAATCTGAAATTTTTCCTATAAATAGGGGGGCAGCCGGCCTCCATTTTTCACACCTCAAACCTCACTCTCATCTCTCGGTTTAGCTGTGAAAAATCCAAAAGTATTTGCGCAAATTTGGGGAAAATTCGGGCAAAATTCTGAAAATTTAAAAATCTTGAAAGATTTTTGTAGGAGATACAAAGGAGGTAGTACTGCTGTCTTATTTTAATTCTTGTTATTATTTGATGGTTTAATAGTAAGTTAATCGTTCTTTCATATTTCAAATTGCAGTTGATTTAATGGAGAACTACGATTTTGAACTCTCTGAATTCGGCCTCTCGGCGGAGGATATGCAACCGTTTCAACAAGCGTATCCATCCGCGGAGGACATACAACAAACTGGAGAGGCCCAGTGTCGCAGGGTCCTCCAATCGATCCATCTTCTACTGGCTCAACAAGTGCATCGACAACCCAAAGCACAGGTGCAAAAAGAACAAGAGCCAGTACATCAGTAGTTTGGAATGATTTCGACAAGAAGTTCAAGACCGACGATGATGGGAATTCGGTGAGGTATGCTGTTTGTAAAATTTGTGGTAATGAATTGACTGCAAAATCTTCAGGTGGGACGGGTCACCTACAACGACATGCGGCAAGCTGCAAAAAAAAGACAAGGAATAGAAATGCGCCAGACACAGCTGCAATACAACCCCGATGGCGCGGTACGTACGTGGGAGTACAACCCAGAGGTAGCTCGGGAATCTCTTTGTAGATTGATTGCTTCTCAAGATTTACCTTTAAATTTTGGTGAGTCAGATGCTTTTGAAAAATATATTAGAAATGCTCATAACCCTCGATTTAGTTCTGTATCTAGGCAAACAACAACTAGAGATTTAATTAAATATTATAACAATTGTCGTGAAAAATTGAAAGAAATGTTTCATACATGTACATTCTCTATCGCTTTGACATCCGACATATGGAGTGGTAGGGCTAGAGAAGATTATATTAGTGTTGTTGCTCATTATGTTAATGATGACTGGATAATGGAAAAAAGAATTATAGGATTTAAATTAATTAATGTTTCACATAATGCTGAAAATATTGCAGAAAGTATTATTAGAGTTGTAGAAGTTTTGGCCTCACGGATAAGATTTTTTCTATAACTTTAGATAATGCAGCTGCAAACACTAGAGCTATGGAAATTCTTACTCCTTTGTTTAATTCTTATGCATAATCTTTTTTACTACATCAACGTTGTGCTTGTCATATTATTAATCTTATTGTTAAATCTGGTTTAAAAAGATTAAATGCTTGTATTGATTCTTTTAGAGATGCAATTTCATTTATTAATTGTTCTAACCAACGAATAGTCGCATATAAGAGTTTTTATGTAGCAATGAACGTTAAATCCTAGAAAATTTGGTTTAGACATGCTGTTAGATGGAACTCTACTTACCTTATGCTTAAACATATATTGCCATATAAGAGTACATTATCATATTTCTTCACACCCAAAGTCATCAATCTCGTAGCTCCTCCAAGAGAACCCAAGTTAGAGACCACGAACTTCATCGAGGACAATTGGGTTGTTGGTCAAAAAATATTTTCCTTTCTAGAACTTTTTCGTAAAGCTACACTGTCTTTCTAGAGTATACTACCCTACATCTCCTCTAATTGTTCATAACATTCTTGAAATTGCCACTCACCTAAAAGCTTTTGAAAATGATCCTATACTACGGGATCTTTGTAGTTGCCATGAAAACTAAGTTTTAAAATATTGAAAGGAAATTCCTATTTTATATGCATTCGCCTTTATTTTGGATCCTAGGGCCAAACTCAAGGATTTATAAATGTTTTACAACTTTTAAGTGATGCTACCGATTTAGACCATCATGTACATACTATACTCTTTGTTAAGGATAAATTATATGAGGTATATGATAAATATGAAAATAAGTTTGGGTGCATGCGTTTGGAAAGACCCCGTAGTCCCTAGCACCTCTAGGGGGACTATGCAATGGGGCAAGATTTTTGGTTCTTCGTCTAGGGATTCTCGTGCAGGTGCAGGTACACAACAATCAGGAGGAAGACGGCAAAGCACTGGAGACCTATCAAGCTATCTCAACAAAGTGATAGCGTGAGCTTCGGCGAGTTGAACATCCTCTCATGGTGGCAAACCCGTAAGGTATCATATCGATGCTATCCATATTAGCACGGGATGTGTTGACTGCTTCTGTCTCTGATCCTCCTGAGTCGACATTCGCCTTTCCTAAGAATAATCGAGGAGCGACGAACAAGTCTCTCCAACGAGATGGTCGAAGTACTTCTGACCGTCAAAGACTGGGAACAAGATGAATCAAGACTCCAACATACTACAGATAATAAAGATTTAGAAGAATCTTTTGAGAATTTGTATTTAGATAGCAATGAATAGAATTTTCAATATTTTCTTCACATCGGGCCACTAATGAGCTTTATAGGTTGTACTCTTTTTCTTTACCAAGGTTTTCTCAAATTGAGTTTTACTTGGTAAAGTTTTTAATGAGGCGATCATCCCATGTAATTTAATAAATTAATAAAGCTCATTATGTCATTGCAAATATTTATTTTATGATTAACAATGTCTACATTTTATATATTTTCTGATTTTTCTATATTTTTACAATTTTTCTTATTTTTTACAATTTTTCTTATTTTTTCTTTTTTTTGGGCTAAGCGGGCTGGCGGGTAAGACGCACTGCTTAGCCTTAACTGCGTTCGGTCAAGACGGCGACGCCAACCGGCCGTGCACAGGCTCAAGACCGCGACCCGCTGGTCGACGACGACACTGACCGCTTATTACAGTGCCTTAACGGCCGTGCCTAACCAAGTAGTCGTGAGGCCGAGCCCGTCTTGAGCCAGGGGCCGTCTTGCGTCTTGCGTCTTGGCAAGACGCCCAATGGACACCATTATGCCGGTGATTTCGGCCCTTTTCTTTTCGGTACCGAACGACCCATTCGGCCAACGACCCATCCGGTCGACTTAACTAAGAGCGGGGTAGGGTTTCCCCACCCACTCACTCGGCGGCGGCGGCGGTCCGATCCGTCGGGCGATCGGGCGGTAGGCGGGCGGTGGGGAAGGTCGGCGGATCGGACAACGGCCGGCCGACGCGACAAGGAGGTCGGTCCGGCGGCGGCCACGGCTTCAAGCACGGGTCGATCGGGCGAGGCCGACTTCGTCGGCGAGCTCGAAGGCCGAGGCGGCGTGCCGGGCGCGGGGCCGGCGGCCGGCTTCATCTGGCGGATCGCTTTGGTGGGGCGGACCGAGTGGCGGCGGCCGAGCTACTGGCCGGCGCGACGATCGGCGGGCTGGGCGGCTTGGCGGCGGCTTGGTGGCCGGCGGGAGCTCGAGGAAGCGGTCGGCGGCACTGCTCAGACCGAGGCGACGGGTGGTGGCTCCTTGGACTACTGGCCGGCGATCGACCTCGGCGTTGGTGTGTGTGTCGGCCGGCGAGCGCTTCGGGTGGGGCCGGCGACGTTTGACTGTGTTCACGGCTCTGCGGGCAGGGCCAGCCTTGGGTGACGACGACTCTTCCCAGAGGCCGAGGCGGCGACTTCGGGCTTCGGGCCGGCCTCGGCCTCGATTTGATATATATATATACCTTAGTAGTGCATAGAAAGAGCAAGAGCCTCATTATAACATCTTCTCTTATAGTGATTTTTTGTTATGCGTTTGTGGTTTTTTCGTGTTAGAGTTTTGCACGTTAAATCCTTGTCTTCTGTTCTCCTGAGTATCTATTTTTGCCATTCCTTTTATAACAACTAGTGCACCTTGGATCCTCCCGTGAAGCAGCGAGAGGAATTAGCCAAAACTAAATAACAAATATAGAAACTAATCAGCCTAATCTCTAATGCAGTGCCATATTTCGACACAGTAACGGTACTGTTCATACATCGCGTGCACAGTACCCCCATGCCGCTGGCTCATGATACGAGATTGTTTGCAGTTTGTTCGGACCCAGGTGTAAAGTTTCATAATGTCTTTTTTTTTTGGGAGGGATTTGATCTTTGCAATTTAGGAGATCCTTCGGAGAAGTGGAGCTCCAGCATTTTGCCCTTCTTATGGAACAACCAGAGGAAATCAGGTGGGGGTCGGAAAAGCTTGGCAGTATATTAGTAAATCATCTTTACTATTATAAAAGAACGAGTTGAAGGTTGCACGTTCATTCTCCTTCAACCGCTCTATTTCCTTAACTTCTCACCATTCTCCACTTTCCAACTGATCAAAGCAACTATCTTCTATAACATAATTCTCTATATATCCAATAAGTTCCGTTACAACATACAGGTACATAACTAGTTACATAGACAACTCGGTTTTGGTATGTGCGTCATCAGTAAGAGGATGATGGAAGTGTGGAAACTGAAAATTCCTTTGCAGGTTAAAATCTTGTTATGGCAGGCCATGCAGTTTCAGAGTCCCACCCTTCGACCAAGTGAAAAGGAAGAACTAGTAAGGGCTGAATACAGAAGAAGAATGGAATTTGTGGTCAAGAATCCGAATCCGTGTTTCCTCTGTACCTCATGGCGCAGTAGACAAACTGCCCCAGATTGAGCAGGCAAAGAGCGGCCATCATCCAGAAGAAGTAGTCGAGGTGGCCGTCGTCGAGGTTGTCCGGGATCCAGCCGGGCGGGACGACGGCGAGCAGGAGCGAGCTGAAGTAATGGCCGGCCGCGATGGCGAGCAGCCCGAACGCCGTGCAGAGGCTCCTCATGGCGCCCGGGGACTGGTCGTAGAAGAACTCCGTCTTGCCGATGCTGGCGAACACGTCGGACGCGCCGTGCGCGAAGTGCACCGGCACCTGCCAAAGGATGCTCATCCGGTCCTCCGTGAGGCCGCCGCTGGCGCTGGCTCGCCGTGCGACGGCCAGCCTCCTCATCTCTATCAACGCCGAGTACGCCATGATCAGCACGGAGAGCGAAAGACCAATGCCGATGCGCTGCAGCTGCGAGATGCCCCCCTTGTACCTGTTGCCGGTGACGCGCCGCGCGAGCGGCACCAGCACGGCGTCGTAGGCGGGGACACATATTAGGACGGCGATCACGTGGAAAGTGGAGAGCGAGGCGGGCGGGATGGCGAACCGGCCGACATGGTTGTCCATGGCCATGCCCTGCTCGAGGATCGTCGAGGTCATCTGGCTGCTCACCGCGAAGAAGAGCACGAGCGAGAGCCAGATGGGGGACATCCGCAGCAGCATCTTGAGTTCCTCGACCTGTGTCACCGTGCACAGCCTCCATGGGCTCACCGGCGCAGGCACGCCCTTCGATGACGTCGACGGCGGCGGCACGACAGCAGCCTTGTCAAAGAACCTGAATTGATCGGTATGCTTAATCTTGTGGCCTGCTGCTTCAGTGCTGGTCAGTTGTTCGCACAGAAGCGAGCTATCGTCCGGCAGCCGCAGCTGCCACTTGCTGACAGATGCAACAACCACCTGAGACAGGCTTGTGAGGGGGCTGACTCCAAGTGGCCTGAACCTGTACGCCCTCGAGCCGGCGACGAAGACGGCGAGGGAGGAGGCCATGAGTAGCACGGGGACTGCGAAGCTGATCCCCCACCCAACGTTGTCCTGCACCCAGACAAGCACCGTGGACGACAGCAGGGAGCCCGTGTTGATTATGAAGAAGTACCAGTTGAAGAAGGAGCCCTTCTTCGCCAGCTCCGCCGGGTCGCCGCCGTCGAACTGGTCAGCCCCAAAGGCCGACGTGTTGGGCTTCACGCCGCCGTTCCCCAAGGCGGCGAGGTACAGACCCACGTAGACCGCGACACGGTGAACTTGGTCGCCGCCACCGTAGGAGGAAAATGTCAGGATCGTCGTCGGGAGCCAGGTTGAAGCTGTCAGGACAAGCAACCCCTAACAAAAACGCAACAAGCAACCCCGAATGAAATCGCAACAAGCAATCCCTAACAAATTAAAACGCCACCGCAGGAGGAGAGGCAGATCAGATCAGATTGCTCAATAAACTAGCAGATGTTTAATCTGCATGTGCTACTCACAAGGATGTAAACTGGCAAGAAAATAGCAATCGTCCCGTATCTTCCCCAGTATGTGTCTGCCAAGAAAGCTCCGAGAAGCGGCGTGAAGAAGCAAGCGCCGGCCCAAGCAGAGGCGTTTCTCGCGGCGGCGACTTTGCTTTCGTGGAGCTCACCGGTGAGGTAGGTCACTAAATTCTTTGCGATTGCAAAGAATGCCGTGCACTCGCAGAATTCAACACCTACAAGTGGCCAATTTAACTGCACAAGTACTGGAACAGGAGGAACCATGGATCTAGCTCTGGATCTTGTTCTTGGCTGGTACCTAAAATCATGAAGCATGCTCTCCACTTCCCTGTCCTGTGCTTGAGAGCAGGCTGCTGGTTGACATCTACCGATCCATCACCTGTACATTGCGAACCTACATCCTGCGTCGCATTAGCAAAATAGTTAATCTGCTGTGCAAACTGAAACTGTAAATCGTCGCGGGAAATTGATCTCTGAAACGACGAGAGATTCTTATGATTCGTTTAATTTGGTTGGTGGGACATAACAATAGCAGTAATTTAATAGTGAAGGTTACCTGAGGGGGGGGATGATGATGAAGCAGGGGCCGCACCTCATCTGCTGCTTCCATGGCAGCCCAGCTGCGAGAGTAGCTACAGTAGCTACGAGGTTCGTGATAAAGCGGACTCGCAGTTTGGAAGGAGAAAAATTAGGAGGGGGAGATAAGAGGGAGTGTGTGTCTGCGAAGGAATGAGCCGTGTATGGATGGGGTTTGCTGGCTAGTCGTACATGAGCTGGCGTCCTTCCCCTCCTCAGCTGGGCATGTATATTTTTCTCTTCCTTCATTCTTTATTTTTTTGTCAACTCTCGTCGGTGTTTGGTGGAATCTTTTAAACTAATAGTTTATGATTTATGACTTAAATATTTAAATTTTGGTTGTTTACGAGAGGTATGATTTAAACTAATAATCGTATGCGATTTTGGCTGATACAGCTGAACTCAATACATTTTTTATTACAATTTTCCTATTGATCCCACCTTAAGCAAACACACCGTTTAAAAGCTGGTTACTGTAGACAGTACAAGTATAAGTCAGTTTTAAGCTAGAAAGAACCTAGCCTTTTTATAATTTTCTTAAATATTGTGTTTATTTGACCTTCTATAACCATTATCAATAATATTTCATAAAAACTAGTTTGAGTTCCCACCAAGATTGTTAAAATCACGATTTTAGTTGTAGAATCGTACGATTCTACGATCCCACGAAACCAATTCGACTTAAAACGTATCTTGAGTCGTTTCAGGTAGAATCGTGGTAGAATCGCAGTAGAATCATGGTAGAATCGTAGAATCATACAGAATCCAATATTATAAAAGATTTTGGTGTTTGGTTGTGTCCTATCGCTCAATTTGAGTTGTATGTTAAGTACTAAATAGTTAATAATTTAGACATTAATATTTGAAGGTTTGGAGTAATAAAAATTAATTTGATTATTTATTTATTTTACTTTTTATGTAAAATGATCAGATTATGACAATACTGATAACATCACTCTTCTAGTCGTAGCTCTCAATGATATAGAATTTAAACCACGATTCTAGTGGTCAAAAAGATGCATTTATTAATAAAATTAGGTGCCAAATGACCAAATAAACACTCATATCACTCTTGGAATACATGGTAAATTGAAAAAAAAATGTTTATGGTAGAATCAAGTAGGATCTTAGATTCTACGATTTGATCCTAGAATGCAATCCTACCAAAGTGTCTCCGATCCGATTCAGGATCACGATTCTGACAACCTTGGTTCCCACGAAGTTACATGGTTAATACTAATATATTTTTCTATAATTTTGGAATATATTGGACTCCTCAGAATTTCTTTTATTATTCGATCTTTTTTCAGTAGTATTTTAAAAATAACCCACCCTAACTTATTTAAAAAAATCCTTTCCACCATACCACCAACGGTGGTGTAGCAAAAATGGCGGCATTGCAGTATTAGTTTGCCATGCCACCATCAATGGTATGGCGAAAAGGACCATAATTTCATTATAAGTGTGGAGTTACCCGTGGCACCTAGTGTGGTAGTGTTGTTTTACCACATCATCATTGGTTCAGAGAATAATTTATTTGCGATATCTTGCAAACAAGCTGCTAGATTTATTCACGGAATATATGGGAGTTACCTAGTTGGGCTTTGGGTTATAGGCCCCGCTCGTTTCGGCTTCAGCTTCTGACTTCTGGCTTATTTTTCTGAAATGATCACCACCTATACTCCATGCTCTCTTCCTTGCGCAAGAAGAGGGGAAGACATCCACGGAGGAGACGAACTGAATAGGGGAGACACTTCATGAACCAAATACAAATAAGATTTATTCAAGGGACACAAGTCCAAGGGATGAAGCCCATCCAAGGACGAAGGTGCAATTGCACGCGCACTTATTGACACTAGGACAACAGAACTCCCAATGTGCATTTGCGTGTGCACTTATTGACACTAGGACAATAGAACTCCCGGACACTGTTGCATTGCGAAATTGTGGAGAGATGATTGATTTAAATAAAGAGTATGCCACAAATTATGTGGATACGAGATAATTATATGTTGGCCTGATGCTGGCAATTAGAGGGGTTGAATGATTTCAAAAGTATTTTCTTTCTCTAAGTATTCAAAATCTTCACTTAAATAACTATGAGAGTCATCAAGTTCAAATTAGACCTCCTACACAAGATTCAAAGAGAACTAGGATCAAAAGATGCAACAACCAAATTTTCTCCACAAAACTAGTAGTACTGCTACAGACAAGCCGATATGACTGCAGCCTAATGGTACTACAACCAACTGGTGGCCGAAATGACTACTCTGCAGTACTACTGCCAACTAGAGGCTGGTCTGACCGCACTTGCAGTAATACTGCTATTGGGAGTCTGGTACTACCGCTTGTCTTGTTTCCAGGCACAAACTCCTCGGGCTAAAACCCAAATTTGAGAATCTTGATCAAACTTTGTTGAAATGCTACCAAAATTGATGTGGACCTTTGAAAGGATGTTAGAAACCAAATCACATCAAGAAACACAAGGTTTGTGGACTTGATTCCATCCAATTGAAGAAATCTCATTTTAGGTCACATGAACACATCAAACCCTAAAACCCAAATTACTTCTCACTCATGAGGATCTATGTCATGAGAACTTTTAGATCATCTCTCACATATACTAGCAAGATAATATATGCAAAGGTTTTGGCTAAAAAAGCCATGATCACAAAATCATAAATCTTGGTCAAGAAAGTCAAGAACCAGGCAAAATCTTGATTCTTGCTATAGGAGTGATCTAGATGGACAAAGATTGTTCCCAAGGATCTACTGGTTCCTCTTACACATCATAGATCATAGCAAAATCAAGAGAAGCATGAAAAGAACTAAATCACAACAAGAAAGAAGAAGAACTCATGCAAAGAGACATAAGAGCACATGGATTGCTAGAACATGATCTATTGCATGAGGATGAATGATTCCTTACAGCTTGCTAGTTACAAAGGACCATCCATAAATCTTGCTCTTACTTACAGCATGAAGGAGAGGAGGAATTAGCCTATACATAAAAAATCTTCCTATTTTCATGCAAACCCACATCCCCCTTCATCATATAGGCAAACCAGCCTCGTAGGGGGCCTAGACCAGGGATCATAATTTCGGCAAAATTTTAGCAAAATTTTAGAAATTTCATCCTTTTTGCTACCCAACGAAAAAATTCAGTTCAATCAAATTATTTCGTTTTAATTTGAATTATGAAGGGTTAAAGGACCAGAAATCCCTCAACTAAGCAAACATATCCATCTAGATTAATGGTTTGACCCCTCGTGTGCGATCAGGAGATCTAGGGATCAAATCTCACCACTTCCACCAACTTTTTGGGTTTTTCTTTATTTGACATGTGGGTCCCACATTAACTCCTAACTGAAAAATAAATTTGGGCCAACTGTGAATCGAACCCAGGATTTGGTGGTTGAAAGGAATGGCTCAACCCACCAGGCCAAGCAACCGCGTTTGTTGAGTTGGAACTTTATATTTCTTTTATCCTTTGGTTTAAAGTTTAAAATTTAAATTTAATTCAAACCGTTTGACTGCAATTTGGCCGAAATACCAAAATTTCGATCATTTCATCCATTTTGTTACCCTCCGAAATAAATTACAAAATGAAAAAGTTTTCCCTGGCTTAGACCCACTAAGAATTGAGGAAACCCATCAAACCTATAATATCGGGTTATTCACTCACACATGCTCTTCAAAGTGCTTGCAAGGATCAACCCAATCATACCTGAGTGTTTGATCCACTCCACACACGACCCTAGCCTAACCCTAAACCACTTCCCTTGTGTCTCTCAACGCCTCATTTTTGGTGTAGTCCGGTTTTGAGCATTTTCCCTCAAAGCCCCTGATGAAGCTTCTGGGTACCTTCCCTTGACTCTGTCTTCATCTTGTCGTGCAAGCCACCATGCATGCCATGTGTAGGTTGATCAATGGATTTTCTTTCATCGGCAAGTCTCTCCCATTTCTAGCTCCTACCAGACCATGCCTCACTTGAACCAATGAAGCCACTTGATCCAACTCTCGAACCTTCCCTCGAACACATTCCTTGACCTTTCCATGTGCTATGCTTGAGCCCAACCATCCCATATGACCTCCTTGACTGCTCTGGACATCAAACCATCCTAACCTAGTCCCGGTCACCTGTCGTTGATCATAGTTGCCTCGAAACGTTCCTGCATATCCAAAGACCAAAAAATTATTTCTATGTATAAGTTCTTCACAACTTGTCGGGACCCAAATATGAAAATCCAAATCCTCTGTGTATTCTGAACTAGTCTCAAGATCAGTAGCTAGTTTACACAATATCAACATTGATGAGATCATATCCATATCACGAAACAGCTAAGAATAAGCCAAATTTTATTGAAAAGTAACAACAGACCTTAGGGTCATGGTTTTACAGTTATTACCATGCAGGGCTTAATGATAGAAAATTAAATTTGCAACAGAAGAAACTCTTGTGGTAGCCATCTGATATGCCCATAGGCAATCGAGTGGAGAGCACATCCTAGTTCGCATAGTCCTCGAAGTACTTCTTGAAGAATTTGGTGTTCCCTGGGTCTTCTTCGATGACTAATCAACAAATGGTATAAAGTTGTGAGTACATAAAGTACTCAACAAGTTGTAGGGAGATGTATGCAAATAGTATTCATGCAAGCCTTGAACAAGAGTAGCTTTATGGCTATTTTGCAGATAGCAGTTTTGATAGTAAATACATTAAATAGATTGAAAAGCTCAATTGAAAAGATTACATACATAAGTAAACAAGTACTATGAAACAACTAGTGAACTACCCATTCACTTCCTAACCATTCCACTAACTACAATTTTTAAGATAAAATCTATCTCCCATGTGAAATCGCCAGGCTTTGCCCATAAATGGGGACACGACTATTCGAATAGTTTTTAACACTCTGCAGTGGTTGTGCTAATTTACCCATAAGACATGATCATCTTATATTGCCACGTGATTAACACACTTCCTTGGGTGTGCGATGGAGAGATCATGACAAGGCCTTTGTAAAGCTCTATTTTGACCCAATTCTGCTCGCTAAGATTTTGCCTCTATTTGGCCCCCTCTTGCGCCTAGTGTGAATGTCCATCCCAAACACACTTTAACCCAAACAAAACTAAATCAAAATATTACTAATTAATCAGTCAGATCCATCCCATACTGGACATGTGGTTGTACGATAGGGCCCAGCTCAATGGCGCACAAGATTAAGTCCTCAGTGACTACTCAGGCGAAATAACCTCAACCAAAATGTGCTACCCGCACCCCCTTTACTACACGATCATTTTCCTGAATATGAAATCAATTTTTGTTTAACCAAGCTCAATGGCATCCCCTTCCATGGTACAACAAATTTTATTAACAGTGGCTACCCGCCATAAATGCATATATGGTTAAGTCAAATTTGTAGGATAAACATGGTGAAGGAACCCATCACACAATTAAAGCATGACTAAGCATAACTTCGATTCCTATGTTGGTATTAAAATATGTCCAACTAAAATTATCCATTCTATGGTGTTCAAGAATATATGTCACTCACAATTATTTAAGGTGGCATACTATCAGGTAGGTATTTAACTAGTCTCGAAAAAATTTGATATAAAACTAGCAATGCATGTTAATTTAAAACAATATAATTTTATAAAAATGGGTTCAATATGGTCCAAGGATACGACTTTCCTTCGTTGAAGTTGGAGTTTAACGTTTCCTGTTGGTCCAACTGGCGTCGACGACGTTAGATTCTACATGCGCGAAATGAGAAGAATAAACAAGCAATGAATAAATTCAAATAAAACCGCAAAAAATGTAAAAACATACTGGAAGGAAGTTTATGATTTTAGATGAATTTAGATATTTGAACAAGTGCAGATGGAGCTAGGTTGAAGGAGTACAAGATTCTTGAAGTTTAAATCTAAAGAAAAAGGAAAAATGAGATTTTCCAGATGGCCCTGGAATAGTTTAAATAAGTCCGATTGGCACTAGGAGACGTTCGTACTAGTCCTAAAGCTATATAGTGGTCGATAAGTTTTGGGTGGTTGAACAACTACGGTCGGATGGCTAGATATTAGAGTATTTTTGTGTGGTCCAAGCTACAGAGTGGTTGGTGGTCAAAAGGGGTGGTGTGGTCGATGGTCGAAAATATATGTGTGGTCGAAAGCTAACATGATCAGAGGATACAACGTGGTCGGAGGCTAGAGAGTGGTCGGAGATCTTGCGGTATTGAAAACCACATTGTGATCGGAAGTGGCAATGGTCGAAAGGAGGGTCAAAAGCAACGCCGATCGAAAGCGATTGCGGTCGGAAGCACCTATGTGGTCGGGAGTGACTGTGGTCGTAAGCGACCGTGGTCGAGGGCGGCTGTGGTCGAAAGTGATGGGAGGGTTCAAAGTGGTCAAAGGGATCGAAGGGTCCAGAGAGGTCGGAGAAGACTTTAGTAGACAAAATATACAGAGAGAAGAGTAGAGCACCTCAGCGTGGACTGCGAGTATGTCAGAAGTTGGTCAATGGCGAGGAAGAAGTGGCGGAGACTATGTAATGCCCTAGGGTCCAAACCGGCTTAGGCCTAAATCCATTCAGGATAGGCCACGCACACGTAGCAACCCGCTTGCACTTTCGTTCTCACTTCGCGCAAAATGGTTAACCAGGGGTGCTACCATTGGAACTCCTAGGCTTATATGTAGGTGCTTCTTAAGATAAACTAGCAAGATGGGACTAGCCCAGAAATTCATGTGCACGCACACATGGGCCAACATGGGCCGGGGTGTCTGTAGGACCGGAAATGGCAACAGAGGGGGGTGAATGGTGCCCTTTTTAAAATCGACCTCCCAAAGTAAGCACACAAATCTTAACTCCAATAGCTATAGAAGCTATGAAGTAGACAGATTCTAGTTCACGGGTATTCAGAGAGATAGAGCCAAATAACAACCTTGATGATTCAAAGTTCAAGCTGCAGCCAGACTGCAAAAAGGAAATAGCAAGCAGCAGAAATACTAATCAAAGACCAAACTGTATTCAAGATTGACAAGAACTGAGAACTGACAGACCAAATCAAGGAGACTGTACCAAAAACGAAAACTGAGATTCCTGCTGCCCGAGAGGAAAAGAACAGAACAGTCACGGTAGCAGATCAGGCGAAAATGCTGCCATGGTGAGGAGAAACAGCTGCCACGGCAAACAAATCAGAGAAAGTTTTGCCAACCGAGAAGACACTAGCAAATCACTGCTAACAACAACTTGATTACAAAAGAAAGCTTGGTTGAAAAGAACCAAACCGCCCAACAAAGACTAAAGCAAAAGAGAGGAAAGCAAAGAGAAAAGGTCTGCGGTCTTTGTGATTTTCAGATTGTCTTCTTTGCTTCTTTGTACCAAACAATGACAAGAAGAAACGAGCTGAAAGAAATCAAAATAGCTACTGCTGCACACAGTTGTTCGACAGATCACACCAGAGTAGTTCGCACAGGGAGAAACAAATCGGCACAGCTCAACCATTCAGTTCGGCATAGGAAAAACAGCATCACAGTGAATAGAACATGCTGTCGGCTTAGGGAGAAGGAACAACACCCAACTGCTACGAAAGATTGGCACAGGAGAAGAAAAGAATCCAACTATTTGCTTTCGGCACAGAAGGAAGGAAAAACCTGATAACTTGCTTGTACCAAAAAGGCCAAAAGTCTAAACAGAGATCATACAAAACCTGAGATACACAGGACAATCAAACATGAGACTTTGATTTTTGTGGCCAGAGAATCTCGAAAGAATAGACAGAGAAGAAGCAGAAAATGAAACAAGAAATGAAACTTATGAGCAGAAAAGATAAGATAAGGGAAACATCCTCATATGAAAACTAGAGAAGTAAACAAAGGTGAAATCAAGTTCAAGAAAGAACTAAGAACAAGAAAACTTCAGATTTCATTTTAACTAAACATTTCAAGGAGTCCCGATACGCCTGTACATTTGAACAAGAAAGAAATTACATCAAGGATCAAACAACTCTCACTCTCTCCATCTCTTAATCCTCAAAAACACCAAGAGCCTCACAAGCTTCTTGGGAGGAACACAACACACAAGGAATGAACTCTTAAAACTCTATTGTGTCCTAAGGGGTATACACCGGGGCAAATGATAAGGATCTCCCCTCATGGCAAATGTCCATACGTTCAGTGCCAGCACATATGCTATACCGTGTGTCTACTCCGGGCCCACACGCGCCATGCGCCATATGCCCATGCCCCTGACCCGCACGCGCCCATGTAACCGCGATAATCGGCTTTGATACCATTTGTAATGCCCTAGGGTCCAAACCGGCTTAGGCCTAAACCCATTCTGGATAGGCCACGCACACATAGCAACCTGCTTGCACTTTCATCCTCGTTTCACGCAAAATGGTTAACCGGGGGTGCTACAATTGGAACTCCTAGGCTTATATATAAGTGCTTCTCAAGGTAAGCTAGCAAGGTGGGACTAACCCAGAAATTCATGTGCACACACACATGGACCAACATGATCCGGGGTGTCACGGACTACTCGATCGCCGATGGTGAATGGGTTTCGGTGGTCAGTCATGTGGGCTCGGTAAAGGCGAAGGCGGTGGCGGCGAAGCGCGGAGAGTCCTGAGCTCATCAGAAATGATGAATCGACGGCTGAAGATGATCTCAGCCAACTTTGGGAAAAACTCGATTCCCGTCGATTGGCTGCAAGGAAATAAATTAAATTGGTGGAGGAGTTGCTTAGATGCTGGAACATGATATGACATGAAAAGAATTTTAAAAAAGATCACCAGAGAGAGATGGCGCGGTCGAGATAACGATTGACGCTAGGAAAAGCGTTGTTCGTGGCTACGAAGCTACACAAGTGGTTCTGGGTTGGTGTGAGTGTGAGTGGGTAGAACGCTGTCAAATTTCTCTATTTTATAGGGCAAAAACAAGAGAAACGGAATTGAAATGGCCTAATTTATGCAATGTCGGTTTTTTTCAACTTTGAATGCAAAGAAACTAAAAACTGAAGTTTAAATGTGTAAGAAATTGAATTGGATTGATTGCTAGCAGTGATGGGAGATGTTTCTTGTTGCCTTTAACTTCTTTAGTGGAAGGAAATTGATTTTGGCTTGAATGGCAATGCTTTGTGGTGGTGATCGGTTAAATGGCAATTGGATTTTAACTTCTACACAACTGTTTGAACAACCTAATTATATCCATTACCAAAATAGCAAAAGTCATTTGTGTATGGTAAGTACCAACGTTTCTATGCATTGCAACAATATAATTATATCCATTGCCAAAATACTAAATGTCATCTATGCATGGTAAGTAGCAACGCATACAAGTGTGGTTACAACTTGACTATATCCGTTGCTACTTCGCAACGCTTTGTTACACCCATTTGGACTTATTTGGACTTATAGTAACGCATATATGCGTTGTTAAAGGGGTGTTCATGTTGCAGTGAGTTGAGGGATTTCATCCGATGCAATTTTAGAGTTTTTGACTGGACACAACGATCAAGGAACGCAAAAGAACATTAAGATCATCAACTAAACAAAATTCTAATGGACTAAAACCTAACACGACTCACAAGAAATAATAGATTAAACTAGGGTTTCGGAATTTTTGGTTTATGGACTTTACGAATAAATAACAGCAAAGAAAAATTAATCTAAACTAGGGATAAATAATCCTATTGAGGCCCTGTTCTTTTCCTCTGAAGTTGGCGGTTTTTGGCTTTTGCTACAGTACCTAACTTTCAAACGGAATATTTTTTTCAAGACGGTGTCTACAAGTTAAACGATGTACACGTTAAAAGCCCAACATCTGTACCATCCAAAATCGCAAGTGAGTATCTTTTTCTCCGTAATATGTACCGTAAACAGCCAAAATTCAAAAATTTCAGCCAAAAGCCGTAAGCCGCAGCCGTTGCCAAACAGGCCCTGAGTCAACCGTACTCTGATGCCAAGATGATACGAGGGATGTTGATCTTCTCAACGTAGAATCAAGATAACTTGTGCAACCTGATGAGTTTGGCATGGCCAATCGCTGCCCATGAAATGACCTATGACATATGAACTCACGCAACTACACACTTGATTGTTCTTCCACCCGACCACGAAGAAGAAGGCATGCTTGCAAATTCCGCAAGAGAATATCAAGAACATGGGAAACAAAACATCCAATTCCCCTCTCCAGTTGTGAGAAGAGCAAGTGTCATAGCTATTTTTTAATTCAATCTATTAATTCGTGGTCTCAAGTTTACACTAGGGGCACTAGGGTATTTAAGGGATCCCCCACACACGCATTGGCCTAGGGCCAGCTTGTTCGGCCAAGAGGCTAAGATAATATCTTATTCAGTCAAGAGATGGAAATGAACTCATCTAACCTAGAGTGGACTCAAGTCCAACTAGCAAAGAATTTGGACTAAACTTTAGCAAAAAGAAGATACATGGCTAAGCCAACTCGGTTTCAGCTTGAACTCAGCATGTAGGCCATGCGAACACTCTCATATGTGGTGTTCGGTTTTTGGGAGTTCCTTTGGAAAACCCAGCCGATTCTTCGAAGAACTCTAAAAAACTAAGGTTATTTCTTGTTGTACACTTCACTTCTTGGTTTGGATTGGCCACAAGGACATGAGCATTTCTCCATTCGTCAGGGCATCTCTCTATGCACCATCGCATGGGCTTTCTTCCTAGCCGCATAGGCTAGGCCTTCTTCCTCCTGGCCTTATGCCCTCTTCTCCTCTTGCTCTCCCATGTGCTTGGATGCAAGTGTTGCTACTCCATCTTTATGCTCCTCCATTGCTTTGGCCTCAACCTCCCTTCGCTCCCTCTCAGTTCCAAAGCCTTCAAACTTGTCAAACCTGAGAATACACAAAGTATTTGCATGAGGTAGTATCTAATTACCGTGAAAAACATAAGGAAACTCATTAAGAAAGAAATACACCTGGTGGTTCAATAATTTGGCCCTAGCTCGTGTTATTAGACCCTTAGGCACATCATGAACAATGTTCTTATGTACACTTGAGAGTTGAAAGATACAGTAGTATTGAGGATATCCTCACCAGGAGGACCGACGAGAAATACAAATGGGGGGTGGGCCTATTGGAACTCAAGACTAGAGTGGAGACATCCGATTAATTTATTCACGTGGACAAGCGTCTACATCAAAGCAATATCGTTCAAATAATGTTTCTTTGTTTCAAAACGTTTTTCTTCTCTTCTATTAACGAAGGGAGAGCTCTCGGCCATAGTTTCAAAAAACATAATAGTCAATAAAAGTTTCATCCACATGTTTAGAGTAGAAAAAAATTAGCGAAGCACTAGCCCCCATACATCCGATGAAAACGTTCTCATCGGACGGTCTGGTGCAACAATTCCAAATAGCATGAGCAATGTATTTATTGAACTTGTGCAATAAAAAGAAAAAACATCTGCAACATTGTTTTTTGTGGGGAACATCTGCAGCGAATTGGACACAAAACTTTTGAAAAAGTGTTACTGCAACATCCAACGATAGGAGTTGCACTTCTAGCTAGGAAATATATGCAACATCAGGGTACCAACTGCACGATTTAAATGATTGTTGCGGCAACATCTGAAAAATACTTGGTGCAAAATCTGTAACAATCTAAAAATCCAACTCATTCTTCACTACTCCCCATGTCTTCCCCCTTCTACTCTCTTGATCTCTTCCTCTGTCCTCCATTGGTGGGGGCTAGAGATCTCCAAACCACCTTCATGACGGCAGGCTCCAGCACTAACGGCGATCTGGGCCTTGCTGAAGCAAAGGACAGCGTGGGAGAGGAGCTCAAGTAGCAGTAGTAGTGAAGGCTCGTGCAACGTCCCAGGCCATTGTACTTCTTCATCTCTCTCTCCCAATTCAAAACTCCCTAGGTGCTTATGCATATCTAACTTGAGTGGATATTTGGATAGATTCAGGATAGGGAATCGAAAAAACATACATGCAAGACTTGATTTTGATTTTGATTGGTTCGGGCACTGAAGCGTCTTCCGCAGCACGACGCCTTGATAACGTGGCGCCGCGTCGCAAATGGCGGCGCACGTCGCAAATAATCGGCGTGGCGGCACCGTCGCGTGTTGATGGCCGAGGAAACGGCAAGTCAGTTTAGTTCTTGTTAACTCCTATATAATGTTGCAAATAAAGTCCAGAAAGAACGGGACTTGCAGCGCCAAAACACCAGGAGTTCACGTGTGTTTCTTTGGGTGTTTCTCGTCTTGATTTTGAGTACCATAGGCAACGTCGGCTTGTTCTACATAGGCGTTGCCAACACATTAAGCGGCGGATGTGGAGCTATCGCTCCGGACCTCAGATGCTTAGCATTTTCCAAAAAATTATCCTGAGTAATCAATAAAGCGCTTTCTTTTCCTCGAAAATGAACTATGAATCTTTCACTTCGACAGTTGACAACAGACCGATTACAGTTGACACCAGGGGGCGGTGGTTCGGCACAAGGCGCGGCTGGTGGCTAAGGGGTACGTACAACGCGCTGGCGTGGACTTCGACGAGGTTTTTGCACCTGTGGTGCGGCTCGACTCGTGTGCGGCGCGCGGTGGCGGCGCCGAGGGTGGGCGCTCCACCATCTCGACGTCAAGTCTGCATTTCTGAACGGTGACCTCATGGAGGAGGTTTACGTCGCTCAACCGCCGGGATTCATGATCGCCGGGCGAGAGCGGCAAGTATTGCGGCTACACAAATCACTCTACGGCCTACGACAAGCTCCTCGGGCGTGGAACGCCAAGCTCGACCACATGCTGGTGGCGATCGGGTTCACGCGCTGCGCGGAAGAGCACGAGGTGTACACACGCGGCAAGGGGCAAGGACGTGTGCTCCTAGGTGTGTATGTTGATGATTTCATCCTCACTGGCGCCGACTAAGTTGAGATCAAGTCGTTCAAGGAGGAAATGAAGTGCTCGTTCAAGATGAGCGACCTCGGGCAGTTGAGCTACTATCTCGGTATCGATGTCAAGCAGCTGCTCGGGAAGATCACCATGAGCCAAGTTGCGTATGCGGCAAAACTCTTGGACAAGGCTGGCATAGCCGGCTGCAATGCCGTGCAAGTGCCCATGGAGGCATGTCTTAAACTGAGTAAGGAGAGCTCCAATCCACTTGTTGATCCCACATTTTACCGTAGTGTGGTTGGGAGCCTCCGGTACTTGGTCCACACCCGACCGGATATCAGTTTCGCGGTCGGGTACATGAGCAGGTTCATGGCAAACCCGACGACGGAACACCTGAGCGCCGTCAAGCATCTACTCCGTTACATCGCTAGTACGCTCCACTTTGGCCTTAGCTACACCAAGGGGGACAACGACATCTAGCTCAAGGGGTACAGCAACGCGGACATGGCCGGCGATGTGGATGATCGCAAGAGCACCTCTGGTATTTTGTTCTGCCTCGGCAACGCGCCTGTGTCGTGGCAGTCACAAAAGCAGCCCGTGGTGGCGCTATCGTCGTGCGAGGCCGAGTACACCGCGGCCTCAGCGGCGGCATGCCAGGGAATCTGGCTTAGGCGGCTGATCGGCAACTTCTACGGGCGAGACGTCAGCGCAGCAACAATCTACATCGACAATCAGTCGGCGATTCAATTGTGCAAAAATCCGGTCTTCCATGGCCGGAGCAAACATATAGAGACACGCTTCCACTACATCCGGGAGTGCGTCGAGGGTAACCAAGTCGCCATATGCAAAATCCACACCGACGATCAGCTGGCCGACATCCTCACCAAGCCTCTCGGCTGCGTCAAGTTTTTTGGAGCTCCGTTCCAGGATGGGCGTGACCGAGCTCAAGCCAGCACATCAGCATTAAAGGGAGAAATGTTAGCCTGAATAATCTGATGTGTATGTACATACGTAGTTTGTTTGGTTATTCATGTTTGTAGTGTATGCGTGCATGTGCAGCATGTTCCCATGCACACGATGGAGCTCGATGGCGCAAGTCGGGCGCCTGAGCGCGTCTTCCGCGCGCACGACGCGAGTAACGTGGCGCACGTCGCAAGTAACTGGCGTAACTGGCGCCGTGCGTGTTGATGGCCGAGGAAACGGCAAGTCAGTTTAGTTCTTGTTAACTCCTATATAATGTTGCAAATAAAGTCCAGAAAGAACGGGACTTGCAGCGCCAAAACACCAGGAGTTCACGTGTGTTTCTTTGGGTGTTTCTCGTCTTGATTTTGAGTACCATAGGCAACGTCAGCTTGTTCTATATAGGCGTTGCCAACACATTAAGCGGCGGATGTGGAGCTATTGCTCCGGACCTCAGATGCTTAGCATTTTCCAAAAAAATGTCCTGAGTAATCAATAAAGCGCTTTCTTTTCCTCGAAAATGAACTATGAATCTTTCACTTCGACAGTTGACAACAGACAGATTACAAACAGACAGTTGACAACAGACAGTTGACAACAGCACCTAAGCAATATCGTTCAAATAATGTTTCTTTGTTTCAAAACTTTTTTATTCTCTTCTATTAACGAAGGGAGAGCTCTCGGCCCTAGTTTCAAAAAACATAATAGTCAATAAAAGTTACATCCACATATTTAGAGTAGAAAAAAATTAGCGAAGCACTAGCCCCCTTCTACTCTCTTGATCTCTTCCTACGTCCTCCATTGGTGGGGGCTAGAGTTCTCCAAACCACCTTCATGACGGCAGCCTCCAGCACTAACGGTGATCTAGACCTTGCCGGAGCAAAGGACAGCATGGGAGAGGAGCTGAAGTAGTGAAGGACAGCATGAGTAGTGAAGGCTCGTGCAACGTCCCAGGCCATTGTACTTCTTCATCTCTCTCCCAATTCAAAACTCCCTAGGTGCTTATGCATATCTAAATTGAGTGGATGTTTGGATAGATTCAGGATGGGGAATCGAAAAAACATACATGCAAAACTTGATTTTGATTTTGATTGATGTGTTTGTGGAAATGAATGGGGGCGGAACTGTGGAAGTGGAGAGTTTTGGGGAGAGGAGAAGCAGCAGAGGAGAGAGAAGGGTGTGCATTAAGCGGCGGATGTGGAGCTATCGCTCCGGACCTCAGATGCTTAGCATTTTTAGCCAATAAATGGAAAAAAAAACACACTCACACACACAATTTGGGGTGTCAAGCAGCTGTGTTGCCTCTGTATCTCATGGAGCAGTGCAGGAACTGCAACAGATTCAGCACGCTAAGACCAGCCATCATCCAGAAGAAATAGTCCAGATGCCCTTCGTTGAGGTTGTCCGGGATCCACCCGGGCGCGCCGCCTCGCGCCGTGGCCCAAGCGACGACGCCGAGCACGGCCGAGTTGAGGTAATTCCCGGCCGCGATCGCGAGCTGCGCGAGCGCCGAGCCTAGGCTCTTCATGGACTCCGGTGACTGATCGTAGAAGAACTCGAGCATGCCGATGCTGGTGAACACCTCCGCCGCGCCCATCAAAAAGAAGGACGGCGCCTGCCACATGATGCCCAGGCCGCCGCCGGCTCTTGCGGCCGCCAGCCGCTTCGTCTCGACCAGCGCCGAGTACACCATGGCGACCACGGACACCGCGAGGCCGACGCCGATGCGCTGCAGCTGCGACAAGCCCCTGTCCTTGCCGGTGACACGCCGTGCGAGCCGCACCAGCACGGCGTCGTAGACGGGGACCCAGATGAGGACGCTGATGATGTCGAACGTAGAGAGGGATGCCGGCGGCACGGTGAACGGGCCGACGCGGTTGTCCATGACCATGCCCTGCTCGATCAACGTCGACGACATCTGCGCGGTGACCGCGAAGAAGATGAGCAGCGACGCCCAGACGGGGTACATCCGCAGCAGCATCTTCAGCTCCTCGACCTGAGACACGGTGCAGAGCCTCCACGGGCTCACCTGTGCCGCCGCGCCTGTCTCGTCGGAAGATGACGGTACAATAGCTGCCTTGTCAAAGAACCTAGAAAATAGGAAGTCCTCAGCCGAATTCAGAATGTTCCCAAATTCAGAATGTTCAGGTGACACTTCTTAGCCAAATTCAGAATGTTCAGTGACACGACACAGTATTGTCAAATGCCAATATCTTCCATCATATAGTACTTGCAGGTTGCTAACTGTCTTTAGCACACAAAAGTTGACAGTTTTCTTATGTACAATTCAGGCAGCAACTTGATTTGCATTTGGCAAATAATCTAGACTTCTGAAGGCTACATGTTTACTTCTTTTTTGAAGACAAAGTTTACACTGTTTATGTAACATCGTGCTGATTCACATAGTGTCTACATTAGGGTATATTGATAGCCTTTTCTTGTTTACCATAGCAGGTAAAAGGTGTCCTAACTCACAGCAAGTTACCAATTTTGAGGTGCAAAATTCTAACAGTAACTAGACATACTTGTATGCACTTAGGGTACCTGAATTGACTGGTATGCTCAGTCTTGTAATTTGCTTCAGTGTATGAAGGCATCTCATGCAAGGCTGAGCTATCATCAGGCAACTTGAGCTGGTGATTCCTTACAGCTGCAACAACCACCTGGGAGACTCTTGTCAGAGGACTTTCTCCCAGTTTCTTATACCTGTAAACCTTCCTACCGGCGACAAATACGGCGAGGCCAAATCCCATGGTCACCATCGGGATCGTGAACCCGATCCCCCACCCTATGTTGTCCTGCACCCAGACAAGCACGGTTGCCGACAGCAGGTTGCCGATGTTGATCAAGAAGTAGTACCAATTGAAGAAGGAGCCCTTTGTGACCCGCTCCACTGGATCGGCGCTGTCAAACTGGTCAGCCCCAAGGGCCGTAGTGCAGGGCTTGATGCCTCCGGTCCCAAGGGCGACAAGATAGAGTCCTAGGTAGACCGCAACACGGTGAAGACCACCATTGTAGGAAGAAGGAAGGAGCAATGGAAGCCATGCCGATAATGTCATCATGAGCATCCCCTGACAAAACGGAATTATTCAGAGTTCCGGGTAACACATGGTGCAGATCAGATCGATCAGCTAATATTTTGCTTGTTGCACTTACGACACTGTAAACTGAGAGGGAAATCACTACTGTCCAGTATCTTCCCCAATATGTGTCAGCCAAGAAGGCTCCAATAAGTGGTGTGAAGAAGCAACTGCCGATCCAGAAAGACACACTTCTTGCAGCATCGACGTTGCTTTCGTGAAGCACACTCGTGAGGTAGGTGACCAAGTTCTTTGCGATCCCGAAGAAGCACAGGCATTCGCTGAATTCAGCGCCTAATGCATGTTCAAGACTCATCAATAGGTTAATTTTGCAGGTTACATAAACAGGGAAAATGAAGACCATCAAGACTCATCAATAGGTTAATTTTGTAGGTTAAATAAACAGGGAAAATGACTACCTAAAATGAAGAAGCATGCTCTCCAATTCCCTGTACATCGCTTTAGAGCAGGCTGATTGTTAATATCAACTGTTCCATCACCTGTATATTGTGAACCTTCATCCTGAACAACAATACCGACAGTAAATTTGATCACGCAAATTTTAACTTTAAATATTGCATAGGATCGCTAAACAACAAGCTGCTCTTTCTTTTCACAAAAAGCTACTTTTTTTAGGTGAATTGAAGTCGAAGATGGAGATGCAATATGATATGTTTTATTCTACTTAGACAAGAGGTATCATGGTAGGGTAGTGAAACAGCACCTGTGGAGGCAGGTAATGAATCAGTGGCCTCTCCTCATCTGCAGCTTCCATGTGAGCCTCTGGTGTCCAGCAGTATTGTCGGAAGGAACCAAAGGACGCTAAGCAACTTGCAACAAAAAGAATCCTCGGTGCTGCTGCTCCAGCACTTGCTGTGTATGGTCCCTCTGCTGACGATCTTACTGTTCGTAGGAACAACTACCAAGGCTTCATTCAATTTCAATTAACCACTGTGTTGATACAAGTTCAGGTGTGAGCTTAATTTCCAAAAGAGCAAGTGTGGGGCTGTCCAAATCAACAGGAGCGGAGCTAAAAATACTCTGAGACAAAATATATATATTCAGAACAAACTGCACAAGAATTGAACTCTGGAAGTGGAAGAGCAATAGAGGAACACACACACACACACACACACACAGAGAGAGAGAGAGAGAGAGAGAGAGAGAGAGAGAGAGACCTGGGGAGGAGTGAGCCATGGAGGTATGGCGCGGAGCAGAGGAGGAGGGTGTCCTTCAAGAGGACCGGAGAGGCGAAGAGGCAGTTTGGGGATCACATGGCTGCCGGACTCTTACAAATCACACATTTTCTACCAAACATACCCACAAGAAAAAAGAGGTTTTTATCTCTCCCTTGTTCTTGTTGGGCGACAGAGGCTGATAGGGCTCACAAGCTGCCACTAGCTAGCGTACGGCACATAGCATATCCTAGCGTGCGTATATTATTATGTCTTCAAACTTTTTTAAGATTTATATGTGAAACAATAGTCAAGGCCTGATGTTCTGGGTGTTTCACCAAAGTTGTTCAGCTAAAGACTAGATTTCGGTTTCGGTTTTTCTGAACTATGTATTAGCTGTGTTTTTGGCTCTTACGGACCAAAATACTGTTAGTGATATTTCTTAGAGGCAATCACAGAAATGATGGTATTATTTATATGTTTATGATCTTTTTAATAATATATTATTTTATCTCTTGTATAAATATCTTTTATATTGATCAACAAGTATGTGATTTATTCGTGAAACTATTTATTCATATTTTGATGTTATTCTAAAGCATCCATGATCTTATATTATTATGTGGAATAATTATAATTTTTGAATCAGCACATGTTTATGATCATGTTTTATAAATCATGGATATAGAGATATCAAATCAATAATATGAATACATATTCCTGAACATGGGCATTAGATTGACCTACCATAAGACACTATGTGAATTGTTTTATTCTTAAGTGTCATCAGTTAGTTTTATACATAGTGTATGTAGAATCCTTAGACCTAAAATCATCACAGTTTTCTACATGTGTAATAGTTTACTTATAGGTTGCCAAACACTACTCCGTAACTAAGTGGTCATAAAGATAACTTTTGAATTTACTATAAAACATGCAGACGAATGTAAGTGATTAAGATGGAATTTGCCCTTCCAATATAACGGGAGAAATATCTTTGGGCCTCTTGCTGTGGTTGGATTAAGGAAGTATATAGCCATGCTGAATGTGGTTGAGGAGTTAATCACAATTAAGTAATACACTATAGCTATCATAGAATAGCACGCTTCTCGGGCTTGAATTCGATCTGGTATCAAACTATATAGGTTGTTCGATATGATTTTTATATATATTTGGGAGTCATTATATCCTGCTAGGGACCGCTACCGATTTATAGACCGAAAATGAGTTTTCGACCCATGGCCAAATATACATAAACCTACAGGTCACACGCTTAACGGGTCAGACGATAAGGGTTCAAATGATAGACTTAGAGTGGGATATGATTTCTACTCGTATGGGATAAAGATCAAACCCGAAACTTTCTAAATTGGATACAATATCTAATCGTATCGGATAAAGATCCAATTAGAGACTATATAAAGGGAGGTGTGGGGGGCTAAGCGAAGTGTTCCAGACACACCTATCGAAGCCCTAACCGCTACCTCTCATAACCTCTGCTATGCGCACTGATGCTAGCACACTGACACATAGTATTCTATCCCTGAACGTGTGGACCCCAGTAGAAGCGCTGCTGCGACTGTGGCACTGATCAGGACGATCGCAAAGAGGATATGGTTAGTCAGAGAATGATCGATTATTTTCACTATATCGATGTGCTCTTCGTTCAACCAGTCGCTTCAATTCAACTTCCGTTGCACTACGCGTCCAGTAGTAACGATTTATGATCTCTTATTCACATGACTTTTTAATTTATATGATAAAAAATTATAATCTTAGAGCCTTTCTTTGAAGAACCCTTCGTCGAAAAACCACGACTGGCGATCCAAGTAAAACGCATAAATTCTTGATAAATTTGACGAGAGGAACACAGCAAACATCCATAAAAATCCAAGCATGCGAGAGAGACGGGGGTGGTTGTTTCTGAGCTACCAAACGATGCACTTTTAATTCGGTGGGACCTTTATGCCTTTTTTCCATCGACATCACATCAGTCGGAATTTCAGATACTGACTGAAATCACCAAAATTTGGGTCTGTTTTTTTCTTCGAAGCTAATGGCTATTAGTTTTTACTATAGTACATAATTTTTAAATAGAGTATTTTTTAAGATAAGGTCTATAAGTTAAACGATGTACACGTTAAAAGCCCAACATCTGTACTATCTAAAATCGCAAGTGAATATCTCTCCGTAATCTGTACTGTAAACAGCCAAAATTCAAAAAATTTAACAAAAAACTATAAACCGTAGCCGTTGCCAAACAGACCCTTTGCGGACGAATCTACACCAAAAAAAATTTCAACGTTGTCCTACACTACACGACATGGAGCTGGGAATCTAGGATTGATTGCTCCAAAGATCACAATTGGATGGCCACAGATGCTACATCTCTCACGTAAGGTCGATGCTCATGGAAGTTTTTGCATGTCTGGCTGCCACAAAGTTTCTTTTTTTTTAAAAAAAAACAAATCAACCAACGGGAAAGCATTTACAGCATAAGCAGAGGAGGATATGACTAACTCTGCTACCCAATAACACCTTGTCAAAAGATCACGACTGATGATCCAATTAGAACGTACGAATTCCACATAGATCTGACAAGGAATGAATGATATATAATAGAAGATCAGTCATAAGTTGTTGTTATGCTTTTTTTTTCCCATCGAAATCAAATCACTCCGAGTTTCAGATCACCAGCTTTTTTTAAACAAAGACGAAATCGCCGGCTTTTTCTTCATTATTCCTGCACTGCACGGCATGAATTAATGGATGATCGGAGCTGCCAACTGCACATGACTCCATCGGAGTTAGGTTCGCTTCCAAATAATAGAAACCCTTGTAGCCAGGAGGATTGCCTAGCAGCTAGCGCGCCACATCATCACTTTTGCGAAAAGCTCCTAGGTCTTTCTTGCAATTCCAATTGAGCCCTACAGAGTGTTGCCTGTCCGATCGTTCCGTTGGCCAGATCTGTCCATCCACCTATACGTTGCACGGTCCATACCCTAGCCCACCCCCTATTCCTCTCGTAGAGCCCGCCGTCTCAGCATTTTTCCTTCGCTCGCACTCACACCCCCCTCTCCTTCCCTTCGACCTCGCCGCTACCCTCGCCACCATCGCTTGGCGCTGCTCCAGCTCCTAAAGCCTCTTAGCCTCCCTATGCCTTCAGCCTCCTGCTTCCACCCGCGCTTGCCTTCTAATGCACCTATGCCCTGTACCTGTTCACCTCCTAACGTCAAGTGCACTTATTACTTTTTTAAAAAATACTATATTTTTAATTACTATTTATTTATTTTCAGCTAAAAACATAGAACATAGCCAAAATCATCGGAACACCCACTGAGTTACTTCTTGCTTCTTTAATGCACCTAATGACGAAACGTAGGAGCTAGCAATAGCTACGTAGTTGACATGACTCGCATGAGCCAGCTATACTGGTCCACACCATCATAAATGTGAAATTCTTAAACAAGATGGAAGTGACATGCTATTTGTCCCCTAGAAGCACGTCCAATCCGATCGCCTCATGTCAATTTGATCAGAATAATACTCCCTTTTCAACCAAAAAAATGCTTACGTTTTGTGGGGGCCAACAAATCATGCATGCACGTTGGGAATTTTGGACAGATATCACACGGTTCATCACAGAATTTCAAATGTAGCTTTCAAACAGCACGAATTCTATTTCTAACCTCCTACTAACCGCAAGATTTTTTTAAGGCGACACATGACAATCATGCGGCCGAGGACCGCACGACTACTACTGTTCACCGGGTCGTGCGGTGCCCGACCGCATGACTCGCCTGGTTTGCTTTTTGTCTTGTCCAGGTGCCGAAAGCCACTCTCTCGCTTGCTGCGTGCTGGCTCTTTTAACTGTGCATGCTTTGCTTTCTTCCTTTCGTCTGTAGCACATGTATACGCGGCAGCAAATTACAGCCGTCCCCTACTCCATTGTGTGCATTTGGGTGGTCTGGGACGCGTGCTAAAACACGGAGAATGGCCTACGTTTGCACGGCTTGGGTGAGTTTGCAAGCGTAGATAGAGGAGGAAGAAAATTGCAGAGCAAGAGCGCAAATGTAGTGAAGGAAGGAAGAACGGCAAACACAGGATTTAGAGTAATTTTCGTTAGTGATCTGAAGTTTTTGCAATTGTGAAAGTTGTAGATCGCCTCGTGAGCTTCAAGTAAAGGTAAATATCTTCTCCGTGCGACTAAATTGTTATTGTTAGTGATTAGCACGTCATTAACATAAACATTTTGTATACTGTTGTAGTGAGTGCAGATGGTGTAAGCGTTAAAACAAGTAATTGTAGTGTATTGTATTTTTATTTTACGTGTACAAAATTTTTGAACTGTTGTAGTGAGAGCAGATGGCGTAATCGTTAAAACAAGCGTTTCAACAATGGTTGGTTGCTAGAAGTAAAGAGCTGCATGTAAATCTTTGAAAATATCTATGTTGAAGCGTAACCCTGCATATATGAAGCATGGCACATTGTTGGGTACTAGAAATGAAGAGCAACTAACAGATTGGGAAAAAATGTAGTTATTTGATTTACATAAGAATTCATAAGTTAAAATTGATGAAAAATGAGTTGCAGGATTGGTGAATTAATTAGAAGAATAATAATACAAAATAGGAGTGAAATTAGAAAGAAAAAAATGTAATTTAATTTTCACTGAAATTTTCCAGTAAGATCCGTAAATTACATAAATACATCATCAAGTGTGTCGACAGCTCCTGTCTTGGCAAGGTCCGTGTGCAGCGGTTCAGGGGCACTGCCATGGACTTCCGGATAACAGTGCTGAAGGATCAAAGTTGTGAGCTTACGGTGCCACTACATAGGCACCGCAACATGTCGTCGTCGTATATTGCGGAGCTGATAAGCCATCTTGTGGTGGCAGATGTGTCCATTTGTCCAAAGCTTCTGTTGGTAGATGTAGCCAATATGATGGGGTTCGTTGTTAGCTACAAGATGGTTTGGCGGGCGAAACAGAAGGTTCTGCAGCGTATGTTCGGGACGTACGAGGAGACGTACAATCTGGTCCCAAGAATGTTGCATCAAATTGTAGAAGCAAACTCAGGCACATACATTAACAAGAAGGAGCGGTTCATGGTACGCAAAGGCCCGAATTGTTTTATTCTTGACAGAATATTCGGAGCCTTTCGTCAGGTGAAAGAAGGGTTCAGGTGGTGCCGTCCAGTGGTAACTTGTTGTGAGGTCTTTTGTTGGGCACATTTTGTGTTGTGATGAATGTATCGTACGAAAATAGTTGTGTGCACATTTTCTTCGCGTGCTGGTACGTTTACATATTGTTATGTTTGTCGTACATTTTGTTGCAAACTTTATTGTCATTTGTTGCTCATTCTGTTGTCATTTATTGCACATTTCCTTGTGATTTGTAACATATTCTATTGTCGAAGTGTACTAACTAATTTTCCTTTATCGACAGGAGATGACGTACGAGTTGCTAGAGCCCCGTTGGGATGCCAGCATCGATGCCTGGCGTGGTCATCCGGTGCTGGCCCTCCGAGTTTGATCTTTAGGAGCCCCGAGAGCACTGGCCTCTAGACTAGCGGTACATACCACTACTGCGGGACACCAGCCTGCTGCCCATTGCCCGCATGCTGGATGTACCGCATGCGTTGAAGTTTGATGCGCCGTTGTTGTCCGCACTCGTCGATCATTGGAGTTCGGAAGGTGGGGCGAGATGACTGTTACTCTTCAGGACGTGTCGACGCTTACAGGTTTACCCCTCCGTGGTGGTGTAGTAGTGCCACCCCCAAGGCAGCAAATTGGAAGGTCCCCCTGGGTCACCGGTTTGGTCACGCCATCCTGGACAACGTGTCCGGTGTGCCACATTCATGGCTACGTCAGTTCATGACCTGCCCCATGCACGCTCCTCGGGAGGTGGTGCGAACACACCTCATCGCATACCTTCTGTTTATGTTCGGGTGGGTCTTGTTTCCTACCACCACTGGAGACTCCATTCACCCTAGCTACGTACATCTTGCGGAGTCCTTGGCAGATGCCTGGTCCGGTCAGGTGCCGCAGTACAGCTGGGGATCTGCAGTCCTAAGCGCCACGTACCGAGGCTTGTGTGATGCGTCACAGCGTACTGCAAGCGGTCCTGGCAGTCTGTTACGTCCTCCTATAGTTGTGGTCCTGGGAGCACTTCCTTGTTGGGAGGCCTTACTTTGGGAGTGTCGTGCACCCTACGAGTTCAACCCGGAGTTCTACGATGAGGGTGACGGTGACAACCCCATTATGCACCGACAATGGGGACACGTTGGACACATGCTCAGCTACGGTGGGCCAGGGAGAGGCCGAGCCGTACAACCCGCAGAGAGTCATGAGGCAGTTTGTCCTATACCAGCACATGCCACCCCTTCCAGGACGGCCACTAGTAGCGAAGATCCACGAGTACATCAGTACACGGTAACTTTACACAATGTACTAATGTGTCATAGCACTAATTGTGTAATGTATCTACTAACTGCGAGCAAACGAAGAGGTCGCGAATGAGGACCGGAGGGGCGCACCGCCGTGATGGACACTGTGGCGTGACTAGGCGAGCACAGAGGTTGTGGACGAGACTCGGCCGTACGACCTCGACAAGTATAGTGCGTACCTAGCGTGGTACGTTCCATGCACCCGCAGCAGGCTTACTGGGCCTACCCCACACTATCCTGCTGAGGTCCCACACGAGGTTGCTGTACGGGCGGGTCCTGACCATCATCGAGCAGCACGGCACGACGAGACGGTACGAGACTACTCTGAGTACACCCTGTGCAGTAACATGTTCTAACTCATTCCTTGTTTACAAGCAGTACGACCGTCTGCATCGTATCCATGATGAGGCTGCTTAGGCTCTGCAGCGTGGGAGGGCCAAGTCCGTTGATCGGCTGCTAGATTCAATGCGCAACATCTACAATGAAGCAAGGTCTGTGATCAGGACCATCAGCTGTGGTCGACACAGGGATGACGCTGTTGCACGATGCGGCCACAGAGGACAGTCGGCAGCACCCCCCCCTCAGAACCGCCGTTAGCACCATCATCCACACGTCCATCGCAGTCCGGCGACCATCCCAGCTACGCTCGCTCGTCCTCCATGCGCTTCGGACTGGCGGTACGGTATTTGTCAACTATTTATTCACCCACTCGATTGCCATTTATCTCTCACCGCACCTCTTTCTACAGCACTTGCAACGGGATAGCACCTTGCTACAGCCATCATCGTCACAGAGGGCGGCAGAGGACCGAACATTCTCTCCAGACCGACGGGGGCTATCTCCAGACAGCGACCCTGATTTTCACAGCAACAGGAGGTGTCGTTGACCACGTTCGCACATGGCGTTCGGCCTAGCCTACAGGAGCAGCACGAGTGGTTCGGGCAAACGTACCAAGGGTACACATCACATGAGTACATGGGTGATTTCCCTATGTCATCGTCATTCCAACAGCCGCATACACCGATATGTACTAAAATAGTAAATGCTGCATGTGTATTTCAATGCGATCTCATCGCATCGCCAAAAAAAACAGGTTTGCACAGAGCAACTGGGCCACGAAGTTCACGGTGGGTCATCTGCGTTTCAGACTACCCAGGTAAATGTCTTGTGGTATTACTATTCATTATAAATATCGCTGCCCATGGGCTAATTCAGCTATACCATCTGAGAAGGACGTAGACCCCTCCTCGACCGAATGGCTGAGCTCTATTTTCGGTCATCCGTCGCAAGTCTCCACGGAGTTGTACGCAGCACCGCCTCGGGCACATGCCTCGCAGTATGACATTCGAGATGCACCGCACTCCCCTAGCAGGTTCACCTTCTCGGAGGATCACATACGCCGTCAGAGGAGGCGACAACGAGATGCACAAATGAGTATTTACAATTGAACTTTTGTAACATCGCAGATTTGCTGCAATCATTTATGTAATGTACGTATGTGTAATACATATCCACAGCACCTTACGGATGTGCATTGTAAATTTTTTTACCAACATGAAAAGCATCATTCAAATACGACGAGTACGTACGCATATGATACAAACTACCGCACGGACCAACGTGAATGAAAATAACACCTTAGGCACTAAAGCTTCATGATAACAATAAACACAAGAAAGAAAATTGCACATAACATTAAATTAATCTTCTACTCTAGTCTACTGGGGTTGTGCAAACTACTCTTCGAACTATCCTGACCACCGTTTTGACACGATCAACTATCGACAGCTGGTAAGAACCACTTACAATGTGTTCCCCACTATTTTTCTACTTAAAAGGATGTGATAACAAACTCTCTCATGTACCCACAGTCCCCGGAGCCGCTATGTGTCTACCACAAGTGGATTGACGTAGGGATCCACCCACACGACCAGTGGACTCTGAACTATGACAAATGGAAGGACAAAAGGGCATGCGAGATTCGCGAGGAGGAGCGCCACCAAGACGAGCAAGCCGAGCGTATACGTCGGGAGACAAAAGCTCATCTCGAGGCGTGCGCGCGCAGGCAACGTGGGGCTCGCGATAGGGAGAGCGATAAAAAAAGAAATGGCAGCAAAGGCGAAAGAGGCATCTGAGGATTTCAATGTCGAGCTCGCAAGAAAGGGAAAATGGCCCAGGTCTACGCAATAGTTCGGGCCATTCCACATTACTCCCCAGAATGTCCAATTTATTTTGGTTTGTACCGTACGGCTGCTTCGGTTCGTTGTAACCAAATCCTGTGCCTCGTGTTATTTGCAAGTTTATTATGAAATCTATTTTAATTACCAACATAAAATGTCATCACCAAATTTCTTGCACTACCTTGATCACAAAATGTTTTCTAAATCGAACATATTTTTTAACCGTTCACAATATGCGAAAAACAGAAATGAATCAACTATTACACCGCACTATAATTTACCTCCCTCACTTACTACAAAATTGCACGGCGATCGTACCATTCAGAATCTACGAAAATCGCAAACGGACCAGTCTACCTACGTTGTCTATAACATCCCAAAAATTCGTTTTCTTTAAAAGTTTAAATTCAAATTAATTATTTTAAAAATTTTGAATTCTATCTGGATTTTCTGTGTTTTTCTGGATTTAAAAAAATTAAAATATTAAAATTAAATTAATTTAGTTCAAAATAAAAATAAGAGTTTTGTTTGTGTGAAATTTCAATTTTGTTTGACCTGATTTTCTGCTTTTAGAAAGCAAGATTTGAAAAGTAATTTAAAATAAAAACTTAAAAATATTATTAAATAAAATGATATTTTGACTTTCTGTAAAAATCCTATGTCAAATTAATTATTTGAATTTATTTGGCCTTTATTTAGTGTTCTGAGTTTTTCTAGAGTTTTAAAATCTATTTTTAAAATAAAAAGTATTTTAAGTGTGAAAAGTAAAATACCAACAGTAGTTGAAAATATTTTTATTAAGTCCAAAATGTCTCTAGGAAGTTCTTTGAATTTTGCTGGAATTTTTGGAAGTAATTTCATATTTTTCTGTGATTTATTAAATTTTCTGGTGTTTTCTGAAAATCTAAATTAAATTTAATCCTCCGACGCCCGATCTAATCTCGTGCGCTCATCTTCACCTAAACCTCTTCACTCTCTATCCGACGGTTCCGATTTCCTCCTTGCGCTGCATCGCTCACCGACCGTCCGCTCTTTCCTCTCTCTCTTCTCTCTCGCTGATAAACCCAGTCCCACCTGTCAGTGAATAAAATTATTTTCCTTTACAAAAATAATTCGGTCAGAAAAGAAAAATCCTTGCTAACGTCATAAATTTATTTTCCACAGAAAAATATTTCATCTGAAAATCATTTCCCTTGATGACGTCACAATTTGATTTTTCAGTTCAAAAATAATTCCAGAAAATCGGTTTATTATTTTCTCTCTTTTCAAAATTCCGAGAGCTCGTTCTCTTTCGTTTTAACTCCGATTGAGCCCATTAAAATTTCTAAATTCATCTAATGTTCTAATCTATCCATTGCTATCCTATTTTCAAATTTTTGGAATTTTTAAATTTATTTGGATTAAACTAAATCTTAATTAGAATTTTTATTTAATAAAATTTAATTAAACATTAAAATTTGCTAAAATATTTTAGTTGACTTCCTTGAGTCTCAAGGAATGTTTTGAAATTTTCTTGAATTTTTTCGGAGTTTGTTTGATCTCAATTTCAAAATCTCAAAATAAAAAAAAAGAAAAAGGAGAGAGGATGAACAGTGCCCATCTTCTCGTGGAGACCGAGCGCGACGCGCAGGCGCACGCCATGGACGCCGTTCTTCAATTCTGATTTCCCATTGATTTTCTCCACCGTTTTTTTTAAAGAAATTGCATTTACTTCCTCTCATCAAGAGCTTTCAATTCTCCACCGTTTCCCCTCTCATTTATGAGTATTTACACGAATTTAAAACCTTGCTCTAAATGACATGAACGTTTGATCTCCCTCTCCCGTCCACCTCCATCCTTATAAAAGGGAGCACCGGGTGCCCCTTCTCATCCTCACTCAACCCCCGAAATCTCAAAGCCTCTCTCCCCCTCTTCTCTCCACAATCTCCATTTTTCTTTTGTGAACCGAGAGGTGTTCATCGGCCTTTTGCGCCTCCAACAGTGGAGTCCGGTCACTTTTGACCACACCGTTGGCTTCGCCTCCTCGCGTTCTACACGGTGCTCCTCTCGCTTTTGCCGGAGCATCACCGGAGCATCGCCGGACCACCGTGGCCAAACCGCGCCGACGTTTGTCTCCTCGCTGCGAGCCGACCGTGCGTGTTCCATCAAAACCGAGGTGAGCATTGTGTTCCCATCGTTCTCCTCTTCGTTACGCCACCAACCTCACCCTCTAACTCCTCTCCGTTTGCCCGGAATGCCAATGTCAACCCGCCGGTCGCCGAATGTCTTCTCCGCCGTGTTCCGCCACCATCCGATGTCCGTTGGCTGAGCCGTCTGTACCGTTGAGTTCGCCTCAACGCGTTCTACGCCATGCTTCTATCGTCATCACTCGAAGACTCACCGAGTTCGCGTCGACCTTATCGAGCCAGACGCTGAAACCGTGCCTTCGCGCGTACACCACTTTTTCGGTAAGCGCTTTGATTTTTGTTCGTGTCATATCGTGTCCTAGCCTCCAAGCAATTTACCCATCATTTTTAGTTAATTTTTCGTGGAGCCAATTGTCAGAAATTGAACTTTCCGCAAAATGGCGTTTTGACTCCGACGTCGATTAAATCGTCTCTGTTGAGTTTTAGCCTGTGCCGTAATTTTTCTTAGACTTGTCTCGCCCCGTTCTATGTCGTGCTTCCTTCCGTTTCTCCGAAAAGCCTCCACAAATTTTTGCCTCCGACACCTCGCCATGGCCGCCAATGGCATCTCGTGTCCCCATCTGTCCGGCGGTGTTTTCCCAATCTGTTTGCGTCATATCGTGCCAAACCATCCCAGGTAGCTACCTTTCAAATGGTTTTGGATTCGCTTCACTGAGCACCAAAATATTAAGTTTTTCATTTTTCTCTACCGTCGTCGTTCAAACGTCGATTGTATCGTCTCCGCTGAATTTTCAGCTTAGACAATAATTTTCCTAGCTTTGCCAAGCTGCGTTTTAGCCCGTGCACACCCTCCCTATCCATGTACTATGCCCGGGTTTCATTCCTCTCTCCTACCTATGTCGTTGTAGCCACCCGTGCCGCCACCGTTCTCCGTTTGGCATGCTGTCGCTTTCTATGTGTGCCTTGTGTCTCTAATAACCCATTTTGCTAGTTAGATTCACCACACATGCCTCCTCTCGCCGGCGCTAGCCTTGTCTCCAAATGTGCTGCTCCCGAAATGAACAGTACTTTTGTTATTTTCTAGCATTTTCTTGCGCGGCAAACTTTAGATTGTTCATTCTCCCTCATTCGAACTCCGAATCCGTTGATTCTTTCTCCTAAATTCATCTAAAATCTTAACCTTTCTTCCAGTATATATTTTGTATTTTTGTGATTTTATATGTATGTATTTATTTGTTCGTTTGTATTTGCCGTTTCGCGCGTAGAACCCGACGTTGTCGAAGAATTATCAGACCCGCAGCAAGAAAGTCAAGATATCATACACGAAGGCAAGTCTCATTTGAACATCTTAAACCTATTTTTGTGAAATATTTCGATTATTTTAAATTAATGCATTGCTATGTTACATAAAATGATAATTCATGTTTTAGAAATAATAGTTAAACCAATAATTGTTATGCCCTCAGTTGATCTTGACAACCATGTACCTTTGACACCCTAGGATTTACTTTGTCTCAATAATGAGATTATTATAAAACTTTGGTGAATGTTGTACCGGTAGTGAAATGCTTAGTCATGCTAAATAACTTTTGTAACCTTGGAATGTGAAATTATATTTCTTTGATCTAGACTTTTGTTCAGAAAATTAGTGGCGATTGGTGTTGCCACTGTTCTGTAAAATAAAATAAAATGTGAGAGTTGGTTTAGGCTAGGGCGGATGGTAAGATTGGTTTGGTGTGGTTAGCACGAGAACTTGTAAAGTGTATATTCTGCCCTAGTCAATTAAGGACCGACGCTTGTGTTTGTCCAGACTGAGCACTACCGTACAACCGCAAGTCTATATGGGTACGACCTAGCTGACTAACTTATGATAGACTAGTTTAGGTACCACCAGTGGAAAGTGGGTGCCAGGGTTTACTGGTTATTCACAGTGAGGGACGAGGTTCTTGTACTCATACGGCTCAAGAGGGGGCTTCTGACTGGGTGGTTTAACCCTTCAGCGGTGAAACCTCAGCGGGTGGTGTCTAGCTAGACTAGAGTAAGGTAAAAGCTTTGTGATATTTTATCTGGGTCTCATACCTAAGGAAGCATGTTGGCTATTAAGATGATTTATCTCTTGTGGGTAAAGTTGTACAACCTCTACAGAGTGTAAAACTATTCGAATAGCCGTGCCCATGGTCAAGGGCGGGCAAGGAATGCATTCACATGGTAGATCTTTGGTTTTGTTTTCAAAGAAAATGTTTTGGAAACCGAGAGTGGTTGGAACTCCCGGAGTTGTCCTAGCGGTTGGAGCCAGTGTGAGTGGTTGTAACCCGTTTTCTTGAATCCTGGCGGTTGGAGCCAGTGTGGGCGGTTGTAACCCGTTTTCTTGAATCTTGGCGGTTGGAGCCACTGTGGGTGGTTGTAACCCGTTTTCTTGAATCTTGGCAGTGAAAGCCAGTTATTCAGTGTTGGTGGCTGTAACCTTCACTTTTCAATTTGATAGTTTCTGTTAAAACAGTTACCTTTATTTAAACTGATGCCTTGAAAAATATTTAATGGTATTTGAAATAAAATATTGCTTTGTGCAAAAGAACCATATAACCTTCCTTTGTTAAGCTTTACATCTATTGCATTTTCCCAAGACTTGCGGAGTACTTTATGTACTCACATACTACACTTAAAACAAAATCTCAGAGGAGCATGAAGCCCAAGAGGAAGACTACGACTACTTCGCGTGTGGATTCGAAGAAGGCTTTCTGGAGTTCTAGGTTGCGCTTCCCCAGTCAATTGCCTGTGGCGTATTGATGGGTCTCCGCTGGTTTTATCTTGTGCTTCCGCTGTGTTTTGTTTGTGTGTGAGGTCTTGAAACCTCAGTTGTAATAAAAATGCCTTTTGGTATGTACTCTCTATTATTGTAATAAGGCATTGTTGGTTATGTAATCATCACTGTTTGACTGTGTGCACTAGCTTTGATCTGGGACTAGTGCTATAATACATAGAGGGTCTGGATTTGAAAATCCGGGTCCCGACATTGTCTGCCATTCTATTTTGAAAAATAACAATCTAAAAAATTTTTCCTACATGTAACATCTACACTGCGTACGAAATTTTCAAAATATATTTCATAACATTTTGTACCGCCCCTACTATATTACAAACTTGCCGCAGCCTCCAAACAAAATAAATTATACTTGAATATGCATAACATTTATAAATACAACAAATTTACACAACTAAATAAACTCTTATCCACACAAAAATACAAAATTTAAACCGCATTACAAACATATAAACACACGCAACAGCTAATTAAAAAAAGAATACGCTGAAACAGTACCAGATGAGACTTGTGGTCGGGCACCGCACGACCCGATGAACAGTAGCATTTGTGCGGTCCCTGACCACACGATCACTCTGTGCACAGTGGTCGTGTGGTCAGGGACCGCACGATCTCGGTGTGGTGCGGTCTCCGGCCGCACGATTGTCAGGTGTCTTCTCGAAAAAAATCATGCGGTCAGGAGGGGGTTAGAAATGGAATTCGTACCATTTGAGGGCTATATTTGGAATTCTGGTGATGACTAGTGCCATATTCGTCCAAAATTCGAACGTTGATGTTTGTGCTAGCAGCAATACTCGCAAGCAGCACCGTCAATCGAATCCAAGCAAGATATATGGGTTTAAACCCTGTGCGTGCATGAGAGTTTGTTGTTGTTTGGATTTCATCGCTTAATCTTTGAGTAATCTTAGCGTTATAATAGATTTTAGTAAAAAGTCCACTTTTATCTCTCAACCGCTACTACAAAAGAGACTAAACTGGACGCTTACATCACAGACGATTCCTAGAATAACCGTCTGTGATATTTTCACAGACGGTTTGATATACGAACCTTCTGTGACAACTTCATTATCACAGACGGTTCTTATCTAGAACCGTCTGTGAAGTATCACAGACGGTTCTAGATAAGAACCGTCTGTGATATACTTCCCGCCTTGCAATTCCTCAAAATTTTATAATTTCCGCCTGAGTCAATTTTGAGACACTTTTAGTAAAACGGGCATAGCTTTTGCATACGGTGTCTGTTTTCGACGTTCATATACTTGTCTTTGCTATACTGAGACGAGAGTCAAATTCAAGGCAAATTTATTACAAAAGTAAAAAAAAAGATTCCAGATTTTAATCTCTTGGGCTTCATATGCTTCTTCTTCGACTTCTAGAGTTGGAGGATCAGCCGCTGAGTTCTCGAATGCTGTGAAGATTGTCTTTGCCCTCTCCACTTCCTCCTCTAGCCTGGGCAAATCATTAGCATAGCTCATAATCTCAAAGAGGATGCCATGATAAGCTTCCTCAGAATCGGCCGATTCTGCTTGATCGGCAAGGTTATCCATATGTCTCTGCACTGCCGCAAGGGCTTCCTCCGCTTTGTGCACATTGCAGAGAAGAACGAGGCTAAGGGCGGTTTCCCTTTTCTGAGCGGCGAGGAGACACCTCTGTCGACGGCGGATGATGAGGTCCAGCTGACGGATGGAAGTGAGTCGAGGAAGAAGAGCATGATGTGAGCGGAGGAGCTGCTCCAGACGTAAATTGTTGGTCACCTGTGTAAGGTTACGGTCGAACAACTCATGATGGAATGATGGATAGATGAGAGGAAGGAGATCAAAATAACTTTAAATGCCATTATCAAAAATGTGGTGAAGAAGATGAGGAAGAGGACAATTTAGAAGAGATTCAGTTTGTAGTATCAAAGAATTGTACACTGTGTTGCATATAAAACCAGAATGGTGTGGAAGTTTAAGGGCCGCTTACATCGAAATATTAACAGGCGGGCGCGCGAACATTTAAGTGTCACAGACGGTTCATATTCTAAACCGCCTCTACTATTAATATCACAGACAGTTCATATTATAAACCGTCTATGCTATTAATATCACAGACAGTTCATATTCCAAACTGTCTTTAGGTCTTCAAAGTGTCAAAACCGATATAGATCACGTCCTCGAACTGATTTTGTAAATGGGTGATGTGGTATTCTAATACACAAATATGCTGACGTGGCGTGATGATTTAAGACAGTTGTAGGCCTAGCTGTCATCTCATCTCATCTTTCTTTCTCACCTCTTCTTTTTTTCCTCCTCTTACCCTCTAGCCGGATTACCTTGGGCACCGTTACTGTTCTCCTCTTCCTCCTCATCAATTCCGTCTCGCCTCAAATCTATCATCAAATGACCTTATTATTTTCAGCTGTTTAGCTGATTTTTAATTTTAATTTCTTTTATTAACCACTATTTATTAAATTAATAAGTCATAGTAAAAAAGAACTAGATATTTACATGTGTCAAAGCTAACCCGATGGCCAGGAGATCGAGTTAACAAAAAGAATTAGACAATTTACGAATAGCAAAACCGATATTAATTTGTATGGTAGCTTTTCACTCTTCTTTCCTGGCCCTACTAAAGTCAATTTTTTTCCTTAAGTAGCTTATAAGCACCTAGCTTTTAAAGCCTTTAAATTAAGTCAGGGTGTTTAGTAACCTAACTCTTGAGCTATGACTTATCGTTGAATTGTCTGAAATACACATGGTTGTAATGACTTATTTGCTCACTGTTAAAAATTCCTATCAAAACTGACTATCAAAATTCTCCATCCGTCAAGGAATTATGACTTGATCATCCGGTTGCTAGTGTCCGATCTTTGCATCACTGTCGTAGCAAAACCTTATTACACTAGATTATATATGGCGAGTGAGGAATCAATCATAGGAAAGAATTGTTATCCATACAAACAATAATCTTCCATAAAATTGCAAAACAAAACCAGCACCCCAAAAAAATTGAAATTACTTTCTTGAGCCATACATGAGCCATAGAAATATTTGAACCCACAATTAAAATCCATCATCTAAATAAGGGAGGGGGGAGGAGATTTAGATCTGGAGCTACATTGCTAGATCTAGAGAGCAATCAAAGGCATCGACAGAGGAGGGGATGTCGGCTGCGGACCAGGGAGAGGACATCAGTGTCACCGACAGGAGAACATTGGACGCGAGGGCAACCTTTTGGCCTCCAGATTTGGATTGAGGAGGAGCAGATCCGCCAGACCCGGATTGGGTTGCCAACGGAGGAGTGAGGAGTGGTAGGGGGACGGAGCTTGTGGGTGGCACTACGGATCCGGCAGCAGCACCAACAAAATGAAAACGTCGCTGAGAAGTTTAGGGCGATGGAGGTAGGTCATAGACGGTGGTGGCGGGCGAGAAGGATGGCAGCATCAGGAGACGAAGTCGCCGGCGCTGGCTAGAGGGTGAGCAAAGTGTGGGGCGCAAATCCTAGCGGGACGAGAGGAGGATTTGGTTCGGCCGAAGGAGAGGAAGGAGAAGTGAGGAGGAGTTTGGGAATTTTGGAGTTTATATATAATGGCATTGCTGGGTAATTTCATACTAAACTCAGTGGCAAACACCCAAATCTAACCCACAAAAGCTAAAAAAGCTTCCCTCAACTGTCTTTTGGCTTGTAGTTATATGGAAGGCTTCAACTTTTTTAAAAACCTGGTAGAAAAGCCGTCTCTTTGTTTGTGCTTAGAATTTTTAGCTTTTAAGCCCAAGAAAAAGTCCAAATAAAGAGGGTGTTAATCTTAGGTGCTGTTTAATTGCTTTGTTATCAACCATCCTGTTGCTCCTATTTCCAACGGCATCACTGAAGCTTTGTCAGGCCTCCGACAATGATCGTCAGCTAGAACCCGGGCACTGACTCACGCGAACACAAAGAAGATGAACACAATTGTATTGTGCTGCAAACTGAGAGCGCAGCATTTCCTGTTGTCTCATCTCCCTTTTATTATGCTAAACAATGAAACAATATGGATCCTAAAATACTGGAACTGACCGCTTCTTACGCCATGACTTTGAACATGTTTATGTCCACTAGTTCAGGTGCTTACCGTTATTCAGAACAAACAACATGCAGAGAAAACAACGAGTAAACAACTAACTTGGCTAAGCATCTAACTGACTAACCTGTGCACAAGGCTTAACTAACAATTCTCCCCCTAAGCCTTGTTCATCTGCTTGGTGTCGACGAGACCAATCTTGGACCGAAGCTCGACAAACCGATCTCGGCCAAGAGCCTTCGTCAGTATATCCGCTAATTGCTCGTTTGTGCCGACTGATTCGACAATCACTCTGCCTTCTTCAATGCATTCTCTAATATAATGGTACTTCGTGTCAATATGCTTGCTGCGGTCGTGAAAGACAGGGTTCTTACTGAGCTGAATTGCGGACTGATTGTCAATTCTCAATGCCGTGGCACCGACTTCATCTCCTCTGAATTCAGCAAGAAGTCATGCCAACCATACGCCTTGGCAGGCGGCTGTTGTCGCTGCAACATACTCCGCTTCACAAGAAGATAGTGCCACCGTCTTCTGTTTTTGCGATTGCCAAGTGACCACACTGTTGCCGTAGAAGAATAGAACTCCCGATGTACTCTTCCGAGTGTCAACATCTCCTGCGAAATCGCTATCGCTATAGCCGACAAGGCTCGCAGCTCTTCTCCTCTTGCGGTAATAACAGCCAAAATTGACAGTGCCGGCGACGTATCGCAGCACTCGTCTTACAGCTGTTAGGTGCTCGGTAGTGGGTTTGTCCATAAATCTGCTAACATACCCCACAGCAAAGCTCAAATCTGGTCTCGTGTTCACCAGATACCGTAATGCACCCACCAATCTTCTATATTCTGTAGGATCAACAGCAGGAGCAGTACTCATCTTCCGAGCTTTAGACGCGATTCCATTGGAGTATGGCTGGCGTTGCATCCAGTCATGCCTGCCATCTCAAGTATCCTCGCAGCATATGCTCCTTGACTCAAGGTGATACCATTTTCTGTTTGGTTCACCTCTAGACCCAAGTAATAATGCAACAGGCCAAGGTCACTCATTTGAAATGTGCCCTTCATCTCCTCCTTGAAATGTTCAAGCTCATCAATGTTACCTCCGGTGATGACAAGATCATCGACATACACGCCAACCACCAGTCGATGTCCATTCTTTGCACGGGTGTAAACTGCATGCTCAGAGACACTTCGTTGAAATCCCAGTGACAACAAGGAGGCGTCTAGTTTAGCATACCAGGCACGTGGGGCTTGTCAAAGACCATACAGTGCCTTGATCAACCGAAACACCTTATGCTCTCCGCCAGTCACTTCGAACCCTGGCGGTTGTGTGACGTACACTTCTTCTTGAAGCTCCCCATTGAGGAAGGCGGTCTTGACGTCTATATGGTGGACAGCCCAGCCTTCGCTTGCCGCGTGTGCCAGCAATAGACGCACAGACTCAAGTCGCGCCACTGGTGCGAACACCTCATCAAAATCGATGCCCTGCTGCTGCACGTATCCTTTTGCCACAAGACGCGCTTTATACTTGGTGATGTTCCCAGCCGCATCTTTTTTGGTCTTATAGACCCATTTGAGTCCGATAGGGCGTTGGCGAGGCGGGTCGACGAGCTGCCAGGTACCGTTGGACTCAATTGATGCCAGTTCATCAAGCATCGCTTGCTGCCAACACTCGTGCTGTCGTGCTTCTTGGAAAGACGCCGGTTCCTCAGCGCTTGCCAGCAGGAGGTCTTCTTCCAGCTCCCGTGTTGCCAGTCCTGGTGGCGTTGCCGGACCCAACACATTGTCGATTCTACGGAATCGAAGTGGGGCATCGTCATGATCTTCATCGAGCATCTCTTCAGTCTCAGGTGGGGGCGACACAAACTCAATCGGTGACATGCTCGTGGAAGTTATCGGGCTTGCCGAGGACATATCAGCTGATGGCGCCATGGTCATGTTGTCTGGTGGTGTCGGTGCCTCATCAGCGAGTGTTGGTGGAGTTGTGGCCATCACACCAGGATGTGTAACAGTGGTGTATTCAACAGTGAAGTCGTTGTCGATGTCTTCTGCCCGATCGCCAGTCCACTCCCACCGTGCCATTTCATCAAAAATCACATCTCGGCTGATGTGCACGCCCCTTGTCCGTGGATCATACACGCGATATGCTTTGGAACCTGGTTCATACCCGACGAAGATCATGGGACAACTCCGGTCATCCAGCTTCTTGAGGTTGGGGTGTACTGACCTTAACATGCGCCACACACCCGAAGGTACGAAGGTGATGCACGGCCGGCTTACTTCCAGTCCAGAGTCCATAGGGGGTCTTGCCACCGATGCTCTTGGACGATGATCGGTTCAGGAGGTACACAGCAGTAGTGATTGCCTCCCCCCAAAACATTCCTGGCAGACCCTTCGCTTTGAGCATACTGCGTGCTGTCCCCACCACCGACTGGTTACGTCGTTCAACAACACCATTTTGTTGCGGCGTGTAGGGCGCTGTGAGCTCACGACGCACTCCCAGCTCGGCGCAGTAGTCGTTGAAGCTTGCCACCGTAAATTCTCCCCCTCTGTCTGTGTGCAAAGCTTGGAGCTTCCTGCCGCACTTGCGTTCTGCTGCCGCTTGAATACGTTTGATGGCGGTTGGTGCACCATCCTTGGTCGGCAGCAGGGCAACCCACATATACCGACTATAGTCGTCGACAAGCAGGAGGAAGAGACGATTGCCGCTGGGTGTTGGTGGTGAAATTGGACCGCACAGATCACCGTGCAGCAACTCCAGGGGCTCGGTGCAGCGTCTCAACGCACGTTGTGGAAATGGTGCTCGTCGATGCTTGCCGGCAAGACACGCGTCGCATACTTGATCAACTTCCGTCAGCACCGGCAGTCCCCGTACAAGCTCTTCCCTTTCCATCTTGCGCAGTGCGACAAAGTTAATATGCCCAAAGCGGGCATGCCAACACCATGCGTCTTCTCCGGCACGCATAGTCAGGCAGACCAGCTGTGCGATGTTGACGTGGAGCACGTAGAGTCGGCCTGCGCTTCGGTGGACTTTGGCAAGGAGGCGTCGCTGCTCGTCACGGATCCGCATCACGCCATCTTCTATCTGGACTTGGTAGCCACATTCGTTGAGCTGGCCAACACTGATTATGTTGGTGGTGAGGCGTGGGATAAAGTAGGTGTTGACGAGGGTGCGGTGTTTGCCATTCTTGCATGCGAACAAGACCGTGCCGCAACCCTCGATCCGGACGGTGGAGCCGTCCCCGAACCGCACAGAACCGGTGAAGCCCGTGTTGAGGTCGGAGAACGCCGCCCGGGACCCCGACATATGATTTGTGGCCCCGGTGTCCACGATCCAACACCGGGGATCCTGCTCGTCCGGGCCTCCTAGCGCTGCGTAGGCCCCCCGCGAAGGCCCCTCCGTCCTTCGGGTCACCGGGCGCTACGGAGTCCTCTTCCTTATCCGCGCCACCAATCGTAGTAAAGACTTCCACCATGCCATCGAGCGCCGCGGAGACTCCCACCGCGCCATCAATCTCCACGGAGGCTTCTTGCTTCTCGGGGCCGACCACTTCGAACGATAGAGTTGGTGACGGTGGCGCAGTCGCAGATCCTCGCGGTGGTGCCGCAGATCCTCGCGGTGGCGCCGCAGATCCTCGCGGTGGTGCTGGGGTTGAAGTCGCCGGATTTTCGCCTGATCCGCCGCACTCTTCTCTGGATGGGGAATTTCTGGGCGTAGCTGTCGGGACTATGGCGCTTGCTTCGAGGAATAGAAGCGTTGGCTCATCAGCTTGGGCCACATGGGCCTGATCTTCACCCCTCGGTTTGGAGCGGCACTCCCGGGCCCAGTGGCCGGTCTTACCACAGCTCCTGCATTTATCCCCGGTGCGGTTCGACGCAGCGCCTCTACCTTCGGAGCTTCCTCCTCCGCCGCGGCTACGCCATCTCCCACCTCGGTGCCTGCTGTGACTACTTGGTCCGCCAGCACCACGAGAGCTCGTCTGCTCTCTCTTCTTGTAGCGATCGAGCCATTCTTCTTCCGTGAGATAAAGCTTCCCACCGCTGCTTTGAAGCGATGAATGCTCGGGCTCGTCCTCAGCCGCCTTCAACCTTCCGGTGACTTCCTCCACTGACATAGTTGAAACATCCAATAGAGTCTCAATTGAAAGAACAAGTTGTTTGTACCTTTGTCGGGCGGTACGTAGATACTTCTCGACGACCTTCTGCTCTGGTTCAGGATCGCCGACCGTGGCCAACTGATTGACGATGCTGGTCAGACGCAAGGCGAAGTCCTCCACTGCCTCATCGTCGCGGAGCGAGAGTTGCTCATACTCCCGTCGAAGCTTCTGCGCAGTGGTCTTGCGAATCCGGTCATCGCCGATTCTCATCGTCTTGATGCATTCCCACGCCTCTTTCGCCGACGCCTTGGTCGCGAGCGTGGAAATCATCTCAGAGGGACTGCGCTACAGATGGCGTCCAACGCCATTCGGTCTTCGTGGAATTCGACGTCGCCCGACTCGATGGCGTTCCAGAGACATCGTGCTTGGAGTTTGATCTTCATGAGTAGCGACCAATCATTATAGTTGGTCTTTGTCAGCACTGGGTAGTTCACCGTCCCGCCTGTCTCCTTGACAACACGGTGGTACACTTGGTAGCCACGGTTGTTGCTCCCGCCGCTGCCCGAGGCACGGCCGCCGGAAGGAGACGAGTGCACTGGTGATGTCGAGCGCCGGGGTGGCGAGTGCGTGCACCCTCGAGGCATGGCTACTCTGATGACGAACTCGGGTCCGAGCTCCTGGCGCTTTGATACCAATTGTCAGGCCTCCGACAATGATCGTCAGCTAGAACCCGGGCACTGACTCACGCGAACACAAAGAACATGAACACAATTGTATTGTGCTGCAAACTAAGAGCGCAGCATTTCCTGTTGTCTCATCTCCCTTTTATTATGCTAAACAATGAAACAATATGGATCCTAAAATACTGGAACTGACCGCTTCTTACGCCATGACTTTGAACATGTTTATGTCCACTAGTTCAGGCGCTTACCGTTATTTAGAACAAACAACATGCAGAGAAAACAACGAGTAAACAACTAACTTGGCTAAGCATCTAACTGACTAACCTGTGCACAAGGCTTAACTAACAAGCTTACCGGCTCCACTGCCGCAACGCCGAGAATTGAGATGGCCAACCCTTGGCCTTCTAAACGCTCCTGCTGTTTAACAAAAAACGAGACAGAAGCCGGAAGCCCAAACAAGAAACAAACTTTGGGTGGTTTTTTCCGATGTTTTTGATTTAAATTTTTGAATTTTGGTTATTTACAAGAGAGAGTATGAAAAGAGATACCCGTATACGATTTTAGTCAATATAGATGAAATCAATATAGCGTGTATTATAATATACTTTTAGATCTATTTTTCAAAGACACTCTATTCAAAAGCTAGTTAATATAGAAAGACAAATCATAAACGCAAAGCAATAATCAATCAAACATACCGTCGTGGGTCCGAGCCGGCTGTGCCGCCGCCGTGCTGCGGGCTGTTGGTCGTGGGTACCCTACCTCGTGGTCATTAGAGCCTGCTGAGGGCGCTGTTGCCGTCGTCGTCCTTGGCTCCTTGCTACACGGGCGATGGGTCTCAGCCACCGCGCGGGAGTCGTCGCCGCAGTCGACATCATGTGGTCGCCACCTACGGGGTCTCAACCTCTGTAGACGCCAATGGCGTGTGTTGTGTCCGTGTCTCTCGTCGAGCAACATCTTCCCTCTCTCCACAATGCATGCAGGCTGTTCGGCGATTTTCCTACACACGGATTGGAGTTTCGGTTTCAGACAGGTGCTAAAACAACAGGTGACGACGCTCAGGTAACTGCCGAACTCGTATATGCTCTGAGGGTCGATTTTGCAACTGAAAGCTTTTTTTTTCTACAAACTGTGAAAACATTACAAGGGATATATTTGGACAAATCAGCTTTGCATAAAATACCTCAAGGTTCTTGTCGATGTCTTAGTGTCGATCTTACGTATGATTATTTGGATTTGGAGGAACTCTCAAAGACCTGGATACGATCACATAGAGAGAAGACACATGGATTTTATATAGGTTCGGGCCTTCTCCTGGGAGAATAACAACTCTACTCCTGTGTGGCTATTGCTAAATGAAATGATTGCAACTAAGAAGGTAATGCAAAATATCTTGCTCTACTCCTATTCTCCCTCCAATCCGTCACATGTGTCAGTGACATCCACCCTTATATAGCCTGCGAAGCGGCGACAGTTGTACCATGTCAAGAGACGACTTTAACGTTTTGGATGATAATAGTCCAATGGGAGTTATTGTCAGAGAGACGTGGTATCTCACTCATCTTCCGATGGTTACTGTCAGAGAGAAGTTATGTGCAATTATTCCAGAGAATAATGCACATACTAACTGTCTCACCAGACAGACCCAAGATGTAATGGGTTGTCGTAGACAGATTAGTTGAAGTTTAGCTTCGTCATAGGAGGATCTATAAAAACAAGGTGGTTGCCAGATAATTTACGACTATGTCATAGTCGTAGGAGAACTTACAATCATTAAGTGGTCACAGAAAAACTTACAACTAAAGGGTGGTCATAGAAGAGCTTACGATTAAGGAGTAGTCATAGAAGAGTTTATGACTACCTTGTGAAATCTCTTCCTCATAGATAAGTGGTATACTCATAGTGTATAATGACATAATAATATTATTTACAAATAAATAATAATTTGAGGATTGTTATATCCTTGTCATCTAGCCCCCAACTTCAAGTGAAAATAACTTACTTAAGAAGAGAAGTCATGGACGAATGAAGATCAAAAGAAAAGCCTTTTCAATCTAATTCAACTAGAAGGGAACTTGGTCAAAACGGTAATTTCGTTTGAGTTGTAAAGACATGCCATTTTCAAATAGAGGAATTTTAAAATCCCAATTGACTCTTACCGATCTGTCTATTTGGTGTGATTCCTGAAGAGCTAGTAACCGTAGGGTTCCCAAATTGGTAACTAATTCATACGGTTATAAAAACTTACATTGGGGTAACTTTGAGCTTCTTACTTTCCCTTTCTACTCCAATCTTCTTTGAGTTTTTGCCACACACCAAGCCTTCTTCTTCCTCCAATTTCTTTCAAATCCAAACCAATTGCTTAAGAAAAATGACGAAATCTTCTTCCAATTGACTGGTGTCAGAGATGGATGTTGAGAAGATGAAAGCCTTGGTTAAAGTTGACAAGATCTCTTCAAGGAAATACATGAAGTGGATTGAAGCTGTCGGACAACATTGGCCATCAGGGGAGATTAGCGAATCCAGTTTTCCAAGCATACTGTGAGTGTGGACTTTGTCTTCCTGCTTACCCCTTCCTCACAGTCGTACTCGAGCAATTTAGAGTGGTATTAGTGAACCTAGCCCCCAATTCAATCACCATGTTAACTGTGTTCATGTACCTATGCGAAGCTTATCTGGGGATTCCACTAGATCTGGAGCTCTTTTGGTATTTACTACGATGAGGTTTGAAACTCCATGATGGAAAGACAGGAGAATACATGAAGATGTTCACTCAGTCCTCATGGCCGAATTGGAAGAAAAAAATGATTTTACTAGGAGACAACCAATGAAGACAACCTTTTTTTTGTGGGGAAGGCTGTAGAGATAAATTCTTCTTAAAATTCAGTCCCTAAAGACCTTACCTAGATAGCCCCTACATTCAAGCCATCAAGGAACAAAGAGAAAAGGGGCTCACGGGTTGGCATGTGGTGAAGGACTTCACCACTTGTCATATTAGCCCTCTGAAGAAATGAGCACATCCAATGTTGATGTACTCAGGGGGCAAGGATACGACTAGAGACTACGATGATGGTAAGTAACAATCAAACTCGTTCTTTTAGCTAAATTATGAATTTTGAGTTCTATTTATTGCCCACTTTATCTGTCCATACAAATCTTGATTTGGGAGAGATTAACACCTGAGTCAAAACTATTTGTGAGAAGACTCCAACACTCGATGTGGAGGCTCCTTGTATCTTGGTGGATGTATCCACTGAGGAAAGAGATGAATACCTAAAGGTAATCGAAGTTTGATCTCATCTTTAGGATTTGTAGTTGTAAGCAACGAGTACTTAGCATTCTTCCCTGTTGTAGAAATTTGGCATGGAAAACCATCAAAAAGACCAAGTGGTCGAATTGATGGTGATCAAAAAAGAAGTGGAGGAGATTAAGGCTCCTCTGACCAAGAAGCGTCAACTAACCAAGGCTGTTGACAAACAAGGTGGAAGTTTAAGTGCTGCTCCTTCCCTTCCTCCCCCGCCTGGCCCCATTGAGGAGTTCTTTGATCAAGATACCATTCTATTACGATGACAAAACTTTCTCAGTTGGCTCTTCTCAAAGCTTTATTGAGGAGCTTAAAAAGGAGTTTATAGATGTTTGAGCATTCTCCTGGGAAAATAACAACCCTACTCCTATGTGGCTATTGCTCATGAACTGATTACAACCAAGAAAGTAATGCGGAATGTGTTGCTCTACTCCTATTCTCCCTCCAATCTGTCCCATCTCTCTCTGACATCTACCCTTATATAGCTTATGAAGAAGCAACAATTGTTCTATGCCAAGAGACACCTTAACGTTTCGGATGATAACTGTCCAACGAGAGTTGTTGTCAGGGGACATGGTATCTCACTCATCATGCGGCAGTTATTGTCAGAGAGAAGTTATGCACAAATATTCCAAAGAATGAATGCACATGCTAACCGTCACGTCTGACAGACCCACGATGTAATAGGTTGTCATAGATAGGTCAGTCAAACTTTGGCTTAGTTGTAGAAGGATCTATGAACTATGTTATGATTGTAGAAAAATTTATGATCATAAAGTGGTCGTAAAAGAGCTTACAACTAAGGAGTGATCGTAGAAAAGCTTACAACTATCCTGTGAAACATCTCTCTTATATATAAGTGATATCAAGAAGATGTATAATGATATAATAATATCATTTACAGATAAATAATAATTTGAGGATTGTTATATTCTCGTCAGTTCTAATTTGCAGGGAATAGTTAATTAATCAACTAATGAATGTACGAAGCAACTTTGCTGTTAGCTTGAATGGGGGAAAATAGCATGTCTAGTAGAGTTTACTCTGAAGTTTACATAAGGATTGACAGCTTAAGCTTTATTCAGTCGTAGAAGATATGGGCAATTTAGAATCAGCTGTGCAACTCATGTTAGGCCCATCTGGGTCAAGAAGTCGTCTTCCCTCTGTACCTCATGGAGCAGTGCACAAACTGCGCCAAATTCAGTAGGCTAAGAGCGGCCATCATCCAGAAGAAATAGTCCAGATGCCCTTCATTCAGGTTGTCCGGGATCCACCCGGGCGCTCCGCCGCGTGCCGTGGCCACTGCGACTACGCCGAGCACGAAGGTGTTGAAGTAAGATCCGGACGCGATCGCGAGCTGTCCGAGCGCTGCGCACAGGCTTCTCATGGCGTCTGGGGCTTGGTCGTAAAAGAACTCCGTCACACCAATGCCGGCGAAAACCTCAGCTGCACCGTGCAGGAAGTACGACGGCGCCTGCCACAGAATGCTCATCGGCACAGGCACGTTCTGGTCTGCCAGGCCACTGGCTCGCGTGATCGCCAGCCTCTTCATCTCGAGCAGTGCCGAGTACACCATGGTGAGCATGGACAGTGCAAGGCCAACTCCAAGGCGCTGCGTCTTCGAAAAGCCCTTTTCCTCGCCGGTGAAGCGCCGTGCGAGCGGCACTAGCGCGGTTTCGTAGACGGGGACCCAGACGAGGACGCTGAACACACCGAAGACGGAGAGGGACGCAGGCGGTATTGCGAACGAGCCGACACGGTTGTCCATGACCATTCCCTGCTCGACAAATGTCGACGCCATCTGCCCGCCGACAGCGTAGAAGATCACGAACGATGCCCAGATGGGGGACATCCGCAGCAGCATCTTCAGCTCCTCAACCTGTGTCACTGTGCAGAGACTCCATGAGCTCGTGGGCGCTATGCATTTCTTGCCTGACGGAGGCGGTACAATGGCAGCCCTGTCAAGGAACCTGAAGAACATACTGACATAGTTGTAAGAGCTTGTTTTCAGATGTCAAATTTGGACTATAGCCTGACATGTATTTTGCAATAATTTGTGTACCTGAACTGATTGGTATGCTGAATCCTGTGACTTGCTTCCGCTGCTGAAGGTGAACTGGTCAGCTCATACAGAAGCGAGCTATCATCCGGCAGCTGCAGATGCCACTTCCTGACGGCCGCAACGACCACCTGACAGAGACTCCTGAGTGGGCTTGCTCCCTGCTTCCTGTACCTGTATACCCTCGAGCCGGCGACGAACACCGCAAGGCTGAGGACCATGAGCGCCGTTGGGATCGCGAAGCTGATCCCCCACCCAACATTGTCCTGCAGCCAAACGAGAACTGTGCCTGACAGCAGGGAGCTGGTGCTGATCAAGAAGTAGTACCAGTTAAAGAAGGAGCCCTTCTTCCCTAGCTCCTCCGGATCCGCGCTGTCGAACTGGTCAGCCCCAAAGGTTGACGTGCAGGGCTTGACGCCACCGCTTCCAAGGGCGGCAAGATAGAGCCCTAGGTAGACCACGGCAGGATGAACTCCGCCATGGTAGGAAGATGTCGAGAACGCTGGGAGCGACGCTGAAACAGTGAGAACAAGCATCCCCTGACAGAAAATGGAATTGTTCAGGGTTGCAGGTAACAACGCAGCGCAGATCAGATTGGCTGGCTGTTTGTACTTACAGCGATGTAGACTGGAAGGAAAGCAACAACTGTCCAGTATCTTCCCCAGTAAGTGTCAGCCAAGAAGGCCCCCATGAGCGGTGTGAGGAAGCAGGTGCCGGCCCAGGCGGAGGCATTTCTCGCGGCGGCGACTTTGCTTTCGTGGAGCACGGTGGTGAGGTAGGTCACTAAATTCTTCGCGACTGCAAAGAATGCCGTGCATTCGCAGAATTCAACACCTAGTACGTGTTCAGGCGGTTAATTAACTCGTAGGACGAGGAGAAAAACAGGAGCAGTTTGATTGCTTGATAGCGATGTTGGTTAATTTGTTGCGTGAATCGCTCTCGGGGTACCTAAAATCATGAAGCACGCCCTCCAATTCCCTGTGTTGTGCTTCAGAGCAGGCTGGCTGTTGACATCAACTGATCCATCGCTTGCGTATTCTGAACCTACATCCTGCGTCGCAACACCAAGACATCATTCAGTTTTGCAAACTGAAACTGTAAATCTTTGTGGAGAATTTGAGGAGAACAAGAGACCATGTTCTTCCTCTTTTCTTGTTTTTCCTCAGGAAAAAGGGGATGCACTTTTTTCCCTTCTTCTAAAGACGACCATGCTCATTTTTTTTCTTTAATGTCAAGTGAAAATAACCCAATGTCTTGAATCAAAGCACTGATATATGTGCTAAAGGAATTACTCTTATGAAATTTGTTTCACACAAAAATGCCATCTTTATGCACTGGTTAGCTATAACTACAAGCAAGTGTTTGAATTGATGGCATCTCTGCCCTCCCTTTCTCCCTCTTCAAATGAGGCAATCATCAAAACACAGTAACTTGGTAAGAGAAACACAGTAACACCAAGACATTCAGTTTTGCAAACTGAAACTGTAGATCTTTGTGGAGAATTTGAGAAGAACAAGAGACGTTCAGTTTTGCAAGACCAAGACATTCAGTTTTGCAACACCAAGACATTCAGTTTTGCATATTCTGAACCTACATCCTGCGTCGCAACACCAAGATATATGCGCTGAAGGAATTACTCTTATGAAATTTGTTTCACACAAAAAGGCCATCTTTATGTACTGGTTAGCTATAACTACAAGCAAGTGTTTGAATTGATTGCATCTCTGCCCTCTCAAATGAGGCAATCATCAAAACACAGTAGCTTGGTAAGAGAAGAGAAGCGAAGAGAAGAGAACAGTACCTGAGGAGATTGGAGATGGAGCAGGGGCGTCTCCTCGTCTGCTGCTTCCATGGCCGTTGCCTAAAAGATGGGAGCAAAAGGAGGCCGGCCTAAGCCAGAGCACTCGACAGCAGAGGCACTTTGCCAAGCAAGCAAGCACCTAAAAGTTGGTGTGCTGTGCTCTCCTCTCTGCCAAAAGCACCTAAAAGACGCTATATATGCCAAAATTCCTCAGAGAGAGGCTCAACAAAACATAGTGGACACCGCAGAAAATACACATGTACACGAGAGAGAGAGAGAGACCTGAGTGGTGAGCAATGGAGTAGCTTCTTCTTCTTGTGTAGAATTGAGATAAGTTGAGGCGGATGCTACATCACCCGGCCGGCTTTGTTGGTCGACCTAGTAGCGGATTTAAGATTTTTAGGTTAGCTGTTCGGGTTTTGGAGTTTGTTTGCTCAGTATTTCCTTCAAAACACTGATATAATAAAATATGTATATAGATATAATAATGATACAATAATATAGAAATTAATGATTTCTTATGAGGAAATAGGTGACATAAAGCGCGCATAATGACATAAATTAAATAAAAAATTATAAAGATTAATGACAGTTGTATACATGGCTAATCCTGCCCTTTTCCCGTCAGCAAGAATCACCTATCTAAGAGGAAGCTATATCCTTCCATAGAGCAAAAGATAGCTTAAATTAGCATGAAACATATTGTAATAAACATCCAACTAATTGCCTATTGTCCAAGGTAAATATTGCATTTTTATACAGCATCTATTAGAAAGAACAAAAAAGTAGAGGCTAAACTCGAGAAAGAAACCGGAGTTGAAGCAGAGTAGACAAAAAAGACCAATCCTTTATGTATACCATGGGCAAGCATTTTTTTCCCCTTCTTCTAAAGACGACTATGCTCCTTTTTTTTTCTTTAATGTCGAGTGAAAATAACCCAATGTCTTGAATCAAAGCACAGATATATGTGCTGAAGGAATTACTCTTATGAAATTTGTTTCACACAAAAAGGCCATCTTTATGTACTGGTTAGCTATAGCTACAAGCAAGTGTTTGAATTGATGGCATCTCTGCCCTCCCTTTCTCCCTCTCAAATGAGGCCCCTCTTTATGGTCTCGGCGGGCTCATGGATTGTGTGAGAAGTATGCTAGACCTCTTAATTTGGTTTTTGCCGGAACATGAAAATGTAGATAATTGTGTTAACTTGCTCCGTAGGTGCCCAAATTAAATAATAGTGAGGGTGGTACATCAACAGGTGTTCACTCAGGTATACCGGTATAAACTAAAAAGAAGAGTGGAGGTATGTATGAGCATTTGTATTGCTTCAATGATAAGAAAGAGACAGACGAATAATCAAGAAGGCTAATGAATAAGGAAGAGTTAATGATAAGGGGTTAATAAAATGTGATTTATAATGATGATATGTGTAAGCTGATGATATGTATATCGGTGTGTCTTTTCAAAATAAGGTTTACAGGTTGATTGTAGTAGACGTTGTATTACCGACTTCAGCTATACCAGCCTAAATCGTATGCGACTATCTCGCTCGCTCTTTATAATCTTTCTCGCGAATAGTCAGAATTTAAAAACCAAAAACGCAAAAAAAAACCTCCCATTCCTGAAACCATACGAAAAATATGTTTATGTTCAGAGTGAACGGTGTGAAAGTGGCATTCTGGACAGTATTGGACCGGGTGTCACATCTAGTTGGATAGTGAATACAAATACGCAAATTACTTCCGACAATAATGACAAGTGCTAGCAACTGCCAACACGTGCTGTCATCCAAGTAATACGTGAGGTACACACCTACTAGGCTACTATCGAAAACACACACGAGTTACTGCGTGCACTAATTTAAAACAGAGAAAACCTTACGGTTAAAAACCGTCAAGAATAATTTTTTCTGAGGCGGAACCGTTAGGCAAATCCCTTTCTAGTAGCAAAAATTGAATTTGTCCTATGGTTACCTGTCAGGAATAATTTTGCTGACAGATTTTACTGTTTTGATGACGGCTTTTTTGGCTTTCTGTGTAAATAATTTGGCTGGCATGTAATCATCGTCAGAATAAAAACCGTCAGGAAATTCTTTGCAGCAGGGGATTCTCTGTTGCGTCCTTTGCGGGATGACGCTGTGGCATGATCTGGACACTACGACGTCATGCTGACGTTGCTAGACACGAGTTCGGAGACCTCGTTGGTTATAGGGCGTTGTCGAAATCTGAACATATTGCTGGCCTAATTAAGGGCTAATAAGGTTTTGAAGTTAACAATAGAATTGCAAAGACAAAATAAAGGACGATGGACCATGCAGATCGTGGTCCAACGATCGGACATTCCACCTGTAAAAGGGCCCTTTATTTTCTGTATTTATGAAGAGATACGATACGATCATAAACTATTTTATACAAAAAATATTGAGTAGATTCTTTTCGACTGTGGATGATAATTTATTGCTGTGGTTGATGGCTTTTGATCCTAGTGCGAGCACTTATGCGAACGAACTGAATGTCGATAAGCCGCTTCGAAAAAACTATTCTGATAAGCAGAAAAGTCATTCCGTTTGCTTGTTAGAGGTAAGGCATAATATAAGATATAAACTGAAAAGAAGGATGCCATTATTTGCTTGGGTACTCCCTCATTTCATAACATAAATTCAAGTCCACCACATGAACACACCAAAAAACCACAATTGTAAGAAATAGTTAATGAATAATGGACCTGTTGTGGTTACAGACCAAACATAGAGATGATATGGTAGAGCAATGCTTTCTCTGGATGCGGTATGGTAGTAGAGATGTTAGGTGAGCAATGCTTTCTCTAGGTGCTCCTTAGGTCCAGGACAACTTTATATATATTCATATGGGGAGTATTTTACAGTTATGTTCTTACACCCAAGCATCCCTCTCAAGAGCATTTATGTGTCACTATACATGTTCTATTTTAGGCTTTATAACTTTCTAACAGATCAGTTAGGCTTAGATGGTATGGTAGTGGAGATGTTAGGTGAGCAATATTTTCTCTGGATGCGGTATGGTAGTGGAGATGTTAGGTAAGCAATGCTTTTTCTGGGTGCTCCTCAGGTTCAGGACAGCTTTATATATATATATTCACATGGGGAGTATTTTTACAGTTATGTCCTTACACCCAAGCATCCCTCTCAAGGGTATTTATGTCATTATACATGTCCCATTTTGAGTTTTACAGCTTTCTAATAGATCGACTGGGTTTAGTTAGGGGCCACCTCTACGACAAGATCATTAATAGCTATATACCTCTATTAGATTGCACCCTAAACCCAAGGGGAAAACCGGCTGTTGGAAAAAACCCGGGTCGCCGAGATTGCCGCTAGTAACCGGAACTATAGAGACAAAAAAGCTGATCATAAGTTTGAAACCAAATATTGAGTTAGATTTCGGTAACTGGCTTGAATTCGAATTTGGACGGTTGGGTTTTTGGCGATTCGCTGTGCAATCGGGGTTGCCGTTTACTCAACCTTTTGGTACAATATTAAAGTAAAGATAGATAGTAAAAATATTATAATAATTACACTGATCAATATAGTTAAATTGTAAAAAAAATTCCGAAGAAAATAGACTTGACAGAGAGAGTACTATTTGCCAACGTGACAGACTAGCTGCTAATTCATCGATCATTCAATACATGTATGTATTTATAAGGTAGCTAGGCGTCGACGGTGACAAACGAGCATGCATGGGTACAATAATAAGGTATTTTTTTTTACGAATAATCTATTTTTTATTTAAAATTATAAAAATATATTCATGGTAATATTTTTTACATAAATAAGCTCCAGTCGCTCAATGGAAGAGCGACTGGAACCAATTGCCCAATAAGGGGGCGATAGACGTCCAGTCGTCCGACCCTCGGACGACTGCAACCAGTCGCCCCCCATTGAACGACTTGCCTAATGAGTGGGCGAATACACTCAGTCTCTTATGAATTTTGTAAATTTTGTAGTTTTTAACTGGAATATAATCTGCTAGATTTGTATAAAAGTTTATGTTCATTGTATGTTGTATGTGCGTAAAAACTTTTAAGAAATTTGTTTAGAAACGACTGACCATGGTAGTGCAGTGCACGTTAGGAAATTCGTTGCAGCAAGGGATTCTCTGTTTTGGGCACTACGACGTCATGCTGACGTTGCTAGACACGAATTCAGAGACCTTGTTGGTTACAGGGCGTTATAGAAATCTGAACATATTGCTGACGTAATTAAGGGATAATAAGGTTTTGAAGTTGACAATAGCATTCCAAAGACAAAATAAAGGACAGACAAAATGAAGGACAGGTCGTGGTCCAACCGGACATTCCACCTGTAAAAGGGCCCTTTATTTTCTGTATTAATCAAGAGATATGGTATGAGCATAAACTATTTTATACAAAAAATATTGGGTAGGTTCTTTTCAGCTGCGGCTGATAGTTTATTGTTGTGGTTGATGACTTTTAACTCTAGTGTGAGCACTTGTGCGAACGAACTGAATGCCGATAAATCGCCTCAAAAAAACTATTCTGATAAGCAGAAAAGTCATTCCGTTTGCTTGTTGGATGATAAACCATATGACTTGGTTTAGGATATTTTGGTGATGAGTAATTGACAATTGTTAATTTATGATGATGAATATTTGATAATATTTCTTATCGATGTTATGCGAGACGTGTGTGCGTGGACTGATGTTGGCCAAGTTAGGACAAATTTGTGCCAAAAAAGTTCTTTGATCTTTGCATGTGCAGGTTAAGCATGGAGGCAATCATGGTTGGTGATGAGGTGGACCGGGACTAGGAGGGGAGATCCGAGGTTTAGACGGTCAAGGAGGTCACGAGATGGTCGGGCTCATGCTTGGGGCGCATAGAGATCAGAGATGGATGATACGTGTTGGAGCTACGAAGGTGCGGTCCGGAGGCTACGACACGTGGTGGATAATGCGTAGAGAAGCTACGGGAGGTGCGGTCTTGGAGGTTTCGACACGTGACGCGTTAGAAAAGTTGGAATTTTAGAAAACTCGCGTTAGGAAGGGTTTCGGGTCCCTTTGCTGTTGGAATTAGATTAGAACTCACGGGCTTAGGCTTAGCTCAGACTTTTGGCCCTAGACTATAAATACAGATGTGGTTAGGGGATAACCCTGTGGGTTTTGGAGAGACTAAATAAAAAGAAGTATGCTTCAAGCATGCCACCATCTAAAACAAGTATGCTACAAGCATTTAAATATGAAAAGAAGTTTGCTACAAGTATGCCACATACCTATGAATTGAGTGTGGAGCAATAGTTTGTTATATGAGATTGCTAGCTCATCTAGATTTAAACTTTGCTTCGCTTTTAGGTTTTGACTTTTTGTTGTGATATCTCATTATGTTCTTTATAATTGATTTAGTCATTATTGCGATACTTGTTATTAATATAAATTGTTTAATCATGTTTAAGACTAGTTTTGATATTGCTATATGATATATGATTTTATATGATCTAGATAGCTCTACTAAAAAATATGGATTGTTTACTTAAAAATATCAATGCACAATGACTTGTACAATCTACAAAGCTTCTTACTTTTTACTCTCATTGCTCCTTCTTAGAATTATTCCTTCTTTGAATTTTCTTGATGATTACATTGCCAAAGAGGGAGAGATTTGGTGTGCTTTGTGAGAAATTAAAGAGAAAGGAGAGATATTAGAGAAATTTGCTAAATTTGCATATCTTGTATTGAGGGGTGAGAGTTTATTTGAGATTTGTGGCTTAAAATGCTTTTTCGGCTTCAGTTCTTCACTTATATCTATTTGAAGTTAATTCATCATGCAATCTGGTAGTGTTGTCAATGTAATCATCAAGAGGGAGATTGTTAGACCATGTGGCTTGGTCTAGGATATTTTGGTGATGAATAATTGACAATTGCTAATTTATGATGATGAATATTTGATAATATTGCTTATTGATGTTATGCGAGACGTGTGTGCGTGGACTGATGTTGGCCAAGTTAGGACAAATTTGTGTCGAAAAAGTGTTCTTTGATCTTTGCATGTGCAGGTTAAGCATAAAGGCAATTATGGTCGGTGACGAGGTGGATCGGGACTAGGAGGGAAGATCCAAGGTTCAGACGATCAAGAAGGTAACGAGATTGTTGGATTTATGCTTGGTTTTAAAGAGATTAATTTTGTGCTAGCGCTGAAAAGTGCCAAGAGGTTGTTTGCTTTGCATCTATATGTGAGAAGCATTATCGACGTTTGATCGGCGTCACACCTCGAACCAGAAGCTGAACGGTGTCTTCATCATCTCTTGCCTCGGGCTGCGTGCGGGAGACAATTGATTGCTGCGCACGCGCACAGAGACGGTGTCTGTTCGTTGTTCGGTTCGAATGCTATCTACATACCCAATTAAACCATCACATAAATTAGAGTCTGTTTGGCAAGTTAAAAACCGATTAATTTTTAATTTTTACTATAGTATCTAATTTTCAAATGTAATATTTTCTTAAAACGGGGTCTATAAGTTAAACGTAGTACACGTTAAAAGCCCAATATCTGTACCAGCCAAAATCGTAAGTAAGTATCAGTCTTTCCGTAATCTGTATCATAAACAGTTAAAATTCAAAAATTTCAACCAAAAGCTATAAACTGTAGCTAAAAAGAACAGGCTGTTAGAAGAGTGAAGAAAAAGAGATTAGCCAAGGAGAGAGGAAAAGGAGATTAGCCACCACTGCATCCATGTGCATGGCCGCATTTTTGTTTTTGGTATTTTGTTTTTGGGGCTGGCCGTGATGTGAGGAGATGCTTTTGGCTGACACGTGAATCGAAGAACACAGATAAGATCAGAGAGAGAGCAGAGAAGTACACGCGAAGAAAACAACTGCTCGGCTTCATTCGGCTGCTACAGTACTCTACAGTTTTTATAACAGTACTCTACAGTATTGCTACAGTAACCAAGAAAAATTCGTCCCATTCTGTTTCCTGTTTTTGTTCTTTCTATTTTTCATATTAGACGAACATACATACATATATATACACACACATATACATATATAGATATACATACATATACATACATACATATACATACATATGCATACATACATATACATATATATATACATACACACACACATATATATATTTATATATATATTTATGAAGCCTCCCTCTTTTCTACTTTCGGGTGTAATTACACTCTATATCGTATCTCTTTATGTAGGGAGTATCTCGTGTAACGGAAGGTATGTACATATAAATAGGGCACCATGGTGTTTGGACACTAAGTCTTCCTGCCTTTAGATTACTTTTAGATGCGTGCAAGTGCAAGGATATGTAATATATCAGGATGGAAATTCTTAATTATGGATAGAAAGTCTCAATTATGGATTGAAAGTTTTAATCATGAATGAAAAATCTCAAGCTTGGGCATCATGATGCTCTGTTATTTTATATCTTTTTTCGTACTTTTAGGAGTATATACTTCTATTTCTAATATACCATTTAAACATATATATATATATATATATATATATATATATATATATATATATATATATATATACACACACACATATACATATACGTACATATACATACGTGCATATATACATATACGTACATATACATACGTGCATACATATATATACGTATACGTATACATATACGTATATATACGTATACGTATACATATATGTATATATATGTAGGGAGTATCTCACAACGTAGGGAGTATCTCGTGTAACGTAGGGTATGTACATATAGTATACGAGTATTTAATACCATTTTGGTGGTATGAACAATTTTTCAAAGGTGGTATGTATATTTTTTAACATACTTCTTTTTATGTACGTATATGATGGTATTTACGAAATACGCTAAAAACTATGGGCTGTCTTGCAATTTTTTCATATGATTCGTATTGGAATATCTTATAACTAGTATACGAGTATACCTAAAGTGATAAAGGAGTATCTCAAGTTTGTTTAGGTGGTATATTAGAGGTGGGTGTAATTACACCCGGGAGTAAAAGATATTTTCATATATACACACACACACACACACACACACACACACACACACACACACACACACATATATATATATATATATATATATATATATATATATATATATATATATATATGCCCTTAGAAACATCCAACTAATCAAATCTTCAATCTTCAATTTGAGAATAACGTTAAATCCTTTTCAACGAAAAAATGTGCCTACATTATGGGGTCCAAACATATCATGATGATGATTAATTGTGAGCAAAGATGCTTGCAAATATATCCCGTAGGGTCCTCCAATACTGTTCATTAAAAAAACGTGCCTACATTATGGGGTCCAAACATATGATGTTGATGACTCGTTGTGAGCAATAATGCTCGCAAATATATTCCGTAGGGTCCGCCGATACTGTTCATAAAAAATGATGCTTGCAGTACGTTGCTGTTAATCGAATGCAAACAAGAAGATATTTTCTGTGGAGAAAGTTCTCCAAATGCATAACTTCTCCAAATGCGATTTTTAAAGTTCTTTACAGTTTGTGTTTTCACTCTTTTCAAGAGCAGAAAAGCACTACCCAAAATTTCTATTCCAATCCATCAATTCTTTGTGCCAATATATTCTACTAGAATTAATGGAATTAGAATCCAAATAATTCTTTATGCCACCAATTCCAATTACTGGGAAACAAAATGAGGTGTTAATTAGTATGCTAGTATGGAGAAATGGTGTTAGCTGACCAAATAACATTGTCATTATATACTTTTTATTAAAAAAAATAGGATACAACCCAAAATAAGCCAAAGGAGACAAGGAAAGGACCTAGACATACCACATCCAACATCACGGCATGGTTCCGACTTGGAAACAAGCATGATGAATTATTTAATTAGCACAATGAATACAAAGGATGGAAGGTTGCAATCATACAAGAATATATATGGTGTGTGTGCTTATTATTAGAACAAACACGTGAAATGTATTACTCCCCTCATATGGGATACGGTATTCTTCTAGAAGCAACATATTTTTTTTTGAGAAAAAGATTTAAAAGTAGCAATCTTCTAGAAGCAACATATGTTCAAAGAAAAAAACCATCCGTGATATTTGATAATATCACAGACGGTTAACAAGAACCGTCTGTGATACTTTACAGACGATTTTCACCACAAATCGTCTGTAATATTACTTCTTCACAGATGATTTTTAGCACTGGCAGCAACACAAATGGACTCTAAAATAAAACCATCAATGATTGTATTTAATACTGATAGTTTTGGGTGACCGTCTATAATGTGACGTTTAGCATTAGACTTTTTTAATAGTGTTTGTGTTTTTCACTCTTTTCAAGGGCACAAAAGCTCTACCCAAAATTTCTATTGGAATCCATTCATTCTTTATGCCAAATCTTCTAGAATTAATGGAATTAATTCTTTATGCCACCAATTCCAATTACTGGGAGACAAAATGAGGTGTTAATTAGTATACTAGTATGGAGAAAGGTGTTAGCTGACCAAACAACATTATCAATATATAATTTCAACAAAAAAGGAAAGTATTGGCAATCCAAAACAAGCACAAAGAGACAAGGAAAGGAACTAGACATACCTCATCGAGCATGATGAATTATTTAGTTAGCACAATGAGCACAAAGGATGGAAGATTTGCAATCATGCATAGTGTGCGCTTACTATTGGAACAAACACGTGCAAACGTAATTACTCCCCTCACATGCGATACAGTATTCTTCTAGAGGCAACATTTTTTCTCTGAGAAAAAGATTTAAAGGGGTGTGTGTGTAACACCCCTTTTCTGGGGACATTAGGTTATCATTGTAACTGCCTAGGATTGTTCAGCTGTGAGTAACAATTTATAAATAACATAATGAAAGTAATGATAAATAAAAATTAACGGAATGTAGGTTCAATATGATCAAAGACATGTGACTTGCCTTGAGGATTTATGATTTCGAAAATTTCGTATTCTTCTATTTCTTGGTCTTGAGCTTGATCCTGAGTTTCTTCTTCTTGAGTTAGCCGTCCTTCGACGTCATGTGCTAGCGCAAAGCAAAAAAATACAATTCAATTCCATGCCCGAAGAATTGAGTTAGGAATAAAGAAATGAAATAAAGAAATAAAAACCAAGGAAAACCAAATGAAATAGGTTTTGGATTTATAGGTGGGTCCAAAAGGTGAAATTGGCCTGGAAAATGGGTCGGCGGACTCGAAACGATCAAAATGGGTATAAATATGTATTTTGGGTTTCGGGTGAATAGTAACGGGTTTCGGGTTTACTTGCTTAATGGGTCGGCACTGTTCACAACGGGTTTGGTTGGTCATATCTGATACTATTTATTGCGGGTTCAGGCTCAGGTTACCGGGTCGGGAGGAACAGTAACATGTGGTTACTATTTTTCTTCCTCAGCCGAACACGCGCGCGCGCTGGGAACAGAGGAAGGAGGCGGCGGCTATTGGCGGAGCTAGGGTGCAATGTGACGGGAAAGGAGCAGGCGGCGAGCTCAAAAACTCGGGACAATTTTAATGGTTGTATGGTAAGTAGAGGGTTAATTGGCCGAAAGCATCGGTGTTTGAGCATCTGCGGGGATAGGGTAGGCTCGAAGGGGTGGTGGTTTCGGCAGTGGTGGCCGGGGTTAAGTTGGGCACAGTGAGGTAGTTGAGGCTGGCAGCGGTCTTCGACGACAAGGAAGAGGAAGGCTCGGCGAGCTAGGTTGATGGTTCGGGGAGGTTACTGGGAGCTTGAGGCGGCTGTAGGCGTAAGCAATTGGACCGAGATAGACCGGGGAAGGAGAATCAGATTTTGAGCTTGCTTGAGGATTTTTGAAGATTGCCGGTGGTGTGGGGTTCACCGGAGCAATTGGGGGTGCGGGTGGCTTACCAGGCACTAGTGCGTCTTAAAGGAGGGGGCTTGGGAACTTTATATAGCGAACCCTAAGGCGGTTCGAGGGAGGGGGATATTTCGGGTGGGCTCAGGAGACTTTGGGAGGGTTGTCCATGGAGGCAGGGAGGTCGGCAGGGTGTGGTGAAACCTCAGGTGATGAGTTGCGGCGGTCAAGGATTGCGGCTGGTCGGCCGAGAGAGGGAGTTCGCGAGAAAGAGCAGGAGTGGTGGCGATGCGTGGCCGGCGGAGCTGACAGGTCGCCTTGGGGTGTCATGTGGGAGGGTACAGCTTTTGACTGATGGTGCAGGAGTGGCAGCGGTGGGAGAGCGTGCGAAGGCGCAAGAACGAGCGAAAGGGAGATGACAGCAGCAAAAACAGAGGGTAGCGGTTGATTTTCGGACATGAATAGTGATGGCGCCAATCTCTTCTGTTAGGCAATGCCGATAGTAATAGATGATGTGGTTGGCTTGGATTTAAGCTGGATTAAGCTAGGGATCAAAGGGAAATCAATGTCAAAACAAAATCTCGGATTTTTGCAAAAATCGGTTTCATTTCAGTGTGTGTATTTGTATGGTAGGGCTTCACTATCTTTTCATGGTGTGACATCTCAAAAGTTGGCTTTATTTAAAAATTTATTTTTAAAATTAATTTATTTCAAAGATTTGGATTTTATTTGGTTTTTCAGTCAATCCTTAATATCATAATTAAATTCCTATCTAGTATCTCCTATTCCAGTTTCAAGTTTGAAATTCAATTTCTAATCCAAATTCATTTGAACCTCTCCAAATCAAATCTCAAATCCAAATTCTAGAATTCAATTTCCAAATTCAAAATCCAAACTTCAAAATTCAAATCTAATTCTCAAATATGAAATTCAATTCAATTTCTTTTGGGCCGAAACCATCCCCTAATATTTCTTCTTGGGCCAAGCCCATTTCCCTGGCTAGCAGGCCCAGTTTCATTTTCTCTTTCTCTTTCTCCTCTCTTTCTTTTTTCCTTCCTTCTTCCTCTAGTTCGAGTGCTACTCTGCCGATTGCCTGTCTCTGATCGACTGAGACAAAGGGACGCCCATGTCCTTGTGAGCTCATCAAAGCACGTTCCAAACAAAAGAAAAATGCATGCATGGAGAACGTCGACAATCACTACCAGGAATCAATTCCCTTTTCTATTTCATAGAATTTAACCATCCTTTGTTAGTTTCCATGTATTCAAATCAAGAACCGTCGTTGATTCAATTTGGCCAAATTCTTTCTCTCTTCTCTCTCTCTCTCCCCCTATAAAATGGAGCATCAAGACAGTGTTCTACTCCTTCACTCACCCGCAAGATCTCACTACCTTTTGTTCCCTCTTGTTATCACCGGACATGTTGCCTACTTGCCCGCTCTTCCCCTACACTACTGCATCACTGAGCTCTAGCCAAGACACCCATGCTCCAATGTTAGCCACGATCACTTCCAATCAAAATTGAGTTTCCTCTGCCTTTCTGCTTGCCACCGTGCCGATGATCCCATGACATCACTGCTCATGTGCTCCATTTTAGTCTTCTTCCTTCTGTTTTCTTTTCTTCTTTCTTCTTCCCTATTCTATTTGGCTGCTCTATTCGGCCATAGCCGAGCGCCAACTCCAGGCTGCCCAAGCTATAGCTGCCTGCTTCATTCGGTTGAGCCACCCTACCCCACGAAACTGTCGTAGCCCTCAAGCCGCCATTCAAGGTGCCATCAACACCATAATCAATTTTGGTCGATTCTATTTTGTATTCAATGCTGTTGGGGCGACTCAAAACAGACGTCATCAATTCCGTCATGGCCACACTCTCTCCTTCCCCTCTCCAGCTCTATATATTGGAGCATCTTGACCGCCTTACTATCCTCTTTGACCCCCTAGACTCCCATAACCTCTCGTGCACTGTCCCGACCATGAATGTTGTCACCCTCGCTGTCGCCATCTCTCTCCGGTGAGATTTTTTTATGTTTTGTTCATGTCCTACCGTGTTGTAGCTGTTGGATTAATTAGGCTTGGTCCAATTTAATTTAGCAATTAATCAAATGAAATTCCTAGGCCCACATGGAAAAACTGTTTAGTCCCATATGAAAAATTAAATGGGAGTTACACCACTTTAAAAAGTGGAACATGGTAACCCCCTTGTGAAATTGAAGAGAGCCAACACGCTGCTGCCGCTCGCGCCGCTGCCGCCGCCGCCGCGCCGCCGCGCCGTCGCCGTCGTGTGGTGCGAAACTTTCGAGTAATGGCTGCGGTTACCGGTGATTAATGGCTGCGATTACTCGCCTCTTCGTTTTCTTTGCGGTTACTCGGCCTCTTCGGTTTTGTTATTCTGAGAACAGTATAAAAGGCTCTCTACTCCATACGGGAAAGAATATAGAAAGAACAGTATTGTAACATCCTGAAAACTTAGAAGGATTGTGTAATAGAAATGTTGTTGGTTGTTTTGTAACGCATCATGTTTGGATGGATTCTAAAAATACTTTTCTAAAAATATTTGAGGAAAAGCCCACCTATTTACTTATATGGGAAATTCTAAAATTTAATTCGAATATGAAAAGATGATCCAGGAGAAAAAGTTTACAAAAGTAACATAAATAAGTTGGCAAAAGTGCCAAAGAAATGTTTGTGCACAAAATAGTAAAATCACAGAGTTCATAAAAGAAAAGAGGAGAAAAATAAAAAGAAAGAGAAAAGGATCCAGTTGTGGGCCCAAAGATGGTGGATGTAATGGTCACCTCATTGGGAAAATAATTTTCTTAAACCCAAGAATACCTCTGGGAATTCCTGTGAATTTTCTAGAATTTTTGATGGTAATTTCATATTTTTCCGGACTATATTAAGTCCTCCCGTATTTCTGGAAAATCAAAAATCAAAAATAAAACCCCGCGAACCCCCGGCCGACGCGTGGACTCTAAAATAAAACCATCAATTATTGTATTTAATACTGATAGTTTTGGGTGACCGTCTATAATGTGACGTTTAGCATTAGACTTTTTTAATAGTGTTTGTGTTTTTCACTCTTTTCAAGGGCACAAAAGCTCTACCCAAAATTTCTATTGGAATCCATTCATTCTTTATGCCAAATCTTCTAGAATTAATGGAATTAATTCTTTATGCCACCAATTCCAATTACTGGGAGACAAAATGAGGTGTTAATTAGTATACTAGTATGGAGAAATGGTGTTAGCTGACCAAACAACATTATCATTATATAATTTCAACAAAAAAGGAAAGTGTTGGCAACCCAAAACAAGCACAAAGAGACAAGGAAAGGAACTAGACATACCTCATCCAACATCACGGCATGGTTCCGACTTGGAAACAAGCATGATGAATTATTTAGTTAGCACAATGAGCACAAAGGATGGAAGATTTGCAATCATGCATAGTGTGTGCTTACTATTGGAACAAACACGTGCAAATGTAATTACTCCCCTCATATGCGATACAGTATTATTCTAGAGGCAACATTTTTTTCTTTGAGAAAAAAGATTTAAAGGGGTGTGTGTGTGTGTGTATTTGTATGGTAGGGCTTCACTATCATTTCATGGTGTGACATCTCAAAAGTTGGCTTTATGTAAAAATTTATTTTTAAAATTAATTTATTTCAAAGATTTGGATTTTATTTGTTTTTTCAGTCGATCCTTAATATCAGAATTAAATTCCTATCGAGTATCTCCAATTCTAATTTCAAATTTGAAATTCAATTTCTAATCCAAATTCATTTGAGCCTCTCCAAATCAAATCTCAAATCCAAATTCTAGAATTCGATTTCCAAATTCAAAATCCAAACTTCAAAATTCAAATCCAATTCTCAAATATGAAATTCAATTCAATTTCTTTTGGGCCGAAACCATCCCCTAATATTTCTTCTTGGGCCAAGCCCATTTCCCTGGCTAGCAGGCCCAGTTTCATTTTCTCTTTCTCTTTCTCTTTCTCTTTCTCCTCTCTTTCTTTTTTCCTTCCTTCTTCCTCTAGTTCGAGTGCTACTCTGCCGATTGCCTGTCTCTGATCGACTGAGACAAAGGGATGCCCATGTCCTTGTGACCTCATCAAAGCACGTTCCAACCAAAAGAAAAATGCATGCATGGAGAACGTCGACAATCACTACCAGGAATCAATTCCCTTTTCTATTTCATAGAATTTAACCATCCTTTGTTAGTTTCCATGTATTCAAATCAAGAACCGTCGTTGATTCAATTTGTACAAATTCTTTCTCTCTTCTCTCTCTCTCCCCCTATAAAATGGAGCATCAAGACAGTGTTCTACTCCTTCACTCACCTTCAAGATCTCACTACCTTTTGTTGCCTACTTGCCCGCTCTTCCCCTACACTACCGCATCACTGAGCTCTAGCCAAGACACCCATGCTCCAACGTTAGCCACGATCACTTCCAATCAAAATTTAGACTACAAGTATGGAAAATGTATGTCATCACTACCAAAATTAAATCCCTTTCCATCTCACCGACTTCCCTCTCCGATGATGTTCTTGCAAAACCTCCTGTGTCACATTGTGTTTCTGAGAATCTTTAGTCTTTTTCTCAAGTTAATTGAGTTTCCTCTGCCATTCTGCTTGCCACCGTGCCTCTGAGCCCATGACATCACTGCTCATGTGCTCCATTTTAGTCTTCTTCCTTCTGTTTTCTTTTCTTCTTTCTTCTTCCCTATTCCTATTTGACTGCTCTGTTCGGCCATAGCCGAGCGCCAACTCCAGGCCACCCAAGCTGTAGCTGCCTGCGCCGTTCGGTTGAGCCACCCTACCCCACGAAACTATTGTAGCCCTCAAGCCGCCATTCAAGGTGCCATCAACACCATAATCAATTTTGGTCGATTCTATTTTGTGTTCAATGCCGTTGAGGTGACTCAAAACAGACGTCATCAATTCCGTCATGGCCACACTATCTCCTTGCCCTCTCCAGCTCTATATATTGGAGCATCTTGACCGCCTTACTATCCTCTTTGACCCCCTAAACTCCCACAACCTCTCGTGCACTGTCCCGACCATGAATGTTGTCACCCTCACTGTCGCCATCTCTCTCCGGTGAGATTTTTATGTTTTGTTCATGTCCTACCGTGTTGTAGCTGTTGGATTAATTGGGCTTGGTCCAATTTAATTTAGCAATTAATCAAATGAAATTCCTAGGCCCACAAGGAAAAACTGTTTAGTCCCATATGAAAAATTAAATGGGAGTTACACCACTTTAAAAGGTGGAACGTGGTAACCCCCTTGTGAAATTGAAGAGAGCCAACACAAGCGCTTTCCGCCGCTCGCCGCCGCGCCGCTGCCGCTCCGTTCGTCGTGCCGTGTGGTGCGGAACTTTCGAGTAATGGCTGCAGTTACGAGTGATTAATGGCTGCGATTACTCGCCTCTTCGTTTTTGCGCGTTACTCGCCTCTTCGGTTTCTTTGTTACAGAGAACAGAGTATAAAAGGCTCTCTACTCCATACGGGAAAGAATATAGAAAGAACAGTATTCTGGTTCTATTTTTGTCGCTGCTCTCTGCAATCTCCGGTCCAGAACCTTGAGCGCAGAAGGTTCTGGGCGAGTAGGCCTCCGAAACTCCGTCCGTCTGTGTACCTGCACGGGTAGACGGGCGATCAAGTTTTTGGGGAGCGTTTTGGTGCGACTGCTCATTCTGTGACGTCTTCTACATCCTGGTGGTGAACTGCACGGCGAACATCTTCCTACATCACGCCTCGTCCTGCATCATGCCTCGATCGACTACATCGAATAGGCCATCATGTCGACTGATGGTAATGGCGCATCCGGTGTCTCCGACACTGGCCCCGCCCGAGGGTATAATCTGAAAACTTATCTGATGTACTTGTTTCTGTACGCTATGAATATGTTAATAGGTGCTGCTGTTAGCTTGTTCATTAGCGAATATGAATACATCATTGTTGAATCACTCATGCTTTTGCATGTCTTGCTTTATATGCTGAATTTTTGGATTAAAATATGCCGAAAATTGTCAAGAAGCGCAAACAATCCAAAAACTTGATAGGTCTTTTTCGGTAGTTAGCTTTGCTGCGTCGCTTAAGCCGCACCCTCCGTTTGATGGTTCCAATTTTAAGAGATGGCGTGCACGTGCAATCCTGTGGTTTACTGCTATGGAATGTTTTCATGTTGTACAAGGCAAGCCCGCTGAGCCTCTATCTGTTGAGAACGAATGCAAGTTCAATATAGCGGATAACTTGTTTTGAGGTGCACTTGTTAACATACTGGCAGATAACATTGTGGATGCGTACATGCATTTGCCTATGGGCAAAGAGATGTGGGATGCACTTGAGGCCAAGTTCGGAGTTTCCGATGCTGGCAGTGAGCTGTATGTTATGGAGCAGTTCTATGACTACAAGATGGTCGATGACCGTTCTGTAGTAGAACAAGCTCATGAGATTCAGGCGCTGGCAAAGGAGCTTGAGAACAATAAGTGCGAGTTACCGGACAAGTTTGTGGCTGGCGGTATTATTGCAAAGTTACCACCTTCTTGGTCGGATTTTGCTACCTCTCTAAAACACAAGAGGCAGGAGTTCAGTGTTACTGATCTCATTGGCACTCTTGGTGTTGAAGAGAAGGCGAGGGCAAAAGATACTCGTGGCAAGAAAGTTGTCACGAGAGGAGGTTCTAGTGCCAATTTGGTGCGTAAGAAGAACCCTCAGGCTATCCACAATAAGAAGAAAAATAAGCCTATTGTCAAGCCCAAGGCCACTACTGAATTTAAGAAGAAAAGCAAAGGAAAGGGCATCTGCTTTGTGTGCGGTGATTCGCCATTGGGCTAAGGATTGTCCGAACCGCAAGGATAAGCGTAAGAAGTCCGCAACATGGTTATTAGTGATGCTGGAGGAACATCGGGGTATGGTAATTATTTACCTACAGTTCTTTCGGTTTGTCAATCACTTGAGTGGTGGGTTGACACTGGTGCTAATATTAATGTGTGTGCTGATATTTTCTTGTTTTCATCTTATCAGGCCTATCGAGGTTGCTCCTTGTTGATGGGGAGCGGATCGCATGTAGCTGTTCATGGTGTTAGTACGGTCGATTTGAAGTTTACTTCGGGAAAGACCGTGCAAACAAGAACGTCAACATGTCCCTCCATAAAGAAGAATCTGTCGTGGATCTCTCTGTGTAGAGATGGTTTTAAACTTACATTTGAGTCCAATAAATGTGTCGTGTCTAAGTATGGAACATTTGTTGGTAAAAGTTATGAGAGCGGATGCTTGTTTCGTTTCTCTTTGATGGATTCCTATAATAAAGTTGTGAACCATATGTGTAACGATGATGATGAATCTAATGTTTGGCATTCACGACTTTGTCATGTTAACTTTGGGTGTATGACGCGCTTAGCTAATATGAGTTTAATCCCGAAATTCACTTTGGTCAAAGGTTCTAAGTGCCATGCGTGTGTTCAATCGAAACAACCTCGCAAGCCTCACAAGGCAGCAAAAGAGGCGAGTAATTTGGCACCGTTAGAACTCATTCATTCCGATTTGTGCGAGATGAATGGCATGTTGACTAAAGGTGGAAAGAAATATTTCATGACGCTTATAGATGATTGCACTAGATTTTGCTATGTGTATTTATTGAAAACAAAAGATGAAGCATTTGATTACTTTAAGATCTATAAAGCTGAGGTAGAAAACCAACTTGAGAGAAAAATCAAGCGGGTAAGGTCTGATCGTGGGGGAGAGTATTTTTCAAATGAGTTTACTTCATTTTGCGAGGAACATGGAATTATTCATGAGAGGGCGCCTCAATATTCTCCGAATCAAACGGGTTCTTGAAAGAAAGAACCGCACTCTAACTGACTTAATTAACGCCATGTTAGACACTGCGGGACTTTCTAAGGAATGGTGGGGTGAGGCTTTATTGACCGCGTGTCATGTCCTGAATAGAGTTCCTACAAAGAACAAAGAAGTAACACCATTCGAGGAATGGGAAAAGAAGAAGTTGACTCTCTCATACTTGCGCACCTGGGGATGTTTGGCCAAAGTTAACGTGCCAATTGTCAAGAAGCGCAAACTTGGACCAAAAACCGTAGATTGTGTATTTCTTGGTTATGCTATGCACAGCGTGGGTTATAGGTTCTTAATTATAAAAGCGGAGTACCGACATGCGTGTTGGTACAATCATAGAGTCCAGAGATGCTACATTTTTTGAGAATGAATTTCCTATGAAATGTGATGTACCTAGCTCATCTAGTCAAGAACCTATAATTTCCCTTGATTCTTTTGTGCCGATAGAACATGTTGAGCAAACGCCTATGGAAAATCCTGAGGAGGATAACAATGAAGTTACTCGAAAAAGTAAGGGACAGAGGATTGCAAAATCCTTTGGTAATGATTTCATTGTATACCTCATGGATGACACTCTAAGAACCATTGAAGAGGCATATTCTTCTCCTGACTCCGACTACTGGAAGGAAGCAGTATGGAGTGAGATGGACTCTATTATGTCTAATGTTACTTGGGAGGTCGTTGACCGTCCTTATGGGAGTAAACCTGTAGGATGTAAATGGGTTTTCAAGAAAAAGCTTAGGCCTGATGGTACAATTGAAAAGTATAAGGCAAGGCTTGTGGCCAAGGGTTATACTCAGAAAGAAGGCGATGACTTCTTTGATACTTATTCACCTGTTGCCCGATTGACCACAATTCGAGTACTACTTGCCCTGGCTGCCTCTCATGGTCTTCTCATTCATCAAATGGACGTTAAGACAGCTTTCCTAAATGGAGAGTTGGAGGAGGAAATTTATATGGATCAGCCAGACGGGTTTGTAGTAGAAGATCAAGAAGGAAAGGTGTGCAAGTTGTTAAAATCTTTGTATGGCCTAAAGCAAGCACCTAAGCAATGGCATGAGAAGTTCGACAAAACATTGACATCTGCTGGTTTTGCTGTGAATGAAGCCGACAGATGTGTGTACTATCGCTATGGTGGGGGAGAAGGAGTGATCTTGTGCTTGTATGTTGATGATATACTGATTTTTGGGACCAACCTCAATGTGATTGAGGAGTTCAAGGACTTTCTGTCCAAGAGTTTTGAAATGAAAGATTTGGGAGTGGCTGATGTGATTCTTAACATTAAGCTACTGAGAGGAGGTGATGGTGGGGTTACACTTGTGCAATCCCACTATGTGGAGAAGGTCTTGAGTCGCTTTGGTTATAGTGACTGCAAGCCTGCTTCTACTCCTTATGATCCTAGTGTGTTATTGAGAAAAAACCAAAGAATAATAAGGGATCAATTGAGATACTCCCAGATCATTGGCTCATTGATGTATTTAGCTAGTGCTACGAGGCCTGACATCTCGTTTGCTGTGAGCAAGCTAAGCCGATTTGTTTCAAATCCGGGAGATGATCATTGGCGTGCTCTTGAGAGAGTGATGTGCTATCTAAAGGCAACCATGAGCTATGACATTCACTATGCTGGGTACCCAAAAGTACTAGAGGGCTACAGTGATTCAAACTGGATTTCTGATGCTGATGAGATAAAAGCCACGAGTGGATATGTGTTCACTCTTGGAGGTGGTGCTGTTTCCTAGAAGTCTTGCAAGCAGACCATCTTAACGAGGTCAACAATGGAAGCAGAACTCACAGCATTAGATACCGCCACTGTTGAAGCTGAGTGTCTTCGCGAACTCCTTATGGATTTGCCGGTGGTTGAAAAACCGATACCGGCTATCCTGATGAACTGTGATAATCAGACTGTAATTATCAAGGTGAACAGTTCTAAAGACAACATGAAGTCATCTAGGCATGTTAAGAGGCGGTTGAAGTCGGTCAGAAAGCTGAAAAACTCCGGAGTGATAGCACTGGACTATGTCCAGACAGCTAAAAATCTGGTCGACCAATTTACAAAGGGTTTATCACGTAATGTGATAGATAGTGCATCGAGTGAGATGGGCCTGAGACCCACATGAGTCATACCACAGTGGTAACCTATTCTACGTGATCGGAGATCCCGTGAAATAGGATGGTGAAACAAGCTGTTGGTTGACTGGGAGGAGAGACCTTTACAGGACTCATTTCTTCAATGATGCACTTCTCTCCTATTCTGTATGGTAGGTTGGTTTTACCTCAATGTGATCTGAGTGGCTTATTTAGAGCAGAGATGTCGGCCTACATGACATCTTAGAAGGAACACACCTATATGAGTTCGACTACAGGTCACAGTCTATGAGATTTGGGTGATCTCTAGATACTCATGAATAGGCCTGGAGTATGACTTATACGCTCCAACCAGAGGGGATACTTTAGGCAGCCTAATACTAGTAAAGGATAAAAGAAGGAGTTGGTGGTTGGTACGGCCTCCTACGTTTTCTCCACCCCACCGAATCCGTGCGCTACTCCGCTCTGTTATCTCCGCCGCCTCCTCCCCACTTAATTTCTCCACCGCTACCTCCCCAATGAACCCGTCGCGCCTCCTCCCTCCTCCTCCGCCACCGCCTGCCCGCTCCTCCGCCGCCTCCTTCCCTCCCTCCCACCCCGTGCCGCCTCCTCCTCCTCCCTCTCTACCCGCCGCCCACCTCCTCCACCTCCCACCCCGCCCCTCCTCCTCCCCACCCCAAGCGTCACTCTCCCTCCCACCCAGCCGCCGCCTCCTCCTCCTCCCCCCGCCTCCTCCTCCTCCTCGTCCCCACCCCGCCGCCCACATCCTCCTCCCCACCCCGCCTCCTCCTCCTCCTCGTCCCCCACCCCGCCACCACCTCCTCCCCACTCCGCCTCCTCCTGCACGTCCCCCACCCCGCACCGCCTCCTCCTCCTCCCACCCAGCGCCGCCTCCTCCTCCTCCCACCCCGCACCGCCTCCTCCCCTCCCTCCCACCCCGCCGCCTCCTCCTCCTCCTCCCACCCCCCGCCGCCTCCTCCTCGTCCCTACCCCGCACCGCCTCCTCCACCTCCCCACCCACCCCGTGACGCCGCCACCTCCTCCTCCTCCCCCCCCGCCCGCCGCCACCTACTGTCCCCACCCGCGCCGCCTCCTCCTCCTCCTCCCCCCCCCCCCCGACGCCTCCTCCTCCCCGAGCTCCTCCGGTCTGCCCTCAGCTCCTCCCCCGCTCCTCCGCGCCGTCGATGAGTCCTCTCCCCCCGTTCTCCGCGCCGCCACTCTCCCCTCCCCCGTCTCTCCCACTCCCACTCGACCATGGCAACAAATATGCGGCGTGGGTTGTGGGGTGCATCAGCTGAGAGCGAGGTGGAGCCAGAGCAGCTGCAGCCTCGGCGGTTACAAAGTGAGGAGTTCTATGGGCGAACGTGGCATAAGATTCGGTAGTTGCAAGCGTGGACGTGTTTGGCTGGCAGTTGCATTGAGGTAACATGCTTCCCTATTTCTTCCTCTCGTTCTCCTTCTTAGGTTCTTCTCGGTCTCCCATATCTTCTTATGTTCTTCTTCTCTGTGGATATCTACTTTCTGTGCTTTGAGAAGAGGTACCTTGGGACGGTCCGGTAGGAAGACCACATTGACCTCACCGAGTGCGCACGCCGCAGCGTCGTCGTCGCCAACGCCGGGAGGGTCTACTCGGTCGACGTCGCCGACCACGCCGTCGGCCTGGTCATCGACGTGCTCCGCTGCATCACGGCCGCCGAGCGCTACGGCCGGAGCGGGCTCTGGACGGCCAAAGGGGAGGACCCGCTTGGCTCCAAGGTGTGTGTTCTTTCCTTCTTGGCTTCTTCATTACAGTGCAAACAAAGAGATGCACAAATCTCTTATTTCTCAAGCTGAATTAATTAAGGAATCACTCATCTTGGCTTCTGCATTAATTAATTATCAGCATAGATATTCTCGGTATAATCTCTTATTTCTTTGTACTGTTTCTTTGTACCATCTCTTGTGTTGTAAAATGTTTAGACTCATCTCCATCCAAATCCTGCATGTCACCCTCAATCTCTCCTTCCTCAAACCCACATAACGCACATCGGCACATTTGAGCTGATGCCCAACACTTGCATTCTTTCAAGTTCAGCACGCCTGGAGTTGTTCCTCCAGCAACTTGTGCTGCTTCAATAAACCATTGAAATCAAACACTGAACAGATAATCAAATAATGCTTTCAGAAGAACCTTACTACATAGTCATTTAGAGATTATTATTGCTTATTACTGCTTCTTAAGTAGGTCATTTCTCCAAAATTAGTATGCGGTGCCCCTTATTTCAATGCAATATGCCATACTACCAACAGTTCGAAGAGTAGGAGACAACAGAGGGACATGGCATAATACACACACACAATATACATACATATAAATATGATTATCTGACACCACTGGAGCCCATAAACAAAGGATAAGAAGAGCATTATGATTATCTGCAAGTGATACTGTTAAGTGGCAAAACAGAGGGAAAATAGGTGAACTAAAACTTTCCTGGAGCAAATAGGTAAATGTAAATTTCGCGGCAATAAGTGCAAGCTAGAAAGCTATGTATCATGTGGATTTTTAGATATGTTAGTTTAGGGATTGCAAGCAAACACAGGTGGTCTTTAATGACTAGATTAGAATTCAATGAAAGAGATGATTGTGGGTTTGTTCTATGCTCGATGAGGATAACTGTGGTCTAATACTGAAATTGAATGATCAAAAATTGAGCTCTAATCTTTGTGTCTCTACTGTCATAGTTATTCCTGTTCTCAGTTTGATACTTTCGGTTTTCAGCTCATACTGTGATCTCTAGGTTATATTGGTAGCTCCTTAATTAATCAGATTGCTATATACCTTGTTAAATTGTAATTACAGTCACTGATAGCAGATTCTGTTAATTAATTAAGTTGAGTGATCACTTGATTTTGTGCTTCCCGTTGGCCGAAAGTACTTGTTGTTGATAATACAAAACTGAGTTTGGCTAATTTGATCTTTAGAGCTCAATAATTGATTCTCACTTGACATATTCAATTTGTGAAGAGTATAGAGTATAGACCAAAGTAGCGGGACGGCGTAAGATTAAAGTCTTATGCAACCCTATATCTGAGAGCAATTAAAATCAAATAACATGTTGTATTTAGTCTTTTGTATTTGGCTATATCTGTTGGCAGCATGCTGTGTTCATAAAATTCTGATTTTAGTCATGTACATTAGGCTATGTATGGAGGCAGCATGTTCTTTCGTTAAATCTGTTTCTATACATGCTTGGATCATATATGTTGAGTTTTCAATAAGATTAGCATGTAAATACATTGATCTTATGAATGCCATGCTAATATTGAAGATACCATATATGATGTTCATGTTGAGTATATACTCTCTTTGCAATGACGTAATTGAGTTTGCCTAATTTGATCTTTAGAGCTCAATAATTGATTCTCACTTGACATATTCAATTTGTGAAGAGTATAGACCAAAGTAGCGGGACGGCATAAGATTAAAGTCTTATGCAACCCTATATCTGAGAGCAATTAAAATCAAATAACATGTTGTGTTTAGTCTTTTGTATTTGGCTATATCTGTTGGCAGCATGCTGTGTTCATAAAATGCTGATTTTAGTCATGTACATTAGGCTATGTATGGAGGCAGCATGTTCTTTCGTTAAGTCTGTTTCTATACATGCTTGGATCATATATGTTGAGTGACAGGACATGCAATCCACATCTCATTGCTAATTTTGCCATCAATCAACTTCACTGTAATAGTGCACATTATTGGAACTGTTTGCAAACACAAATATGTGTCTATATCAGAATGTTCCCCACAGCTTTGACTGTGCGGAGGATGATCCCCACAGCTACTACCCTCCTGAATTCTTAAACACATTGACCCCTAACGGGCTACCTCCTCATGTACTTAAGCTTAAGATTAATCGTCGTGTGATATCGTTGCGGAACATCGATCCCGCTAATGGACTATGCAACGGGACGAGACTGGTAGTCCAGGGGTTCCAAAAGAATGCAATTGATGCCAAGATTGTGCTCGGTCAACACACTAGGAAGAGGGTGTTCCTCCCTCGGATACCTCTATGTCCCTCTGATGATGAGATGTTCCCGTTTAGATTCAAGAGGAAGCAAATCCCGGTCAGGCTTAGCTTCGCAATGACAATCAACAAGGTGCAGGGGCAGACCATCCCGAATGTTGGTGTCTACCTCCACGATCCAGATCTTCTCTCATGGGCAATCATCGTCGCACTATCTAGGGCCACCGCCAGAAGCAACATCAAAGTCCTTGCCGTTGCGGATAAGGACAAGCAGTGCATGTCTCGAAATACCCGTGGTACCTTCACGAAAAACATTGTCTACAAAGAAGTGCTCACATTATAGGCGATGTATGTTATCCTTTGTTTTTTTTGCAACTGGCATTCTTGTGCAGATGTATGTTTCATTGGAATGTTTAACACAAAAGATGTACGTCGTATTAGATTTCTTTCGACAAACTATTTGTTTGTGTCGATGATGTCGGTTAGGAGCCTTTCTCGTGAAGAGTCTATGCTCCTTTGATGCCCATATGTCATTCCGGTCTAGGTAAGTGTTCTTGAAGACATATTTATGCATATTCCTATTTTTCCTTAAGTTCATTCTTTGTGTATCTTAATGTACATTTTTTAACACAAAAAGTAATGTCGTTGATGATTTACCTTTTACAGGTGTATCCACTTTCATGAATTGGGCCCAAATAGCATACATTACAAGTGGAACTTTCGTGTACACATAGTGCACAAATTTCCTATTCAAGAGATTATGACTGGATCTATGCTTCAGCTTATAGTTGCTGATGAGAATGTATGTATCGATATTTACTTTAATATTCATTACACCATATGTTCTTTTAATTTTCAACCCAATATTATTTCATGCAATGACTTATATGCTTTTCACATTTCTATTATTAGGGCATGAAAATGGAAGTATTTTGTTTCGGCAGGCAATCTCATAGATTGGACCGATTACTTGCCGAAGGGAGTTCGTATGAGGTCCACTCGATGGCGTTGACCGAATCCCGCAATTCGGTTCCTTGGAAAGAAGCTTGAATTAAGGTTCACATACCAAACTACGGTTAGGCAGTTGAGCAATGTCATTCAATTTTCTGATCTCCCTACCCAATATACACACTTTGAAGATGTTTATTTAAAACCAAACAAGTCAATTGTAGGTAAGATCTCCACGTTTTCACATATGATGTCTCTTCTTTTGATATACTTTTATGTTATTGCTTTGAATAATCCTTACAATTAATGCAACTTTGGTAAGATGTGGTCGGTTTGGTTGTACATGTCATTGTCTGACATCAATAGCTTCCCACGTCGTATACCAATGAGGGAATTATGCCTCATGGATGATAGGCAAGTTACATAGAATGTTTCTATTTTCTTGAAAGCAAATAATTTATATTGCAAATTGTTGATTGAGTCCATTTTTTATGTACATCAGTGAGAACTTATTATTTGTGTGCGTTTGGGATGGACTTATTGTGCGGTATCTAACACAATGGAGACGTGCGGGCGAACATAATTATATTTTCGCTGTGACATTGCTGAAGAAGAATAGTCGATATGGTATGTGTGCAACTAATACGAATATTTTATCATCTTATGTCTTATTTTTATTGCTCATCAAATTGATACATTATTGAAAAGGCTGCTTAATGACAATGGATTGTACAAATTTCATTTTTGGACCACAAGATGATAGGCTACAAGAGCTTGCAGGTAAAAAACCAAGTAAATAATGTATATGCAAATATGTATGTCTTTCATAATTTAAATAATGCTCTCTTCAAACAGAACTGCGCCAAGTAGTGCTGCATAATTCGAATGTAAGGAACTTTATCATGAATGCTGTTGACATAAGGAACGATACACTTGCCAAGATGTTTGGACGTTAAATAACGTAAGCAAGTCACTAAATCTTTTCGTATCTTTTATATCTAATATACAATAGATTTATGATGTTTAACTATTTGTTTTCCATTTTGTAGGGTGTGCTTGCTTTCTCTTTCCTTACAAGCTAGAGATGAAGATACGTCATGCAGAAGGACGACGCATCAGTTTTATTTTAAAATTTTTGTTAATGTTTATGGCATGATGTCCTATTTATTAATTGATTTATTATTCTCCAAGACGATCTAACAATTATTTATGTATTAAGCATACTATGAAAAAATACTGTTTATTATCATTTTTGTACATATTGTTGTATGTGGTGTTTGTTTTATCATGCTTGGTCCAAACATCATCGCACTCTTTTATAGTATATATTACTTTTATTTAGTTTTTCGTTGCAACGCACGGGCACTCTAACTAGTACTAGTAAAGGATTTGGGTAAAGCTTGTTCACACAAAACTGTCAATTCAAGGCATAGTCCATTGTTCAGTTGTGCATGAGTGTAACTCCTTTCCTATGTGGATGTTCAACTTAACAGTCTCCATCGAAATACTGGTATATCAAACAACAGTAGAACTGAGAGCATTTCTCGTGTGCCTTAAAATTTGGTGGGGATTGTTGAATTAATTAGGCTTGGTCCAATTTAATTTAGCAATTAATCAAATGAAATTCCTAGGCCCACATGGAAAAACTGTTTAGTCCCATATGGAAAATTAAATGGGAGTTACACCACTTTAAAAGGTGGAACGTGGTAACCCCCTTGTGAAATTGAAGAGAGCCAACACGCGCGCGCGCTCGCTCGCTCGCCGCGCCGTGCCGAGCCGATCCGAGCCGTGACGTAAGGTGCGGTGCGGTGCATGTGCGTGAGCGTGAGCGTGTGCGTGTGCGTGTGCGTGCGCGTGCGCGTATGCGTGCACGTAGGCGTGTCGGGTGCGGGCGCGTTTTTCTTTATCTATTCGAAAATCGAAACGCACTGACTCGCATTAACGAATTGCTGGCAGTAACAGTGCAGTTACTAGTAAATTATGGCTGCGGTTACTTTCGAGTAATGGCTGCAGTTACTAGTGATTAATGGCTGCGATTACTCGGCCTCTTCGTTTTGCTTTGCGGTTACTTTGGCCTCTTCGGTTTCTTTATTACGAGGAGCAGTATAAAAGGCTCTCTACTCCATACGGAAAGAATATAGAAAGAACGATATTCAGTTACATTTTTGTCGCTGCTCTCTGTAATCTCCGTTCCAGAACCTTGCGCGCAGAAGGTTCTGGGTGAGTAGGCCTCCGAGATTCCGTCCGTCTGTGTACCTGCACGGGTAGACGGGCGATCAAGTTTTTGGGGAGCGTTTTGGCGCGACTGCTCATTCTGTGACGTCTTCTACATCCTGGTGGTGAACTGCACGGCGAACATCTTCCTGCATCACGTCTCGTCCTGCATCACGCCTCGATCGACTACATCGAATAGGCCATCATGTCGACTGATGGTAACGGCGCATCCGGTGTCTCCAACACCGCCCCGCCGGGGTATAATCAAAACTTATCGATGTACTTATTTCATGCGCTATGAATATGTTAATAGGTGCTGCTGTTAGCTTGTTCATTAGCGAATATGAATACATCATTGTTGAATCACTCATGCTTTTGCATGTCAAGCTTTATATGCTGAATTTCTAGATTAAAATATGCCGAAAATTGACTAGATTCTCAACAGTAGCATCCAAGCAACACATCCTCTAAGTTAATTTGGATTTCATGTAGAGAATCGCCGTGAATCAAGTTTTTGCCAAAATCGGCCAAAATCGCCTCTTGCTGTCGATCCATCATCTTTGGTGAGCCAAATTTTGATTCCTTGTATTTGAACCATCCTTACCATCTCCTCTATCTTATCCACATTCAATTTGGTCGACGGTTAGCCAAGGAGCTCTGCCACCGTCGCCCTCCTCCTTACTGTCGCTGTTCACCATCGCTAGTCATCTCCAACAATTTTGTGAGCACTAACCCCACTGGTATGTTCCCTGGGCCGAGTCCATGCTCATGCTCATGCAAATCGCTGCCCACGCAAGCCGCCACCAAGCACCGGCCATCTACTTACCAAAGTGCCCTTGACCTACTTTCCCCTTAGCACCGCCTGGCGAGACTCCCTTGCTATCGTCAGCCATCGCCCGACACGCTTGCACCACCCCTAGGAGCTCCTCTGTTTTAATCTTCAAGCATTCTTTGTTTTCTTCTTTATGTCTATGATATCTAGGGTCCACTTGTAATCCACCATTGCATTCCCAAAAATAGCCAAAAAAGAAGATTCCAGGGAATACTTGTGGGGACCCAGGCACGCGAGCACCCGTAGTCGCCGTATGTGCTCTGTACTAGTCCCATGATCGGTATGTAACATCCTGAAATTTGGTTATTTTAGAAATATGGAATTTTAAAATCATATCCTGCATTTTGTTGGCATTTGAATTTCTTTTGAATATTTAATTGAAATCTTTTTGAGATTTGTGGCATGCAAATTAATAATCAAAGAGTAATCCCAAGTGCAAATAATAGAAAACTAAAATTTTAAATACGAATATGAAAAGATGATCCAATATAAGGAAAGAGGAACTGATTTAAAATATATATATATATATATATATATATATATATATATATATATATGCAAAAGTTAGGTTGACCGACAAAATAACGATGAGAAATTTAATATATACACATGTAACCTAAATAATAATAATAGAAACTCATTTAATAGCTGAAAATTTAAAGTTTCACCGTTCCTCGTCAACCTCACCGTCGGCATCCTCACCACCTCAGCAACGCATTTTGGTCACCACCTCCGACCCTCCGGCCACCCCCCACCGGCGACGCCACTCCCCTCCCTCGGCCTGGAACCTCCTCTGCCCGGCCCTCTCCAGCAGATGGCTTAAGAGGCATATATGCCCTATATAGGTAAGCAACACTCGAGCATTCCCCTGGCTAGCACCGCTAATTCTCTTCTCCTCCCGGGCTCCCTCGTGCTCGAGCCCAGCTCACGCAGCGCCGAGGTTGAGCCCATTTCTTTTAAATCGCCCGCTGACATGTGGGACCCACTGTCGTGACCGCCAAGCGTCCGTGACAATGGGCCCCGCCTGCCAGAGGCAGAAGGGAGAGAGAGGGCGAACCAATGCCAACCGGGCCCCACCTGTCAGCGCCCGTGTGAGTGGGTCGCTGTCAGTGGGCCCCACCTGTCAGAATTTTTATAATTTCTGTATTTAATTAAACCAAAAAGTTTCAAAGGGACAAAACTTATTCATTTTAACTCCAAATTGAATGAAACAAATTTCTAAATTCATCTAAATTCAAGACCTATCCAATGAAACCAAAATCATAATTTTGGAAGCTCATTTGAAATTAGAAAATAATTTAGAGAAGCTCATAAAATTTAAATAGGATGTAGAAGCAATGATGAGGGAATTAAATTTGGATTAGTTATTATAATGAATGAATAAGTTGCCTTTAGTATTTATTTTAAAATCTAAATGAACCAAAGGCATTAGTAAAGAAAAATGACTTTAATTAAATATTCAAATTAAGTACAAGATACCCTTAATAATAATTGGAATAGGTGTCTAATACTTAACGGGTCATCTTAAATAAACCTTAAAGGTAGATGTTGCTAACTAACAAATGTTACAATACAACCTTAGGTAACCAACCTTGTCTCAAATCACCCGAACCGACCATTAACTCATAACAAAACTAAATCAAGATTATTCGGATTTATTTTGGATCTTTTGAGTTATTTGCCTTTATTGGATTCAGTTGTTTATCGCGTAATTAGAAATTGGAGTCCTGAAGATTTGAGGGATCAAGTGAGATCAAGAGCAAGAGAAGATAAAGATCAGAAGCTCCGCCCCTCGAATGAGATCACTTTGAGTGAGCTCAAGGCCGCGGTAAACCACGCCAGGCGAGTCAACACTTTGATCATATTGAACCTACATTTTCTGCAAATTACTTTGTGTAAATTATCAAATTGCATGCTGCTATTTTATATACAATACATGTTTAATTCAAGCTTCTAGATATATGCCCATTGTTTGCCTTGGTTAATATTAAACCTCCTTTGGAATATTGAATATGTGCACCTTATCGCCATAGCAAAATTTTAATAAGTAGCCTTTCGAAAATAAGTCTCTAATTATACGCCATGCTTAGTACTGCATAGATACTCGGGGGCGCTGAAATGCCCCAAGCATCATTGTCATTTTTAAACATGAGAAATTTTGATTGGGCAGTCATGGTGGTAATGACTGATATGTGTTGGATATGATTATTTTATGCTCCCCAAAAACCCCAACTTGCTTAAATATCTGGGCGGATGATTTGAGGGCTGATGTGTGGTGCAGTGGAAGCACAAAATGGTTAGTGGTAGAACCGCCCAGATACCCCGAAGGACCGAATCTTGTCATGACCTCCCATGTAAAACAGTGCAACCACAAGTCTGTAAAATACAACTTGGCTAAGTAAATTTATCGAAACTCCCGGACTCATCTCACTGGTAGTGGATAGAAGTGGATAAGCAAGGGCAAGGAGGCCTAAAGGGACACCAAGTGGAGGGTGAAGTTTCCTAGCTGTTCTAATCGTTGCGGGAAGTGGAGCCCGGCTGCGTTAGTAACTGTGGGGAACATCCCGTGCATAGATGGGACCCACCGCAAGTGGGCAGTTTCCCATAAGGTGAGATGACAAAAGGAACTATATACTTTGAAAAGTCACTGTGATGGTCTGCTCAACCACATAACTAAGGAATCTTGTGGGGCAACGAGTTGATTGTCTCTTGTGGTGAAAGTGTACAAACTCTGCAGAGTCAAAACTATTCGAATAGCCGTGCCCACGGTCATGGGCGGATATGAGAACTTAACCAGATATAGTTCTATTTCAAAAACAACTTTGTGGGTGGGAATGTAAAAGTGGAGGGCCACGGAAGGTCCTGATTTGTGTTGCCCTGGGTGTTGCCCTAGTGATAAGTTAAGCGGCTATAACGCTGAAGGATTAAGCATATGGTGCAGATGCCATGTAACGGTGGATGGAATCTGAATCACTACTATTGTTGCATTCTCATACACATTATGTTTTTGTTTAAACTGCTAAGTCTCAGGGAATTTCTATGTATTATATTTCAATAGCAAATAATGATAATACTTCTCCTAAAATAAAATGTCAGGAAGACTAAATAGAGTCGTAAGAAAAGAAGATGACTGTTGTGGTAAATACGTAATAATGATAGGTGGATTCATGTCGATTATAAATAAGGGAATGATAGAGAGGAGTCTAGGAGAAATAAATTGGTGGAGTCTAAATGAATAGATAGGCTAGATAGATGATTTAAATAATTTTTTGGAGAATTAAAGGAGTGTAAAGGTAATTGCTGGATTTAATGAAATTAATAGAATTTGATCTAGATGGATGAATTGAATTTGTGGAAATTTGGAGATATGATAATTGGGGTATAAAGTTGATCAATGAAATTCTTGGTGGAGAAATACTGATGAATTAGCTAGGGATAAATAATGGCTGATTATGAAAAGAGCAATTTATGGTTTTGGATCATTAGCAGAAAGGATCGAATTATTAGAAAGTGCTGATACGAATGATTTCGGTGGATTAAAAAGTAATCATATTAGAGAATCATTAGAATTTCAGAGGTGAGGAGTTGGTGAATAGCGATTACGAGATTGGATTATTAGGAATTCGAAATACAAAGGTATTGGTGGATTCGATATATATATATATATATATATATATATATATATATATATATATATATATATATATATATATATATATATATATATATATATATATATATATAAAGTATATGGCGGTGGATTAACTAAATGATGTCACTCGCTGTTTGGAGTTTTAGACAGCAATCAACATAAAAAGAGTATGTTCGGTGGATTAAATCAATAATGCCAACCGCTGTTTGGAGTTTAGACAGCAATCAATATAGGAAGTGTATGTTCGGTGGATTAAATAAATGATGTCACCCGTTATTTGGAGTCTTAGACAGCAATAAGTAAAGAAAATGTATCTTTGATGGATTAAGTCAATTATGGTAATCGCCGTGTGGAGGTTTAGGTAGCAACAATAATACTATGATTTAATAATAATGCTACCAAAAGCAATTTCTGGCAAATAAAGCAACCTGAGCCTTTCCTTTGTTAAGCCATACATACTATTTATTTGCATTCTGTGTGTTGGCTCACGGAGCACGGTGGTTAGTGTGCTCACACTCGCTCTCACAACAAATCCAGAGTCAAGAATCAGATCACTGCGCATCAGCAACACTATGGGTCATGATGACAAAGAAGATAAAGATGTCAAGGGCTAGGTCATGAACCTCCAGTTGGCTGCCTGTGGGCACGTCCTGAGGGTTCCCCCTGTGTGCTTCGTTCTTCCGCTGTTGCAATTTACTGGTTTCGGCCTAATCGGCCCATGTGTAAGTTTAATATTTTTATTTTTGCTTCCGCATGGTATGTATTTGATATTCATTCTCTGTATCTATGAGCACTATCTACTGATCCAGGGAATAGTGCAATAAATCACAGAGGATTCTGGATAGTAAAATCTGGGGTCTGACACGGTAGCTAGTACACACGTTCACATCATTGAGCTCACATCCATACACATCACACATAAATAGTTTACAACAAGTAGGGTGATATATGTATGCGATGCATAGAAGAGAATATATACATAAGGCAGAACAGCCAAATAAACATCAGAGTTTAGTATAAAAATGCAACAGAAGTCTAATAATAAAAGTATCTAGTGATTTTCTATCATAACCCGCAAGCAACCGACTAGAGTCAAACCCTAAGAAGATCTATTGTTGAAATCTCTGGTGACGGGGACGAAATATGCATGGTTAGGCACATAACCCTCTTCATCCTCTAATAAACAATAATTTAAGTAAGGTTGAGTACATTGTGTACTCAACAAGATTGTAGTGTATCGCAAAATTATACATATATGCAAGACTGTTAAAGGATGATGCTCTACACTAAGTTATTTTTTAGCATAAAGCAGATTTCATCTAGGAATACCAATAAGTAACAACTTGCAAACGAAATTGTAAAGAGCATTTGATATGTAAGGAAATAACATTTGCATAATTTCCATAATAGTAGATCAAAACCATTTGCGGCCTTCCTTTGTTGGGAACACATCCATCGTAGCCCTCCTTGGCTGTAGACATCGCACAAATCCCACCCATGGGCATGGCACAAGAAAGATGCGTACATGCCATCCCATCCGTTCTATGAAAAAATTTGAAAAGAAAAACTATACCCTTTGTGACTATATCCAAGCTTGCTGTTCGCAAATGCAAACAAGCACATCTATTTAAATAGTTTTTAACACTCTACAGAGGATATACAGCTTTACCCACATGAAAATTTTACTGTTGGCAAATGCACGCTACCTTTGGCATGTGACGAAAATTGATTATCTTATAGCCTTTAGATTATCTAGTCCTAACCTTACACCAGCCTAATGAACATCGGTTGGCACAATCTGTGAACTCCTGGTGTTTGGATAGCCAATTCATTCCAAGAATCGCATCTAACCCAGAAGTGTTTATCATGATAAGGTTGGCTTTGAATTCTACTCCATTGATTATTATTTTAACCCCAAAACAATCATGTTTGGTTTCCATGACTGACACAGGTGAATGAATCAGCATGATGTTATCTAGGAGTTTGCTTTTTATGTTTTGTTGCATAGCGAACTTTTCAAATAGGAAGGAATGGGAAGCTCCGAAATAAAAAAGAACTAAACTAGGTGCTGAGTGCACAAGGAATGTATCCAACACCATATCATGTGCCTCAGTGGCATCCTCGACTGTCGTTTGGTTGAGGTAACCGTGCCCAAAACCATGAACCGGCTTGGGGGCTTGCTGCCCTCCTTGAATTGGAGCAGGGCCTTAAGGATGGGACTAGACATTTTAGGGTTGAGGATGAGATGCGAAAGACTTCTTCTATGGGCAATTACTTGCATAGTGCCCACACTCATTGCAGCTAAAACAAGTGACAGCAGCAGCCCGATTTTGCCCGTCAGACGGCTGTCCTCCATAGTTATATGGCTGAACCATGCCTTTTTGGGGGCAAGGGCTTGCCCTGGGTTCTTTGGAGGTGGTGGTGTTGAAGGACGAACATTGAAGGGTTGCCAATTGTGTGATTTCTACGAGCTACTACTTGCTGATTTTTGTACTATCCACTTACATTTGTGGCTCTCCACAACCACCTTAGTGCTGTCCTCTACTCGAATTGCCTTGTCTATCAAGGTTTGGAAGTCAGGGATGTTGTGGGAAGAGAGAGAGACCACTTAATCTCTTCATTAAGGCACTTCAGGAAGAGAGCAACCTTCCTCTTCACATTCGGTATCTCAATCGCAGCATACTGAGTTCAGTTGCAACATACCGAGTGAGATAGTTTAAGCGATGGAGGAACTCAATTAGAGGCATGTTCATTGTCTAAGGTCATAGAATTCCCGCTACTTGACCTTCATGAGACCTGTCAGGATATGAGAGTTGTGGAAGGCCTTCTTAAAGGCATCCCAAATGACGACATGGCCTTTAGGAAACATGGCTTGGTAATTTTTCCACCAAGCCGATGTGGCACCTTGGAGTTGGTATGTTGCGTAGAGCACCTTCTCCGCATCACTGCACTGGGCAATGTTCAGCTTGATCTCGGTGGAGCGGAGCCAATCATCGGTGTCCAGTGGGTCCTTGGCCGATGTGAAGGTGGATGGCCAAGTTTGAATGAACTCACCTAACTTGGACTGGGGTTGAGCAGCAATTGCGCCTCCTTGAGCCATAGAGCCAAGGGTGGTGGTGTTCTAGACCAACTTCTGCAGCAGGAGGGTGTTGGTATGGCATCCTTGCTCGATCATAGTGAGAACCTATGCCATCGTGTGTGGCTGGGGTAGCACTTCTTCCACCTACTAATTTTCAGCGTGCATCACATTTTGAGTAGCACTGGTCTAGTGAGGAGCGGGTGCAGCTGAAGAAGGACTAGGGTGAGAAGGATTCGATGTTTCGCCTCCCAGGTGGTGGGAACCAGAGGCTCCTCTACCTGCCATGATTTGACTCATGGAGCGTCTTACTAGCATCCTGTAGAATTCGTGTCATGGGCACAGGATCAACACGAATGATACAATCTAGATGGAAGACAAGAGGGAACAAACACAAGTTGAGTAGGTCAGTAAAAGAGAGTATCCCAAGCCAAATTTATTCATCCAAAACTAAGATGCAAGAAATCTGGTGATATAGGACATCTAGCATGAAACTTCAACACAAAGTGACATGGAGAGGATGGTGGAGCTACGCGGAAGGCCATCACTCGATGGTGGCTTCCAACCACTGACATGCGGGGACATCGGGTAGGCGGCTGGATAACGTAGGTGGGCTCAGGCAACTCCTCTGCGGGCGCATGTACGACATCCTCCCTGTACAACAGCTCCTGTGTAAAGAGGCCTTGACCCACAAATAGGGCAATATGGTCTTCAAGTGTCGCGATCCTCCGACGTGCTTCCATGAGCTCGTGGGTCAGGCGATGGAGATATCCATCAAGGGACCTCACCAAGCCCGCGAGATAAAGCAGAGGGGCATTGAATCCCATGGCAGGCACCTGGTAGACATCTCGGGAAGTCTATGGCGGACACAGGCGATGGCAACGTAGGCTGCATTGTAGATCAACATGAGTACGCTTAATCCTTGTTCGTAGAAGTATAGTGGCTGATCTCCGAGGTACCGTCCATGGGTAAGCACCTCCACAAGGTACTCTTTTGATGCCAAGCTATAGGGAGTGTGTGGATGGTGTACTCTAGTGCACGGGTGATGCTATCACGCTGCAACATCACCCATAGGGTGTGTGGCAGGGTGTCTTCCTCGAACGCACTAGTCCGGTATCGAGGTGTCCAATGAGTAGGCATCTGCAAATTTTAAAATGTGGCCTAGGATTAGTTACTGATTTATAAAAGACATAATGAGAGGCTGGGATAAGGAGCGACATTAGATAGGGTAAGAATTTTGCACAATTCTTGTCCATTCTCTCAAACTAGATTTAGTTGAATAAGGTGAGGACCGTTGATCAAAAGAAGACTATAGGTAAGAGGAGAACGCTAAGAAAAGAATATAGGAGAGCTTGCCATTCTTGTCTCTCACATTTTAAAATAAGTTGTATTTGAAAGATAAATCCTTACTCTAACGGTCATTCAATCTAGCGCTTAACCTATAGTCAGTATGGATCTGATACCGATGCTGTGGGGACCCAGGCGCGAGAGCACCCATTGTAATCATATGTGCTTTGTATTAGTCCCATGATCAGTAGTTAGTACGCACATTTACATCATTGAGCTCACATCCATACGCATCACACATAAATAATTTATAGCATGTAGGGTGACATATGTATGCGATGCATAGAAGTGAATATACACATAAGGCCGACCGGTCAAATAGACATCAGAGTTTAGTACAAAAATGTAGTGGAAGTCTAATAACAAACATATCCAATGATTTGCCATCATAACCCGTTGGCAACCGACTAGAGTCAAACCCTAAGAAGATCCACCATTGAAATCCCTAGTGCCCAGGGAGAAATACGCATCGTTGTGCACACAACTCTCATCACCCTCTGCTCAACAATAATTTAAGAAAGGTTGAGTACATTGTGTACTCAGCAAGACTTGTAGTGTATCGTAAAATTTTACATATATGCAAGGCTATCAAAGGATGGGGCTCTACACTATGTTATTTTCAGCATAAAACAAAATTTATTTAGCAATACCAATAAGTATTAACTTGCAAATGGAATTGTAAAGAGCATTTGACATGTAATGAAATAACATCTTCAGAATTTCCATAATAGTTGCTCAAAACCATTCGCAGCCTTCCTTGGCTGGGAACACATCCATTGCAGCCCTCCTTGGTTATGGACATCACACAAATCCCACCCATAGGAATGGCACACGGAAGACACGTACATCCCATCCCATCCGTTCAGCGAAAAAAATTTGGAAAGGAAAACTATACCCTTTGTGGCTACATGCAAGCTTGTTCATGAGCACGAGCATGGCTATTTAAATGGTTTTTAACGCTCTACAGAGATTGTATAGCTTTACTCACATGAGATAATCAATTTTACTATCGGCAACTGCACACTTCCTTTGACATGTGATGAAAGTTGATTATCTTATAGCCTTTAGATCATCTAGTCCCAACCTTACACCAGCCCAATGAACGTCGAACCTCTCTTAGATACACCCCAAAGAGAGCATTAGAATCCTCTCTTTAGGTACACCCCTAAGCGAAGACCCTCACTTAGGTCCGTCCCCCAAGTAGGCATTCACCATTGTATTAGCAAGCTTTGGCCTCAACACCTTGGTTTAGGGGCCCCTATGAGTAGATCTACCCAAATACCCTCACTACATCTGCACCTACCATAATACAAGGCTAGACCTAGACAACTTAATCAGCTAAATGCTAGAGCCCATATAGCACATGTGATCATACGGTGTGACTTACATGTGCGACAATAGCGTTTAATCCTTAATTGACCCAGGCGAGAATCTTCCTTCTATACATGCGAGGTTCCTCCTCACAATGACAGATTATCATATAACTCACCCGCATTAATTCAAAAACTAGGTTTTCATTTTGTTTTATACCAAACTAATAGAGATTCCTTCTCTGGTCTGACATTTTGAAATCAACATGTCCACATGTAAACTTGTTCAAAGTTCAAACTTAATCAGAAACTAGTGCTTGGCTAAGCATCTAGGTCATAAAGAGATTGGTTTGCAAGGCAATCTTATGCATGAGATTTACATGGAAAGGGATATACAAATACAAGAAGTATATCTCTAGGAGATCAAGTTGAAGTCTGGCTAATTCGGTTGTTACTGTAGCGAATCCGGCACGGCAACAACTCGGCTTCGGCCGATTTCGTACGTGGCCATACTGCTGGCTCACAAGATCAACTCTAGAGTGAATAATGCAAGCAATATGTGAATAATGCAAGCAATAACGGATGGAAAGAACTTTACTAGGCACAAGACATGCAATATAGGTGTGCATAGACTCGTTCGCGTTAGACAGGTTTTTCATTGCTATAGCAGCATTCATGTGCCGTGGCTTGAATATTGCCAAGACATTGCAAAAATTCTCCTTCAACAAATACTTTGTTGATCAATATTGTTACATTGTAAAAAACAATTTACAAGTCAGCTAGGTGTCGACGGTGACGAACAAGCATGCATGGGTACAACCACAAGCTATCTACAAGGACACCAATATATTGAAGAAGAGGGGAGCCAATAAGCTGTCGAATAAATGGGCTAACAGAAAAGAAATTAAGAATAATGAACCAGGTGATCAGGTGCAACAATGAACCTTAGATTTTTCTTTTCTTTTTAAATATATTTTCCATTTGTTTTTAAACATATATTTTCTTATTTACACCATATATAGACTTGACTACTCAGCTGATAGCATCAATTGGCGCGTATACCAACTTGATTAATTACTGTATTCAATTAAGGCATCCAATAAATTGGCACCTTAATTCCCTACTGACACCGGACTTTGCTTCTCAATTGTTTGAGTTTTTTTCTGCCATTTTGCTTGGCACGGTGTCGCTGAGCCCATGCCATCACTTCTCATCCCTCGCTATCGCCATCTTTCCCTCTGGTGAGATTTTTGTGTGTTGTTCACATCCTTATCATGTTGTCGCATCCAACCAACCACTACTACAAAAAAAATCATCATATTTTAGCCGATAAAAATGAAGTCGTTGCAGTGTATACTATAATTAACTAATAGATCATATCTTAAAAAAATACTTTATTCAAAAATTAGATAATATAAAAATACAATTTTTAGAAATCAAAGCGAACATAGCCCCCGTTAAGCCTGGCTTCGAGCCTTTGAGCGACTGACAGGAATGACTCCGTCGCTGATCCGTCAACTAGGCATTAAAAATGCGACCTAGTCTAATCAAAGTCTACTGGTCCATTTCGGTGGGTTCACTTGAGATCATGAGAATAACGAGATTTGCACATACGCATATACATAACTTTATATACTCACACATATCTACGTAGGTATGTCTAATACATATGTTTGAGCTGAGATGGAGATTGAAGAGTCTTCAAGGTATAGGCACGTGTTTTGACCATTGAATACACTGACATATGTGTGTGTATTTAGAGCGTACTATTCACATAAACAATATTGGATAGGTACTTTTCATATAAATAGTGCTCTAAAAATGCAACATCACGGTTTGAAGCCGAGCAGGCAAGCTGCGCACTAGCTGACTTGCCACCCGAGCAAACACTCGGTCGCTTTTGGGCCTAAGTTGGGGGCGCTTCGGTGCAATTTACTTAGAATTTTTTTTAAAAAACTTTCTGAAACTAAAATTTGTATATACCATTGAGAGACCATGTGGAGGTCATCCCGTTGTGTATGATGAGTAATTGACATCGTTTACGAAAAGTCGAGTTTGAGTCGGTTGGTTCGGACCTAGACGTTGCGTGGTGTAACGGGCTCGGTCGGACTTGGTCGAACCTAGTCGTATGGGTTTAGGTTGCATATTCTGATGACTCGACAGGTTTGTTCTCTGTTTACGCTTTCATGTATCGAGCGGTGCTATTTGACGTGTTTCTTGTCTGTGTGACTGCAGGACATCGAGGCGGAGTCGTGGCGAGACACGAGATGACCGGACTAGACACAGGCGGTGTCGAGGTCAGAACGGTCGGATGTGTCGAAGACGGCGGAGATTCGATGTGGTTGCGGGCGTACCGACAAGGGCGCGAAGCTTCCGGAAGGTGCGGGAGGGGCGAATCGGTAATTTCGCAAGGCTGCACAAGCGGGAGACGGCTCCGTTAGAGTTTAGCCGGCGTAACGGGTTGGAGACCCGTTAGCCAAGGGCTATAAATAGGTGTTGGGGGCTGCATACCCCCTTGAGGGTTTTTGTGCATTTGCTCTCCATTTTGTGTGTGTTCCTCCCAAGAAGCATGTGAGGCTCTTGGTGTTTTTGAGGATTGAGAGAGAGGATGAATTGAGAGTCTTGTAATCATCTCCTTTCAATTTAAGAGATTTTTACTTGAGTTTGCTCTTGTTCTGTTTTTGATCATTCTTCTTCTCTGTGTTGCTTTTGGTTTGAAGCTTAATAATTTCCGAGTTCTTTGGTTCAGCAGCTTCTATTTTTTGGTCTGAGTTCTGCAGCAAGGGTACTCTTTGTTTTGTTTGTTTCCAGTCACCTCTGCAGTTTTTGTTCCCTTGCAGTCCGGTTTTCAGTTTGAAACACCCTGCTGTTTGTGAAGTTATCGGCAATTTGAGTGCAGTCCGGCCGAATGAGTCTTGGGGATTAATAGCCCGTTTAACTGCATATTCTGAATGTGTTCGGCTGTAGCTGCTGTTTTTGCTGTTTTCAGTTTGTGTTTTGGTTTTTCAGCAGCTCCTTTATTAACTTACTCAGTTCTGTGTTTTGCTGCTGCAGTTTGGGTGATCAGAATACTGTAATCAGAACCGATTAAATCAATGCAGTCAGTTCTTTCGGCCAGCAGTTGTTCATTCCGTTTTACAATCTGCAGTTTTTACGGTCTGCTACTTTTCGCTTTCTTCAGTTCTCAGTGTTTTCGGTGCTTGAGCTTTTCTTCAGTGTTCAGCTGCATCTTCTTCTCCTAGAGGACGTCTTGCTATTTAGCTTAAAGTTCAAAACAAATTACCTGAGAAGAGCTGCTGTTGATGGACTTCAATCTCAGTTTTTACTTCAGCTTGTATATTTACTGTACCAACAAAAGTGCAGCCTTTGTCTGCTACACTCATTTCGGCAAAGCAGTACTTTATTGAACCGATTTGAACTGAAGACCTTTCTTTTTATCAGAGAAGGGCAGCTAACATTTGGCCTTTTCTCTGATCTCTGCAGTTTCACTGATCTTTCTCTTTTTCAGCTGTGTTCACCTGCTTTCAGTTTCTATCTGCTGTCCAGTTGCTCAGTCTTCGTTTTTAAGATTTCAAGTGCAACTTGATCACGGTCACGGTGCCATTACTAGTCCGACCGACAGCATCTTGGCGGACTGATCGAGATCACACCACCGGTCAGACCGACCTGAAAATTGTGTTGATAACTGTTTCCGATCTGGCTTCACGGCTCTGTTTTCATTCGGTTGTCGTTCAATCTTTTGGCTTCCGTTAAGCATCCGACTTTCTCGGCTCATAGTTTGTATAGCTATCAAAGCAGAAAGTGTGTGAGAATACAGGGGGAATTTTTAAGACACCATTCACCCCTCTGTTGCCTTTTTCGATCCAACAACCATAGCCATTTCCCATAATAATCACACAACATGAACAGAAAATTGGGTTCCACGCTTTAACCGCTAACATTTTCGTCCTTCGAGTATGCTGAGCCTGTCCTGTCTAGGCTACCTGTGCCCTCTTGTCTTGCCCTTTCCGTAATAAATCACAAGTGAAGAAATAATAATGCCTACGACGAAAGATTGAGGTAAGTATATATATATACAACGCTGAAATGAGATATTAGGGTGCTCGGGCACCAAGTCTCTCTGCCTTTAGATTGCTTTTAGATATGTATAAGTACAATGGTATATAATACCAGGATGAAAAATCTTAATCATAGAGCGTGGACACCATGATACCCTTGTTATATTTATATATATATATATATATATATATATATATATATATATATATATATATATATATATATATATATATATATATATATATATATTTTATTTCTGTATGCATCCTCGAACTTGCTTTGCTTCTTAGCGCGCCATTCCTTGCACCGCCGGCGGCGAGGTCGTCATCCTCTGCGAGCTAATTCCCCATCCTTCAGCAATTAACCAACAATTTACTCAGTCATCAGCCGAGCTTAGCTTGTACAGCTACATTAGCAATATAATATTTATGCAGAGATAGCAATCAGAAAAGATCTTAATTCGGTGCTATATATTAATTAGCTACTCCAGAGAAACGAAACCTCTACGAACAAATCGCGCTGGTGCTTTAAGATTCGTGCGATTGATATGCTGCCATGAATAGGGGTGCAAATGGGTCGGGTTAATCCCGATCGATCCGGCACCGAATCCGACTGGTACCGAATCCGATAGGTACCAAATCCGGAGAAAAAATATGGGTTAGGATATGGTAAAAGCAATATCCGTCCGAATCCGATACGTCTTCAAGTTTGATTTCAGGTTAGTACTACTATTTGACGTTTCATTTTCTTTTGCAATGGTAAAATAAAATCTTCCACATCAGCTATTAAGTAGTAACATCAAGTTCTTGACGATCGTTCTCCTACTCCATTTGTTGTCTTGCATGCATTCTTTACAAACAAGTAGGGGTGCAAACGGCTCGGGTTAATCCCGACCGATCCGGTACCGAATCCGATTGGTACCGAATCCAATTGGTACCGAATCCGGAGAAAAAATATGGGTTAGGATATGATTGTTATGAATATTGTGTGTGTATTGATATGAGACCCAAAGGGCCATATATATAGGAGAGTGTACATGAGGATATGCCATATAGAGATAGGGCATATATGGAATAGAATCCAAACTATCCTAATACAACTCTAATACCCTTAACACCCCCCCTCAAATGCAAGGCGTATGCAATAGCATTGCATTTGAAAAAGGGTTAATACTAAAACAAGATAAATCCAAATCCGAGTCTTGATGATGTAAATGCTTGCGTGCGATCTTGAAATAAACTGTCAAATCAAGTCGAAGAGGAATAGATAGAAACATGACGGTGCAGATCGAAACCCGAGACGGCGAGTCGGCGCAGAGCACAAGAAGCGCAACGGAGGCGGTCTGCGAAAAAGCCTTGACGGCCTTAAAGCGCTCTTGTCATGCAAAAGAAAAATTCCTACACTTCTATGACTGACAATGAATTTGTGGACTCGCATGGCTTTAGACGAACTAAAAATTAGAAACTACGGATTTTTAATGGACGCAACGGAAGACTCATAAGAAAAATAACACGAAGACTCAAAAGAAAAATCAGCAATAGAAAACTCCACCCAAGATTTCTAAGCCGACTGTACCACCTTGATTGAAGCTATCACTCATGTAGTTGCGGGAGCGCTTTATATCCACCACTGCCTCGTGTGTAACCAGAGCATCACCACCATAGCCACCTCGCCCACCTTTAGAAACACCATATTTCCCACCAGTGTTGTACCCTGAACCGAAATTGCCACCATCACTTCAATCGGCGCACCACCAGAGGGGACCCAAGTCCTGGGGCTGCTACAGATGCGGGAAGGGAGGCCGAGTGGCGGCCGGCGGACGTGAGGCCGAGGGGAGGCCAAGTGGTGACGGGCGGGCGGCGGGAGGAGACGCCCGGCGGCGGCGGCGGCGCCGAGCGGAGGAGGCGAGTGGCTGCGCGCAGATCCACGGCCGGCGGGAGACCAGCGGTCGAGGCGGCGGAGGAGTCGCCCGGCGGCAGCGGCAGCGCCAGCGGGAGGGCGGCGGAGAAGCCCGATGCAGGAGGGAGGCGGCGGGGCGGCCGGAGCGCTGAGGCGGTACGGGTCGGCGGCAGGCGGGCGGAGTCGGCGACGACGGGCTAGGAGTCGGCGACGGAAGCCCGGCGGGGCGAGCCGAGGTGTCCTTCCCGGCGGCGACGTCGAGAATGTAGTGCCGGCCAAGAAGCACCACAGGCGCCAAGTCGCGGCCTCCCGAGAAGCGCCCCCGGTGGGCCGGCGCTGCGAGGCGGCGACGAAAAGGCACGGGGCGTTGGAGGCCGGCAAGGCAGCGAAGGAGGCCGACGGAGCGACCGAGGCGGCGAGGCGGCGAGACACACGTCGTCGACGGAGAACCTAGGTAGGCTCTGATACCATGTTATGAATATTGTGTGTGTATTGATATGAGACCCAAAGGGCCATATATATAGGAGAGTGTACATGAGGATATGCCATATAGAGATAGGGCATATATGGAATAGAATCCAAACTATCCTAATACAACTCTAATACCCTTAACAATGATAACAACAATATCCGTCCGAATCCGATCCATTTGTATCTCTAGCCGTGAATATAGGTGCGCGAGCGTGATTACCGAGGGCGGGGTCGAGGCCGCGGTTCTTGAGCTCGCGGTGCATCTGGCAGAGCGCGCACGCCTCGCAGCAGCAGTGGACCAGGCAGTCGGCGCACGGCGTCTCCGGCAGGCCGTACGCCGCCCGGAGCTTGGAGCGGTAGGCGCAGGAGTAGAGGCACTGGCACAGCCCCGACGTGAAGTACAGCACGACGCAGTACAGAGCGCCGCTCAAGAAGCACGCTGCCATGAACACAATTAGTTACATAATTGATCAGCGTCTAGCTATTTGGGGTAAAAATGCAGAAATTTTATTTAACAATAAAATCCCGGCAACAATTGATTGTACAGAATCCCTGCATTCCATCAGCTTATTATTGCGGAGTCATGGAACAAGTGAAACTTGATGATGTTCCTTAATTACATGGTGTGCCCCTGTCGATGATCTCTGCGATCTGGCCGAAGGCGATGCACGGGCACCAGCACGTCAGGCAACCTGCAGCAGGCTCGATAAAATTAGGCATTGATTTTTCGATGGGGCGGTCCTGGAAAGATTAGCGCGAGTAAAATTAACGACGGATGGATTGCTCACAGCTATAGCAGTCGTCGAAGCAGTCGCAGAGGCCGGTGGTCCAAGGCCGTCCCTGCGGCAGCGCAGCCGGTGGCGGCACGACGTAGGTGCCACCAGCCATTGGTGGGGCGCTCGGAGGGTAGACCATGCCGACGGGGATGCCGGTCGCCGGAACCGGCGGTGGAGGAGTGACCTCCGACGACTCACCCTTTACCGAAGGATACATGGCTGCAGGTAGCTGCAGCTTCAGGAATCATCTTTGTAAGTAGGAGAAGCGATGCTGATTGGTGCTTAGAAGGGGAGGGTTGTTCAGCGAAAGTGCTGGTTGGACGGAGGATATGTGATCAAGTCAAGTCGCAATTACAGAATTAAATAAGTCTTCTTCTGCGTGCAATCGCAAGCGACTAGTTCAACTAGGTCTTGTTTTTCGCCGAAAGAAATGGTCGCCGGTGACTTGCAGCTAGCAATGTACGTCGAGTACGTCTTCTGGGCAGGGTAGGCGTATCCGTCTTGGCTAATGTTTGGATCGAAAGTGACACGGTGTTGACGGAGTTTCCATCCGACAGACAGGATAAAGCTAGTGCACACAGTCAAACAATGATGATTCCATAACCAACAACGAGTATTACAATAGTAAAGGGTACAGACCGAAAGGTCTCTTTATTACAACTGAGATTTCAAGACCTCACAAACACACAAAGCACAGCGGAAGCAAAATTAAATTCTGATAAAGACCCATCAATACACCACAAACAATTGACTGGGGAAGCGCAACCTAGTACTCTGCAAAGCCTTCGTCGAATCCACACGCGAAGTAGTCGTAGTCTCCTTCCTGAGCTTCGTATTACTCTGAGATTTTGTTTTAAGTGTAGCATGTGAGTACATAAAGTACTCCGTAAGTCTTGGGAAAATGCAGTAGATGCAGGGCTTAACAAAGAAGGGTTATATGATTCTTTTGCACAAAGAAATATTTTATTTTAAATACCAATAAATATTTTTGAAGGCAATAATTTTATGAAGTAATTGTTTTAACAGAAACTATCAGGAATTTTCTAGTGAAGGTTCCATCCACCAACACTAATTGACAGGCTCTAACCGCCAAGGTTCAAGACTACAGATTCCATCCACCCACACTGGCTTCATCTGCCAGGATAACCCCGAGAGTTCCATCCACTCTCAAGTTCCCAAAGTTTTTACTTAAAACCAGAGTGAAAGGTCTACCATGTGAATGCATTCCTTGCCCGCCCTTGACCGTGGGCACGACTATTCGAATAGTTTTTAACACTATACAGAGGTTGTACAACTTTACCATAAGAGATAAGTTATCTTAATAGCCAACATGCTTTCTTAGGCATGAGACCCAGATAATTTATCACAAAGTCTTTACCTTACTCTAGTCTAGCTAGACACCACCCGCTGAGGTTTCACCGCTGAAGGGTTAAATCCACCCAGACAGAAGCCCTCTCTTGCGCCATATGAGTACAGTAAATCCTTGTCCCTCACTGTGGATAACCAGTAAATCCCTGGCACCCACTTTCCACTGGTGGTACCTAAACTAGACTATCATAAGTTAATCAGCTAGGTCGTACCCATATAGACATGTGGTTGTACGGTAGTGCTTAGTTGGACAATCACAAGCGTCGGTCCTTAATTGACTAAGGCGGAACATTCTCAATACAAGTTCTCGTGCTAAATCCGCACCAATCCAATCTTACCATCCGCCCAAGTCAAAATCAACTCTCACATTTTATTTTATTTTAAAAGAACAGTGGCAACACCAATCGCCACTAAATTTCTGAATACAAAGACTAGTTCAATAAAATATAATTTTCCATTCCCTGGTTACAAAGGTTGAATAGCTGGACTAAGCATTTACTACCGTTCTAATATTTAGCAAATAATTATATTACTCTCATTATTGAGACAAAGGAACTCCTAAGGTTGCAAAGGTACATGACATTTAACTTCAATCGAGGGCATAACAATTGTTGGATTAACTAATACCCTAATACAGAAATTATCATTTTATGTAACATAGCAAATGCATTAAATTTAAAATAATGAAAAGCATTTCTCAAACATTGGTATAAAAAGTTCAAAGGAGACTTGCCTTCGTGTGCGATGTCTTGACCTTCTTGCTGTGGGTCTGAGAATTGTTCGACAACGTCGAGTTCTATGCGCAAGACGATAACACAAACGAACAAATAAATACAAATGAAGTTACAAAAATTATAATATATTTACTGGAAGAAAATTTATAATTTTATATGAATTTAGGAGAAAGTTTCAACTGATTCGGAGTTCACACGAGGGAGAATGGTTATCTGGAAGATTAATTGCAAAAGAGATTATTGGAAAAATATTTGTGCCTAGAAAACTAGAATGGATTTTATGAAGAATTTACATGGTTTGAATTTGAATTTTGGAGGTGCACAGAAAATTTGGAATCGAATTGAGGTTTTGAAAATAAACTGGGTATTGAAATTTGAAATTTAAAATTTAAAATACCAAATAAATTTCAAATATTTAAAAGAATGGCAGAAATGGATAGTTTGGAATTTCGATGAATTTAGAAATTTGAATGGGCTAAATCAGAGTTAGGATGAAGGAGAACGGGCCTTGGAAAGTTTGAAATCAGAGAAAAAGGAAAAAGAGATTTTCTAGAATTATTTTTCTAAAGAAAAATGGAATTATTGCTTCAGCACTGAATTTCTTTTTCGGCCGAATTATTTTTGTACTGAAAAATCGAATTTATGGCGTTATGCTGACGTCAGCCCTGGGGGTGGACCGACTACTAGTGGGCCCCAGGTCTATGGACCGGTCCGAGGAGGGAGGAGACGGCCGAGGTGGCACGGGCTGCATGCGTGGCAGCCGACGGGGCGAGGGGAGCCGAGGTGGCTGCCACCGGGCGGCCGCGTGGCGTCCACGCTGGCGCAACGACGGCATCGGCCGGAGAGGAGCTCGAGGGCGATGACGCCACGGAGCTCTAGTGGCCGGCGGTGGACGTCGATGGCCGGAGAAGGGAGAGGGGCGCTTGGGGATCGCAGGGGTGGGTGCGGCCTTACCGGAGGCGAACGGCGGCGAGCTGGCGACGACCAGAGGCGGCGGTGCGCTCGGGTCCTCCGGTGGCGGCAGCTTCCGGCCGGAGGCAGCACTGGCCGGGGTGCCCGAGGTGCTCGCGGGCGTGGCGAATGCGGTGGTGGGGACGACGAGGCGAGGCGGGGCTGTCTGGGCGGCAATTGCTCGCCGGAGCCCGAGACGGCGGCGGAGGCGAGGGCGCACGACGCGAGGGCAAGGGGAAGCTCAAGAAGGGGAATGAGGTGCGGAGCGAGGTGCGGCGGTCTGCAGCGGTGCCGAGGGCATTTTATAGGGGTCGGAGAGGGGGGGGCACGCGATTTCTCGTCGGTGTGGGGAGGTGGGCGGCGCAGTTACGGAAAGTGGGGAGATGGGGTGTGGGAAGAGGGGAAGTGGGCGCGCATCGTGCGGGAAGGAGAGAAAGGTGGGCGCACACGGGAAGGCGGGGAGGCGGGACGGCCGTTGCGGGAGTCGGCGAGGTGGAAGAAGGCGCGGGAAGGAGGAGGCGGAGGTGGTTGACATGCGGGCCCAGGGTGGCAGAGAGAGAAGGGAACGAGGCGACCGGATGGCGCCGCGTGGCGGGGAAGGGGGAATCGGTGGTCGAGGGGATTAAGTGGATGGGACGGCGGGGATGAGAGGTGAGAGGATCGGACGGTGCGGAGGTAAGTGGGATGGGCGGGAGATCGGGCCGGGTGGGTGGCGTGGCGCGAATCAGACCGGCCACGAGTCGGTCCGAGGGGAGGGAGAGGCGGATTCGGGCGGTGACGTGGGCGGATCTGGGCCGTCCACGCGTCGGGCGGAGGGGGGTTGGGGTTTTTAATTTTTCTTTTTGGTTTTAGAATTTTCAAAAAAGCCTAGAAAATTCAATAAAGCTCAGAAAAATATGAAATAAATTCCAAAAATTCCAGACAAATTCATAAAATTTTCTGGAGATATTTTGGACTTAGATAAAATATTTCCAAGTTATTTTGGTATTATGTTTTCATACTAAAAATACTTTTTAATTTCAAAATAGATTTTTAAACCCCAGGAAAACTCAGAAAGCCAAATAAAAGCCAAATAAATCCAAAGAATTAATTTGACATAGTATTTTTGCAGAAAATTATAATATCATTTTATTCAATAATATTTTTAGGTTTTCTTTTAGAATATTTTTCAAATCCAGCTTTTTCAAAGACAGAAATTCAGGGAAAATCCAAATTAAAACTTGGGCACAAAAATTCTTAAGTTTTTATTTCAAACCAAATTTATTTAATTTAAGTTTTTTTCTCCTAAAATTTGAAATAAACAGCTGAGCTATTACATTGCTGCCACGCCTCTAAGACCTTCGTCAACAGCCGTACGCCTCTCCTGCAACACCCTGACACCCATTAAACTTTGCCTTGACTTGTGATGGAGCTCCAAGGCCGGACTTTGCCGCCGCTACTCGACCTCTGTCACGGCTGACCTTCCCCACTGACAAACCTTGACTTAGCGTCTGCCACTGCCAGCGTCCTGGCTACCGTACATCGCTCCTTAAATGCCACCATCCCATCTAGCCGCACGCCATCGCCACCTCGCTGCCGCTCTACGTCTCTACCCTCTCTACTCTCACACTGTGCTCCATACTCAAAGCCCGCACAACCAACCTGACACACTTGACCACCGCAATGCTACGCCCAAGGAGGCATCGTGCCACATCACAGCTAGATGCATCGAGCTCTCCTGCGCCTTCCCGACTCAGCCACGCGCCATTGTCGGACTAACCCGAGCCTTGTGTTGAACCGCCTTATAGCGACTGTAAAAGGCCTTGAGCCACACCAGTGAACTGCATTGTCGTCCAGGAGCATTTAGGCCACCCCCAATTTCCCTCGATGGCCATCGCATAGCTATCATCGCCGGAGACCTCCAAGTAAACCCGAATTTCAATTTCCCTTATTTAATCCATTTCATTTCAAGTGCTTTGCTATGTAGCTTCCTTATGCCCATAGTAACCTCACCTAAGCATCGCCATTAGCCTCCCAGCCCTCTACCTCACTAGCCGATAGCGCCACCATCCGGCCGCACCCCTCCACCATGGACAGGTCGCCTCCGACCTCCCTAACCCATGGCACTCTAACCACCCCAAGATGGTTAAACTATTGCTAATTTCACTGAGTAACCTCACTGTAGCTCAGTTGCCATGATAAACCGCCATGAGCCAACACTCACCACCGGCCATCCACAGCCATCCCTGAACCTTGCTATGCCAAAAAATGGACCCTTCTTAGTCCCCTGAGTTAATCCATGCCTCTACCACCCTTGAAAACCCCTGTAACCTCACCAATCGTTGCCGCCATTATGCCCAGTTTTTGGTCACTACAGTACCGGCTAGAGGAAGGAGAAGATGAATAGTAACGAGCTATGAGCCAAAACAGTAGAGCACATTCCCTTAAACTAGATCAGGCTAGCTAAAGCACTGTGGCGTTACTGTTCGCCCGACACTGTAGCAGACCGAACCTGTTATGAACAGTACCAAACCTACCCAAAACCGAAAATACATATTTACATCTACTTTGACCATTTCGAGCCCGTTAGCTCCATTTCCAACTCTGTTCCCCATACTAGATTCCGATAAAATCCAAACCCCTTTTTATTTAGTTTTTCTGGATTTTATTTTATTTCTTTTTCTTAGATCATCCTTTTGAGAAAGGAAATTGAGTTACTTTATTTTCTTGCGCTAGCACACGACTTCGTCGAGCAGCCTGTTCAAGAAGTAGACCAACTAAAGGTTCAAAACACTAAAGAATACAAGCCTATAGAATATTTTGAGCAGCAAGGCAAGTCACATATTTTTTATCATTTTGAATCTATATTCCTTTAATTATTTAATTATCAGTATCTTCATTATCCCTTATTTATGCATTGTTATTTCAGGAACAATAATTGTTTAGAATAACATGATACTAAGTTATATCCTACCACAGAAAAGCCCTGTTTAATTTGATTGCCATATTCACCTTGACAAGACATAGTAATATTAAATATGCTACTTAAATAGTCATGATAGACCAGGAACTCAATTATTTTATACTACTAAGAGACATGGCACTTTTCCAGTAGAATTTCAAAAGTGGTTCTAGGACAAGGAGCCTTAGACCTGATGGGTGGCAGTGCCATAGAGCACGGATGATTTGGGTTGTGGATGGTGGTTGCCTTGGTAAAAAGTAAGGTATAGAACCTTATGCTATGTTTCGAGTGATGCATAATCTACCGGGTGGAGGCTATATAAAGAATTGAGCAATGAAAATTTTGTTTTCTCAACTCAGTCACACGCTAGCTGTTGCGTTTCTATTGCATGATATTGCACAAATTTAGGCAACTCAGCAGAGTCAAAGTATAAATGGTATTCGAATACGCCATGTTTCCAGTAAATGAAGTTATATTTAATGGGTGATTCCATTAGTAAGGAGAAAGGATGTTACAAGTTTCGTGTTATGGTTATAATCGCACTTAAGCGTTCCTGTGGGAGTTTTCTCCGGTTCTTCTATATGTAAGTCAAGTTTATGGCTTGGATGCCCATTGAAGTTACAAAAGTTGATCATTAGGTCATATTTTATTCAAGTTACTCATTATTAAATGTTCGTAAATAGGCATGGTACTCCTTCTGTATGTAACTGAACACTTGCACTATTGCGGAACATACGACGGCCCTGTTTCCCAAAAATAGGGCTGTTACAGCAGATATTGTTTGAGTGTCAAACTAAGTAATTTGTCATGTCTTGTTGTGAAAGGGCTACAAGCTCAAATTAGAGAAAAACCGTGGAATTGGGTAAGCCAGTAAGAATGCCGTAGCTAGCCATGTAGGGCAATACTAATTTGCAAAACAGGTTTAAGAGTCGAGTAGCCAATTATTGTTGAAAATATGGGCAATATTTTAATTCCAGATTTTACTAGGAAGCAAATATCGTAAATAACTAATGATTCATAAAGTAGTGCTACTAATAGGCAAATGATTGTACTTCAAAATATATGTTGAAATAGAATTTAAACAAGTTCATCGGTCATACGAACAACTTACGGTGTGAAGAAGAATATGAAGTAGTGCAGAACATAGATATCGTATCGAAGTGAGTGGTCGCGTAGATGTGCACTATCTAGAAACCTTATTGCCACCCCCACATGCAAGTCTTCACGATAGGAACGGCTCAGAGATACCTCTCCCCTTCTCTATGGTGCACGCCGGGAAGAAGAGTAAACGAAGTTTAGACGGCGCAGCATAATAGCACAAGGTTGCAAGAGGAAGAAATGGCGGCAGTGATTCTTAGCTATACACTCTGGATATCTCGAGGTATATATATAGACAGACTGTGTACTGACATTATTAAGCAATCATTTACCCACTGGCAACTGATATATTTAACCAGCAATTTATCTATTGATAATTGTCTGTCATCAAAACCCAATAAAGACTCAAACTCAAACGTTTCAATGTCATTCAAACAGAGAGAGAGAGAGAGAGAATTATGCACAGTTCAGTAAAAATATGATGGACTTGGTCTGCCAAGTGGCGTACCATGTTATGGCATGATCACATGTCGCAAGTCACACGATTTTCACGCGAAAATACATGAAAACGCACATGCGTGCATACACGCGTGTGTGATTAGCCAAAGCCCTCCTTATTTCATCCCATCCATTTGTCACACAATTCAAAGAGTAGTATAGATTTCACCTTATAAATCGATCTTTCCTACGGAGTTTGGAGCGGTAGGCGCAGGAGTAGAAACACTGGCACAGCCCCGACCTGAAGCATTGTACGACGCAGTACAGAGCGCCGCTCAAGAAGCACGCTGCCACACAATTAATTACATAATTGATTAGCGTCTTTTTGGGGTAAAAATGCAGAATAATTATTTATTCCGGCAGCAATTCATTGTACAGAATTCCTGCATTCCATCAGCTTATTATTGCGGAGTCATGGAGGTCGATGATCTGCGATCTCGCCGAAGGCGATGCACGGGCACTAGCACGTCAGGCAACCTGCAGCGGACTCGATAAACTTTACTCACAGCTATAGTAGTCATCGTAGCAGACGCAGAGGCCGGTGGTCCAAGGTCACAGCAGCTGCGCTGAAAATCTCAAAATCCAACTATGGATTGGGCCGAGCCCAACCTGTTCCTGCAATTTCCTTGGCTGGCCGCCCCTTCTCGCTCTGGCGCGCACCCAGACACGCATCATGCGCACCCATGTCGCACGTCGTGCTTCCATAGCGCCGGCCGCCTCCTCCTGTGCTCGCCTTGAATCCACGCCGCCCTCGCCTAGATCCCCACTACCCTCTCCTTCCTCCTCCGTGCCACGACTTGCCTGGCCTGTGCTAGCAGCACCCGCCATGCTGCCTACTATGCTTTCGCGCCGTGCGCTCCATGTCCAATGGGCTCGAGCCATTGCCTCTCTACACCATTACTATCGCGATGTCTGTGCTATCATCACCGGTAGGCCCATGCCACGTGCTGGCAACGCCGCCTTCGGCCACCACGTCGCCCTCTATGCACCACAGCGACCTGCCATGCGCATTGAAGCCGTGCCTAGCGCCAAGCTCCTCTCCTCAGCTATAAAAGCCACTGAGCCCCCTCAATGCACGCCATTGCCTCCCTCTCCTGTGTTGTGGCCGTTGCAAGCTCAATTGGAGCTCATCGTCGCCATCGCCAGGCAGTGGCGTAGCCAGGATTTGTAGCTATGGTGGTCCGTTGTCTAAAATTTATTTAACCGCTATAAATTTAACATGTCGGTACACAAGTATATAAATTACGAAATGCAATTAAGGTAAAAAGGACATATAAACTTCATAAAATAGACGAATATAGCTTTCTTAACATAGAATTGAAATATTACATACCCATAATAGTTGAAGAACAGTATGTCACTACTTCTTCTTGTCAGGCCTGCGTCTTCTAATAGCCATGAAAGTGTTGATGATCTCTTCTTCACTCAATTGTAAGAAGATGTCCCGCTCAATAAAAGTGACTAGACAATCATCCAGAAGGCTATCACCCATCTTATTTCTCAACTTATTCTTGATAAAGGTCATTGCAGAAAATATTCTTTCAACACTTGCGGTAGCCACCGGTAGAAGCAATACCAATTTGATAAGTAAATAGACCCAATGATAAACTTTATCCCTCTTTGTTTCAACAAGTTTCTTGAGAGGTCAACAAGATTGTTTAGGCCTTTGAACATTTCATCTTTTCTCATGTCATCAATAAAGGTATCAAGTTGCAAGTTGAGTCTTAGCAAGTCAGAGCTTGAAAAATCATTAGGATAGAATTCAGCAAGTCTATGTACCTTGTTTGCATCAAAAGAAGCGAAGGAATTATTTGGATTCAAAGCGATCATACAAGTAAGCAACTCCATATTTACCTCATCAAACCGATTGTCAAGCTCTTGACTAATTTTATCAATGACTCAATATATACTTCTCTTCGAAGTGATCATCATTTGTTTGGTTACGAGCAAAACGTCGATCTTCCATCTGGCACATAATTATGTTGCATTGCGGGAACTTGAATGCCATGTTTGTTGCAAAATATTGTAACACTTTGAAGAAATGAAACCCACCCTTGAGACCTCATTTGCTGCATTTTACTCTTTGCCAAACTGACAAGTGACATTGCATTAAGAATATCTTGGTCTCTTCTTTGCAAACACTCAGACAATTCATTTGTGTGTCCAAGAATCTCAAGCATCAAATGAGCACCGAAAATAAAATCAAATGACTCAAACACTCCAACCATAGTATGTATTTTTGGCCATTCACCCCTTTGTGATGTATCTTCTCCAAGAGCTATGAGTACATCACAAATTGTGGGATACATAGCAATCATGTTGACCACAGTTTTATAATGAGAGCCCCACCGAGTCTCACCAGGTCTAGGCAGCCCCATCTCTTGATTTAACCCACTTCCAGATTCTAGTATACCACACTCAAGTGCTTTCATGACATTGTCATATTGGTGATGTCGAAGCATGCCATGACGTTTACAAGAAACACCAACAATATTTAGCAAGAGAGATACTTGATCAAAAAACCACACACAATCATTATTTCCTTTGGCAACAGCAACAAGAATCAATTGGAGTTGATGTGCAAAACAGTGTACATAATAAGCAGAAGGTGATTCTTTCATGATCAAGGTTTTCAGCCCTTTAATCTCTCCTTTCATGTTACTAGCCCCATCGCCCTTGACCACGGATTTGAGTTATAGTCAAACCATGACTAACTAGTAAAGATTGAATTGCTTCCTTAAGTGATGAAGAAGTAGTATCATCTACATGAACAATTCCAAGAAACCGCTCACATGGCCTTCCCGATTTATCAATATAGCATAAGCAAAGAGCTAGTTGTTCTTTATGAGAGATATCACTAGACTCATCGGCTAAAATTGTATAGTGATCTTCACTAATTTCCTTAATGATTTGATCTCTAGTCTCCATAGCACAACATTGAATAATTTCTTTTGTATGTCTGGGCTAGTCAATGTGCAATTACCTGGAGCATTCTTCAAAACAAACTTGTCTACCTCTTCATTATTTGCTGCAAGCCACTTCAAAAGTTCAATGAAGTTTCCTCTGTTGCTAGACTCTTCACTTTCATCATGCCCACGGAATGCCAATCCTTGCTGCAAAAGAAACTTCAAACATCTAAGTGAATAAGTCAACCTGATCTTGTCAGACGTCGCTCCTCATTATCCACCTTCACAATTTTATCATCAATTGCTCCATCGGAGTCATAAATAAGTTGTATCTTTCTTGAGTCTGCGTTGTGAGCACTTGTTACACCACCCACATGTAAATCAAGTGCATCATTTCTATTCCAATTTCTCCAACCACTTTCAACAAATGCAGATTTCTTAGTTTTCTCCTTTGCAAACAAGTAGCACACAAAGCAAAATGCAGCTTCCTTTTTGATACTATATTCAATCCAAGGATATTTATAAAACCATATAGGATTGAATTGCCTATCCCTATTTCGATTTTTCTACTTCCAAATTCATGTGCATAAGGTTGGAATGGACCTTTAATAATATATGATCGTCGAACTGCATCTTGATCATTGACGGGATAATTTGCAATGGATTGCCTCTCCCCTGGATCAAGTGGAAGCCGACTGATATCATAAACCGGTTCTTTTTCAGCGACTGGAGGTGGACTTGGATGCGTTGGAGTTGGAGTCACATTTTCTTCAATCACTCTATCTTGATCCGATCCACCTTCTTGTTCTTCAATTTGCTCTTCGTAATAGCTGCGACCACGGAAGGAGATGGAGAAGAAGCTTTCTTCTTTGATGCATATTTACGGAAAGAGAGGCAATATCACCACTCCTCTTCATGTTTTATAAGAAGACAATATTCTCTGATTTTCCTCAACGAACTGGCCTGCTGAAGAAGACAAAGCAAGATTGATTATAAAATAAACTAAAGTGAGTTTTATGAACAAAAAAATCAAAATTTACTGTGCTACAATACAGTACTTTTTAATCTCTGAATAAATAAACAAACAACTTTGTCAGCAGACAGCAGTACCATTCACTGGAATCACCACCGTGGCACCGTCCGATAAAAACTCGGGTCCCCCACTACAGCAGGCGCACTCGCCTTGACCTTCGGTTCTGCCCTTCTCCGTTCTCCCAGTTCCCCACGGCGAGCTCTCGCCCGCCCTGCTCCCGTTCTCCGCCCGGCGTCTCGCCCCCGCCTCCGGCCCTAGTCCGGCCCGGCCCCACCCTCCTCCCGGGCTCCCGGCCGACCGGCCTCCTCTCCCTCTCCCTCTCCCTCTTTGCTCTCCCTCTCCTGCAGGCGGCCAGTGATCGGTGCTCGGCGTGACGCAGTGGCGGCGGAGCCGCTCGGCAGCAGCGGCCGACGCTCTCTAGATCTGGGCTGGCGGCCGGCCAGATCTGGCGCGGCGAGGCGGGCGGCGACTCCTCTGCTCGGCGACGATGAGATCGGCGCGGCGGCCTCGGCGGCGACGGCGAGATCTGGCGCGGCGGCGGCCTCGGCGGCTCGGCTACTCCCGCTCTTGGTGGATCCGGAAGGGGATGAGCGAGCGAGTCTTGTTGAATGTTGATGTGGGACCGTGGGAGGTATTTCTTGGTGGGCTTTGCGCCCAATTTTGTTGTAATGTTTTATTAGCCCAACTTTTGCCGTTTTGTTCATTGCTTGACTCCGGCGGCGGTGGCTCTGGCCGTCTGGCGCTGGCGGCGTTATGCCCAGGGGAAGGGCGAAGGGGCTAGGCGTTGCGCTGCTGCGCGGGTGGTCCACGGCCCACGGGACCACCACAGCTCCGCCCCTGTCGTCAGGCCACTCCGGTGAGCCCCTTATCCCTCCGAGCATGTTAAGGCCTTCGCCTCATCTCCCACTCTGTCTCATCATGACCTATTGGCCTCTTGGCCTTTGCAGTTTGCTGGAGTCGTCTTCTTTCCCAACTTCGGCCAGCCGCCACTGCGACCCGCCGACTCAGAGCGCATCCGATCGATTCCTTCCAGTCGAAGCATCCTCCCGACCTCCTCCGACGATCCCCGCTGCCAAGTTGGGCTGCCGTCGCCTCTACCACACCGGCGCCATGCTCGTCCACCATGCCAACTCAAGCTCTCTTCGTCGTGCTGCCTCAAGCCTCCCCGACTACTCCGATGTGTTCCCCTCACCTTGTAAATGCTCTCCACGCCTTTAGTTGTTCACTGCACCTCTTGCCATCGTGCAACCGCTTCGACTCACCGTCGGTGGTGCCATCACCACCTGTAGGTATGGCGTGACCCCCACATTCTATTTTGGGCCTCACCAACGACCGTTGTCGCCTCCCTCGCTAGCGACGAGCTTGGCCGTAGCTCTTCCCTTGCATGCTACTGTATCGCGGTTAAGATTAAATTTGAAAGCATAATTAAGTTAATTAGAATCATTGGTTTAAGTTAATTAGTCACTGACATGTGGCCATCCCAATTAATGAAGTCAGTTAAAATTTGTTTAAAGAGTTTAAGCCATTGACATGTGGGCCCCTTTTAATGTGACCTACAGTACCTGGCCCCACCTATCAGCCTCTTGCATTTTTCTTTAGAAAAATAATTCAAAAGAAAATAAAACCCAAGTCCCCACCTGTCATTTACTATTGGGTTTTCTAGTAGAAAATAAATTGAAAACAAAATTAGAATCAGTGGGCCCCACCTATCAAATAGAGAACACTCTCCTCTCTTTACTTTAGGATTTAATTCTAAATTAAAATTTGGAAGGCTCGTTCTCACTCATTTTAACTCTAAATTTAATAAAAATTCTTTCTAAATTCATCTAAAATCAAGATATTTCCAATGGAACTAAAGTCCTGAATTTTGCAATTCATTTTATTTTTTATTTGGATTCTATTTGCATCTCCAGTATTTATTTGAATTTCCATCAAATAGAATTCAAAGACCCGAAAGAACCGTAGTTCAAGCAAAGCCAGGATTTTTAAGACCAACCAACTTGTGGGCCAGGTAAGTCAATAGTTTGATCATATTGTGCCTACATTTGAGTACAAATTATGTTGATCTAAATTACTAAATTGCATGCTTTACTTTTTTATGCTAATCTATTTTCGCATTAACTCATTGTTAATTCCTTAAAGAATATTTGTGTAATATTACCCCATTCCTTGACCTTGATTACATAATCCTTGTCACCCTAGAAATTGAATAGTAACTATACTAGTTATAATTTGTATATAAGCACCATGCCTAGTCTTGTTTAGATACCGAGGGCATTAAATTGCCCTAACATCATTCCAAACATGAAAAATTGGATTTGAGCAGTCATTGGATAGACACGATTGATATTTTGAACTGAGATGGTATTTTATTTTCTCAAACTCTAAAACTTGTTTAAATATCTAGGCGGATGGTACGCGGTGTTGTTGCAGATGTAGCACAAGAATGTGTGGTTTATGGTACAACCGCCTAGATAAATATAAAGACTGAATCTTGTGATAACCTCCGAATGTAAAACAGTGCAACCACAAGTTTATAATACGATGTGGCTAACTAATTTGCATCCACCAGTGCGGGTTACACCATTGGGGTGACACACGGGTCGTGTTGCTAGATATAAGTCTTCGTGGACATAGGTTATATTGCTGGATGTAAACCGTCATGTGGTGCAGAAGGGGATTTTGGTGAGGAGGACATAACCTCACTAGGACAAAACCATAGCGGGTGTAACATTCGCTGGGGGATGCATTGTAAAGGCATTGTGGTGATCCTTTTTATTCACATGTCCTAGGAAATGTGTAATATAACAAGTTGATTATCTCTTGTGGAAAAAATATACGACCTCTGCAGAGTAAAAACTATTTAAACTGACATGCCCACGGTCATGGGCGGGTATGAGAATTTGTTCGAGTTAGTGTCTATTTTAAAAAGAACTTTGTGGGTGGAATGAAAAACTCGCCGAGTGGATGTAACCCTACATTTGATTTCCCTCGGTGGATGTAACCCGGTGATGATAATTAGGCCTACTAATGGGTTAAAACCCAACCCACATGAGATAGCCAACTTCCCACCCTAACCCAATCCATAAAAGATTTTCACAAACCCACCCAACCCAAACCACCTTCTACTTAAACCCAAACCACCTTACACTTCTCAACCCAGTTACCAACCTGTCACTTATTCATAAAACTTCGGTATTTAGAATTTCAACCTCGCGTTCACACTACAAAAGTTTCATAAAATCAATTTAAATTTATTGGAGATGATTCTGAATGTAGGGGAGCTACTCCACGCAAATTGGCAAGGCTAGATGCACAAGTGGGATCCCACATGCTTTTATAGGAAGCTTTCATAAAACTTCGGTATTTGGAATTTCAATCTCGCGTTCATATTACAAAAGTTTTACGAAATCGATTGTAGTTTGTTGAAAATAATTCTGTATATAGGGGAGCTACTCTATGCAAATTGGTAGGGCTAAGTGCACACGTGGTTCTCACATGTTTTTATAGGAAGTTTTCGTAAAACTTCGGTATTTGAGTTTTTAAACCTCGTGTTCACACTACAAAAGTTTTACGAAATTGATTGAAATTTGTTGAAAATGATTCTGTATGTAGGGGAGCTACTTTGTGCAAATTGGCAGGGCTAGGCGCACATACGCGCCCTACATGCTTTTATAAGAAGTTTTTGTAAAACTTTGGTATTTAGAATTTCAACCTCACGTTCATACTACAAAAGTTTTACGAAATCGATTGAAGTTTGTTGCAACTGATTCTGTGTGTAGGGGAGCTACTTTGTGTAAATTGGTAGGGCTAGGCGCACACGTGGGCCCCACATAATTTTATAGGAAGTTTTCATAAAACTTCGGTATTTAGAATTTCAACCTCGCGTTCACACCACAAATTTTTTTCGAAATCAAGCAAAATTTATTACAGATAATTCTGCGTGTAGCAGAGCTACTCTATGCAAATTGGTAGGGCTAGATACACACGTGTGCCCCATAGTTTTTATAGGAAGCTTTTGTAAAACTTCGGTATTTAGAATTTCAACCCCGTGTTCACACTGCAAAAGTTTTACGAAATCGATTGAAGTTTGTTGCAATGATTCTATGTGTATCGAGCTACTCTGTACAAATTAGCAGGCATAGATGCACAAGTGGCTCTCATATGTTTTTATAGGAAGTTATAACTGAGTATGATAGTTCAAGTCTATGGATAATCCAAATGCCACCCCATTAGGTCATGCTACGGGTCAAACCTGTTAACAACTCGATCTCGACCCAAAAGTTCTAAACCCTCCCAACCCAACCCGTTCGCTCTTCCAATCCATTTTCACTAATTCAAAGCCAAGACGATTAAGAACCTACCCCGTTTAACCCATTGGAACCCAAGCCCTTATGATGAGGACATCTAACTCATCCACATCATGTGTTGCGAGGACCACTTACTCGAGCTCGTGCTCGTCAACTTAATTACCAGGTGAATTCATTCCTAGGTTCATATATTACTGAGAATAGACCGCTACCTAATGCAAATGATTTAATTGTGCTTAGGATCCTGGGAAAGGATGAAGGAATGGGACGTGGAGTCATGGACATGCATGGAAGGAATAATGTAGGTCACCACGTCACTTTGGGACCAAGTCAAGCAAGAATTCGAGTTGGGCTCGAACTGGAATCAGATTTGGACTGCTGCGATAGCGTCAAGTTCAAACGGGCATAACTTCGTCATACGGACTCCGTTTGGGATGTTTTTGTACTTCATGGAAAGCTTATCAAGTCTACTTTCCAACGGATCCAACCTCATCTTCAAATTCCATCCGAGCCGGACGCGGTCATTAAAATAATCCACATTGATTTCTGAGTCCGAGTCAAAAGGGTACTGCGCTACCACCACTTGGGCCCATGGGCCTTGTAACCCTAGAGGCGTACACTTTGAACGCCACCCTGGTTGTTCCCCTATATAAGAGCCGCCGCCTCCCTTGCTTGGACTTGGATTTCGTTGAGTTTAGGTTTAGCCATTGTGCAAACTTCTGTTCTTCAGTTGTGTCGAACGACCACCTGTCAAGACAGCTTCGGAATCCCAACTTTATTATTCGCAATACAATCTATGCTTCATTCATATTTGTAGGATCGGAAATGGCAACAGAGGGGGGGTGAATGGTGCCTTAAAAAAATCAACCCCCAAAGTATCCAGAAACAACTCAACTCCGATAGCTATGGTAGCTATGAAGTTGAAAAAGAACGAGCGCTAACAGATTAAGACAACTGAGCTCAAAACAAAGTCACGGCAGAAACGAACCATCAGTAAAATATTGCCACGACAGGGAAAATGCAGATTTTGCTGCCAGCCGAGAGGAATTAAAGAGGTATCAAATGCTGCTGCTAAAAGAGAGATAAACCTGGAATTTACACCTGCCCAAAAGATGTCATTGCCGTCGAAAACTGAATGCAATTTGGTAGTACTCAGCCTGCTGCCAACAACTGAAAGCAAAAGAAAAAGTAACAACCAAACAGAGGATTGGGAAGATTAAAGAGCTGCCTGGAAAGCACAAGGCAAAAACTGAAACTGCAGCAGACTGCAGACAGCCGAATGGCGAGAAAAAAACAGCAGCTCTCCTCAGGCCAAAAGAGCAGAAAACAGCAAGCAAATGAACCCGAAGAAAGAAGCAAGAATTGAACTGGAAACTACAGTTTTCTGCAGACTAAAAATGAGATCAGCAGCAGTTGAACAGGGAGGAAGGAGCAATCAAATACCCCTACAGACTGCTAAAAACTGAAAATAGAGAAGTGAAAAAGAGAGCAACTTCAACTGCAAGAACCAAGATTTGAGTTCCAAATGCTTGGCTGAAACCATGTGCTCCATTGATTCTTGACGAACAGAGAAATAAGGGAACCGAAGAAACGATTCAACCGCTGGCCGAGAGCGAACACCCACTTGGCCGAGAGCAGGGAACCACTTCAACTGCCTGGCCCAGAAAAGAACTGAAATCAGGGAGCAGAGAACGCAGACATGGCTAACTGATTCTTGACGGCATCAAAGAAACTGCAGAGAGCCAAAGTGCAGTAAAAAGGATTGCTGATCTTGAACTATCGGCCAAGAGAAAAAGCAATGAATGCGAGTAATAACTAGAAGCTGACTTGATCTGTTTGAGAGCACAGTAAGGACACAGAAAAGAAATAACTCAAAAGAACAAGAAAATGAAACCAAAAGGAAGTTCGGATGAGTCTACCAACACACTGATCATACGGTCTCACAACTCTCAAAAAGAAAACATAAACCGAATCAGGAAATCAAGAAAGGAAACAAGTAGGAATAGAACTTGAAGCCATAGCATCTTAAACAAAGATTTCACAAAATGATACTAAGACGAATGATTACACAGGTTCATCTTACACCCATCTCATATCTTCCCCGTATGCATGGACACTAGAACAAGAAGAATGATTACAAGTCACTCAATACATCCTCTCCCTCTCAATCCTTAAGAACACCAAGAGCCTCACATGCTTCTTGGAAGGAACACAACTCACACAAAGGGATGAATGAGCTCTCAAGTGTCCTAAGGGGTATGCAGCCCCCAACCTCTATTTATAGCCCTTGGTTAACGGGTCTCCAACCCGTTACGCAGGCTAAACCCTAACAGAACCGTCTCCCGCTTGTGCAGCCTTGCGAAATTCCCGTTTCGCCCCTCCTGCACCTTCCGGGAAGCTTCCGCGCTCCTTGCCTCGCACACCTCGCAACCACCTCGAGTCCACGTCGTCTTCGACACATCACGACCGTTCTGACCTCAGCGCCACCTGCGCCTAGTCCGGTCACCTCGTGTCTCGCCACGACTCCGCCTCGATGTCCTGCAGTCACACAGACAAGAAACACGTCAAATAGCACCGCTCGATACATGAAAGCGTAAATAGAGATCAAACCTGTCGAGTCATCAGAATATGCAATCTAAACCCATACGACTAGGTTCGACCAAGTCCGACCGAGCCCGTTACACCACGCAACGTCTAGGTCCGAACCAACCGACTCAAACTCGACTTTTCCTAAACCGATGTCAATTACTCATCATACACAACGGGATGACCTCTACATGGTCTCTCAATATTCGCAATATCAGATTGCGTACGTCTTATTCTTGCTAGTTCTTCGATTGCTCGCAGGGATTGAACTTCGTGTTCAGGTTGATCGCGCATCCAGCGAGATCAATAACACTTTAGAGTTGGTTCAGCAATTGCTAAGGCGCAAGCATCGTCGCACGGTTGTAGTTGGATCGTGAGAGTCACCTCCACCAAAATCGATAGTTATCATCTCATCGAAAGATCGGGCACCCCGTCTACATCACCTTAGCACCCCTAATGATAATAGGTGGATGTAACCCTAAACTAGCATATGGTGGATGGAATCTGCACTACTATTATTGCATTCTCACAAAAACTTTAGAAAATTTTGTTTAGTTAAAATTGTTATGTCTTGGAAACTTTCATACTTATTGTTGTTTTCAAGCAAAACACCTTTGGCAAATAAAAGAACCTGAGCTACCCTTTTTGCTAAGCTTTGCATCTATATTAATGTATTCTGTTTGTGTTGGCTCACAAAGTACGGCTGATTGTGCTCACTCTCACTCATTAAATCCCTTAGAGCTTGAGATCCGAGATCACTATATGTAATACAACGCCCCAGGAGCTGATGGAGGAGAAGACAATGAAGTTTAGGGTGTTCTCTAGTAGTTTAGTCCTTACACCAGATAAATAGACTTTGTTGGTGATAGTGTGCACATCTATTATCCAAATCCTTCCAAAGTAGCAAGACACCCTCTTACCCCCAGTCACTTGCCTATGGCAAGATGTGGTCTCACCCTTTTGCTGTCATTTTCGCTTCCAATTATGTAATGTCCCTATTTGGTCTGATCAGCCTTTATTGTAGTCTCGGTCTGATATGGTCTATTTGAACTGTGATTTATAATATTAATGAATAATACGGTTCATGCTATGCATGAAATGATTGAGTGATGTATGTGAGCCCTATCTAGTGATTCAGAGAATAATGTAGTGGGATCACAGAGGATTATAGATTGAATCCGGGTCCGACAATAGGTTTATTTGTGCGCATTTTCCATTTTGATTGTCCAAATTTGGACTAGTGACTCTAGACCATGACTGGTGTGTCATGAGTCTTAAGATGGGCCTGTTATTTTTGGTTTCGGCTTATGGCTTATGGTTGCAACTTATGATTTTTGGGCTATTTGTGAGAGAGAATACGGAGTAACAGAAAGTCACGTATAGTTTTGGCTATTATAAATATAGTCGCTACAGTGTATTATAATTAACTTGTAGACTATATTTTGAAAAGACACTCCATTTAAAGCTAGTTATTGTAGAAAAGTAGAAAAGCAAGGTTTAGAATCTGAAAAGAAGAGCGCCGATGACTACTCTAGGCAGTATTGTCCTCATCCTCTAAAAAAACATTTTTAGAGCCGAGTATTGCTGCTTCCATAAACTAGGACATTCCTCCAAATTCCTGACGGTACTGCTCCATCCGTCAGGGGAAAACGGAGGACCTTGATGGTTTGTTTTGCCAACGTGAATGCATAAGACTTTCTCTTGGCAACCGTTGAAATATCCATTAGAAAAAAAAAGACAAATGCTAGGATATTATTTGGGTAAACCCCGTCAGTAACAATCCCATCACGAACTATTGTTCCTGACATGCTATTCACCATCAAGAACTCGAAGGTATATATGCAACGAAAAAAGCAAGCAAAATAAGATTTTCGCGTCAATCTTACACGACAATAGTTTTGTGCCTGACGTTGATTATTGGCACATTAGGAAAGGTGGAGGTACAAGGCAAAAATTCCCCAACTCCAAACCTGTAACAGCCCAAATTTGGGTCAGATTTAAAATTTTCATGAATTTCAAAAACTTTTGTTGCATTTCAAAAATTTACAAAAGCTTTGCCTTGAATTTAAAACTTAAAATAAATTTGTCATCTCAAAATCAATTTTTGCAAAATATTAAGATCATGTGTGTGCTTTTCAAAAATATTTTAATCCCTTATGTTGAAAAGCGTTCCAAAATTTGAATTTCAATTCAAACTAAAACTGTATTAAAGAAATAAAATTATGAAATCCTAAATTCAAATTTCTTTCTCCTTCAGCCAAAACTCAGCCATGGCCTAGCCCAACTGGCCCGCTCTCTCCTCCTCTCCCCTCCTTTTCTCCCCCACAGCTCGGCCAGCCCACTCCACCCTCTCCTTCTCCACTTCTCATTTCACTGGCCCAATCCGTGGCCAAACCCTAGCAAACCTTCTTCCTCCCTTTCTCTCTCACCGTGGCCCAACGCACATGCCAACACCAACCCGTAGCATCCCTCCTCTCTGGCTTTCACTGCTGTGTGGGCCCCATTAGTCAGCGCATCCCTCCACTATCTCTTCTTCCTCCCGCCCCGTTCTCTCTCCCTACGTGAGCACTCACATGCAGTAGAAGGAAGAGATGTAGAGGATAGCTACCACGAGCCTCATTCCCTCTCTCTAGGCACCGTGAGATAGTCCTATCAATGACAAAGCACCTAGTGCAACGCCATGAGAAGTCATTGTGCTCTCGTCCCTATTTAATCCTAACCGAGCACATCATCTCCTTGGTCTCACCCTCCTCTTCAGTTCTCACCTCATCCCCAACCCACTCAAAGGCCCAGAACATTGTTTTCCCTCCAACTCCGACTCCAACTGTTTGCCATCTGTTGGCCTAGGCCCAAGGTGAGAAGCGCAGGGGAGTGGAGAAAGAACTAGTGGAAATACAAGAGAGGTACTATTTTCTTTCCGGCAACACACGTCTCCTCTGTTTTATTCACTCTATTTTCTTCGCAAAAGCACTCCCTCTTTCACAAGGATTACAAGGTATATATACTACAGAGCCACATAGGCCACTACGACTACAACTCCTGCCTCTGCCTCTCTCTAGGTTTGCCGCTCAGCTCAGCTGCCCACATCTGCTACAATGTCCAGTCGTCTACCATGCCGCTTCGCTTAGCCACCCCACAACTGCTACAGCGACCGGCCGTCTACCCATGCCGCTTCGCTCAGCCGCCCCATGACTGCTACAACAACCAGTCGCCTATCCACACCGGGCAGTTCATCGACCAAGATATGGCTTGCGTCATCCATGACGACCCATGCTGACGCCTGCACGACCACAACCACTAACTTCAACCTCGGTTGTTCCTCGACTACTTCTCCAATCTAGGCTTGGCTTTGACCATGGTACTGCATCTAAGACCACTACAGACACAAGCGCCACGACCACGGACACGCAGGAGCTATGACTGCGGCGCTTATGACCACAGCGCCAGTAGTTATGACGACACACCGGTCGTAAATGACCACACAACAACCCGGTCATTACGACTATCGACTACAATAGCTACTACTACCAACCATCGACCATGACAACTCTGACTATTGACCATCGATCACAGTAGCTCTGACTACCGACCATCGACCACGGCAGCTCTGACTATCGACTACTGGGTATGATCACTATACTCGAACACATCGAGTACAGGACTACAACTACGACTACTGGCTATGACCACTTTACTCGAACACATCGAGTACAGGACTTCGACTACGACTACTCAGTACGCAGCTATGACTACCCAACAACAACAAGGTTATTTCCACATTCACCCCCTAATCTTGTTGTCATCCTTCGTGAGTGCCTCTTTGCCGAACTTTACATCAGTGCCGGTTCATCATTGGCACCGACCATGATGAGATGCGCCTCCTCCTTCTTCGACTCTGCTTTCTTGGGCCTATGGCACTTATTGGTAAAGTGCCCATGTTCCCCACAGTTGTAGCACTTCACCTTCTTGTTGGTCTTGTGCTCGTTGGTGTCGTAGTCATTGTCGTCCTCGTCGTCATCATCGTGGTCATTTCTATGACCATGACCTCCTTTGTTGTGGTTATAGCCACAATGACAGTCCTCCATTTCGACGCTGCCTGACCATCCTTTCTCCTTGTTGAAGGTCTCCCACTGTGTGCACGTGAGCAACAGATGCCCACTCTAGTTCGCATCGCTGTAATTGGTTTGGACATGCTCGTCGTAGGCTTTATACCGTCCAATGAGATCTTCAACGGTGAGGCTTCGTGCATGCATTCGTGCTCCATGTGCGCCGTCTTGATCACCTCCCATGCCGACTTCGCCGTGTCTTTCCCGGCGAGGGAAGACATGGCGTCCTCTGGAATGGACTAGTATATGGTGTACAACGCCAACCGGTCCTTCTGGTACTCGACAACACTAGGCTTGACTGCATCCCACACGTTCTGGGTCTGAAGGGCGACTCGCATCTTCATTGCCCAGATTGTGTAGTTGGTGCAGGTGAGTTGTGGGTACGTCAATGTCATCGTGCTTTCGCTCTTCACAACCCACGAGTCAGACAGACCAGCTTGTAGAAAGCCTTGTGTTGTGGTCGAAGACACACACCTTTCTCTTGGCATGTTCTCCAACTAACGGAAGTTACTGAGGAAACTTCTCCTCCGACTTATGGAGAACAACTGCGCTTCTTCTTCCCCGTTGCACGAAGAACACCATGCCTCTGATTCTTTGAATAACGGGAATCACCAAGCTCTGATACCAACTGTTGGCCCAGGCCCGAGGTGATAAGCGTAGGGGAGTGGAGAAAGAACGATCAAACACACAAGACAGTTACTATTTTTTCCAGCAACACACGCGTCCTCCGTTCTATTCACTTTGTTTTCTTCTCAAAAGGACTACCTCTTTCACAAGGATTACAAGATATATATACTACTAAGCCACATAGGCCACTACGACTACAACTCCTGCCTCTGCCGCTCCCCAAGTATGCCTCTCAGCTTAGCAGCCCACATCTGCTACAGTGTCTAGCCATCTGCCCATGCCTCTTCACTCAGCCACCCCACGACTGCTACAGCGACCAGCCATCTGCCTATGCCACTTTTCTCAGTCGCCCCACGACTATTACAGCAACCGGTCACCTGTCCATACTAGGCAGTTCACCAACCACGGTATGGCCTGCGTCATCCACGACGACCCATGCTGACACCCGCACGCCACAACCACTAGCTTCAACGTTGGTTGTCCCTCGACCGCTTCTCCAATCTGAGCTTGGCTTCGACCGCGGCACTACAGCTACAACCTCTGCAGACACAAGCGCCAAGACCACGGACACGCAGGAGCTACGACTGCGGTGCTTACGACCACAACACCAGTAGTTACGACTACACACTGGTCGTAAACGACCACACAACAACCTGGTCGTTAGACCACGTACAACGTGGTCGTAACCGACCACCGACTATCAACTACAGTAGCTACTACTACCAACCATCGACCACAATAGCTTCAACTGCTAACCATCGACTACGGCAGCTCCGACTACCAACCATCGACCATGGCTGCTCCAACTACCGACTACTTTCTACGACCACTATACTTGAACACACCGAGTACAGTACTGTGAATATGACTACTTAGTATGTAGCTACGACTACCCAACGACAACAAGATTATTTCCAACACCGTCAAACCCCCATGCTGTTCCCAACTTCCAATTTTTCTGGCTCACGTCACATCGTGTTCCAGGCCCTCCTCTAAATTCCCCCTCAACTAATTTTGGGGTTCTCTCATCTAAAACTCATTGGCAACCTCTTCTTCCTCATGTACGACCGAAACTGCCATCGTCGATAGCATTCTCACCCAGGTGAGCCACCGCTTGATTCCTCTCATTTGGAGCATCTCCACATCTTCCCAGATCCTTCCCCACCCATAATTTGGGCCACCTTTCCCCATGCTGCCACTAGCCCACTACCACGGCAAGCTTGCCGCGCCGCCCTGGGTCTTCACCCTCGCTGTCTGCACCAGTGAGCTCCCTTCGCCTTGTGTATTCTCATAACGAGCTCTATTTTTAGGTTGCTTCACCTTTTGGCAATCTCGATCGTAGCTTGTGACCTGGCCACTGCCGCGCTTGCCATAGTTCTCGCTGTCGGCTATATTTGCCACGTCATCGCCACCCCTGAGCTCTATGTACCCATCGTGTTTCATTTTGATGGTTTATGACCGGATTAATTTTGATGCTAGATAGAATGAAACACCACCTGACTATTATGACCGGCTTAATTTTGATGCTAGATAGAAACTACCTGCGGTTAGACATTAATAAAGATTAACTAGGTTATCGCCGATATGTAGTTAGAGAGGACCCAATTATCTGGACATCCTATTAGAATATCTATACATATATGGAGTCTTAATAGACACGGGACACTTGACTAATAGTAATTGTCTTCCTAAGTGCTATTTAGATAAAAAATAGTTACATATGTGTAATCACTGCCGCTATCCTCGTCATCGCACCACCGCCTCAGGCCGTCTCCCACCGGCACTAGGCTCGGACCCAAGCTACCATGGCTACCTCATCTGGTTCCCTATTTGGAGACAGGAAGAAGACAATGTGTCGCTGACGTATGGACCCCACGTGGAAGATTAGGATAATATAAATTAGTAATTACTTAATAGTTAATTAGTGCTTAATATTAGTATGATAGGTGGACCTAAGATCATTAGAAAATTTAATTAAACTCAAGTTTAAGGTTTGACTGAGGACCTTGACTTGTCAGGATTTTCTATTTTCTGTAATTTTCTCTTAGGCCAAATTTTAGAGAGCCTGTTCACCCTCATCTTAAATTCAAATGACTTGATATTTATTTATAAATTCATCTAAATTCAAGATATTTCCAATAGAACCAAAATTATAATTTTTGGAGTCCATTTGAATTTTAATTGGAATTTATTTGGATTTGTGTTGAATGAGGATGTTTCAATGTTTATAGAATTTGACATTTCAGACACCCCGTCACTGCCGACCAAGAACTAACACTATCCAATATTGAGCAAGGCAAGTCCTTATGATTGATAAAATTGAATCTAGTTTTCAAATACAATTACATTGTTTTAATTTACAAAGTGCATGCTTATTATTATTATTCAATTAAAAATTAGGTTAACTCTTGATGCTTAGGTTCAATGTTGATAGCATACTTCAAAAATCCCCTAGTATGGACACATGATGGATGGAAGTTTAGATCCAATCTGATCCCAGCTACTAGTGGTGGCCCAAATGGTGTATGCTATGCTGGTGATATTATATGGGAAATAATTGATTCTTCTAATACGCACTAATCCTTGATTGGAGTTTTTTTATCTTAATGCCGTGAGCTAGACATTTATTAATATAGTGGCATGGAAACTGCACATCTCTACTACATGTAGATTATCCCAACATCTGGTGGGTTATAAATCTGTGATAGTAGAAATATTCTACCTTCTTATATATTGCCCAATATTATGACCCAATTACTCATACTATGTTTTAAAATTTGGATCACTCAAACTTCAAGTTTTATGTTAATGCAACATGTTTTGACCTGGTCAAGAGTATTATATTTTGATAGCATAATATATATCTACAGGATGCTCTTAAGAGCATAAATATAACACTGCCACATAAAACATGACCATCAATTAATCTGCATGGAATATAATATATTCTGGTAGAATATAATTCTACTTTAACCACCCAGATGGAACAATTATTCACCAGGATATATGTAATTAATTGGGAGGTAATTTATATGCCAAATGAGCATGGTAGATTTGGATCATTTAGGATCATTAAAATCTAATAGGTCATCTAGTATTTTGAGAGTTGTATTCTCTTCAGGCAAATGGCTATAGCTTCCAGTGGCATTACAATTGCAGACTGCATTTGCTAATATGCATATATAATATCAGATGGGTATGGTATGCTGTGTACCAATCTGGCATATGTGAGGCACCTTTGTGCTACCATGTAATTCCCATGTATGTGCTCGTGTGCCGGCAACTAACATATTATTGGGGATAAATCAATTACCCTTTGAAGGTTGTAATGATTTTCGTTTTCCAACAGTGTAGATAGCAGTTTCAATTATCTCTCAAATAAACTAGATTATTTATAGTTTCAAGCTTATTTGCTCCTGGATTTGACCTAGGATATGCCACTATGCTTGTCATGACTCTTATTTTCAATATTTTCTTATGCCTCAATGGTTTTAACATTCCTCATATACCCAAAATTTTGAGTGAGAGCATCTGTTTCTAGCATTTGCTTTGAATTATCCCAGAGTTTTAGCAATAAATTGTTATTATACTACTTCAAGATTAAAATTTTGTTGGCGTGAAATCGACATATACTTTGTAATATGGAAGATGGGGTTATATATAGACTTCAATTCTTTGGGTGTAAGTTATTCCATACTTATTTGATGTTCATAGTGTTTTCTAGTCAAGGTGATCCTTCTGAGATTTGACTAGATTTCTTGTGTCTCCAAGAAGGACAATTTTCCTATTACCATCTGGGCATTAATGCACAAAGAACTAGTGAACTGAGGCATATCATTATTTTCAAATATCAAGCATAATATTTACAAATTTTATTCCACACATTATTAATTATTTTACTGCAGGTAAGATATGCTACTAGCCATGTATTCTATTAAGCAAATGTTCAATAAGGGTAAGGCTTTAATAAAATAATTTAGACTAAATATATTTATGGCATTGGGGAAAATAATTATCTAATGATCAATTTTAGCCAAAAGCAAAAGATAAGAGGTGCTCTTCATGAGCAAGATCAAGCTCGACAGGAGTTATATCTATACTATTGATGCTACTCATATAGGAAAATGACATCTAAATAAAGTTAAGGGATAACAAGTAGAATACTACTAGTCTCCGTATTGTTCACCGTGGGCATATTCTTGCTTATGAATGCATCTAAACTTAGTCTAGAAACAATATGGTATATGACAGAGTAATACTCACACGGACTTCTTGTCCCAGAAAATAAAAGTAGATCATGGCAAAGTGCTTATAAGAACACTAGTAACCTTTTACAGGTTTGGCCATCCTTTTAGATAAGGCCCTTAGGCCCAATGGATAAATCTAAATCATACGGTCACTCTTTAGGGTAGAGTAGAGGCAATAACTCATAAACTATAAAGTTTTTACCTTTCAGCGGTAAAAAGGTATAGCTATGTCAGCATCGGACTTGACAGTAGTATGACTGTATGACAATGAAATAAGCTTAGGTAATACAATTGCAGTCATTCGGAGTGAGTGAATATCCACTTAGTGATGCCCAAAGTCGTACAATATTCATGCAATTTCCTACATGCTTACTACCAGTAAATAATTTCAAATGCATAAAATAAGTGCAAATAGTAAAGATTTACTTTTATTTATTATGTAGATAATTTATCATTTCCTAAATTTTTCCTAGCAATCTTTGGGATTTTCTGATAATTATTAAAACATTTAAGTAATTTTCAAAATTACTAACTCATTAAATAAATCCCCAAACACACAATGCTAGGAAATAAACCATAAAAGAAATATAATGCTTCCAAGGTGTACTAAGTCTAAGGTTTCACAAATTTACGGAAGCTCATATAATGTAAAAAAAATTTCAGAAATTTGGTCTGCTAGACTTGTCTGCTATGTCAATGAACTTCAGGGTCAAATTTGTAATTATTGCAGCATTATCAGCAAATATTCTTAACTTACCAAAACTTTAGGGGCTAATTTGCAAAAAATGCCAGCCAGATTTCTTTCTTTCCCCTCCTTTTTTTCTTTTTGCTATTGAGCAGAATTCGGTACGTGCAGCACCAATTTCTACTCCTCAAGTGGTGGCGACATGGGCGCAAGGTGTAAAGGCGACCGACGGGTGCGATGCATGGAGACGGTCGGTAGGCAGCCTCGGGCACTAGGCTAAGAGGCAATTTCAGCCGGCTGGCAAGCAGCTCCGGGCGCGAGGCTAAGAGGCAATTTCAGTTGGCCGGCAAGCAGCTTCGGGCACGAGGTGGCGGCCGACGGTCCTCGGGTGTGGAGGCACGGAGGCGGTTTCCGCCAGCCGATGAGTGGCTTTGGACGTGAGGTGGCACCCGGCGGTCCTCCTATGCGGAGTCACAAAGGTGGCGCCTTCTCCCAGCTAGCGAGGCCGATTGGGGGCGGCGCGACTTCGGGCGCGTCGATGTGGGGAGAGCCGAGCAGCGACGGCCTTCGGGCAGTCTCCGGGCGCATAGGCATGGAGCCTGCGAATTGAGCTGAGCGTTGGTGGCGGCGGGCGGCCTTGGGTGGCCAATGAGTAACGGCATCGGGCGGCTCAGGTTGCGGCCAAGGGGGTCAAGCAGCGACAACTTCAGGTGTAGGAGAACAGGGGTAGCTGGGGACGGCTTTGGGCATGGCGGCCGCTCTGGCGGGCGAGGCCAATCATCGGTGGGGTTTCGGATGATCACGATGATGCAGATGCGGCAAGCGATGGCAGGCGGCTTCAGGCGACGTCAGGTGCGTCTCCATCAATCATGGTGTCATCCGAATCAAACCCGATTTCAATTATTCTGTGCAAACTGATCCAGATTCTAGGTATTTCATCTACCGAATTATCGTGGTGAATAAACATGCAACATATTTTCGATCACTTTGTGATTAGAATCAACTAGGATGCAATCTATCTATTGTACAAAAAAAACAATAGATCTAATTATGTCATTGCAAATGAATATAATTTCGATTGAGACTGATCTACGAGATCGCAATGCGTAATAGATTGATTTAGGGTTTGCATACCTTGCACCTTGTAAAGCGATTCATGCTGATAACGTATTGAAAAATAATAACAATAACCTTCAATGCGATCCACGTAACCAATCAACAGAGAATTGACAAAGAATAATTGAGAGAGAAAATCAGGGAATCAAAATCTTTATTAATCTCGGCTCTTCTCCTTGTACATAGACTCGTCTATTAATAATCAAAATCTCTTAAGAATAGTTTCAGTCTTTATCTATAACGCAACCCACTAGGTTTCGTTACGCATAATACTCCGGCCACGGAAAAATCGGATGTGGTTGTCACGTGCAGGATGGCCCCCACGTCAGCAGTTGGTTCCTCGTTGGCAAGAGCTAACCAAGGTAAAAAACCGTCCGGTGGCCTTATGAGTATTATCTGCATGTTCCCTGGTTAATTAATGTATACAGCACATGTAGTTAATACCGTCATTAATTTCTTGGCAAAGATTGATAGCATTCAGGCTGGTGGCTTATGCTAACATCTAATATTTACTTCTAATACCATAGCTAAATATTTAATGCCATAGCTATACATGGGCGATGGCGTATCGTGACGTCAAATGCTTAATGCCGTAGATAAACAAGTGATCACTCGGTCTAATCTCTTGTTCTGTTTTATGTATGTTTCTTTACATATTTTTTTGTGTACTTCTCTCGATGCAAGACAAGTTTAGAAAACTTCGGGGTCGCAGCCTCACATACTTGTCAAAAACAAATTGTCAATGAAAAATATGGTTTTCAGGTTCAAAGGTTAGAATAAATGCGGAACAGAGCGTATATTTGTGCACATAGATGCGACTTATTTAGCAGAAAATGATACAAGTCATTGCACTAGTTAACTTGGCATTTTGAATCGTAGAAGGTCCAACTTGGTCCAATGACAGTGCTCTGTGAGGATTTAGGTCTCCACATGCTAGATCCGGATTTATCAATCCAGAATTATTTATAATTTTACCGTACTATTATCTGGATTAGGAGATATTGCATATAAATATATTACCAAACAGCAAATAATATCTCACAAAAGTAGAACTAATATAATAGTAGACATACACATAGATCGATTATGCTGAAACCTTTAAAGAGCAGCAATGGCAATATAAATTTTACACATGTGGGACCCTCAGGGTATGTCCACAAGTAATCAACTGAGGCTCGTGACCTGTATCTTGGCCTCTTCATATCCTAGTCTTGTCAACATTATTAGACACCGTAGGGCTTATTTTTTTCTTCTTACATATTGAATGACAGTAATTGAACAACAGTGAGTATAAAGATTTTCAGCAAGTCCCTACACATAATACAATTATAATAGATGTAAGGCTGAACAAGAGACGCTTGAGCTTCTTCTTCTTCTTCTTTTTTGCAGAAAACCACATTTCAAATAGAATATATAGAAAACCCGAGACTTAACATTTTAGCTAAACCATATTTTTAATGAGTGCAGGAGTATGTAATAATAATAGTATTACATGTTCTATCCACCTGTTATAGAGAATGGCTCTATCCACCATATAGTAGGGGTGCAAATGAGTTGAATTTTTTCTGATGATCTGGTACTGAATTCGATTGATACTGAATTCAAGATGTGGGTTAAGTATGCGGTCGGATTAAGTACGGTATCTAGGTATTGTTACTCAGATTTGGTGGCGGAATCAAGGTCCTTTTGGTTGAGTCACGTGTGGGGAAAAAGCTGGCGTGAAATGTGGAGTCATTAGAAAGTGCATGTGGTCATGTGAGTTGTAGAAAAATTGAAAGCTGTTTGGTTAAACAAGTATAAAATATACTTTTTATCTTTATCTCTTTTAAAACAATTATGAAAAAGTTTTATTCAATCCATTTCCAAAAGCAGAAAGCCAAAAGCGAGTCAAAACAATTTTCAAAATATATACTTAAAAGCATTGCTTTTGAAAAAGCTGCTTCCAAAAGTAACCCCTTTGGTTGGGCTTTTAACTTTTAAGTCCAAAAGCCAAAGCCAAAAGTCCAACCAAAAGGACCCTCAGTATAGACGAAATCTGACCGAATGGCTTTGGTATTCTGTGAACCGGTTTTTACCTGATTGGATATCCGGCCAACCGGTTTTTATCAAGGCGTCTAGGGTCCTCTCCCACCTCAAGCCCCCCCTCAAAGCCCGACGCCGTCCTCGCCTTCCTCTCCGACCTCGGCCTCTCTAACGCTGATATCACCGCCGTCATCGCCTATGACCCGCGCCTCCTCTACTCCGCGGTCGACAAGACCCTCGCCCCGTGCCTCGCTGAGCTCTGGGACCTCGGGCTCTCCCCGTCCCAGATCGCCCGCCTCGTCCTGCTCGACCCCGCCCACTTCCGCCGCCCCACCATCATCTCCAAGCTGCAGTACTACGCCCCCCTCTTCGGCTCCTTCGAGAACCTCCTCCAGGCGGCAGGCGCTCAAGAACAACTCTACCTCCTCAGCTCCGACCTTGATAAGGCGGTCAACCCAACGTCGTGCTCCTGCAGGAGTGCGGGCTAGGTTCTTGCGATATTGCCAAGCTGCGCCTCCCTGTGCCGAGGCTTATCACCACCAAACCGGAGCGCATCCGGGCGATGGTGGTGCGTGCCGAAGATGTCGGTGTGCGCCGTGGCTCTGCGATGTTCAGGCACGCTCTGCTGGCTGTCGCATTCCTCAGCGAGGAGAAGATCGCCGCCAAGGTGCAGTTCTTGAAGAAGACGTTCAGGTGGTCGGATGCTGAGGTGCGCATTTGCTACAGACACTCAAGGCTTTTAGGCGATGGATCTATTAGTGGATTTGCGTCTCGTTGCTTTTTATCAGGGCAACTACTTTCAGGAGATTCATGTGGCAGTGGGGCATTACTGTGCATTACTGCGATGTTCGTTTGCATAGCACTTCCCATCTGAGTTTTGAAGGAGGCATAGTTCATTTCGTAAATGTGCAGAATTTGCACTAATTAAGATGCTCAAGACCACCAAGCATTGTGCCCTGAAAACTGTGTATCAGCAAGAGATTAGTGAACAGGCGTGCCAGTGTTCAGGTCGGTTGGCCAGTCGTTTGAGCATCTCCCTGCCAAGATTTGGTGGTTCAGCAGCAGTTGTTCCATATGCTGAACACAGTTTTCAGGGCACTAATTGTTGCGAGTATAATACAAATGAGTAATCCGGCACCATGTAAGGAATCTTCAACTATTCATCGCCGCAGCTTCTCTATGATTAGTTGCTGAGAAGCCAGCGGTAGGTCTCAAATTTCATGAGGTAACCTTTCTTCAATTTTGCAATAATTAGTTTCAGTTTCTCAAAGTTTTACAGCAGCTAATTGTTGCGAGTATAATACAAATGAGTAATCCGGCACCATGTAAGGAATCTTCAACTATTCATCGCCGCAGCTTCTCTATGATTAGTTGCTGAGAAGCCAGCGGTAGGTCTCAAATTTCATGAGGTAACCTTGCTTCAATTTTGCAATAATTAGTTTCAGTTTCTCAAAGTTTTACAGCAGCTAATTGTTGCGAGTATAATACAAATGAGTAATCCGGCACCATGTAAGGAATCTTCAACTATTCATCGCCGCAGCTTCTCTATGATTAGTTGCTGAGAAGCCAGCGGTAGGTCTCAAATTTCATGAGGTAACCTTGCTTCAATTTTGCAATAATTAGTTTCAGTTTCTCAAAGTTTTACAGCAGCTAATTGTTGCGAGTATAATACAAATGAGTAATCCGGCACCATGTAAGGAATCTTCAACTATTCATCGCCGCAGCTTCTCTATGATTAGTTGCTGAGAAGCCAGCGGTAGGTCTCAAATTTCGTGAGGTAACCTTGCTTCAATTTTGCAATAATTAGTTTCAGTTTAGCAAAGTTTTACAGATCGGATAACGAAGAATTCAAACAGAAGACTCGAAAAACTCCATGGGAGAAAACAACAAATGTGTCAATGTTGAACTGCAGAACTTAAGGCTGTCTTTCCATTCTATCATCATGACAGCTGGTGGAGGTTTGGTCAGATATTCAGATGGTACCATTTAAAACACTACAGTTCTTAGCATATTGAGCATTTTATGTTTGCATAATGCTAGTTTGAACTAGTGTAAAATTTGATGTCTGATACAGAAGCAACAGCGAGGTGAAATGCTGATGCAGGTTTCTACGCACAAGGGAGCTTTAACATAACACTATAACATCATGTGGTTTGCACTGTGGGCTGTTTCGGTTGAGGAGCATACGGAGACTTCTTTGATCAAGACTGGGACTTCTATAATTAAGGTATGATTAAGTGTTGAACAAATACTCCAAACCGGAATGATTGTTGAACCATTATGACCACAGACAGTAAGACAGATCCCATTGGGAAGGCCAGTGTTGATTGCATTGCTGTGTCCAAGCTTTCGGTGGAGCGTTGTTATGAAGTTATAAATCATATGCAATGATATTTGTGGGAGTTGTACGTGTAACTAGCTCCCCTCCTGATAGGTAAGCATAAAGCATTACTACATCTGTTATTTTGTTAGCTTGAAATGCATTAGCTTGTAGAGTATAATTATAACGTATATATGTGACACAAAAAAAAATGATCTGCACACTTCCCATTTGTCCAAACTGCAGCGTGGAGTGAGAAAGAGGATGGGTAAGAGCAAACCGAAACCGTTTGATAATTGATATAGTCTGTAAGCTAGTTTATGCAGAATTTTTCATTTCATTATGCTTGTCAGTTTGTGTATGAATTTATCGTGTGTTGAATTTATCAGTAGTCGAACTATACATCTATATTATCCGTTTTCGATCCGAAATCGTCATATATCCGTCTCGATGGTACCGTATCTGAAACTTCGAATTCAGAAAAAAGATGTGGGTTAGGATACGGTATAAACAATGTCTATCCGAATCTGATCCGATTACACCCCTACCATATACTATTTTTATTTCTTGGGTTCAGTCCACCCTTTATATTCGGTGGATTCCAACCACCTAGGGAAAATCAAAGTCAGGGTTCCAACCACACTTCATTGTTTTTCATCTCACCCACAGAAATCACTTTGTTAAATAGAAACTAACTCGAGTAAGTTTTCATGTCCATCTATGACCATAGGCATGACTATGTAAATAGTTTTACTCTGCAGAAATTACACAATTTACCCACAAGAGATGTTCAACTTCAATTAGTCTACTTGTCTAGGACCAAACAGCGAAGAAGGCGCCCTAATTTCCATCGTGATCTTCTCCATCAGTGGCAGGGGTGTCTTCATAAGCATAATGGTCCTGAGTCCCTGTTTCTGATGTTGGTAATGCGAGTGTGAGCACAAATCTACCGTACTCCGTGAGCCAATACACAGGATGCAATAAATAGCATGCATAGCTTATCAAGGGAAGGCTTGGGTTATTTTATTTGCCAGAAATTGCTTTTGAAAATATATTACTTAGAAAACTTCCTATGACCTATTAGTTTGAACCAAAGCATAATGTGTGTAAAAGAATGCTTCATTAACAGCGATCTAGAGACCATCCACCTTTACATGATCTCTATACCATATGCTAGACTTTCAGCGTTATAGCCGCTTACATTATCGCTAGGACGACAGCCAGGGCAACACCAATCAGGGCTTCCCACCGCCCTCCACTGTTCCAATCCCACCCATAAAGTTTTTTTGAAATAGAACTATATCTAGTTAAGTTCCCATGTCCGCCCTTGACCTTGGGCACAGCTATTCGAATAGTTTTGACTCTACAGAGTTTGCACACTTTACCCACAAAAGATAGTCTGCTCATTGCCTCACATGATTCCTTAATTGTGCGGTTGAGCAAACCATCACAGTGACCATTCAAAATACCTCGCCCCTTCCATCATCTCACCCTATGGGTCGCTCCCACTTGCGGTGGGTCCTATACGTTGTGCGGGATGTTCTTCCTCTGAACGACTAGCAGCTGGCTACCCACACTACTAGTCGCCATAGAAAACTTCACCCTCTACGAGTGTCCTATTTAATCCGTCACACATAATTGTTACTTGCACTACCTCATCTCCTCCACCGATGATGATGACTTTCGGGGTCCTGTAAATTTACTATGCCAAGTTGTAATTTACAGACTTGTGATTGTACTTGTTTTACACAGGAGGTCATGACAAGATTCAGTTCTTAGGGTTATCTGGATGGTTCTTCCACAAACCACACTCTCGTGCACCACTGCACCATTCCCCCGAACCATCCGCCCAGATAGATAAGCAATATGAGGTTTTTGGGAGTATAAATTAATCATACCAAAATATACTTGTCATTAACACCATGACTGCCTAAACCAGTTTCTCATAATTAAAAGTGATGCTTGGGGCATTTAGGTGCCCCTGATTATCTAAGAAATAATAAGCATGACGTATAATTATGGACTTATTTTCGAAAGGTTACCATTATAATTTTCTTAGGGTGACAAGGCTCAGATATTTAAATGTTCCAAAGAAAGTATAATACTAGCCAATCGAATAATGGGCATATAACTAGAATTCTCAAACAAACATATATTTGCATAAGAAATAGCAACATGCAATTTGATAATTTAAACACAAGTAAATTTGCAGAAAATATAGGTTCAATATGATCAAAGTATTGACTCTCCTTGGTCATAGTGAACTGGGGCTTGATTGCCAAGAGCAGCTGCTTCAACTGTGGCTTCTTCTTCTTGGGCCTCGTATACTATTTTAACGTGCGTGAAAATTCGGCTAAAAATCAGCAAAGCAAACAAATCTTCAAAGAAAAATTCAAATGAATTATAAAATTCATGATCTTGGTTCCACTGGTTAGATTTTGATTTTATATGAATTTAGAAATTTGTTTCACTCAATTCGGAGTTAAAATGAATTAGTTATGATTATTTGAAGTTCTCTGTTTGGAATAAATTCGAGAAATGGCTAAAAGTCCGACAGGCGGGACCCATAGCTGATTGTCAGGACGACAACGTGGTCGTAAATCTGACCGCATGGTCGTGAGTTCGATCGCTTGGTCGTAAATGGCTACGTGGTCGTGGCTTCGACCGCGTGGTCGTAAACGACCACGTGGTCCGTTTTGACTACATGGTCGGTAGCGGCCGCGTGGTCGGTTTCGACCGCGTGGTCGATTTCGACCATATGGTCGGAAACGACCGCATGGTTGATTTCGACCGCGGGTCGGTAACGACCGCATTGTCGGTTTTGACCGCATGGTCAGTAACGACCGTGTGGTCGGTTTCGACCGCGAGGTCGTTTTCAACCGCATGATAGTAGCTCAACTATGAGTGATCGTGAACGGTACTGAGCGGTCGTAAACGACACAAAGTGGTCGTAAATCACCCTAGGCGGTCGTAAATGACTCTGGAGTTGTCATAAATGGCACTGTGTGATCGGGAGGGGTTACGACCGCGAGGTGAAGAAATGAACATGGTCAAAAGGTGCTTCGACCATGGCGTGAGTGGTCCGAGGGTGCTTCGACCACGGTGTGAGTGGTCCGAGGGTGCTTCTTAGTGGTCGTAGGGGAGCTTCGACTACGAAAAATAAACGTGACCGTGTGACCGCCCGCATGGCCGTAAAAGGCGACGTGGTCGTGAGTTTGTTCAGGTGGTCGGGAACGACCGTGTGGTCGTAGCTTCGACCGCGTGGTTGTAAGTGACCATTTCACGACCATGTCTCTTTTACGACCACGGACTCTTCAACTATGGCTACTACAGTACTTTTTCGACCACTACTACGACCTACGACAGCCGAGTTTCGACCACGTGCAGGCGGTGGTGGAACAGGGGACAACGGCGGTGACAACTTATGGCACCAGAGTCCGATTAACCAAGGGGGTGTAGGATCGGAAATGGCAACAGAGGGGGGGTTAAAGGTGCCTTTATAAAATTGCCCCCAAAGTATCCACAATAATTTTAACTCCGATAGCTATGATAGCTATGAAGTAGAGAAAGAACGAGCGCTAACCAAAATACAGAAATGCCTCGGTAAGAACTTGCGATCACAAACAAGGAAACAAATTAAAATGTTGCCATGTCAAAGAAAATCGGTGCCACGGCAAAGAAATCGAAGATTTCCGCCGGTAAAACCGAGATAGTACTACCCAAATCTGCGGTCAGAGGCGGCGAGTACACCAATTGAAAGCTCAACATAAAAGTGAAGCTGCAGATTGCTGCCGAAAACAGGGTCAAAAACCAGGAATTCCGAAACTCATGTTACCCAGTTAAAATCAGCCTAGATCAGTGAGTAGATGGTAAAAATTTCAGCCAAAATCAAGATCATTTGGGCTACATGCAGCATGAACAAAAACAACACAAAAATTTGCAAAAACTGAACAAGAGCAAAGAAGACAAGAGAGTATACTGATTAAAACTCTCGGTAGAGATATATTCGGCAGTAATATGTTGACAGAGCAACAATCAGACAACAAATTCATACGAAGAACCAGATTTGGCCAAAAGTGAACTGAAGCAAAGATGAAACCACAAGAGACAAAGGCTTCTCAAATGGATAAAGAGTTCATCTTCTGCAGCCATCTCAGTACATGTCTCTAACCCGAGATGGACTCAAACTCAAGAACAACACTACATCTGCCTATGCTTTACCTACACACACAACTCTCCTCAAGACTCAAAAACACAAGAAAAACCAAAACTCTCTCCCAAAAAACCTTGAGATCATCCAAACAACAAAGAGCAGAAAAACTTTAGATTTTATTCCAATCAAAAACTACAAAGGAGTTCACATACACATGGACATTAGAACAAGAGGAATGATTACAAGACTCTCAATACATCCTCTCCCTCTCAATCCTCAAAAACACCAAGAGCCTCACATGCTTCTTGGGAGGAACACACACAAAATGAAGAGCAAATGCACAAAAACCCTCAAGGGGGTATGCAGCCCCCAACACCTATTTATAGCCCTTTGGCTAACGGGTCTCCAACCCGTTACGCCGGCTAAACCCTAATGGAGCCGTCTCCGCTTGTGCGACCTTGCGAAATTCCGTTTAGCCCTCCCCGCACCTTCCGGAAGCTTCCGCTCCTTGTCGTGTACTGAGAGATCATGTGGAGATGATCCCATCTTTATGATGAGTAATTGACCCTTGGTTGAAGGTAAATTGAGTTTGTTTTGGGCTTTTATTGCAAAGTCTTAACTCTGGACGAAATGAAGTCGTGTACGACTTGTCCTCGTTCGCATGCGACCACGTTTGGTCGTGGTCGAAACTCTTCCGAGTCTTTGTCACGACCATGGTGGTCGGGGTCGGAAGGTTATCGACCACGTTGAACTCAATCGGTGGTCTACAACCACGTTGTGGTGTCCCGGCGAATTTGAGCGTGATCGAAGTTCACGGGTAGCGTCGACCACGTTGTGGCGTCCCCGGCGAATTTGAACGTGATCGGAAGTCTACCGGGTAGCGTACGACCACGTTGTGGCGTCCCCGGCGAATTTGAACGTGATCGAAGTCTGGGTAGCGTCGACCACGTTGGTGGTGTCGGATCTCGGTAGAGCAACAGACGAGTACTTTGGCCGTGGTCGGAAGGGTTTACGACCACGTTGGCAATTGGGAGCGTTCGATCACGTTGTAGCGCTCGAGCTTGACCACGTTGCGAGCCCTCGAAGATTTGACCGTGGTCGGCACTCGGCGCTAGGGTTTACGACCACGTTGTGGGATCGGAGCCTCGACCACGTTGGGTGGTCGGCGTTCGACCACTGGCCGTGGTCGGTGGGCGTCACGACCACGTTGTGGGAGCTCGAGGCCTCGACCACGTTGTGGGAAAAGAGCCACGACTACGTTGTGGCACTCGGTGGTGCGACCACGTTATGCGCTCGGAGAGCTACGACCACGTTAGCGCGAGAATTGAGCGTGGTCGAAACGCGTTCGACCACGTTATCGGTTGGATGACCGTGGTCGTGCGGGATCACTAAAATTGGTCGTGAGGTGCATTTCATGTCCGATTACGGTGAGGTTTGGTCGGTTGGGTTCCTTGTGTTGTTGTGGACCTTGTAGACCGGTTTGTTCTACATTTTGACAAGGTTTAGTAAAGTCTAATTTACGTGGAAAAGACTTGAGCTCGGTGTGAGCTATGCGAGTATGGATCGGTGCTATGTGATGGTTTTCTTGTCCGTGTGGTGCAGGACTTGAGCTATTTCATGGTGAGGCGGGAGGACCGGACTAGGCACGGGAGGTGTTGAGGTCCGACGGTCGGAGACGCCAAGATGATCGAGGTGGTGAGGTGGTTGCGGCCGGGAGATGAGGAACCGAGCTGTAGCTACCATGATGGACACGACAGTAACGACGAGGAGGATCGGGACTAGGCTCAGGGAGGAGCTAAGGTCCAGATGGTCAGGAGGTCGGGTGCAGTCGTGTGTGACGAGATGGAGAAGACTGTCTTGGTGAGGCTTAGAGAGGTCGGGACTAGACATAGGAGATGTTGAGGTCCGAGCGACGTGGAAGCCGAAGAGGACGTGGTCTTGCCCGAGTGGTGTAACGAAAACACAAGGCATGAGGAGGAAGCTTGGGAGGTCGCTAAAGGGCATTTTGGAGAAATGCCAAAGCACAAAGGAAGCCGTGTCCTCTGGGAAAGCACTTGAGTTGGTGGTGCTATTGGGCAAAGCGGTGGAGCCGTTGCCCTGGGTAATGGGCAAAGCACTTGGAGGCACTCGCAAAGCATTGGACTCTCTGTAACGGTGGTCTGTTGAGACCCGTTAGCGTGTGAGACTATAAATAGAGAGGTTAGGTCTCGTGAGCGAAGTGAGGTTGTCCCCGAGTGCTCGAGTGTTCCTCTCTATCTTGTGTGAGTTGTCTCGGTAAGAGCATGGATGCTCGTGTACCTCCGATGGAGTGGTCAGAAACCTCCATGTGAAATAGAAAGATTGGATTCATCTCTGTATCTTTCTCGCTTTTTGTTCTTGAGATGATTTGTTTGATCTGTTTGCCCTCTCGTGTTCTTTCGATCATATGTGTTTTGTCCGAGAGTTGGCTTGTGCTTCACTTGCTCGGACGGGAAATTGTTTTATGACCGCTTGCTAAGATCATTCCCGAGAGCAAAAGCAAAATCAGAAAACCGAGCTCGTGGTTCTCGCACCGAGCTCTCTTTCAGATTCTCGACTTTGGTTTTCTCCTCTTCGATTGTGAAGACTTTGGAGGTTCTTGGTATTTTACTTCCGAGATCTTGTACGAACTAAGTTTCAAGTTTCATTCATTTTGGATCTCGTGCAAAAGATCTCTAATTTCTTGCTCCTCGGTCGTGCGCGACAACAGTAGTATTTCTGTATACATTCATTGTCGGATGATCGACTACTGACATAAGTTTTCTCGTTCGGTTTTCACCAATGATATCCTCTGCTTACGGTCATTCAACCTCGTCGTAGCGGTGGTCTTGCGTATCTTGGTCTGTTCCCACCCCATACGACCACGGTCAAAACCCGATCTGATTTCACATTTACGACTACGGTTGTCCTCGGCTCGACTTCTTGTTTTATTGTTGTTTGTTCGGTTGATCTTTGTTTTCGACTTCTTAGCTCTCTAGCTAAAGGAGAAGAAGAACTTGGGGAGAAAATTTTTAAGGCACCATTCACCCCCCCTCTGTTGCCATTTCGGTCCTTCATGTACAACTCGCAACCACATCGAATCTCCGCCGTCTTCGACACACCCGACCGTTCTGACCTTGACGCCGCCTGTGCCTAGTCCCGGTCCTCCCACGCCTCACCATGACCTAGCTCCGAAGTCCTGCAACCACACAAACAAACAAACCGTCGCATAGCACCGCACGACACATGAAAACATAACTAGCATCAGTGACACAATATTAAGCCCAAACCTGTCAAATCATCAGAATAATCATCCTAAACATTTTGACCAGGTTTGACCAAGTCCGACCTAGCCCGTTACACCACGCAACGACATGGTCCGAACCAACCAACTCAAACTCGACTTACCTAAGCCGATGTCAATTACTCATCATACACATGGGATGACCTCACATGGTCTCTCAATCTCCCCCTTGATGAGTATATTGACAAACACCGAAAAAGCATGAAGTTGAGTTTGAAGAGTCCAACATGGTCCAAAGAAGGGAATGAAACTCATGACCATGTCGACAGAAGGAACACTAGAGCAATAAATAAAGAGTATATTGATCTCCAAAACTCTAGCAAGATCCCAGAATAAATTTTTCTCTTTTTCTCCAATCTATTCTCCCCCTTTTGGCAATAAACACATCAAGAATGCAAGAGAGAATAAGTCATGATGATGGATGAAATGGCTGATTTGATTAATCTAAGCATTTAGAGCCATGAGAATTATCCAAAATGACCATAATGTATTACACCAAGCCATAACATAGAAGTATGCTATCAAGATCATGACTATGTATGTAAAGAGAAGCTAAGCCAAATAAGGTATAATCTGAATTTTAGTTGAAGTGCTTAGCATGTCAAGTCAAACATGATTTTAGTCTAGCTAAAGGTATCCATGAATGATGCAGGCAATGTCAATAAGCTAAATGGAACCGAGAAGCTAGTATTGAGTCAACTAGAGTGCTACTAGTTCAAGAATGATACATTTGTTTTGAGTACTTGATTCTTGTAGTAATTTAAGCAATTTGAGCACAAATGACATATTTTCTTTTGAAATTTCATGATTGTTTTCAACCAGATTTTTGTCATGTGCTAGATCTCAAGGTTTATGCGACTACTCCAAGCAAGAAGCTTAAGAAGATAGTCTAGGTCGTGCAAAACTCCCCCTGAGTTCATGCCTAGTGCAATGGCAAGCCGTCTCATGAGAAAGAATTGGTGAGATCAGTTCTTTCGCACAAAAGTGATCTTTTTGCTTTTAACAGATTGTACTAACTTATGTGTCATCAAGAAACTAATATAGCTCAATCTATCGCTCAACAAAGATTCAAGACTCAACTCAGCCTATTTGATATGGCATGAATCATAAGAAGATAACTAAAAGCTGACTAGTCTCAAATATTAACATGACATGAATTAGGTCAAATTGAGCATTTTAATCAACCTATCATAGCAAAGACTTGACTACACATATAAGGTCATGATCTATTTAGCAATGAATCACAAATCATGGCAAGATGTAATATAAATGAAAATATGTCATGAAAGGATAATAATCAAGGCTCCATGATTTTATTTTACAATGTAAATGCAGAAAATCCAGCTCCCCCTCAACATGGGATGCAAATTTTTAGTTCAAGTTGAGTTATGTCAATATTAAGATCTAGAAGTTCCCAACTGAACTCCCCACGAACCAAAGCAATAAAATGAGAAGTCGGCAAATAAATCAAGAAGGCGCGTCCTTAAAGCATAGATAAGATAGAAAACTAATGACTCGATGACTCTCATCTACCCCATATGACTCGGGACTATCGGTGACAGAAAACACACACTAGAGAGCAAACACGTACCCTGTCTACCCAAGGGTGGCCCAACCCTCGCTAGAACCTACAAGAAGTGAGTGAGCTCAACCTAGTGAGATAAGAAACAGCTATCCTGAAAGCACAAGATAAGAGTAAGAAGTCTAAGCAACTCGAAGAAGAGACACACTCTAACCTATCTTGGAAGGACTAAACCCAATGCACCCACAAATGCGGTGCAATAGTAAGGAGACGAAGCATAAATAATATGATAAAGCGGTAAAGCCCAAAGCTCCCCTCACAACAGTCCATAAGGACAAACCACCCAAGCTCTCCCAGAGTGAAAACCTCGTGCTATCCAAAGACTTGGTGAAGATATCGGCACCGGTGGTCACTCTCCAAACCGAAGCACGATGTCACCCTTCTCTACATGGTCTCGAAGAAAATGATATCTGATATCGATGTGCTTGGTCCGAGAGTGTTGCACTGGGTTCTTAGCAATGCTAATCGCAGACGTGTTATCGCAAAAGAGCGGAACACGGTCGATAGCTAACCCAAAGTCCCGCAGTCGAGACCATCCAAAGGACACAGCTACAACAATCGGCTGTGACAACATACTCGGCCTCTGCGGTGGGTGTGCAACACCGGATCTTCCTCGAAGACTAGGAAGCGAGAGAAGTGCCAATGAACGGCAAGTGCAGAGTGCTCTTCCTATCTATCCTCACCGGCAAAGTGCGCATCCGAAAAGGCTCTAAGGGATGAGCAGGAGGTGGAAGAGTACCAGATACCGTAGTCAATGGTAGCTCGAAGGTACCGAAAGATGTGCTTCACCGCCTGGCGGTGAGACATGCGAGGAGAAGCCTAAAACCGAGCACATTGACACACAGAAAAGTGTATGTCCGGTCTCGAGGCAGTGAGGTACAAGAGAGAGCCAATCATACTTCTGAACTCCTTTTGATCAACTAGCTCGCCGTCCTCATCTGGGTCAAGTGCGGCCATAGAAGCCATCGGAGTTGACACCGGCTTTCCATCACTCATGTCGAAACGTCTCAGAAGATCACGGGTGTACTTGCCTTGATGCAAGAAGGTACCCTCCGAGTGCGCTTGATCCGGAAGCCAAGGAAGAAAGTCAACTCACCCATCATGCTCATCTCAAACTCGGTGCTCATGACATCCGAGAACTGTGAAACTAGAGCATGAGAAGAGCCGCCAAAGATAATGTCATCGACATAAATTTAGACGAACAGAAGGTCATTGCCAAGTCGGCGAGTGAACAAGGTCTTATCAACTTTACCCATCTCGAAATCATGCCTCAACAGATAGGACTTAAGCCTTTCATACCAAGCTCTAGGGGCCTGCTTAAGTCCATACAACGCTTTGGAAAGCTTGTAAACATGATTAGGGTATTTGGGGTTCTCGAAACTCTCTAGCTCCTCATGCATGGCATTGACCCAAGACTCATTAGAGAGAGCATGACAAATGTCTTTGGGCTTAAAGGAGGCAACAAAGGCAGAATGGAGACAAAGAGTGACATGCAGATTTTGAGCGAGTAACTCGCTCAAAAGGTCTCAATGATCCGCTCAAGGATGAGATTTTGGATATGTCCGGGAGGTCCAGGATGAGATGAAGACGTGGCCTCTACCTCGTGGTGACGAGGTAGGAGCAGGCCACTAGCTCCGGAAGCGCGAAGGCATGGGGCGATCATCTTGAGGTCTTGTGGAAGAAGGCACCTCAAGGGGTGGATGAGGGACTGGATCAGGTAGACAACCCTCGTCTCCATGGTCCTCATCATCCACGAAGATGGTCTCGGACTGCTCTAAAGAACCTGAGATGTCGGGCCTAGTCCCGGACCGGCCTCATCGAAGGTCACCTCACGTGTCTCTACCATTTTACTAGACTCGCAGCCTGGACCCTATAGGCCCGCCAAGAAGTCGAGTAGCCTAAAAAGAGTCCATCACAAGAACGTGACTCGAACTTGTCTAGGTCCTGGACTTCAGAATAAAGCACTTGCAACCAAACACACGAAAATGAGAAACACCGGCTTTCACCCATATCTCAACTCGTAAGAGGTGCGGTGCAAGTGTGCCCCGAGAAAAACTCTGTTCAAACATGGCACGCGGTGGCTATAGCCTCGACTCAAAACTTCCGCGGTAGAGTATTCATCGAGCATCGTCCCGGCCATCTCGATTAAGTGCGGTTCTTCCTCTCCACGACGTCATTCTCGCGTGGGACGTGCGGAGAAGAGAACTGGTGCTCTACACCTGTCTCAACACAGAAACTATCAAAGTAGGAAATCTTGAACTCCGTGCCATTGTCACTACGGATCGCTCGCAAGGCACCTGGAAGCTCAACAGAAAGCCTACCGAAAAGACCTCGGAAAAGAGAAAACGTCTCATCCTTCGAGGCTAAGAAAAACACCCAAGAGTACCTCAAATAGTCATCGACCACAACAAGAACGTACCACTTCCCTCCTGCTGACTGCACTCGAGCTGGTCCAACCGTGTCCATGTGGGCACCGTCACAGTGCATCGGTCATAGTAACGTGATCGGAGGATGAGAAGCGGCAACCATCTTGCCGTCTTAGGCATGGGCGCAAACAAGATCTTTGACTATCTTGAGTTTCGGCGGACCACGAATGAGATCGTGGCGCTAACTCGGGTCAAATGGTCAAATCCAATATGACCAAGTCTCCTATGCCGAAGGAAAGGTCGCGGGACTCGAAGCAAGCAAACAACGGAGGGATCGTGAAGACTCGGAAAAATCAGCACGAAAGATCCTCCCAAAGCGAGAAATCCATAAACCGGACTACCCAAATAATCAAGAATTTTGCGGTTGTTCTTCTTAAAGCTCACCTCGAAATCGTCATCGGTGGTGAGAGACGAAAGCAAATTGTCTTGCAGACTTACTAACCAAAGCAACATCTTTCAAAATAAATGAATCATTAACGCCAAGTACCTTTGGCGATGGCGCCCAGATGAAGCATCTCGAAGGTGATCATCTCATCACCGGAGCATGGGTAGGGAAGAAAACCAGCGGAATCTCCGGTCATGTGTCGTGAACACCCGAGTCTACAAGCCAAACCTTTCCTTCCCCGCCCGGTGAACCCGAGTCAAGCAGTAAAGTCTCGATCTTGGGATAAATCAAGAGTGATTTTGGCACCCAATCTTGAGTAACACGTCGGCGATGAAGTAGTCAAGCACGGTGACCTCTATCTACCCTCGCTCTCGTCACTCAAAGCGGAAGGTGCGTGTGCGGACACAGGCATGGTCTTTGGTCCGACGCTATGGAAGAGCGAGTCGGCGACCGCCGGCGACAAGGCGATCACGCCGCGGTAGACATCTCGATGGGAAGCGAGATCTACCCTCGAGCGGCGGAAGTCACGACCGAGGGAGCATGAGGACGAAAAACGAAAACTCGGAAGAACCAAGTCCTCGATGCTGCCCAAAGCTACCAACAGTAGCAAGCCTAGACCTCGTGTTGGTCTTAGGTGCACTCAAGGTGCAGGGCGATCACGAATCGCCTAAGAGACTCAACACGGTCTCTTTGCGCAATCTTGGCGCACTTGAAGCAGTGGTCAATCAAATATCCATCCTTCTGACAGAAGGTGCAATGATACTTCACCTTCTGAGAGGCAGAAGTAGCATGAGATGGCCTGCAGGTGAAATCACCTTTCTATCAGAAATCCTTTGGACAAAGCCCGCTGATTTAAATTGAACATTCTTGTTCTTGGGCTTGACCTCAATCACACCTGCGGCTATGGGTCTGAGCACGACAGGTGGATGCTTCCTCACATCCTCACGGAAATCATATCCTAGACCCTGATTGAACTTGCAAATCTTTGATTGGTCTAGAATAAGATTGAGCTTCTTCTTGCCTCCTACAAATTTCTCGAGAGTGTTCATAAGGTACTGACACTCCCGAAAGAGAGAGGCACAAGAAGAGCAAGGAGGAGAAGAGACAGCAGAAGGTAAGGGAGCAGAAGAACAACCAACAGCAGAGGAAAGACTGGCTTGTGCACACACAGCCGACTCAGAAGGAATAGTCCTACTGCTAGCAGGTTGGTTTACGTCGCTAGGTGTCTCTACCTTACCCGGGGGCTTCTCCCCCTTCTCCACAATCACACTACAAGCACAAGGTGGCTTCTCTAGAAGGTCCTTTGTTAGCTTCACACATTTTTTATCCAATGCAATCAATTTAAGTTTTAGTTTATTACAGCTAATGCATGGTGAGCTAACAGGATCCTTAGTCGCAAACTGAGCCATTTCCTTGTTAGTGTCAATTATTTCTTGAAACTGTTTTGAGATAGATTCAAGTTCAGCAGTTAACTTTGGACAATTCAAACATGAAGAAATGGGCTTTAGTAACACAGCTTGTAGATCAGCAATTTTATGATCTGCCCGTTTTAGATTTATCTTCAGATTATTGCGCCACAAGACTCGGGCAGATCGAGAAGCATAGTGTAAAGACCTCTAAAAGCATTGTCCTTATCTTCACAAGTGGTGCAGAAAGTAGTCTCAATAGCATATGAAGGAACAACAATCCTAGTCATTTCTAGTTCAGCTAGCAGACTAACATTCTCCACCATAAGAATATCTAGCTCAGAGGTCACACTATCATAAGAAGTCCTTAACTTCTCCATATCTCCAAGCAAAGCGGGGCATGTATTACATTAAGTCACGGAGGGAGCGGATATAAGTGAAGTAAGCTCCGTGACAATCAATCTACTTCCTTCTCCAACTCGCTACATCTAGCTCTAGATCTAGCATGAAATTTACCTAGCTTAAGAAAGACATCTTTAAGCTGGTCGTACGATGGGTATACCTCGTCGGAGTCGGAGTAGAGCTCGCTGTCGCTTAGTTCGCCCTCAAAGGCCATGAAGCACATGCCGGAGAAGTCATCGCCATCTTTGGGTTCTTGATCACCCGTCCGTCGTCGTCGCTCCATCCCTCCACCTCGGCGAGGTCGAGGTCGTCGGCGGCGAGGACGCGGTGGAAGAGCTTTGGCCTTCCCAAAGTCGCGAACTTCTTCTTGCCTTAAGCAGTCTTGGGGCTTCGTGTTGCGGTTCTTGTTGATGTAGTCGTTCTTGCCGGAACCGCCGAAGTCAGTTTTGCCCTTCCCCAGCTTGGGGCAGTTTGCCCGAATGTGGTTGGGGCCACCACACTCGAAGCAAATCATAGAACCTCCTCTTTTACTATCCCTCCTTCTCTTGTAGGCATGAGAAAATCTACGCACTAGGAGGGCTAGTCGTTTGTCCGCAGTCGCTCTAGCGATCATCGGTTATGTCACGAGAGCGACAAGGGAGAATCCACATATCGGCTCGGCGAAGAAGATCCGAGCGGGATCGGTGACTAATGCCATCGATTGTGACTTGACCACGAGAGACTATGTCAATCTCGTGAGTCTTGAGGCGCGAGTAAAGCGCATCAAGAGTCGGGTCGAGAGGTCCGTGGTATCCTTGATGGTAGTCACCTTCATCTCCCAAACCCAAGATCGAGTGAGAAAGCATTTGTCGGCGTTATCCGAGTCGGAGTATGTGAGACCGACGGCTCGGAGGTTGCTCAAAATCTTGTGAAAGCGAGAAAAGCACTCGTCAAGGGACTCGCCAGCAAGCATCTCGAATTTGCTGTATTCGCGCTTGAACTGGTCCTGTCGCACTGTCTTTATTTGGGTGGTGCCCTCATGGTAAGCATCGAGGGTCGTCCAAATATCGAAGGCAGACGACAGGTGAGAGATGCGATCAAACTCGCTTCTGCTCAATCCCTGAATGATGATGTTCCTTGCCCTTGCGTTTGCCTCAACATCGACCATATTCCGGCATTGATGTTCTCATCGGCAGGAACAACAAACTGAACCTTCACCTTCCTCCAGATGGCATACCCCTGAGCCTGGATGTATGTTTCCATTCGGCTCTTCCAGAAGGGGTAATCCAAGCCATCAAAGACCGGAGGCTTGGTGGAATACTTGTCCGTCGCCATGGCTCTTGAGCCGGTTAAAGATCTATCGAGAAGAGCTAACCGGCTCTGATACCAATTGTAGGATCGAAAATGGCAACAAAGGGAGTGTGAATGGTGCCTTTATAAAATTGCCCCCAAAGTATCCACAATAATTTTAACTCCGATAGCTATGATATCTATGAAGTAGAGAAAGAACGAGCGCTAACCAAAATGCAGAAATGCCTCGGTAAGAACTTGCAGTCACGGCAAGGAAACAACCGAAAATATTGCCATGTCAAAGAAAACCGGCTGCCACGGCAAAGAAATCAGAAGATTTCCTGCCAGCCAAAAACTGAGATAGTGCTACCCAAATCTGCAGTGCAGAGGCGGCCGAGTACACCAATTGAAAGCTCAACATAAAAGTGAAGCTGCAGATTGCTGCCGAAAACAGGGTCAAAAACCAGGAATTCCGAAACGCATGTTACCCAGTTAAAATCAGCCAAGATCAGTGAGTAGATGGTAAAAGTTTCAGCCAAAATCAAGATCATTTGGGCTACATGCAGCATGAACAAAAACAACACAAAAATTTGCAAAAACTGAACAAGAGCAAAGAAGACAAGAGAGTATACTGATTAAAACTCTCGGTAGAGATATATTCGGCAGTAATATGTTGACAGAGCAACAATCAGACAACAAATTCATACGAAGAACCAGATTTGGCCAAAAGTGAACTGAAGCAAAGATGAAACCACAAGAGACAAAGGCTTCTCAAATGGATAAAGAGTTCATCTTCTGCAGCCATCTCAGTACATGTCTCTAACCCGAGATGGACTCAAACTCAAGAACAACACTACATCTGCCTATGCTTTACCTACACACACAGACTCTCCTCAAGACTCAAAAACACAAGAAAAACCAAAACTCTCTCCCAAAAAACCTTGAGATCATCCAAACAACAAAGAGCAGAAAAACTTTAGATTTTATTCCAATCAAAAACTACAAAGGAGTTCCCATACACATGGATATTAGAACAAGAGGAATGATTACAAGACTCTCAATCCATCCTCTCCGTCTTAATCCTCAAAAACACCAAGAGCCTCACATGCTTCTTGGGAGGAACACACACAAAATGGAGAGCAAATGCACAAAACCCTCAAGGGGTATACAGCCCCAACACCTATTTATAGTTGTTTGGCTAACGGGTCTCAACCCGTTCTGTGGCTAAACCCTAACGGAGCTCTCTCCGATTGTGCGACCTTGCGAAATTCCCGTTTCGCCCCTCCTGCACCTTCCGGGAAGCTTCCGCGCTCCTTGTCGTGTACGCCTCGCAACCACATCGAATCTCCGCCATCTTCGACACATCCGACCGTTCTGACCTTGACGCCGCCTGTGCCTAGTCCCGGTCCTCCCACGCCTCACCATGACCTAGCTCCGAAGTCCTGCAACCACACAAACAAGCAAACCGTCACATAGCACCGCACGACACATGAAAGCATAACTAGCATCAGTGACACAATATTAAGCCCAAATCTGTCAAATCATCAGAATAATAATCCTAAACCTTTTGACCAGGTTTGACCAAGTCCGACCTAGCCCGTTACACCACGCAACGACATGGTCCGAAACAACCAACTCAAACTCGACTTCCCTAAGCCGATGTCAATTACTCATCATACACATGGGATGACCTCACATGGTTTCTCAGGGGGAGCATCTAGGTGGGCTTGGAAGTCTACCTCGACGGTCGGCTGGGCTCGGGAAGGTCAGTGGAGAGCTGGTGATGTGGGACGGCGGCGGTCGAAGGGGTCGCAGGGTGCTTGCGCAGTTCAGGCGACGACAGGTCCGATCGAGGGCGGGGACGATGTCGTGATGCTCCGAGGGCGCCTCTGTGGAACTTTGGTTGGACTGCGGCGGCGGCAATTGATGGTCGGTTCCTTGGCCGGGCTTGGGAAAGAAGAGACTGCCGACGGGCTGTGGTGCTCGGGAGACCAATTCTTCGAAGTGGGAGACTTGGTGGAGTGGTGTGGTGTGATCGAGAGCCCCGGGAAAGGCTTTATAGCCGCACAAATATAGTGGCGGCATGGGGGAGGGGCGGTTGAGCGGTCGAAGCCAGGGCGTGGCGGTCGAGTGGCTACAGCGCTAGGGATTTGTCCTCGGGTCAGAGAGTGAGCGACGCAGGGCATGTCATGAGGTGATGGATGGGCAGGACCGTGCAGTTAGGTGCGGAGTCGGCGAGCACGATCGCCGCAGTGCGGGCGGTCGGCCAAGGTGAAGCGCGCAGCGCGCGGTGACGCCCGAGCAGGCGACGGGAGCAAGAGTGCACTACAGCTGACGGGGGCGGCCGGGGAGCTGGTGGCGGTGAAATCGGTGCCTGATCGGCGCGACCGCTCGGTCAAAAAGGTCGGTCTCCGTGGCAGGGCGACACGACAGAGTGAGTCTGCTGGGCAGTTGGCGATGATGCGCGCGGTCGTCGGGAGTAGGAAGGGTGGGTGGGTCCCTGTGACGCGAGTGCGAGACATGCCTCCGATCGCCGGTCCGAAGGAGCTGCGATTGTAAGGCCGGGCTGCGGTGGCGAAGTGGGCTGCAGGCTTGCATTTGGCGAGGCAGAGAACAGCTTGGGCCGTGGTCGAAACGGGGAGAGGGAAAAAGGGCCGGCTGGGCCTAGCCGAGATTTGGTCCAGGGCTCTTTTTATTATTTTCCATCTTTCATAATCCTTTATTTCTGCTATTTTTCATAATTCATTTTTAATTTGTTGGAACCTCAATAACAAAACCATGGAAAATCCATAAAATCTCCAAATTCAGATTTTCAGGATGTTACACTCTTGCTCCCCATGCTGTCAATGCTTCCACTTAAAGATCAAAATAAGCACATATAACCTCTCAGCGTAGAAAGAAACAGGTGTATAATGTATGCATACACAGATAGAAATTTTGTATAGATACCCCACAAAAAAATCCACTCACTATCTTTTTTCTTTGAAATATGAACTTTGGTTTGTTAATTACCGTATATACAAGCCAGAGGAACCAAGGAAATTAGCATAAGTCCTTGGCTAGTGTGCTTCATGTGCTTCGCCACAAGGTTAATGTGTGCTATTCCTCGGATTGTGACTTAGGAAGTTAGGAGTATTATCCGCTTTTACATATATATATATATATATATATATATATATATATATATATATATATATATATATATATATATATATATATATATATAGAGAGAGAGAGAGAGAGAGAGAGAAATACCTTTTACTCCTGAGTGTAATTACACCCACTTTTAATATACCACCTAAACAAACTTTAAATACTCCTTTATCATATTAGGTATACTCATATACTAATTATAAGATACTTCAATGTGAACCACACGAAAAATTACAAGGGAGTCCATAGTTTTTAGCGTATTTTATAAATACCTTTATATACGCACATAAAAAGGAGTATGTAAAAAAAATACATATCACCTATAAAAAATTATTCATACCACCTAAATGATCTCAAATACTCGTATACTACACATACATACTGTAACACCCCGCCCATCCTCTGGGCCAGAATGCTACCACCCATGCAAGTTTCTACCTTCAATTACCAGAAAATCCACACTAAAATATTTAGATAGCAGCGAAAAGACACAACAAAGTTCTTTGTTTAGCCCATGCTCTAGCAGCCTAGAAGAGACTAGCATAGTCTGATAAAAGGTGGTACAAAAAGTGATGTTGGTTCGTGAAGAACATTCATGTGCTATTCCCGCCCATGCATGTCGTCCTCAACGGTCACCTAAAAACAACAGCAAAGCAAGGGTGAGTCAAAAGACTCAGCAAGCACAAAGCAAAATAGAAAATAACAGGTTTACGAATCAGACTAGCATCATCACAGTTTCATTCACCACCCATTTCCATCTAATCTCAAATTCTCATCAACCAATCGTGATGCATATGCACATGCACTTCTTTCTTTTCTCTTTAGTCTATACCGGTATAGCGGAGCGAGCACCCGTCGATGCTCACCCAGGCCCGTCATGTTTCCATGCGGGGACCTCAAGCCCGTCCTTTTTCATACGGGGACCACAGTAGCCCGTCATTTTCATGCGGGGACCTCAATCTCCACTCCCGTGGAGTGTCCACACAAAGCGGACCAGCACTATCTCTTTTCATGGCATGCATGCAATGCAGTTTCTCCATTTATGTATATCAACATGTCATGCCCCAACATTCATCGTCCATCATTTCTCATCATGCATCCAAAAGTAATTAACTTACCATAACATGATAAACTATGCACCATCATTCATCTAACAGAAACCACATTACCCGAATTTACCGTTTTACCATGCACTTGCCTGGTTAGTCTCAGGGACAACGCGTGGACGGCTCCGACCCGGGACCTCCACCTGTACAAACGTTAATCCGACTTAACGCATCAAATCAAAACCAGGACTTAAGCGTACAACGACGAGTCTACACGACCGACTCGGGCAAAAATACCGTGATTAAGGACCCGTCACGGTACCAATCCCATTTTCTTTTATTTTCTCCTCTTTTCTTTTCTTTCATTTTTTCTCTTTCCTATTCTTTCTTTTTTCCTTTTCTTTTCTCTTTTTCTCTTTTTTCCTTCTTTCCTCTCCTTTCTTTCTCCCCCCTTTCTTTTCTTTCTTTCGGCTGAACCGGCCTTATCCCCTCACGCCTCTCTCTCTCTCGGGCGCCTCTCCGAGCGGGCGGTGCGTGCTCGAGCCGGCCCTCCCTCTCCGCCGGTCGCCGGACCACCGCCGGCCTCTCCTCCACGGCCCCCCCTCTCTCTCCTCTCTCTCTCGTGCGCGACCGCACACAGGAGCCTCCCCAGGCGGCACGACGGCGTGCGGGCGGGCTCGGCCCACTGGCCTCGGCTCACCGCCACCGCCCCTGCTCGCCCCTTCTTCTTCGCCTCGGATCCCGCCGCCAAGACCGGATCCGCCGCCACCTCTCCAGATCCGGCGGCTGGGGCGGATCCGGCCTTCCGGGCGGACCCGCCTTACCTCAAGCGCTCTGCCGGGGCTCAACGGCGCCACCGCCGTCGCAGCCGACGAGTGGCCCGACCATTGGCGCTCCCTCACGGTCGAGCCACGACCACGACTTGCAGCCGGCCGGCCGTCCTCTACTACTACAGGACGGTTTGCCCCCCCCTCATCCTAAGCGCACTTCTTCTACCTTTTGCATGCTATTGATGTGCTGAGAGGTTGTGGAGGGAATGGTGAACGTACTCAACGGGTGGCCTCACGTGGGTTCGGTGGTCGTGGTTGACGCCGTCCCCAGATGGCGTCGGTGCCGTCCTCACGCTCAGCCTTCCGAGCTCCTTGGGGCGCCTAACTTCTTGCCTCCCTCCTTGCCTTCTGGTGGCTGGCTCCTCTCTCCGGTTCTCTCTTCCCACCGCTTGGATAGGGATGAGGCTCACGTTCGGGTTGTGCTCTCGGCTGGGGGTGAAATGATGAGGCTTTCGGCTGTGGCAGAAAGTGGAGCTGGCAAAAAGGGCTGTGTGATGTCTTATCTACTCATGGCTATCACACTCTATGCAAAATGCCGCTTCTACCCCTCCCTCTTTGCCTTGGCTGACTTTGGTCCTGAGGGCTTTTTGGGCCAACATTAACCACCTTTTCCTCTCTTAATCCTCCCTTTTGCAATTATGTGGTATTACATTCTACCCCCCTTAACAGAATTCGACCCCGAATTCTGGCGCATAGCAATCCGTGCAGAAAAACAGAATAAAATAAACTACACATAACATAACATTAACTCATACCCTTGGAGAACAAGTCCGGGTAGTTCTCGCGCATGCGAGATTCCAACTCCCATGTCGCTTCTCGCTCAGACTGATGTGTCCAAAGCACTTTAACATACTTTATCGTTTTATGGCTCAGCACCTTCTCTGATTCCTCCAGTATTCGAACTGGACGCGACTCGAAGGTGAGGTCCTGCCTTACGGATACCGGTTCTAATACAATCTCATGCTCTGGATCTCGCAAGTACTTCCTCAACATCGAAACATGGAACATATTATGCACTCCTCGCATGGACTCAGGGAGGTCCAAGCGATATGCCAACTTTCCAATTCGTGCGGGTGGAAATGGCCCAATGTACCTCGGGCTAAGCTTCCCTTTGGTACCAAATCGCACTATGCCTTTAGTAGGAGATACTCTCGTGAGCACACGATCCCCACTCGAACTCTAGCTCTCGCCTCCTGACATCGGCGTAGCTCTTCTGCCTACTCTGGGCAGCTAGCAGATTTTGTCTAATTTCCGCTACTCGTTCCACCGTTTGCTGGACCCAATCCGGGCCTAGAACGGACTTCTCGCCCACAGCATCCCAACACAGTGGCGATCTACACTTACGCCCATAAAGAACCTCGAATGGCGCCGCTCGAACACCGGAGTGGTAGGCATTGTTATAAGCAAACTCGCAAGTGCCAAATGATCCTCCCAGCTACCCCTCCAAGATAAAACACAAGACCTCAACATGTCCTCCAGTGTCTGAATGGTACATTCGGACTGTCCATCCGTCTGCGGGTGGAAAGCAGTACTAAATTGAAGCTTCGTGCCCAAAGCGCCCTGTAAGCTCTCCCAAAACTTGGAGACAAATTTGGCGTCTCTGTCCGAAACTATCGACTTGGGGACACCATGCAATCTCACAATTTCTCGCACATAGATGGGCGCTAACTCACTTGCCGAGTTCGTTGTGCGAATGGGGATGAAGTGCGCGGACTTACTGAATCGGTCCACCACTACCCAAATTGCATCCTTACCTCGCTGGGTACGAGGTAAGCCGACTCACGAATCCATGGTGATATCGTCCCATGGCCACCGAGGAACCTCAAAGGTCGTAATAGCCCAATGGACGCTTATGCTCACCTTTACTTGCGGCAAACCCGCAGGATGCCACGTGCTTTGGCGATATCCACTTTCATCCTCTTCCACGTAAGCTCTTCTTAAGATCACGATACATCTTGGTCTCACCAGGATGCACTGTGTACGGGGTTCGATGAGCTTCTCTCAAAATATCACCCTTGACTTGAGCCTTCTGCGGTACACAAAGGCGGCCTTTAAATCGCAATGCGCCTGAGTCATCAAGGCTGAAATCCCCGATTTTTCCTTCATTAAGACGCTTCCTGTAGGACCGAAATGGCGACAGAGGGGGGGTGAATGTCGTTCTCTTTAAAATTTGCCCCCAAAATAATCTCAAAGATCTCTATTCTCCGATAGCTATTGAAGCTATGAAGAAAAGATCGAGTGCTTACTGGAAGACTAAACCACCGATCAATTAAAAGACCATTAAAGAGAGAAACAATGAACTCACAACAAATACTGATCCAGCCGTACTATCAAGTCTGCGAATTCAACCAAATCCAAAGAAGCTAATATCAAACCTAAATGATCAACAACTTGTCGGCGAGATGAACAAATAACAGAAAGACTTGTCTTTGCCTAAATGACTAGAACTTGAAGGCAACAAACAGAGCTTAGTTGATTCACCTACCAATCTACTGCCATCCAGATCCTTGCCAAACAATTTCAAAACAGCAGTATCAACCAAAAGCAGTGGAGGCAAATAAAAGGAGAAAGGCTGCTTGCTGTCCCAAGAAAAAGATTGCTAGAGAAGACTGCAGGAAAAAGACTGTCGGCACTGCCAGAGATTTCCAAGAAGTGAGCTGCCAACAGAGATTGCTTTTAGAACCAAACACAAGAAAATTGTGGACCGGCTACATGGAGAAGGACTGCAGTCCGAACTGCTTCAACCGAAAGGGCAGATCAAGCCGAAAGGAATACAAGGGGCTGCTGTCCAAATGCAAAGAAAATACCAAACTGCAGCAGGAAGACAAACCCAAAAAATTGGAGAAGAGGAAAATACCAAACTGCTGCTACGGAAAGAAGTTTTTGCTGCCAACAAAACTGAAAAGAACTGACTACTAAGAACAGAAGGAGCAGCAAGCTGCAAAGTTGGACTAGGAACTAGGAATTTTAGATCGCATGCAAGCGGTGTTAAGATCACCCTAGAACAGCAAGTAAGTAGTAAAAATTTCAGCCAAAATCGAGATCATTTGTACTACATGCAGCATGGAGGAAACTCAACAAAAGGAACAAAAGTGAGAAGAACAGTGTATACTCGTTGAGAGCTTAGTTGCATACCAACTTGTTTCTAGTTTGGCTCAAACCGCACAGTAGGGAGGACACAAAGAAATGACAACTAGTACATCTTAATACAAAGCATTTCTAGCTATCCAAACTGCACCTGGTTTCTGCTAGCAATAAAAAGAAGAACCCCTGATGACCCATTCGAGACAGAGCACCGATTCTTAACTGAAGAAGGATCAAAAGTTTTGTCAAAAGTAGTCGGCAAAGAACTGAGAATAAACATCCGACTAGAAAAGGAAGGCACAGTGATTACTCGCAAATTGGATCAACATCAAAAGAGAGAACGCATTAGCAGAGAGATAACTTCGAAACATACCAAAGAAAACATCTCATATAAATTCAAAAGAAATGTTTACAAGTCTCTCAATCCATCCTCTCCCTCTCTATCCTCAAGAACACCAAGAACACCACATGTTTCTTGGGAGGAACACAACACACACAAAGATATGAATAAGCTCTCAAGTGTCCTAAGGGGTATGCAGCCCCTCACCTCTATTTATAGCCCTTGGCTAACGGGTCTCCAACCCGTTACGCCGGCTAAACCCTAATGGAGCCGTCTCCCGCTTGTGCGGCCTTGCGAATTACCGTTTCGCCCTCCCCGCACCTTCCGGAAGCTTCCGCGCCTTGCCTCGCACGCCCGCAACACGTCGAGTCCACGCTGTCTTGACACCTCATGACCGTTCGACCTCGGCGCCACTGCGCCTAGTCCGGTCCACCGTGTCTCGCCACGACTCGCCTCGCCGTCCCCGCGGACACACAGACAAGAAAACACGTCACATAGCACCGCTCGATACATGAATGCGTAAATAGCATTAGCAAGATCAAACATGTCGCAACAATGGAATATCCATCCTAACCCATACGACTAAGTTTGACCAAAGTCCGACCGAGCCCGTTGCACCATGCAACGTCTGGGTCCGAACAAACCGACTCAAACTCGACTTTTGAGAAACGACGTCAATTACTCATCACTCACAATGGGATGACCCTCACATGGTCTCTCAATCTCCCCCTTGATGAGTATATTGACAAACACCGAAAAAGCACAAAGTTGAGTTTGAAGAGTCTAACATGGTCCATAAGTAAAGAGTGAAGTTAATGACCATGTCGACAGAAGGAGCAAAAGAAAGAACAATTTTTCCTCAAAGCTCCCGAAGTGGCTTTTTCTATCACTAACAATTTTTCCTCAAAGCTCCCGAAGTGGCTTTTTCTATCACTAATTTCTCCCCCTTTTGGCAATAAACCCATCAAGAATGAAAGAAGGAGAAAAAGTCATGAAAATGGATGAAAGACTGATTTGATCATTTTTAAGTATGTAGAGCCATGAGAATTATCCAAAATGACTATCATGCATTACATCAAGCCATAACATACAAATATGCTATAAAGATCATGACTAAGTATGTAAAGAGAAGCTAAGCAACATAAGGTATAATCTGAATTTTAATTGAAGTGCTTAGAAAGTCAAGTCAAATATGATTTTAGTCTAGCTAATGATATCCACAAATGATGCAAGCCATGTCAATAAGCTAAATGGAATCAAGAAGCTAGTGTTGAGCAAACTAGAGTGCTATTTGTTCAAGAATGATACAATAGTTGGAGTACATTGAACATTTTAGCAATTGAGCACATTTGACATTTTCTTTTGAGATCACATGGTTGTTTTCAACCATCTTTTGTCATGTGCTAGACCTCAAGCCTTATGCGATCATTCAAGCGAGAAGCTTAAGGAAGTGATCTTGGTCATCCAAATCTCCCCGAGTTCGTGCCTTGTGCGTGGGGCAAGCCGTCTCATGAGAAGGAATTGGTGAGATCGGTTTTTTCGCATGAAGAGATCTTTTTAATAGATTGTACTAACTTATGTGTCATCAAGTAATCAGTATAGCTCAATCTATTGCTCAACTAAGATTCAAGACTCAACTCACCTATTTGACATGGCAAGAACCATAAAAGATAACACAAAGTCGACTAGTCTCAAATATGAACAAGACATGAATTAGGTCAAAATTTAGCATTTTAATTAACCTATCATGGCAAAGACTTGACTACACATATAAAGTCATGATCAAATTAGCAATGGAGCATAAATCATGGCAAGATATAATATAATGAAAACATGTCATGAAAGGATAATAATCAAGGCTCCATTAAGTTATGTTACAAATCAAAGAAGAACATCCACTCCCTTTTAACAATTGATGTAACTTTCACTCAAGTTGAGTTATGTCATCATTAAAATCTAGAAGTTCCCAAATGAACTCCCCACAACCAAAGCAATAAAAATCAAGAGTCGGCAAATGAAACAAGAAAACAGTGGGTCCTTAAAGCATAGAAAAGATATAGAGGATACTATGGCTCGATGACTCTCATCTACCCCATATGTCTCCGGGACAACAAATGTCGAGAAAACGCACACTAGAGAGCAAACACGTATCCTGCTCTGCAGGGTGGCCCAACCTCGCTAGAACCTAAAAGAAGTGAGTGAGCTCAACCTAGTGAGATAAGAAACAGCTATCCCGAAAGCACAAGATAAGAGCAAGAAGCCTAAGCAACTCAAAGAAGAGACACACTCTAACCTATGCTAGAAGGACTAATCCCAATGCACCCGCAAATGCAATGCAATGAAAATGAGACAAGCATAATCAATATAGTAAAGCGATAAAGTCCAAGCTCCCCTCACAACAGTCCATAAGGACAAACCACCCCAAGCTCTCCCATGAGTGAAAATCTCGAGCTATCCAAAGGCTTGGTGAAGATATCGACCAACCGGTGGTCACTCTCCTGGCGGAGCACTATGTCACCCTTCTCCACATGGTCTCGAAGGAAGTGATATCGATATCGATGTGCTTGGTCCGAGAGTGCTTTGCACTGGTTCTTAGCAATGCTAATCGCAGACGTGTTATCGCAGAAGAGCGGAACACGATCGATAGCTAACCCAAAGTCCCGCAGTCGAGACCATCCAAGGACACAGCTCTGACAATCGGTCAGCAACAACATACTCGACCTCTGCGGTGGATCAGCAACACCGGATCTTCCTCGAAGACCAAGAAACGAGAGAAGTGCCAATGAACGGCAAGTGCCGAAGTGCTCTTCCTATCTATCCTCTGACCAAGAAAGTCTCGCATCCGAAAAGGCTCTAAGAGATAGAGCGAGGAGGAAGAGTACCGATACCATAGTCAATGGTAGCTCGAAGGTACCGAAGATGCGCTTTCACTGGCGGTGAGACACACGAGGAGAGGCTCAAACCGAGCACAAAGACACACCGAAAGTGTATGTCCGTCTCGAGGCGGTGAGGTACAAGAGAGCCAATCATACTTCAACTCCTTTTGATCAAGCGGCTCATTGTCCTCATCGGGTCAAGTCTTGTTGTAGAAGCCATCGAGTCGACACCGCTTTCCATCACACATGTCGAAGCGTCTCGGGAGATCACGAGTGTACTTGCCTTGATGCAAGAAGGTACCCTCCGAGTCTCGCTTGATCTGGAAGCCAAGGAAGAATGTCAACTCACCCATCATGCTCATCTCAAACTCGGTGCTCATGACATCAAGAACTGTGAAACTAGAGCATGGGAAGAGCCGCCAAAGATGATGTCATCGACATAAATTTGGACGAGCAGGAGATCATTGCCAAGCCGGCGAATGAACAAGGTCTTGTCAACTTTACCCATCTCAAAATCATGTTTCAATAGATATGACTTAAGCCTCTCATACCAAGCTCTAGGGGCTTGCTTAAGTCCATACAACGCTTTGGAAAGCTTGAAGACATGACTAGGGTATTTGGGGTTCTCGAAACCTGGAGGCTGTCTGACATAGACTTCTTCCTCAATGAAGCCATTGAGAAAGGCACTCTTGACGTCCATCCGTAAAGCTTGAAACCTTTAGAAGCTGCAAAGGCAAGCGAATTCTAATGGCCTCGAGACGAGCTACGAGGGCAAAGGTCTCCTCGAAATCCGGACCCTCAACACAGGAGTACCCACTGCAACCAGTCTAGCCTTGTTTCAATGACTACCCCATCCTCACTTTGCTTGTTCTTGAACACCCATTTGGTTCCAATGATATTGTGATCTCGAGGGGGCTCAACAAGCGTCCAGACCTTGTTTCTCTCGAAACTCTCTAGCTCCTCATGCATAGCATTGATCCAAGACTCGTCAGAAAGAGCATGAGAAACATCTTTAGGCTCAAAGGAGGCAATGAAAGCGAGAATGGAGATGAATTGAGATAAGCGATTTTGAGCGGGTAACCCGCTCGAAGAGGTCTCAATGATCCGCTCAAGGATGAGTTTTTGGATATGTCTAGGAGGTCCAGGATGAGATGAAGAAGCGGCCTCTACCTCGTGAGTGACAAAGTAGGAGCAGAGCCACTAGCTCGTAAGAAGCGTAAGGTGGGGCGATCACCTCGAGGTGCGGTGGAAGAAGGCACCTCAAGGGGTGGAAGAGGTCTTGGATCGGGTAGACAACCCTCATCTCCATCATCCTCATCACCCATGAAGATGGTCTCGGTCGCTCTAGTGAACACGAGATATCGGGCCTAGTCCCTGACCGGCCTCATCGAAAGTCACCTCACGGGTTTCTACCAATTTGCTAGACTCGCGGTTCCTGACCCTATAGGCCCGCCAAGAGGTCGAGTAGCCTAGAAAGAGTCCATCACAAGATCGTGACTCGAACTTATCTAGGTTCCGGACTTTAGAATAAAACACTTGCAACCAAACACACGAAAATGAGAAACACCGGGCTTTCGCCGTATCTCAACTCATAAGAAGTGCGGTGCAAGTGTGCCCAAGAAAACTCGATTAGAAACATGGCACGCGGTGGCTATAGCCTCGACCCAAAACTTCCGCGTGTAGAGTACTCATCAAGCATCGTCACGCCATCTCGACCAAGGTGCGGTTCTTCCTCTCCACAACGCCATTCTCGCGAGGGACGTATGGGGAAGAGAACGGTGCTCTACACGGTCTCATCACGTAACCTCTCAAAGTAGGAGTTCTTGAACTCCGTGCCATTGTCATCTTGCGGATCGCTCGTAAGGCACCGGAAGCTCAGCGAAAGCCTCTTGAAAAGTCCTCGGAAATGTGTAAACGTCTCATCCTTCGAGGCCAAGAAAAACACCCAAGAATACCTCGAGAAGTCATCGACTATGACAAGAACATACCACTTCCCTCCTGCTGACTGCACTCGAGCTGGTCCAACCGTATCCATATGGAGCAGCTGTCCCGGTGCATCGGTCATAGTAGCTGTGACCGGAGGATGAGAAGCGGCAACCATCTTGCCATGCCGGCATGGAGCGCAAACAAGATCTTTGACCATCTTGAGTTTCGGCAGACCACGAATGAGATCGTGGCCGCTAACTCGAGTCAAATGGTCAAATCAATATGACCAAGTCTCCTATGCCGTAAGGAAAGGTCGCGGGACTCGAAGCAACCAAACAACGGAGAGGATCACCAAAAGACTCGGAAAAATCAGCACGAAGATCCTCCCAAAGCGAGAAATCCATAAACCGGACTACAGAAGAATCAAGAATTTTGCGGTTGTTTTCTTAAAACTCACCTCGAAATCGTCATCGGTGGTGAGAGACTGAAAGCAAATTGTACTGCAGCTTACTAACCAAGGCAACATCTTTTAAAACAAATGAATCATTAATGCAAGATCGTACCTTTGGCGATGACTCGCCCGGAAGAGGCGTCTCCGAAGGTGATCGTCTCATCACCGGAGCACGGCAGGGAAGAAAACCAGCGGAATCTCCGGTCATATGTCGTGAACACCGGAGTCTACAAGCCAAACCTTTCCTTCCACGCCCGCGAACCCGAGTCAACAAGAGAGCAAAGTCTCGATCTTGGGATAAATCAACATAGATTTTGGCACCCAATCTTGAGTCACACGTCGAGCGAAGAAGTAGTCACAGACGATGACCTCTAACTACCCTCGCTCTCCGTCGCTCAAAGAAGCAGAAGGTCTATGTGCGCACTGAAGTCATTCTTTGGTCCGATCGCTACGGAGAGCGAGTCGGAGCACCGCGAAGACGCCGATCACGCCGCGGGTAGCTATCTCGATGGAAACGAGATCTACCCTCAGGATGGCGGAAGTCACGACTAGAGGGAGCACGAGGATGAAAAGCAAGACTCGGAAAAACCAAGTCCTCGGTCTTGCCCAAAACTACCAACAAGAGCAAGCCTAGACCTCGTGTTGGTCTTAGGTGCACTCAAGGTGCGGGCGACCACGAATACGCCTAAGAGACTCAACACGGTCTCTTCACGCGATCTTGACGCTTGAAGCAATGGTCAAACAAATGCCCATCCTTCGGCGAAAGGTGCAATGATACCGCCTCGAGGGGTGAAGTAGCATGAGATGGCCATCGCCGAGAGGTCAAGCTGCAGGTGAAATCACCTTGCTGTCGGAAATCCCTTGGACAAAGCCCACGATCTAAATTGAACTTTCTTGTTCTTGGGCTTGACCTCGATCACACTGCGGCTATGGGTGCGAGCACGGCGGTGGATGTTTCCTCACATCCTCACGAAATCATATCCTAGACCCCGTTTGAACTTGCAAATCTTTGATTGGTCTAGAATAAGATTGAGATCCTTCTTGCCTCCTACAAATTTCTCGAGAGTGTTCATAAGGTCCGACACTCCCGAAAGAGAGAGGTGCACGAAGAGCAAGGAGGAGGAGAAACAGCAGAAGGTAAGGGAGCAGGAGAACAGCCAACAGCAGAGGGAAGGCGGCTTGTGCACGCACGTAGGCGTAGAAGGGACGATCCATCGCTAGCGTGTTGGTTCGCATCGCTAGGCGTCTCTACCATGCAGGGGCTTCTCCCCTTCTCCACAACCACATTACAAGCACAAGGTGGCTTCTCTAGTAGGTCCTTAGTTAGCTTCACATTTCTCATCCAATGCAATCAAGTTAGATTTTAGTTTGTTACAACTAATGCATGGTGAGCTAACGAGGTCCTTAGAAGCAAACTGAGCCAACTTCTTATCATGATCAATCATTTCTTGAAATTGTTTGGTAATAGATTCAAGCTCGTAAGTCAGTTTAGGACAATTCACACATGAAGCAATAGGCTCAAGTAAAAAGGCTTGTAACTCAGCAATTTTATGATCTGCCCGTTTTAGATTCATCTTTAAGTTATTACAACTTTCACAAGTCTCGGGCAGATCGAGAAGCATAGTGTAAAGACCTCTAAAAGCATTATCCTTATCCTCACATGAGGTGCAAGAAATGGTCTCAATAGTAGTAGAGGAAACAAGAACCACCCTACTCATCTCAATCTCAGCAAGAAGACTAATATTCTCCACCTTAAGCAAATCAAGCTCAGAGGTCACACTATCATGAGAAGTCCTTAACTTCTCCATATCTCCCAGCAAAGCAGTGCATGTATCACAATCGTCACGGGAGGGAGCAGATATAAGTAAAGAAAGTTCCCGTGACAAACGATCTACTTCCTTCTCCAACTCGCTACATCTAGCTCTAGATCTAGCATGAAAACCTCCTAGCTTAAGAAAAGCCGCATTCGAGTTGGTCATAGGAGGGACATACCTCGTCGGAGTCGAATAGAGATCGCCGTCGTGATCTCGCCCTCGAGGGCCATGAAGCACATGTCGGAGAAGTCGTCGCCGCTCTTGGGTTCTTGATCACCCGTCCCGTCGTCGTCGCTCCATCCCTCCACCTCGTCGAGGTCGAGGTCGTCGGGCGGCGAGGACGCGGTGGAAGAGCTTCTTGGCCTTCCCAAAGTCGCGGAACGGCTTCTTGCCTTGCGTCGGAGTTGGGGCCTTCTTGTTGCGGTTCTTGTCGGAGTAGTCGTTCTTGCCGGAACCGCCGTAGTCGACTTTGCCTTTCCCCAACTTGGGACAGTTTGCTCGAATGTGGTTGGGGCCACCACACTCAAAGCAAATCAATGGTCCTCTTCTCTTTCCATCCCTCCTCCTCTTGTAAGCATGGGAGAACTTCCGAGCTAGGAGGGCCAGCTGTTCATCCTCTAGCTGCTCTAACTGATCATCAGTTACATCACAGAGAGCAGATAGGGAGAACCCGCAAAGAGAATCGGCAGAAGAACCGAAGCGGCGGTGGGATCGGTGACTAAAGCCATCGATCGAGACTTGACCGACGAGAGACTATGTCAATCTCGTGAGTCTTGAGGCGCGAGTAAAGCGCATCAAGAGTCGTGTCGAGAGGTCCGTGGTGTCCTTGATGGTGGTCACCTTCATTTCCCAAACCCTAAGATCGAGTGCGGAAAGAATCATCGGCGTTATCCGAGTCGGAGTATGTGAGACCGACGGCTCGGAGGTTGCTCGAGAATCTTATGAAAGCGAGAAAGCACTCGTCTAGGGACTCACCGACAAGCATCTCAAATTTCTTTGTAGTCGCTTGAACTGGTCTTGTCGCACCGTCTTTATTTGGGTGGTGCCCTCATGGTAAGCATTGAGGGTCACCCAAATATCGAAGGCCGACGTCAGGTGAGAGATGCGATCAAACTCGCTTCTACTCAAACCACGAACAATGATGTTCCTCGCTCTTGCGTTAGCCTCAACATCGACCATATTCCGGCATTGATGTTCTCATCGGTGGAACAACGAATCGACCTTGACCTTTAAGCCAAATGGCGTAGCCACGAGCACGGATGTAGGTCTCCATCCGGCTCTTCGAATGGAAAATCCATCCCATCAAAGATCGGGGCTTGGTCGAGTACTTGTCCGTCGCCATGGCTCTTGAGACCGGTTAAAGATCTATCAAGAAGAGCTAACCGGCTCTGATACCAATTGTAGGACCGAAATGGCGACAGAGGGGGGGTGAATGTCGTTCTCTTTAAAATTTGCCCCCAAAATAATCTCAAAGATCTCTATTCTCCGATAGCTATTGAAGCTATGAAGAAAAGATCGAGTGCTTACTGGAAGACTAAACCACCGATCAATTAAAAGACCATTAAAGAGAGAAACAATGAACTCACAACAAATCTTGATCCAAATAGTACTATCAAGTCTCATGAATTCAACCAAATCCAAAGAAGCTAATATCAAACCTAAATGATCAACAACTTGCTGGCCGAGATGAACAAATAACAGGAAAGACTTGTGCTGCCTAAATGACTAGAACTTGAAGGCAACAAACAGAGCTTAGTTGATTCACCTACCAATCTACTGCCATCCAGATCCTTGCCAAACAATTTCAAAACAGCAGTATCAACCAAAAGCAGTGGAGGCAAATAAAAGGAGAAAGGCTGCTTGCTGTCCCAAGAAAAAGATTGCTAGAGAAGACTGCAGAAAAACCGCGTAAGACCGCCAGAGATTTCCAAGAAGTGAGTACCAATGAGATTGCTTTTAGAACCAAACACAAGAAAATTGTGGACCGGCTACATGGAGAAGGACTGCAGTCCGAACTGCTTCAACCGAAAGGGCAGATCAAGCCGAAAGGAATACAAGGGGCTGCTGTCCAAATGCAAAGAAAATACCAAACTGCAGCAGGAAGACAAACCCAAAAAATTGGAGAAGAGGAAAATACCAAACTGCTGCTACGGAAAGAAGTTTTTGCTGCCAACAAAACTGAAAAGAACTGACTACTAAGAACAGAAGGAGCAGCAAGCTGCAAAGTTGGACTAGGAACTAGGAATTTTGGACTGCATGCAGCAGTGTTAAGATCACCCTAGAACAGCAAGTAAGTAGTAAAAATTTCAGCCAAAATCGAGATCATTTGTACTACATGCAGCATGGAGGAAACTCAACAAAAGGAACAAAAGTGAGAAGAACAGTGTATACTCGTTGAGAGCTTAGTTGCATACCAACTTGTTTCTAGTTTGGCTCAAACCGCACAGTAGGGAGGACACAAAGAAATGACAACTAGTACATCTTAATACAAAGCATTTCTAGCTATCCAAACTGCACCTGGTTTCTGCTAGCAATAAAAAGAAGAACCCCTGATGACCCATTCGAGACGAGCAATCGATTCTTAATCAAGAAGGATCAAAAGTTTTGTCAAAAGTAGTCGGCAAAGAACTGAGAATAAACATCCGACTAGAAAAGGAAGGCACAGTGATTACTCGCAAATTGGATCAACATCAAAAGAGAGAACGCATTAGCAGAGAGATAACTTCGAAACATACCAAAGAAAACATCTCATATAAATTCAAAAGAAATGTTTACAAGTCTCTCAATCCATCCTCTCCCTTTCTATCCTCAAGAACACCAAGAACACCACATGTTTCTTGGGAGGAACACAACACACACAAAGATATGAATAAGCTCTTAAGTGTCCTAAGGGGTATGCAGCCCCTCACCTCTATTTATAGCCCTTGGCTAACGGGTCTCCAACCCGTTACGCCGGCTAAACCCTAACGGAGCCGTCTCCGCTTGTGCGGCCTTGCGAATTACCGTTTCGCCCCTCCCGCACCTTCCGGAAGCTTCCGCTCCTTGCCTCGCACGCCCGCAACACGTCGAGTCCACGTCGTCTTCGACACCTCATGACCGTTCTGACCTCAGCGCCACCTGCGCCTAGTCCGGTCCACCGTGTCTCGCCACGACTCGCCTCGCCGCCTGCGGACACGAGACAAGAAAACACGTCACATAGCACCGCTCGATACATGAACGCGTAAATAGCATTAGCAAGATCAAACATGTCGCAACAATGGAATATCCATCCTAACCCATACGACTAAGTTTGACCAAAGTCCGACCGAGCCCGTTGCACCATGCAACGTCTGGGTCCGAACAAACCGACTCAAACTCGACTTTTGAGAAACGACGTCAATTACTCATCACTCACAATGGGATGACCCTCACATGGTCTCTCACTTCCTCACTTGCTGAAGCATTCGATCATGATGTTGCGCCTCCTTTACTCGATCCGGAATTTTTGATTCTAGCAACAGCTGCATCTCAGCCTGTGCTGTACCAGCGCAACAATAGGAAATTCCCATCCGCTCAAAGTCAGCAACAAGACAACCTAGAGCAGAGGGTGTCATCTTGCGACTAAGGGCGTCAGCAACCACATTTGCCTTACCCGGATGGTATTGAAGAGTGAGATCATAGTCTTTAATCAGCTCCAACCACCTCCGTTGCCTCAAATTCAGCTCCTTCTGAGTGAAAATGTATTTGAGACTTTTGTGGTCAGTGAAGATATCACAAGATTCCCCATACAAATAATGCCTCCAAATTTTTAGAGCAAAAACCACTACGGCAAGCTCTAAATCGTGAGTAGGGTAGTTTTGCTCATGTTTCTTCAACTGTCGTGAGGCATACGCGATCACTTTGTTATCTTGCATGAGCACACAGCCTAGACCCACTTGAGATGCATCCGAGTAGACCGTGAAACGCCTCCCTGGCTCAGGAAGTGTGAGAACAGGAGCAGTTACTAACTTCTCTTTCAGAGTATTAAAACTGTGCTCACATTCATCGGTCCACTGGAATTTCACATTCTTCCGTGTGAGCTGAGACATTGGCTTGGCAATAATGGAGAAGTCTTTCATGAAGCGCCGGTAATAACCAGCTAGGCCAAGAAAACTCCTCACTTCTTTAACATTAGATGGCCTCTTCCAATCCATGACAGTGGAAATCTTGCTTGGATCTACCGAAATGCCTTCCTGGTTAATTACATGACCTAGAAAGCTCACTTGTAAATCCGAACTCGCACTTCTTCAACTTGGCAAAGAATTGATTGTTCCTCAGAGTCTCAAGCACGAGCCTCAGATGCTTCTCATGCTCTTCATTTGTCTTGGAATAAATCAGGATATCATCGATGAACACCACTACAAAGTCATCCAGGTACTTGTGTAGCATATTGTTCATCGTTTCCATGAAAACAGCAGGGGCATTAGTCAGTCCAAAGGACATAACTGTAAACTCATAGTGCCCATATCTTGTGGAGAAAGCTGTCTTCTCAATGTCTTGCTCCCTTTTCGGATCGATTATACCCAGATCAGATCAATTTTGAGAACACCTTGGCTCCTTTCGCTTGATCAAACAAGTCCTCGATGCGAGGCAAAGGGTATTTATTCTTGATGGTCACTTGATTTAGAGCACGGTAATCTATACACATGCGCCAACTCCCATCCTTTTCTCGATGAGCAGGTGACGGGGGCTCCCAAGGTGACACACTACTGACGAATCAAGCCCTTGGACAACAACTCGTCTAGTTGCTTCTTCAACTCCTCTTGCAAGGGTCGCGCCAAGCGATAGGGAGACATAGAGATAGGTCTTGTACCAGGAATAAGATCAATTCTGAACTCCACATCTCGCTTGGGTGGCATACCTGGAAGTTCTTCAGGAAACACATCGGGATACTCACGGACCACAGGAATGTCCACAATGTGCAACGGCGCACTTGGCTTCTCTGTAAGGGCTAGAAGTAAACCAGACTTCATTGTTCGTCGGCCAGGGAACAAGCTGGCCAACACCAAGAGGGAACACGTGGGTGCATTCCCCTGAAAGATTATCTCCTTTCCTGATGGAGATTGCAAGGTGTTGTTCTCGAGCGAAATCACTACCGATAGCAATGCAACCAATCCATGCCAAGGATAACATCGAAAGGTTTCAACTGGATAACCATGAGGTTGGCAATAAATTCCTCGCCATCTATTGCAACCACACAGCCAGGGTATACTGTGGAGCTAGCAAGGATACCCCTTGGGGTGCTAACCACAACCGATTGGGAAATTTGCTGGACACCCAACTTGGCCCTCCTAACAAACTCCCGAGACACAAAAGAATAGGTAGCACCAGAGTCGAAAAGAACAAGGGCTTCATATGAGTCCACTAACAAGGTACCTGTCACCACGTCAGGTCGACCTGCGGACTCAGCAGCAGGCAGTGAGTAGACTCCGGGTGGTGTCGGGGCGGCGAGAGCCCCGACGCTCTGCTGTGGCGGCAACGGGATTGGAGGCGGTGTAGCATACTGGAGTGAAGGAGTTGCTGCAGGATGCCAGTAATACCCGGCGGGTGGAGCCCAGGAGAGTGGAGGCTGCGGCACAGGGGCAGCCGCCATCATCTGGACTGACCCCCGAGGTGTAGTATTTGATGAAGATGAAGATACCGGCTCCCACTTGATGATGCTAGCAGGATTCTGACGACAAACCAACATTTTGTGGCCCGCTTGGCCACAATGCCGATGCGATTCGATCCGGAACACTCGGCAGCGCGGTGTCCATCGCCGCACTTGAAACAGATCATGCCTTGCCCTGGGACAGGACGCAAGGCTGAGGTCACTGATGAAGAACGAGGTGCTGAAGAAGACGACCTCGAAGTCTTGAACTTGGATGATTGTGGGGGACGCTGGCCCCACTTGGACTTCTTTGGAGCGGGCCGCTGGGATGATCCACCTCCTTCAGTGAAGCTCCTTTTCTGGTCACCACCAGAAGCGCTCGGGCCACCAGAGGGTTGTAGCCCTTTAGTGAGCTGCATCTCCAACTCCATCCCTCTGGCCTGCTCCACGACGGACCTAAAATCACGCGGTGCAGTAGCTCCCAAGACATGCCGGAACTCGGAGTTGAGCCCTCGGCGGAACCTTTTGGCCTTCTCAAGGTCGTTACTTGCAACCGATGGCACGAAGCGGATCAGATTATTGAATCCCGCTTCGTATTCAGCTACGGTCATCTTTCCCTGCACAAAAGTCGACAGGGCGACCTCCATACTCTCCACAAAAGAATCTGGGTAATACTTCGCCTTGAACTGCTCGGCAAAGACTTCCCAAGTAGCAGGACCCTGGGCAGGGGTCCTGGCGGAAAGAACCCCTTCCCACCAGATGTACATAAAAAGGAGTATGTAAAAAAAATACATATCACCTATAAAAAATTATTCATACCACCTAAATGATCTCAAATACTCGTATACTACACATACATACTGCAACACCCCGCCCATCCTCTGGGCCAGAATGCTACCACCCATGCAAGTTTCTACCTTCAATTACCAAAAAATCCACACTAAAATATTTAGATAGCAGCGAAAAGACACAACAAAGTTCTTTGTTTAGCCCATGCTCTAGCAGCCTAGAAGAGACTAGCATAGTCTGACAAAAGGTGGTACAAAAAGTGATATTGGTTCGTGAAGAACATTCATGTGCTATTCCCGCCCATGCATGTCGTCCTCAACGGTCACCTAAAAACAACAGCAAAGCAAGGGTGAGTCAAAAGACTCAGCAAGCACAAAGCAAAACAGAAAATAACAGGTTTACGAATCAGACTAGCATCATCACAGTTTCATTCACCACCCATTTCCATCTAATCTCAAATTCTCATCAACCAATCGTGATGCATATGCACATGCACTTCTTTCTTTTCTCTTTAGTCTATACTGGGATAGCGGAGCGAGCACCGTCGATGCTCACCGGGCCCGTCATGTTTCCATGCGGGGACCTCAAGCCCGTCCTTTTCATACGGGGACCACAGAGTCTGTCATTTTCATGCGGGGACCTCAATCTCCACTCCCGTGGAGTGTCCACACAAAGCGGACCAAAGACTATCTCTTTTCATGGCATGCATGCAATGCAGTTTCTCCATTTATGTATATCAACATGTCATGCCCCAGCATTCATCGTCCATCATTTCTCATCATGCATCCAAAAGTAATTAACTTACCATAACATGATAAACTATGCACCATCATTCATCTAACAGAAACCACATTACCCGAATTTACTGCTTTACCATGCACTTGCTCGGTTAGTCTCGTGGATAACGCGTGGGCGGCTCCGACCGGGACCTCCACTGCATAAACGTTAATCCGACTTAACGATCAAATCAAAACCAGGACTTAAGCGTACAACGACGAGTCTACACGCCTGACCCGACTCGGGCAAAAATACCCAGGATTAAGGACCCGTCGCGCAGGTACCAATCCCATTTTCTTTTATTTTTCTCCTCTTTTCTTTTCTTTCATTTTTTTTCTCTTTCCCTATTCTTTCTTTTTTTCCCTTTTCTTTTCTCTTTTTCTCTTTTTTCCTTCTTTCCTCTCCTTTCTTTCTCCCCCCTTTCTTTTCTTTCTTTCTACCGAACCGCCTTATCCCTCACGCCTCTCTCTCTCTGGGCGCCTCTCCAGTAGGCGGTGCTGCGTGCTCTGAGCCCGGCCCTCCCTCTCCGCCGGTCGCGGACCACCGCCTCCTCCCGGCCCCCCTCACTCTCTCCTCTCTCTCGTGCGCGATCCGCACAGGAGCCTCCCAGGCGGCACGACGGCGTGCGGGCGGGCTCGGCTCGGCCTGCCTCGGCTCACCGTGGCTGCCCCCCTGCTCGCCCCCTTCTTCTTCGCCTCGGATCCGGCCGGCCAAGACCGGATCCCGCCGCCAGCCTCTCCAGATCCGGCCGGCTAGGGGCCAGATCCGGCCTTCCCGGAGCAGACCCGCCCTTACCTCAAGCGCTCTCTGCCGGGGGCTCAACGGCGCCCACCGCCGTCGCAGCGCCGACGAGTGGCCCGGCCGCTGGCTGCTCCCTACGGGTCGAGCTTCGCCGACCACGGCTTGCAGCCGGCCGGCCGTCCTCTACTACTACAGGACGGTTTGCCCCCCTCATCCTAAGCGCACTTCTTCTACCTTTTGCATGCTATTGATGTGCTGAGAGGTTGTGGAGGGAATGGTGAACGTACTCAACGGGTGGCCTCGCGTGGGTTCGGTGGTCGTGGTTGACGCCGTCCCGGATGGCGTCGGTGCGCCCTCACGCCGACCTTCCGAGCTCCTTGGGCGCCTAACTTCTTGCCTCCCTCCTTGCCTTCTGGTGGCCTGGCTGCTCTCGTCCGGTTCTCTCTTCCCCACTGCTTGGATAGGGATGAGGCTCACGTTTCTGGTTGTGCTCTCGGCTGGGGGTGAAATGATGAGGCTTTCGGCTGTGGCAGAAAGTGGAGCTGGCAAAAAGGGCTGTGTGATGTCTTATCTACTCATGGCTATCACACTCTATGCAAAATGCCGCTTCTACCCCTCCCTCTTTGCCTTGGCTGACTTTGGTCCTGAGGGCTTTTTGGGCCAACATTAACCACCTTTTCCTCTCTTAATCCTCCCTTTTGCAATTCTGTGGTATTACACATACCCTCCGTTACACGAGATACTCTCTATGTTATGAGATACGACATAGGGTGTAATTACACCCAGAGTAGAAAACGTCATTAATTTATGGGCAAAGATTAATACTTCCTTCAGTCACAAAAGAATATCATTTTATTTTACGTGCAGTCGAACTTGCTAAACTTTAGTTATCGATATCTTTTTTAATATTTAGATTGAACATGTGAAAATGGTAGATTTGTCTCGAAAAGAAATTTCATAAAAGTATAATTTTGTTGGTTTTATAAAATATATTATAATAGAAATTAATGATCAAACTTGCATATTAGAGACCATGTCATGCCAGAATCATTGATCCTTTGTGACTAAAGGGAGTAGACTGCAGGCTGGTGGCTAATCGTGACATCCAATATTTACTCCTAATTAATATCGTCATTAATTTGTTAGCATTCGAACTGTTCACATATTTGGGCCCTGTAGCAACTCTTTTTTCCAATTTTGGCTGTCCAACACCCGTGTTTTGCAAAAATAACCTCCTCCTCAAGCTCAAAAGGCACAACAAATGACACGTGTCACCTGTCGTACCTTACTTGCTCAGCATGCCATGTGCCGTGCGGTAGGGTACTGGCGCATGGGAGGCGATGGATTGGCGCAGTAGCACATGGGGCCAAGACACTACTGAACCAACACTGCTCTGCAGTAACCTGTAGAGCCACCACTACTCAGTAGATAGCTACCGAGTGCCGGCGGCTTAGCAGGCGCCTTGGTAGGCGCGGGGGCGGGGGCGGGGGAGACTAGTAAAAGCATATGTTTTTGTAATTAAGTGAATACCCATGAAAACTAGTAAAAATGCGTGCTTTGATTTAAGATTGCAAAAAAATGTGTGCGTTTTATACTAGTACAAATTCCATTTAGTACTGCTACAAATGGGTACAAAGCATTAATGAGTATGTAATTAAGTTCAACCCGCTAGGACTGAAGAGCTACATTGAGCGCAGTACCGGGTCAAAGGTTGACTATTGTACTGTTCCTCTGGTGGCGAAGCTAGTGTTGCGATGGTGAGAGCATCGTGCGTCACTCAAGTTGTATTGCGACGGTGGCTGAGTGAGAACCGGTGCACCGGACAATTGACTGGGCCAATCTCTTAAGCGTTGAATATGTGCTACACCCAGTCTTCTACGTAACTGTTGGCATCTTGTGGAGGAAAATATGTTTCATTAGGTTGACGTAAGGTAGATTGCAATAAAACTCCTAATTGTAAGCACCGGTATCACGTGTTACCCACACAATGAACTAATGGATCGCGAGTAGGCTACGATAGCAGAAAACAAAATTTTTCTACCGCGCACACAAGAACATCATGCTTAAGGAAGGATCATAGATCGTTACCACTAGACGCGCAGCGCAGCGGAAGAAGAGTTGGAGAAGCCGATCCAACCACGCGCGTCGAAGTAGTAGTGGAAGTAGTCGATCGTCCCGAACCGATCGTCTCCTCCACGCGATCAACCACACCACGAGCAGATCCAATCTGTAGGTTGTTGATGCCGATCAACGCCGCAACGAGCAGCGCCTCCACCGTATCCACACGTCCGGAATGGGCGCCGATCGCGAGTGTACCAAAGACTCGCGAGCGGCTAGGGTTTGGCTCGAGGTGGCGGCTACGGATTAGCTCGGGATTATCGGTGTGTTCCTCACCCCTCGCCTATATATAGACCTCCTCACTTGGGCCTCGTGGACCGAGGCCCAATAGGAGTCTATCCGGATCTCTATCCGATTGAGCCCATATCCGAATCACATTCAATTAGTGTTCCAACCCGTTAAGTGTGCGACCACAGAGGTTCACGTATACTTGGTCGCGACCGAAACACCTTTCCGGTCACCACATTAATAGCGGCCTCTAGCAAGACATATTAACCCCAAAGTATACGTAAAGATCATATCGGTGAACACGTAATGTTCTCATGTACTAATCCCTTTGCCTCACGATATAGATTAAGCTCAAGGCGAGACTGTGTCATCCTCTTAATAGCTCAATCACTCTCTCGGTTCCGTGATGGATTATAAACTCGTGATTGACTCCTCAATCACCTTGGCATGGCCATGCACTTTCATAATCCATTACATCGAGGGGCCCGAGATATCTCTCCCATAAGGAGGGCAAATTCTATCTTGATCATTCACATCCCACTACATGTTTCATGGCAAACCCAAAGACTACTTTTATGACTACCCGATTCTGGAGTAGTGTTTAGTAGTCCCAAAGTAGCTACTACGCATCTTTGGGAACCATGATGATCTCAAGTCTAAGGATTCCACATAAACACTACTTGAGACCAACCGATGACACTTGGAATCTCTGCGGTGTCTCATGGCGGGTCTATCAACATATGTTCACTAACACATGTCCATATTATTGATTTGGTATCTCCATACCATGATCCATGAGACATGATCATCAATCAATACATATCTTGATCTTTGAATCATATTTGTTCCTCATATGAAATATAATCGGGGATCATTTAGAAATAGCAACATTTTGGCATTAAGAGTCTCATGAATAAGTCACATACTCATTGATCAATAATGATAATGTCTATTTCAAGGAACAAAGCAATGTATCATAAACATAGTATGTGATATATTCAACATCTCCATGTTGCCTCTAGGGCATATCACCAACAGCCTCCCACTTGCACTAGAGTCAACCATGTAGGTATCTAATACCCATTGCCCTAGTGTGAGCCTCATGCTTTGGTGGGAAGCGGCTTTGTCAACGGATCGCAATGTTCAAATCCGTGTGTACTTTGCATATCTTAACATCGCCTCTCTCCACAATCTCGCGGATGAGATGAAATCGCCGTAGAATATGCTTGGACTTACGGTGCGATCTAGGCTCCTTGGCTTATGAATGGCTCCACCGTTGTCACAAGATGAGGTCCATTGGGTGGAGGCACTAGCCATCACACCAAGCTCGAAACAAATTTCTTGATCCAAACGACCTCTTTAGCGACTTGAAGCCGCTATGTACTCGGCTCATTGTAGAATCAACAACTGTCTCTGCTTGGAACTCTTCCACCACCGCACCGCCATTCAGGCGTAACACAAATCCCGATTGCGATCTAAAATCATCTTTGTCAGTTTGGAAGCTAGCATCGGTGTAACCATTTACAACGAGCTCTTCCTCACCCCCATAGACGAGGAACACATCTTTAGTTCTTCTCAAGTACTTCAAGATGTTCTTTACGGTAATCCATGACTTTCACCGGATCGACCGGTATCTACTCGTAGCACTTAAAGCATACGAGACATCCGGGCGTGTACAAAGCATGGCATACATAATGGATCCAATAGTCAAGCATATGGAATCGCATTCATTTTATCCCGCTCATCGGTGTACTAGGACACCGATTCTTGCTAAGATTTATACCATGTGACATAGGTAGGAAGTCTTTCTTGGAATCTGCATGTTGAACCTTTTCAACACCTTGTCAATGTACGTATCTTGGCTTAATCCAATCAGCCTTTTTGATCTATCTCTATAGATCTTGATGCCCAGAATATATGCCGCCTCTCCTAAGTCTTTCATAGAGAAACTACTTTTCAATGAAGACTTAATGATTCGACATAGGAATGTCATTTCCGATCAATAATATGTCATCCACATATAAGACCGTAAACACGAGTGCGCTCCCACTAGCCTTTTGTAAACACAAGGCTCTTCTTCGTTCTTGATGAAACCAAACCCTTTGATTACTTCATCAAAGCGAATGTTCCAACTCGAGATGCTGCTTTAATCCATAAATGGATCTTTGCGGCTTGCATATCTTTCTAGGCGATTGCGGATCGACAAAACACGTGGGCGTGTCATGTACACATCCTCACTCGATTTCCATTAAGGAAAGCTGTTTTGACATCCATTTGCCATATTTCATAGTCGAAATAAGCGAAGAATCGCTAGAATGATCCGAATAGACTTTAGCATTGCGACGGCGAAAAAGTTTCATCATAATCAACACCTTGAATTTGTTTGAAACCTTTGGCCACCAATCGCGCTTTATAGATGTGAACATTTCCATCTATGTCTATCTTTTCTTGAAAACCCATTTGCACTCAATGGTTTTAACACCATCGGTGGATCAACCAAGTTCCAAACTTGATTCGTGCATGGATTCAATTTCGGATCTCATGGCTTCAAGCCATTTCTCGTAGTCTGGTCCCACCATCGCTTCTTCATAGGTCTTAGGTTCATCGTTGTCTAACAACAATATATCCCGTTGTTGAGTAGTCAAGAACATGTACCTCTCGGTACACGACGTGACCTCTCGACCTACGTGGTGCGGTGTGTCCACAACAGGTTCTTCAACAGTTTGTTCATCTGTTGTGGTTACGTAGGAGCTGAAACGTTTTGGTGTTTCTCGAATTTCTTCAAGTTGCACCATGCTCCCACTATCCCTTCTTGAGAGAAACTCTTTCTCTAAGAAGACACCATGCTTGGCGACAAACACTTTGCCTTCTTCTTGATTATAGAAGTAATATCCTTTTGTTTCCTTAGGATACCCGATAAAGAAGCATTTATCGATTTAGGACCGAGCTTATCGATTGTAAACATTTTACATAAGTCTCACATCCCCAAATCTTAAGAAAAGACAAGCTAGGACGTTGTCTGTCCACATCTCATATGGTGTCTTTTCATCGATTTTGATGGAACTCATTTAGTGTGGCGGCGGTTTTCAAGGCGTACCCCAAAAAGACAACGGAAGATCACTGTGGCTCATCATGGGCGCACCATATCTAATAAGGTGCGATTTCTCGTTCGATACCCCATTCCATTGAGGTGTTCCGGCGAGTCAATTGTGGAACAATTCCACAATCCTTCGAGATGATTACCAAACTCATGGCTCAAATACTCGCCTCCACGATCGGATCGTAGAAACTTGATTGTCTTGCCTAAATGATTTTGCACTTCATTTTGGAATTCTTTGAACTTTTCAAAGGATTCGGACTTATCTTCATCGGTAGATATATCCATATCTACTAAAGTCATCTGTAAAAGTTATGAAGCTTGAAAACCACCTCTGGTCGTTGAGATCATTGGTCCACATACATCGAATGTACGAGTGCCAATAAGTCACTTGCCCGTTCACCTTGACCGGTGAAAGGTGCTTTTGTCATCTTGCCAAGTAAACAAGATTCGCATGTCTCAAATGATTCAAAATCAAATGAGTGCGAATACCATCTCTATGGAGCTTCTCCATGCGTTTCTCATTTATGTGGCCTAGCGGCAGTGCCAAATAAGCGTGGGATTCAAATCATTCGATCGTTGCCTCTTTGTATTAATGTTATAGACCGATGACTCTTCAAGAGTAAGAACATATAACCCATTCACCAATGGAGTATGACAATAGAACATATCTTTGAAATAAAGAGAACAACCATTGTTCACGGATCTAAAGTCATAACCTTCGCTTGTAAACATGAAGCGAAATAATGTTCTTGGAAAGAGATGGAACACAATAACAATTATTCAATTCCAAAACTAATCCTCAAGGTAAAGACAATGGCATGGTGCCAACAACCACCGACAACTTTTGCTCCATTGCCAACGCGAAGATCCACTTCGCTCCTCCTCAAACTTCTACTTCTTCTTAGCCCACGCAACGATTTGCAAATGTGAGCAACCAATCCGGTATCAAATACCCAAGAATCGATAGATGAAGTAGCAAGATTGATTTCTATAACATTTATACCGGGCGGAAGTCGTACTTCCTTCTTTTCTCAAGATCCTCCAAGTACTTTGGGCGGTTCCTTTTCCAATGTCACGATTGCTTCTGATGGTAGCAATCGCATCGAGCGAGGCCCTTCTTAACTTGCTTGGCCTTAGAACCGCTCGCGATCTCATCGGGAGCTAACTTTCTTTGACCGCGCCTTTCTTTACATAGGGCTTGCCCTTGCCTTTCTGCATCATCATCACATGATGGCTGCTTTTCTTAATGCTTTCCTCGGTGATTTTAGCATCCCATGCAACTCGGCCAAGGTCTTGTCCATGTTGTTCATGTGATAGTTCGAATGAATGGCTCAAAGCTCGAGGGGCGATCAAGAATCACATCGATAGCCAACTCTTGGCTAAGGGAAAACCAAGCTTTCCGGACTCTCAATGTAGCCAATCATCTTAATCACATGAGGGTCGACGGATTCCCTTCGCAAGCACTCGCACGCAAACAAGGACTTTGAAGTGTTGAACCTCTCACCCTTGCTTGGTTCTCAAACATACCACGCAACCCCACAATGATATTGTAGGCATCTGTGTTCTCATATTGCTTCAAGCTCGAGAGGACATTGTGGCAAGCATGAGACAGACTCACATCAAGGTAATCATTCGTTTGCTTCTCATAAGCTTTCCGTGCAGCCACGGTAGCATTATCGTGCAAGTCATCGGGATAAGGAGACTCAAGGACATGCTCCTTGCGCTCTTGCTTGAGAACAATTCTCGGGTTGCGATACCAATCCAAAAGTTCGTTCCATTGAGTTTTCTTTCTCAAGAATAGATCGCAAATTAAAAGAACTGGATGCGGCATTAGTTGACATGATCTACAACAAAGAATATGCAAAGTTTAGCACTATGTTCATGTTTGATCTTCCATTAAACAATTTAACAAAGATACTCCCACTATATGTTTTGTAATCGTCTTCCTCTAACGACATATAGTGGTCAAGATCCATGTTCATCTAAGTTCTAGTGAGCTTTGGCATCACCGCTAGAAACCTAGTGACGTGGGTAAGCAACACTTGCTAATCACATCTTATGTGACTCTTGTTTGTTGGGTGGCATCCAATGCCCGGCTCCCAACACCATGCCCTAAGGCCCAAATCTAATTTGATAGCCTTGTCAAGTAAACCAATACTATGCATGTGGATGTCCGACATCCACCCTATTAGATCAAGATAGTTGATGGTACTCGCTTTGGCGAGACCTACCAAACAATGATCATGATTCTTATAGGCGCGACAATTGGAAGGGCATCAAAACAAATTCTTAATTTTTCTTGAGAGAAGCTATTCTATCATGAAAAACTAACCCTTAGTTGGTATGGCATGAAAGAATAGTATGACAAGAAATAAACATCACATGCATATAATCACATTATCTTGTGAATGGTATGGCATTTTGTATCGTAGTGGTTGCTATCGCCATGGTTCCACGGTGATACTCTTCGCCACACTTCTTGTCCTCTTTGTCATCATGCTTGAAGCCTCCATAGCAAAGAACTAAACTATTACAACTAATAGGTAGCAAATGAATTACATGGGAGCTCAAGCATCACAAGTCGACACGCAGTCGTTATACAATTAAAGAACGACCTCAACCCTACTGTGATTAATACGACACAGTGCCGCCAAAACACACATGCATCACATATGCATCTATGCCATACCATTCACATCATTCCCTGCAAAAACAAGTTAAGCGTAGAACATATTCTACCGCCCTGACATGAATGTGTTTCTATAACAATCTATGCGTACGCAACGGCGCCTGAAAACCTCACGGAATTACATAGATCGCATCTATGAAATCGCTATGAAAATCTCATCGGGTCGATCAAATCAACCCAAATCCGAGCCATTCAAAATGTCTCAATTTTCATTAGATCAATCACATCAATCATCGCGATCGGTATGCTTGAGGAGACCGCAACACAAGACCTCGATCTGTTGTCTCAATCTCATCGATTGTCTTGTGATTAGCCCGATGGTGTTACCGGTAGGTAGGGGCAAGTCGCGTGTACATCAAAGAAGGAGCACGAACTAATCTTTTGGCCACATGATGCTATCAACTCATACATATTCCAACCCCTTATGACCGATTGATCTAGTCCGTAATAGATCCAATCTATTACAACCGCATATCAACATATGCAGCGATCCGGATCGCAAACTAAGCAAGATGGCTCGATACCACTAATGGATCGCGAGTAGGCTACGATAGCGAAAACAAAATTTTCTACCACGCACACAAGAACATCATGCTTAAGGAAGGATCATAGATCGTTACCACTAGACGCGCAGCGCAGCGGAATAAGAGTTGGAGAAGCCGATCCAACCACGCGCGTCGAAGTAGTAGTGGAAGTAGTCGATCGTCCCGAACCGATCGTCTCCTCCACGCGATCAACCACACCACGAGCGGATCCAATCAGAGGTTGTTGATGCCGATCAACGCCGCAACGAGCGGCGCCTCACCGGTATCCACACGTCCGGTTGGGCGCCGATCGCGAGTGTACCGGCACTCATGAGCGGCTAGGGTTTGGCTCGAGGTGGCGGCTACGGATTAGCTCGGGATTATCGGTGTGTTCCTCACCCCTCGCCTCCATATATAGACCTCCTCACTTGGGCCTCGTGGACCGAGGCCCAATAGGAGTCTATCCGGATCTCTATCCGAATTGAGCCCATATCCGAATCACATTCGAATTAGTGTTCCAACCCGTTAAGTGTGCGACCACAGCAGGTTCACGTATACTTGGTCGCGACCGAAACACCTTTCCGGTCACCACATTAATAGCGGCCTCTAGCAAGACATATTAACCCCAAAGTATACGTAAAGATCATATCGGTGAACACGTAATGTTCTCATGTACTAATCCTTTGCCTCACAATATAGATTAAGCTCAAGGCGAGACCTGTGTCATCCTCTTAATAGCTCAATCACTCTCTCGATTCCGTGATGGATTATAAACTCGTGATTGACTCCTCAATCACCTTGGCATGGCCATGCACTTTCATAATCCATTACATCGAGGGGCCCAGATATCTCTCCCATAAGGAGGGCAAATTCTATCTTGATCATTCACATCCCACTACATGTTTCATGGCAAACCCAAAGACTACTTTTATGACTACCCGATTCGGAGTAGTGTTTAGTAGTCCCAAAGTAGCTACTACGCATCTTTGGGAACCATGATGATCTCAAGTCTAAGGATTCCACATAAACACTACTTGAGACCAACGATGACACTTGGAATCTCTGCGGTGTCTCATGGCGGGTCTATCCAACATATGTTCACTAACACATGTCCATATTATTGATTTGGTATCTCCATACCATGATCCATGAGACATGATCATCAATCAATACATATGCTGATCTTTGAATCATATTTGTTCCTCATATGAAATATAATCAGGGATCATTTAGAAATAGCAACATTTTGGCATTAAGAGTCTCATGAATAAGTCACATACTCATTGATCAATAATGATAATGTCTATTTCAAGGAACAAAGCAATGTATCATAAACATAGTATGTGATATATTCAACATCTCCATGTTGCCTCTAGGGCATATCACCAACATGAACCTCTCAAGTACTTCGGTCTAGGGTAGTCGGCTACAGCGAAGCTCGATGCTGCATAGTTTGCACCATACTAGTGGACCGTGTAACTATCGTATGTCCGATTGTACCACTCGTCACGCTACCGGAGATACGAATGGTCTGCGGGTGCGTACGTGCCGTACTACACCATGTAGTCTCAGACAAGGGTGTCAATGTCATTGCATGGGGTGTCCTATGTGCACACTATCTTCGTGATGAGGACAAAAGTAGAGTGCTCCCTCGTCCTGTAGTGTTGGGTTGCCTCCACGACGAAGACAGGAGTAGAGTAGTGTCGGCGTGAACGTACTACACCAAGATGACATGTATGAAGAACAGCAGGAGAAAGGTATCTTGTAGATTGTAGCAGAATATGAAATTGTCAAACCTGAGCAATACGCTACATGGACTAGGAGCGACCGAGGCTAGGGCGTGTGCCGACGAGTTAGGACCTGCAGACGAAGTTACCGACGAATGATGCAGTAGCTCATCTAAATACGTCACTAGCACGGCTGCAGCTGATGGCCCCCAGGGCATGTTTGGCATCCTCGTACATGTTGTAGAAGGACCCCAACAGTCGTTCCATCATGCTTGACTATCCGCGGCATAATGTGGCTCCACTCTCGAACTTGATGTGGCGCAGCTGGTCGACCTGCAACAACGGACAAAACATGTTAAGTGTGTATGCTCAAATATTAGAATACAAATATAAACTTTAAGTATGTTACCACTTCATCATGTTGTGCCGCACGGTGCCGGTCTAGGCCAAGTGCTAGCCTGTCGATATGCATGGCTTGCGTGGGGGCGGCACAGGAAGATGCATAAGTCTGCAACGGGTTCGTAGCATGTACCACTTTAAGTACAAGTGGTACATGTCTTGGTCATATAATCGTCGCTCATGCTCGACCTACGTTCTCGTCGACTGCAACCAGGCATGCGTCCATGAGGTCTGTGTCTCCCTTCACTCGTTGCTCTTCTATTCCTTTTTGATTGCCTGTGAAAAAATAGGGGTACACAACTATTACTTCAATGGGGAATAAAACAGACATGAATGGTACACAATGAACTGCATGCAATGAAGTAACAAATAAATTTATGAGAGACCATGTGGAGGTGCTCCCATGTTTGTGATGAGTAATTGACGCGTGTTTTGGAAAGTTTGAGTTTAATTTGGTCGGTTCGCGCCAAGTCGGTGCATGGCGTGGTCCGGTTCGGTTGGACTTGGTTGATCGCGGTCAGGAGTGCTTAGGACGCTTGTTCTTTTATCGATCGGTCGATTTGGGTATTTCATGCTTGAGTACCTTCTTTTGATGCTGATGTTGATTATACTATTTCAAGCGGCGCTATGTGACGGTTTGCTTGTCTGTGTGGCTGCAGGACTTCGGAGCTAAGTCGTGGTGAGGCGTGGGAGGACCGGGACTAGGCACAGGAGGTGTTGAGGTCCAGTCGGTCGGAGACGTCGAAGATGATCGAGGCTGCTGAGGTGGTTGTGAGCCGGGAGACGAGGAACCGGAGCTGGAGCTACCGGAGGTGGATACGACGGGCAACGGTGAGGTGGACCAGGAGTAGACTCAGGGAGGAGTTGAGGTCCAGACGATCAGGATGCCGGGTGCAGTCGTATGCAGCGGAGCGGACTGGGACTAGACTCAGGGAGGAGTCGAGGTCCAGTCGGTCGGAGTCAGGTGCGGTCGTGCGTGACGACAAGAAAGGAGGAAATTTCCGGGAAGGAGCGTGAGGGGCAATTCGGGAAAATTGACTCAGGCTCGCGGAAGTGGATTCGGTTGGCGCTAATGGATAAAGCGCAGATTAGTTGAAGCTATTGGGTAAAGTGTCATGAGGACCCGGTAGTTGAGGCTATAAATAGAGAGGGTGCTCTCTAGTGCAAGAGGAGAGTTAGGGTTTCCTTTCTCTCCATGTGTGTGTTGTTGAGAAGGGGAGAAAAGTGTGAGGGTTTCTTTTCTTTTTCTCTCCATGTCTGAGAGTTTTTGGTTTTGTTCCTCTCCTACATGAGTTGGATCTGAGTGAGCACAAGTGCTCATGTATCCTTGGTTGTATGTGTTGTAGATACTTCAATATCAATCATACAACTTTGTTCCTCATTTTGAGTTCATCTATCTTTGCAGTTTGGATGTTTTGGTCTGTCTATTTTTGGTTTACATTCTTGGATGATGTTCTTTGCTTGAGTAAGTTTCAATCCTTATCTTGCTCTGAATGTGGGTAAGTCTCAAGATCAAGTGACCAATTCATTCCCAGAGAGCAAAAGATTGTATTGATAAAAATGTTTTGGTTTCTGCGTTCTTGTTTCTGTCTATTTTCATCCCTTCAGCCAATTTGCTCTCTGTTGTGTTCAGCTTGTTCCTGAGGTCAAGCTGTCTTTTGGATTGGAGTTCTAATCGTTTAAGTTGGGAAAAGGAGCATTCAATCCTCTCTGGTTTGTGTTTTCATCTTTACTTCAGTTTTCACGGTGGTGTCCAGTTTCAGCTGCCATATGCCCCTTTGTGTCCTCTGAATGCTTTTCTTCTTTTGTTTCCTTTTTCTGTTTTGTTGTCTCTATTTCTGAATTTCTTTGCTTTATGTTTCCTTTTTCCTTTAGTCAGTTCTTGGTCTGCTTTCCTTCTTTTCAGTTTGGTTAGCAGTTTCTTTAGTTCTCTGATTTTGGTTTAGTCCTTGCAGGCCAACTCCTTTTCGGTTGTTACCAGTTGCTATGCCGATTGTTGTCTTCCTTTCCTGTTGATCAATCTCGGTTTGGTCTTCAAGATCTCTGAGTCATTCAGTCTGCTGCTTTGCCTTCTGTCTTGGAAAAACAAAGTATTCACTGTTTCAGGTTTCAGTTTTTCTGCCGGCTGCTCTGAAACTGGTTTCAATCGTTTCGTTTATAGCAGAAAATCATTCGATCTCTCAGTGAAGTTTTGCTTTCTCCTGACTTCGGTCTAGTGTCTGGTTTCTAGTCTTTTTGTTTTTCGGCAGAGAATTTGTTCTCGTTTTCCTCTTCAGTTTTCAGATTTCGGCTGTGCCTTCCTTTCTTTGCTGCAGTATTTAAATTGTCTCAGGTTTTCAGCAGCAAGTAGTAATTACTATTCTCAGTTCAGATTGCTGTCAGTTTTCAGATTGACTTGATTTCACTGCAGTTCTCTGCTTTGGCCGAGTGGCTGTTCTCTTTGTCGGGTGAGCAATCTGCAACCTGCTGCATTGTCTCGGCTAGCAAACTTCAGTGTGTGTGCATTTTCTTCGGTCTTTTCCCAGCTGCATCTTATGGCCTATCTAGTCTTCTGTTTCATATTTTCCTTCAATCTCTTTTCGGTCAAGCTTTGCTCTCTGCTCGGCTGTTTTCTTTTTATTTTTTCTGCTGAATTCATTTACGGTTTGACCGGCTAAATACCTGCAGTCCGACTGATTGAGTTCTGCACTTAGACTAGCTGCAGCTTCCAGCGTAAAGATCTTGCTATTCTTTTTGTTAAGTCCTTTGTGTCTCTAGCAGCAAAGCATGCACTATTTCGGTCCATTCTTTAGGTGCTCTGCAGATCGGCTGCTGTTCCTTTTTAGTTTTCATTTCTTGCAGTCCTGTGTCCTCTGTTAAGCCCTGTCCAGTTTATCTTTGCTGCAGTCTATTTCCTTCTGTGTTTTTAGAGAAGATCTTTGTCAGTTTAGTTTGTTTCTCCATGAGCATTCACAGTCTTTGTGCAAGTTTCTTTTTATGGCATCCAATCTTTTCAGTGTTCCATAAAATTGTCTTCGGTTTCCAATGAGCAAATTTCTTGCTTCATAACTTCTATAGCTTTCGGAGAAGAAAGTATGTGGATATTTCGGGGCGTTTTTTGAAGGCACCATTCACCCCCTCTGTTGCCATTTCCGATCCTACAATTTACTTACAAGTAAACGTGGCCGGATAGTGATCGACACATTGCTGGTGGCTCCTACTGGTGAAGCATGAACTATCTCATGACTCGTTAGGGGGCGTAAGGCTCCACCATGTAGGAGAACACGAGGTGGTAGGTATTGGAATGCAGCTTCCCTGTTTCCTTTTGTCTGTCCCCCTCGTGTTCTAGTAGACGTGGCAAACATCCAGAGCACCAGAGGAACACGAGTGGGACATGGAGAATACCCTGGATATTTACCACGTCGACGGGAACACGAGGGGGACAGGAAGAAGGAACAGGAAAGCTGCATTCCAGGTATTGATGTAGTACTCCCTGTTCTGCTCACATAACTCTACACAGTCCGTAAGGAGCTATCTCGGAGATAAACTCTACAGTCCACACTGTCCACACGACTCTATCCTCGTCCAAGTCTCAAACACGTTGTGGAAATCCGGGTACGCTCGTCGTAGCCTCTCCCTAGACCATCCAAGCTCGTTGTTAGTCCAACAAGTACCCATGGTGGGTCCATTCACTGGATCGTCACCATTGTCGGCACTATAGAAGCGTGCCTCCAACTAGTTCGGGTGCACCCATACCCGAAAGTGCGGTTTATCAATAGGGAAGTGCTACCACGACTACAATTACAATAAGATATAGCAATCGATGAGGTTTGGCACACCAGTGCCATGCTGCAAGCCATCGCACAAAGCCCTGTAGGTTATACACAGAACCGAGCATCAGCTGTACATCTGGAGCTCCTGAGGCTCAGTGTCGATTAGGGACTCAGCGATGTGGATGTACCTGATCTATATCCAGTCTCCTTGAGTTGTAGGAAATATGTGTTAGAAATTAGCCTATTTAATTATGGCCCATTTTCTTAATTCCAAAGCATGCATGGTTTAGTACCATATTGCTAAGGCAAGGTGAGGAAGACCAATTTATAAGGTGGAGTCCTCACCACTCCTTGAATATGGATAGAGATGGTATGTGGAGGGTTCTGTCTAGTCACACACACGCGCACGCATGCGCGTGATACGCGTATTGTCGCGTGAAAATCGTGTGACTTGTGACTTGCGACGCGCGACCGTGACGTGACGTGACGCGCCACTTGGCAGACCAGTCTATCTCTATTTTTGTTGAACTCTACACCACTTTCTCTGTGTTTGAATGAGATTCAAACGTTTGAATTTGGGGCTTTATTGGGGTTTTGATGACAGACATTTACCAGTGGATAAATGACTAGTTGAATGTGTCAGTTACCAGTGGGTAAATGAATGGTTTAATCATGTCAGTTATCAGTCTGTATATTTATATGCCTGGAGATGTCCAGAGTATGTACGAGAATCTCACTGCCTCCTTTTTCCTTCTTCTTTGCGATTTTGTGCTCGAGTACTGTGCTGTTTCAACCTCGTCGACCTTTTTTCCCGGCGTGCACCTGGAAGGAGGGAGAACGGCTATGTCCTAACCATTGCCGCAGAGAGTACCTTCACAGGGCGATAATAAGATTTCTAGGCAGCGCTTTTGCGCGACCGCTCCTGCACTGCGTCATCTACGTTCTGCACTACGTCAAGCCTACGCGGCTTCCTATTCTTCTTCAGGCTAACAAGTAAGTCGTTCGCGCGCACGTATGACTTTGTTACTATACTTTTTTTAAGTATATTCTAAAGTATGATGAGTAGCCTGTTGTTAGTAGTACGTTTTGCATCACTAGATTTTTGTATTTGTCTCCTCATAAAATTTAGAATTAAAATATTATCCACATATCCAACAATATGACCCATCCAAATATAAAGAGTACGTAAGCCACTAGGTGGGAGCTCATGATATGTGCTAGCGTATCTGCTAGTCATTGGCAATATATATACGTGTCTTCTAGTCGGGATGATCTGGCAGGTGGAATCACATGATAACCCTATATTGGCAGACAAATGAGATACACAATATCCTAAAGAATGATACCTATCTTTCCGCATCAAAAGTAAAATATGTGGGTCCCCAGACTCCATCCAACGAGGACATTGGCGAGTTCGTTGGGGGCGGCGGCCGTGACTGGCCAGGTCCTCTCTGCCACTGCTATTTACCATCCGATGGAGATGTTGAACGGCTGGGATGATTCTCCCATTCTCAGTGTCCCAATACATCAATATATATAATAGGCACGCGATGATCTACAGAGGTGTGGAATTAAGTCTGAAAAGGATCAACCGAAAGATAGATTCGTCTTCAGCTAGCCCAAATTAATCAAAAGCTGATAGCCGAAATTGATCTACAAGGGTCAACGAGTGCCGATAGATGATGGTTCTGTTACTTTCATCTCCTAAAAGTTGCTTTTTGGTTTTTCTACAGTAACTAGTTTTTAAACGGAGGATTTTTTAAGATAGAGTCTACTAGTTAATTGTAGTACATACTTTACCGACTTCATTTATATCGGCAAAAACTGTACGTGAGTTTCTGTTACTCTGTAATCACTCGCACGAATAACCCAAAAGCTAAAGCTAAAAACCACAAGTTTTAGCTTAAAAAAACAGGTCCGATATGTTGTATATAATACCTATATTATAGCCGGGGGGATTCCCCGGCTCTCGGTGCGTCCACGTCATTTTTTTTGCAAAAAAGTCCCTGTAGTTTGTGAAATTGCGTCAAGGTCCTCCGTTCTCGCAAAAAGGTCCCTGCTAGGTTTTTTTGCGAAAACCCCTCTCGGCTTTACCCGAATTGCATATTCTTTGCCGGATAGCGTCCCGTGATTTTCCAAAATTACGCATAGGTCCTTGTTTAGTTACGTACAGGTCCTTACAAGTCCTCGGTTTTTTTGCGAAAAAGACCTTCGGTTTTCTCGAAATTACGCACGTATCCTCGATTTTTTTAAGAGACTCCTCGCGAATTATCGTCTCTTTTATTTTGATCCATCCGATAGCTAGCGTGGCGTGTCGCCGCGCTTATGCATCTAGTATTACGGACTTGAGGAGGGAAAAAAAAGAAGAGAGGCAAGTTGTTGGAATGGATTCGTTGCCACCGACCGGCAAGGTCGAAAAGCAACAGGAATTCCAATACAGATGAGATGCATGACACTTCAGCAAACTTTGAAAGAAACATGCACGCATGTACTATACACCTCCCCTAGTTAATTTCCCTTGTAGCCGCGTCTCCGGTTGATTAATTTCGGCTAGCTGAAGACGAATCTATCTTTCGGTTGATCCTTTTCAGACTTATTTTCACACCTTTGTAGGTCAACGCATGCCTATTATATTGATGTATTGGGATACTGAGAATGGGAGAATCATCCCAGCCGTTCAACCTCTCCATCGGATGGTAAATAGCAGTGGCAGAGGCAGGACCTGGGCAGCCACGGTCACCGCCCCCAACCAATTCACCATTGTCTTTCGATATACAAAGAAGCTTCAAGTTAGCTATGGCCAATAGTGAAGATCGGGGTTATGCTCATGTAGAAGGCGAGGCCTGGAACGGTCAAGGATACTGAGTGAGTGAGATGGTTGAGCTCAACGTGGCACAACGAAGGTAAGGAATGTTAAATGGAAGGTTCGAGCAATAGGTTGCAACAAGTGGCTTGGTAGGTCCAAGTGAGGCATGATCCGATGAAACCGAAATGGCAAAGACTTGCTGACGCGTGCCAAGCCATTAGTGCAGCTACACATGGTAAGCATGGCGACTGCTTGTAAGGCAAGGTGAAGAACAACTCGAGGCGTGGTATTTTGCTAGATTGCTTGGGAAAGCAGTTTAGGTCAAGGAGATGTCGAGAGGAATAAGTAGATCAAAGGCTAAAGTCTTTGCGGGTTCGGGCTCATGTGCTTTAAAAAGCGTGCATAATGAGTGTAAAACCCGTATTGTGTGGAGTTAACGGGTTCCCCATTTGTGCTAGTGGATGTATCTATTATAGTTAGATGTAGATTGGTTGCTCCGTCTATTTAGTAGAGGAGGATGGAGGCATGTGGCTGATCATTCCATTACAACCATTCTTGAGTTAGGGTTAGGGATTGAGAGAGAAGAGTGAATACTGTGGTGTGCACTCTTGTCCTTCTCATATAGTGTCTATAAAACCTTTATTCTTAAGTAGCAATATGATCAAGTTTGTTTATCTCTCATGAATCCTTCTTATCTTGGTTGATTTTTTCTTGTTCTTGTTGATGCTTTGCCTCTTCTCTCCCCTCATGTAGATCAAATCATATTCATCTACACACTATGGTTTGTATGAACTTGAAGTTGTCTGGTTCTTGCATGTTTTGGACCCCTTCTTGAGAAATCATGATCTAAGGGTTTTGGCTTTGTTTTGTCTATTGGTTTTGCTTGATGTGACATATGAAAACTTATTTAGAGCATCTAGACTGTTCTTAACCCATGAGCAAGTAGTATCTCATGTTTTTTAGATTTGTCTAGTTTTGCTACAACCTTACTTGTTTTGAGGAAAGGTTGGGAGTTTGTCAAAGATACTCCCGATCCATGGATGGAATAGGATCCTAAGACCCTTAGCAAGGTGTGCGTAAAGTTTAATCTAATTTGATCATGGATTCTAGAGTTTGCACCGAAAGTGGTTTGGACTTGAACTGATTTTCTATTTTGGGAAGTAGGGAGCAGTCAAACCACTCATGGGTGCGGTTAGACTAGTCATTAGTCAGATCGCCAACTTCAAGACATTTAGACCATCGGCATACCTTTAGACCATCGGTATATCTTTGGTCCGACCGGCCAATTGCGGTCTTGTGCTTCTTCACGGTTTTGGGTTGTTGCATGGTTGTAGGTTGTGAAATTTATGATCTTATTAGGTTTCTAGCTCTAGAGTGAAAGATTTTTGGTACTTGGGGAAAAATTTGAGAAGGCACCATTCACCCTATGTTGCCATTGCCAGTACTACAAGTGGTATCCAAGTCTGGTTAGCTCTTCTCATAGAGCTTAACCAGTCTTATAGCCATGCCTTTAGACAAGTACTCTACCAAGCCACTAATCCTCGATGGGGTTGAATATCCCTCTTCGAAGGCTCAGATGGAAGCTTACATCTGAGCTCAAGGGTAACCAATTTGGGCAATAGTCAAGAGAACTTATGTTGTGCCTGCCGATGACCAGGCCACTCCAGCAAATAGTCTGAATGTAGAGGCAAACAATAAGGCATGGAACTTCCTAATTCAGGGGCTTAGTATATTTAAGTTTGAATTGGTATCTCATTTGGCATTTGCTTACGAGATCTGGGAGACCCTTGCTGACTACCATGAGGGCTCTACCATGATCAAGGAAGTAAAATAGAATCAATTCAAAAAAGAGTACTCTAAGAACAAGTAAAAGTCTGGTGAATCCTTGGATGAGCATTTTTTAAGGTTTAACAAGATTATCCACAACTGGCGTGCTATTGGCTTGACTTACTCTGAGTATGAGAATGCATGCCAATTGTTGGGTGCACTTGATGTAAAAGTTTAGGGATAAAGATTATGTCAATTAATGATAACACTATCATTAGTGAGCATACCCTAGATAAGCTCTACTCGAGATTGAACAAGCAAGGAATTGACTTCATTTCACGTCTCCCCAATATAGAGTCGATGACTCTTAGAGTCGACCCTACTCAAAGAATTTCTTCTAGTCCTTTTGACTTTGGTTCTTCTGGTTTTGTTTATCCATCTTGCATTCTCTGAGTCATGAGTAGTTTGAGAGACTCCTAGAGGAGGTCCTAGCACTCACCAAATTCACAAAAGCCTATCACAATGTAAGGAACATTATGAGGAGTGGCCCTTTCAACTGTTTTGAGTGTGGTGAGCCGACTACATTTGAGCTAGGTGCCCTAAGCTAAAGGGCAAGGAGAAGGACTCCCGAAGGAATCCTCAAGCTCATGACATAAAGCCCAAGAAGCCCAACTTCCACAAGTTTGTCAGTCGGGTTCTTGTTACTCTCAAGAATGTCAACATAAGCGATGTGGACACAGGGATGGAGCATAATGATGATAACTCCCATTGCGAAAAGAAGATCTAGGACTTCACCAGCATGTGATGCATGACCAAGGGTGACATCACTGATGTTGACATCTCTGATGATGATGTTGCCTACAGTGATCATGATGAGGTATGTCCATCGGCTTAATATATAAGGCGTGCTCTTGTTGTAACTAAACAAAATTTGAACAAATATTCAAAGATAATCAAGAATCAGGATGTCATGATTAATTAATTGAATTTAGAAATGGTTAGGCTCAAGTCCATAATTCCTGTTGATGAAAACTATGAATCTTGCCTACTTTGCATGATGATTTGGCTAAGCTTAGAAGTACACATTCTTTTGTTGTCAAGCAACTCATGGATGCTTAGGATGAATTAGTGACACTCAAATCTAGTAATAATCATGCTTGCATGGACACTGTTGCTTAGGATGTTATTGCTCTCTTGCTCCAATTGTGTTTTACTTAAACTAAAACTTGAAAGTTCCATTAAAACTTTGCTTCAATTCAGTCTTGAATATTTATGCTCTCGTTATGTGTTTAGAGAAGAAAAATTGAAAGAATTGATTGAAATGCTTCATTATGCTAAAATTGAATAATGTGAAAATTGTTCTAAGCTCACAAATGAAATAGAAGATCTTAACAAGAAACTTGAAGATAAAAATGAAAAAAATCTAATCCATGACTGCATTTAAGAATTCTGTTGATTCTATTTCTTATGCATTCTATGCTGAGATTGGAAATGATTTAGATGAGATGCATGGGGCTTTTAGAGTTAAGTTTGAAAAGCAGCTGGGTAGGATAAAGAATGTCTCTTGGGTGTCTTGTGAGGCTTTAAAGGTTGAGGTAGCTGTCCTTAAAAAGAGATATGCTAGGGCAACCAAGAACCTTAAGTGTACCACATGTGCCAACCTAGCCAAAGAAAATTACTACCTCAAAATAACCCTTCAAAGATTTTCTAACGGGAAGAAAAATCTCAACATGATTCTTGACCAATCTAAGGTGAGTGTGAAGAATAAAGATCTAGGGTTTAACTTCTTAAAGAATTCGAGAGTGGCAAGATTGAGAGGTCAAACCTTCTGAGCCTTCAAAGATCATGTATAAGTCATTTGGATTTGCCCAAACCCCTTCTAGAAAGTTAGGTGCTTCAACTTTAGCAGGCCCGACCCCTTAAAAGGTCAAGTACCAATGTACTTTTTGCAAGAAGATGGTCACCTTGTTGAGTTTTGCTTCCGCAGGGTCACGTTTGAGAAGAGAAAGCGGCTGCATCCTTTAAGGTTCATTAGAGGAGTCCCTTCACCTTTGAGGGTTTCTAGAGCTAGCCCTTCGTTTTGAGTGCTCCTAGAGTTAGGCCTAGGTTTATAGATTCCTTCTTTGACCCTTTTCGTGGAGCTAAGTTGATGCAGGCGAAGTGCCCGATCTTTTGATGAGATTGATAACTATCAATTTTGGTGGAGGTGACTCTTGCGATCCGACTACAACCGTATTCGATGCTTGCACCTTAGCAATCATTGAACCAACTCCAAGATGTCATCGACCTAGTGGAAAGAGCGATCAACCTAAATACGAAGTTCAATCCCCGTGAGCAACCGAAGAACTAGCAAGAATAAGATATAGACAATCTGATATTGCAAATAAGATTGAAGTGTAGATGGTATTGAAAAACAAAGGTGTGATCCTGAATGCTGTCTTGATAGGTGGTCATCCGACACAACTAAAGAACAAAAGTTTGTACAATGGCTAAACCTAAATTCAACAAAATCCAAGTTCTAGCAAAGGGAGGCTGTGGCTCCTATATGGGGATATGAGTAGGGATGGCGGCCAGAAAAGTGGATGCATACCCCTAGGGTTACAAGGCACATGGGCCCAAGTGGAGGTGGCGTAGCAGCCCTTTGACTCGGGATCAGAAACAGATGTAGACCGCTTTGATGATTGTGGCTGGCTCGGATGGAGTTTGAAGATGAGGTTGGATCTGTTAGAAAGTAGACTTGATAAGATTTCCATGAAGTCCAAAAATATCCCAAACGTAGTCTGTATGAAAAAGTTACGTCCATTTAAACTTAATACTATCGCGGCAGGCCGAATCTAAATCTAGGATGAGCCCAACTCGAACTCTTTCTTGACTCGGACCCAAAGTGATGTGGTGACCTCTATTATGCCTTCCATGCATGTCCATGATTTCACACGCCTCTCCCTCATCCTTTCCCATGTTCCTAAGCACAATGTAATCACTTGCATTAGCTAGCGGTCTATTCTCAGTAATATATAAGCCTAGGAATGAATTCACCTAGTAATTAAGTTGGCGAGCACGAGTTTGAGTAAGTGGTCCTTGTAACAGTTGTTATGGATGAGTTGTGTGTGTAGGCACGGTTATATCCATGGGAGGGATGTCCTCATCATCCTCCCCTTCTTGCATTTGAGTCGTCCGCGACTCAAGCTCGTTCTCTTCTCCCAAGTATGGCTTCAAATCTGCAATGTTAAATGTGGGACTAACCTAAAATATACTAGTAGTTCAAGCTTGTATGCATTATCATTAATCTTTTCTAACACTTTGAAAGGAACATCAGCTCTTGGCATCAATTTTGACTTTCTCAATTAAGGGATCTCCAGGTTCAAAAGTTAAATGTTTTCTTCCCTGACTATCAATAATTTTATATTTAGCATTCATGCACTCCATATTCTCCTTAGTTGTCTCATGTATTTTTAAAATCAATTCAGCACGATGTTTAGCATCAAAGTTCAATTTCTCCGAAGATGGAATAAGCATTAAATCGATAGGAGCACGAGGCACAAAACCATAAACAATTTCAAAAGGGTACATCTTTGTAGTAGAATGTAACGAACGATTGTAAGCAAACTCATATGCGGGGGTTTGCCCGATCTTCACGGCGTAGAATCAATGATGATAACTTGGATCCGTGCAACCTGACGAATCGATGACGCCAACCACTGTTAGAACAACAACTTGCGACAAAAGAATTCGCCTAACCACACGCTCGTGATCCCGTCTACTCGACCACCAAGTGGATGTGTCGTCGCTCCTGCAAATCACAACGAAACACGAGAACGACGGGAAAGAACGTCCGATTCCCCTCTAGGTTGCATCTATGTGTCAAATCCTAGAAAGAATAAGCGTATAGCTCTCCTTGAAAATAATAAATTGATTCATGGTGATCCCTTCCTGACTCATACACGCAAAATATTTAAAGCCAGAGATACAAGACCGACTCAACAACTAAAAAAACAAAACAACCGAATCGCGACGAGGCCGGCGGAAACCGAGTCCGACTCAACGAAAAAAAGACTCGACAACAGAACGCATGCATTCACGTCTCTTGACTAGATAAATCACGTATGCATTCAAGTCCCTTTCCATTGCTTTCTTCACGTAGAAATACATGCAGTCCGTATGAAGCATGCATGCATGTATTTCTTTTCTTTTTTTTTCTGTGTCCCAATTCACATGCACATACATGATTTTCTTACTCGATTGATTTCTTCAGACTTCGGCATCCAACGTCTCCTCATATATAAACCTGAGACTAATTAAAATACTAGCATTAGGTAGCAGCCAATTCTCATGTAAATTAAAGCAAAATTTAATTAAGAGCGGGTTCACCTGTTGATTAATATTTTTAGCTCGTGCTCGCATAATCAGTCTGATTGGAATGTCCTCATTATCTTGTACACTCGAAGTGATGGACGATGCACTAGTGTCAACAAGATCTTCTGATAATATTTAATGCGGCTCAATAATTCCTTCCAGTTAAATAATATATTTAACTGAGAAGTGCAAGACATGAGCGTATCCGCGTCAAACTCAATATGAGGTAAGCATTCTTCCCACATTTTTAAATTCTTCTTCAACACAGCCCTAACCATTGTAGATAAAGTTTTGTTCACAATTTCAGTTCGTCCATTAGTTTGGGGATGACAAGTAGTAGAAAATAACAACTTAGTCCCCAATTTAGCCCATAAAATTCTCCAAAAGTGGTTGTGAAATTTATCATCATGATCTAAAACTATAGTATTAGGCACACCATGCAAGCGAATAACTTCACGGAAGAATAAATCAGCAATATTGGTAGCATCAATGTTCTTATGATTTGGTATAAAGTGGGTCATCTTAGAAAATCTATCAACAATCACGAATATATTATTCCTCCCCTTCTTTGCTCTAGGCAATCCTAAAACAATGCCCATCGAAATATCTTCCCACGGAACGCTAGAAACAGGTAAAGGCATGTATAAACCATGAGGATTATGTCGTGACTTAGCTCTTTGACATGTAGTGTAGCGAGCAACGTAGCACTCAACGTCCCATTTCATCTTTGGCCAAAAGAAATGATCAGCATGTATATCCTTCGTTTTCTTCATGCCAAAGTGTCCCATCAACCCACCTCCATGCACTTCCTGTAACAACAGCAAACAAACGGAGCTAGCCGGAATGCATAATTTGTTAGCTCTAAACACAAACCCATCATTAATGATGAATTTGCTCCACATTTCCCTTCTTTACAACTCAACATATATCCGTAAACTCAGCATTGTGCACATATTGCTCTTTAATAGTCTCTAATCCAAAATTTTTGAAGTCAAGCTTTGAAAGCATGGCATATCTCCTAGACAAAGCATCAGCAATAACATTCTCCTTTCCCTTCTTGTGTTTTATGACATAAGGAAAAGACTCAACAAATTCAACCCCACTATGCATGTTTGCGGTTCAGTTTACTTTGACTTCGAATATGCTTTAAAGATTCATGATCGGAGTATATAACAAATTCTTTGGGCCATAAATAATGTTGCCAAGTTTCTAAAGTTTGAAATAGTGCATATAACTTCTTATCATAAGAAGAATAGTTTAAACTAGGCCCACTCAATTTCTCACTAAAATATGTTATAGGTTTACCTACTTGTAACAACACGCCACCTAAACCAATTCTGCTGGCATCATATTCCAGTTCAAAAGTTTTATTAAAATCAGGGAGTTGGAGTAGTGGTGCATGTGTTAACTTATCTTTCAACGTGGTCAAGGCGTTCTCCTATGCGGCGTTCCAAACAAATGGCACATTGTTCTTAGTGAGCTTATTCAATGGTGTAGTGATGGTGCTGAAATCCTTCATGAAGTGACGATAGAATCCAGTAAGTCCTAAAAAGCTCTGCATCCGTGTGACTGAGTTAGGAGTCAGCCAACTCTGTATCGCTTCAACTTTCACTTGATCAACTTCAATTTCCTGTGGAGTAACAACACAGTCAAGAAACATGACTCGATCGGTGCAAAAGGTGCACTTCTCAAGATTCCCAAATAAATGTGCACTATGTAAAACATTAAAAATAGTACGTAAATGGTCAAGATATTCCTCTAATTATTTGTTATATATCAGTATATCATTAAAATAAATCACTACAAATCTACCAATGAAAGACACAAAACTTCGTTCATTAGTCTCATAAAGGTGCTAGGTGTATTAGTTAAACCAAAATGCATTACTAACCACTCATATAATCTGAACTTAGTTTTAAATGTTGTTTTCCATTCATCGCCTAATTTCATGCAAATTTGATGATATCCACTACACAAATCAACCTTGGAGAAGACAACAGAGCCACTCAATTCATCAAGCATATCATCTAACCTAGGAATAGAATGATGATACCTAATGGTGATATTATTGATTGCTCTACAATCCACACACATGTGCTATGATCCATCTTTCTTAGGCACTAAAATGACTGGAACAGCACAAGGACTAAGAGATTCGTGCACATACCCTTTATCAAGCAATTCTTGAACTTGGCATTGAATTTCTTTAGTTTCTTCTGGATTGGTTCTGTATGGTGCGCGGTTGGGTAATGATGCACTAAGAATTAAATCAATTTAATACTCAATCCCTCGAAGCGGTGGCAACTCCGGCGGTATGTCCTTCGGAAAGACGTCTTTGTACTACTGCAAAATGTTAGTGACAGTAGGAGGCAAAGAAGAAGGTACATCCTCAAATGAAAACAAATCTTCTTTGCAAACTAATGCATAGCAAATAGAATTATTAGCATCCAATTCAGTCATATCAGATTTGGTAGCAAAAAACTAGCACCTTCTAATTTAATTTATACTTCTTCATATGAGCAGATTTAGGTTATTTCTTCTTATGTTGCTCAAGCTCTTTTGCTACCATCTGATTTTTCACTCTTAGCATTTTCTAGACTTTTCTCTCTACTAGCTCTAGCAAATTCATCTTTAACAATTTGTTCAGGAGTCATAGGATGTAGCACAATTTTCTTTCCTTTGAACATGCGAGAGTATTGATTATTCCTACCATGATGCACACAATTAGTATCGTATTGCTAAGGTCTTCCTAATAACAATGAATAAGCTTGCATATGAACAACATCACAATCAACATAATCGTGGTATGAAATCATAGAAAAGTTTACTCTGACCATCTGTGTTACCTTCAACTTACCACTGTTGTTCAACCATTGAATATGGTATAGGTAGGGATGAGGGTTGATCGGCAAAGAAAGCTTCTCAACCATATCCATACTCGCCAAATTGTTTCAACTCCCACCATCAACAATTATGCAAATCGAGCTTCCTTGACAACGCCCATGATTTGGAACAAATTATGGCACTGATTTGCTCGGCACGAGAAACTTGAGCACTTAGTACGCATTGCACTATAATGCTCAAATACTTGTCAGCATCTTCGGCGCCAACAGTTCCTCCTCATGATCAGATTCATCATTATGTCCTGTAGGGTTAGTTGCAAGCATGGCATATATTTCATCATCAAAATCACTAGCGGAGAAATACCCACCATCATCGTGTATAATCAATACACACTTGTTTGGACAGTCATGCATCATGTGTCCATAGCCTTTGCAACGATGGCATTGAACATCCCTAGTTCGCTGTCGAAGCAACCGAAGAGGAGATTTTTTGCAGAAGCTTGTGGTGCTGATTTGGCTGCTTCAGAAACTTGTGGTGCTGAATTTGATGAAGTAGGGCGCTGCTTGTTGTTGGAGGATAACGGTGGTGGTGCCATAGTGGACGAGGCAGTATGGGTGCATGGCGTCCATGAGTTTGTGTGACCTATAGAAGAGTTAGAACGTGTCCTCGTCTGGCGTCCCTGCAATTCACGTTCAGCTTTGCAAGCAAGATGAAACAATGTAGTAATAGAGTTGTAATCTTTATAATCAAGGATGTCTTGAATTTCTCGATTCAACCCTCGCAAAAACCTAGCCATGGATGCCTCCTCATTCTCAACTAGACCACAATGCAACATACTAATTTATAATTCTTGATAGTTGTCTTCCACAGACTTTGCACCTTGTCGTAAGCGTTGCAGTTTATTTAACAAATCACGAGCATAATATGAGAGAACAAATCAAGGCCGCATAAGGAAATTTAAAGCCTCCCAAGTGTTACGTATGTTATTAGGATGTTAACGGCAATGTTCTTTCCACCAAATAGAAGCAAAGTCGGTAAATTCACTAGTAGTAGCCCTAAATCGTCTAATCTTAGGAAAGTCATGGCAAACAAATTTTTGATCAACAGCTAGTTCCCAATTAAGATAACCATCATGATCATATTTGCCATTAAAAGAAGGCATAGTAAATTTAACCTTAGCAAAAGAATCATCGTGGTCATGTACCTCACATAGTCGGGGGTCTCATCACATACCTTGTCGATTAACATGCAACTGTCGATGAGCTCGATCGTTGTTGTGGTTACCCATGTCATCGGCCTCAATATCAGCCACGTAGTTGAATTCATCTTGTCCCTCTACTGGCGAGTAGGGGGAATAATAGAGGATGCTTGGACAATCTCTTCAAGGTGCGCCATAATGCCTATCAAAGAAGTGTTAGTGACGCCTTGCGGTCTCTCCATCACGGCAAGCATGCCATTTGTCTTAATCTGGGCACCCTCATGTTGAGCAAGTTGCTCATTCGTGACCCTGACACCCTCCTCAAGACCCTCCATACGAAGGTTCATGAGGCACCGGAAATGTTGTACGATTGCCTTCGTACGAGGAGTATGAGATGTATCCTCATCCAAAAGATCTACAGAACGTGCCATTGTTAGCAACTCACAAGAATATGTCCTGAACAACTACGAAGATGTGGCAGTTCAAAAGTTATTCACACTCAAGAGTTCTATCAAATTCTTACCAATTCTTACCAAGCACACATGGGTGATTGGCAACCAGCGGTGTCAACGTATCTCTTATGATTGGATGGAGCGCTGCCAGGTGAAGCTCAGCTTGTACGGTGTAGAAAAGGTGTAGCTGGGAAGGCTCAAGTGTGGTAGCAAGGAGTAGCAATAATCAAATTGAAGAATGCCAGCTAAAAAATTGTTCAACACCGGTTAGTGATGATCCTAGGCTAGACCATACTAGAGACGCGGGCCTAGAATACAAATGAAAACACTGTGCGAAAGAACTAGGGAATGTCGCACACGGAGTTCGGAAGCTCAAAAAAGGATGTCATCTTCACGGGGAACCTTAGAATCACTTGTAAAAGGGGTTCGTCAATTTTGAGTGAATTTCGAGAAACTTGAATTTTTTCGTGCTTGCGGGCCTGTTTTGAGGCCCTAAACGATGTTTTCTCGGGTTGGAGTTTCTGCGCGTGTGCCCAGGGGCATACATGTAGATAAAATCTCTAGATTGCCCGGTCTTCTCATTTCCTTTCCAACGGATCAAGACACACCCCAATCGGAGGTCGTATGCAAAAGCTGTCTTCTTCTTTTTCTTTTTTTTTGCAAACACCGCGTTGTTTTGGTTGTTCCTGATTGAGTCTGAAACCTCCTTGGAACAGAAACTGTGTCCTACACTGGTTCTATCCGAGACCAACTAGGGCAAAGCCTCCTTAGATGATGTGTCCGATTCCTGGCTGAAGTCGGTGTCCTTCTCCTCGTTTTACTCCCTTGTTGTGGTAGATCGAACCCAACCGCAATAGTGAGACCAAACGTGAGCAGAACTCGAAACTCTAAAGGAACTAGACACTAAGACCAGCAAAGGACATGACGATGCAACCGAAAGTTCAACCATGCAATGTACTAAAAGGAAAAGTCATGACGCTAAGACTGGTTTGGATAGGATGATCTACTACTATTTTTTTGTTTTTGGTTTTTGTGTGCTGTAGGTAAAGAAAAGCACTCTAATCTATGGTAAACTAGAAATTCTCACCGAGCAACCTTGAGCTCTAATACCACTTGATGCTGGCGAGGTGCCCGATCATTCGATGAGATTGATAACTATCGATTTTGGTGGAGGTAACTCTCACGATTTGACAACAACTGTACGATGATGCTTGCGTCTTAGTAATCGTTGAACCAACACCGAGATGTTATTGACCTAGCTAGAAGTGCGATCAACCTGAATACGAAGTTCAATCCCTACGAGCAACCGAAGAGCTAGCAAGAATAAGATGTAGGTAATCCAAAATTGCAAATAAGATTGAAGTGTAGATGGTATTGAAAAACAAAGGTGGGATCCTGAAGGCTGTCTTGATAGGTGGTCATCCGACACAACTGAAGAACAGAAGTTTGCACAATGGCTAAAGCTAAATTCAATAAAATCTAAGTTCTAGCAAAGGGAGGCGGCGGCTCCTATATAGGGAGACAACCAGGGTGGCGACCTGGGAAGTGGATGCACACCCCTAGGGTTACAAGGTCCATATGCCCAAGTGGAGGCGGCGTAGCACCCCTTTGACTCGGGTTCAAAAATAGACATGGACTATTTTGATTATTGTGGCCGGCTCAGATGGAATTTGAAGATAAGTTGGGTCCGTTGGAAAGTAGATTTGATAAGCTTTCCATGTAGTCCAAGAACGTCCCAAACGGAGTTCGTATAAAAAAGTTATGTCAGTTTAAACTTAGTACTATCGCGGTAGGCCAAATCTGAATCCTAGACGAGCCCAACTCAAGCTCTTGCTTGACTTAGACCTAGAGTGACGTGGTGACCTCCATTATGCATTCCATGAAGTCCATGACTCCACATGCCTCTCCCTCATCCTTTCCCATATTCCTAAGCATAATTAAATCATTTTCATTAGGTAACGGTTTATTCTCGGTAAAATATAAGACTAGGAATGAATTCACCTGGTAATTAAGTTGGTGAGCACGAGCTCGAGTAAGTGGTCCTTGTAACATTTGTTGTGGATGAGTTGTGTGTGTAGGCAAGGTTGTATCCATGGGAGGGATGTCCTCGTCATAAGTAGTATCGAGGGTTAGGATTTTGCGAGGGTAGACCATGAGTAATGTTACATATGGGGTATATTGGTCTTTTGGTAGGCTGATTTGGAGGGATCTAGATGTTTCTCGTGTACATCCTCATGATTTTCGTGCTAACTACTCTATTAATGCTTTTATTGTTGTTCGTACTCGTCATATGTCTCAGTATTGGATTTGAATGTCTTCCATTTCTAACCCTAGTATTGAGGCATCGATGTTTCCTGCCTCTGCCCTGTAGGTCTATTGAGCGAGGAAGGGGAACGTGTGGCTTGTTAACTCTAGGTGCTCTTGACATATGATTGGAGGTTCTCATTGATTCTCGACCCCCATCCAGGCATGCGATGATGAGTTCATCGTGTTCAAGGATGCTTCTATCGGGACTGTGATGGCCAAGGGTACTGTGAGCATCAGCAACAAGTTCAAGCTTAAAAACGTCATTTTGGTAAGTAAGCTGAGATATAACCTGCTTTTTGTTTCCTATCTTTTAGATGAGGGTCTAGAGGTGAGGTTCAAGAGAGGTGAGTGTAGGGTTCTAGATTCCTTTGGTGAGTTTGTGTTTGGGATTTCTAGGTTGGATAAGGTCTTTAGTGTTGATTTTAGTATCTCTTCTAGCTCTATCCCTAGCTCTCTTGTGGCTTCTTATTCCCATGATGTAGTAATGTGGCATCATAGTCTTTGTCATATAGGTTTCGATTACTTCACTAGAGTCAGTAGCATGTACCTTATTAGAGGTTTGCCTAGGCTTAAGAGTTGCAAGGACCTAGTTTGCATACCCTATAGACATGGTAAGATGATTTATTCTTCTCATCCACTTCTTACCTTGGTGATGATCAATGCACCTAGACAACTCTTGCACTTAGATGTTGTTGGTCCTTTTAGAGTCTAGTTTGCATAAGAGAAGTAGTATGCGCTTGTCATTGTAGATGTCTTCTCTAAGCATTCTTGAATGTATTTCCTTTCTTCCAAAGGTGATGTCTTTGGCTGCTTTAGGGAGTTGGTCCTTGAATTAGCTATTGATCTCCCAGGAGCTTTGAGAGTCACTAGGAGTGATAATGACACTGAATTCAAGAACTTATCTTTTGCCATTTTCTATACTGAGCAAGATTTAGAGCATCAATTCTCTTCTTCTAAGATTCTCTAGTAGAATAGAGTTGTAGAGAGAAAGAATAGGACCCTGATAGAGATGGCTAGGACCTTGTTAGAAGAGCATAACACTCCTAGAAGGTTTTTGCTATGTGTCTAATAGGATGTTCTTGAGATCATCCTTAGGGAAGACTACTTATGACTTGAGGTTCGGTCGTACGCCTAGTGTCTCTCATATTAAGATATTTGGTTGCAAATGCTTCATTCTAAAATATGGAAACTTAGATAAATTTGAATTCTCTAAAGGCACTTTTCTTAAATGTCCTACTCATACTCATGGCTATCGTGTTTTAAATTTGGATACTAAAAAATTTTTAAAGACTTGTGAAGTCACTTTTGATGAGGCTAGTCCTGATAATAGATTGAACAACGTAGGTACATAGGTACATGGTGATCAGGAGAGCATCTTCTTTAACAACGACCGTGACTCAGAGGATGAGGATCGAATTCCTCTTCTAGTTGCTTCTGAGTTGGTTGGAGAGCCTAATTCTATCACTTCAACTTCAGTTGAACATCCTCCTACTTTTACCAGTGCTTCAAGTGGCTCTGCTCCTACCTCCATAACCCATGTGGTAGACGCCACATCTGCACCAAGACCACCACTTCATATTTAGCAACGACACCCTCTAGAGCAAATGATTGGGGATCTCCATGAGTGAACAATTATCTCCAGGTTAGTCTCTCCATATTCCTATGATCATTATGCTTTTGTTGCCTCCCTTGAGCCAAAGATGTCACCCATACTTTATCTGATTCCTCTTGGCTCAATGTCATGCATGAAGAGTTTGAGAACTTTGGAAGAAACAAAGTTTAGTCATTAGTTGAACCCCCTTAGTCATAATGTCATTGGAAAAAAAATGGGTATTCAAAATAAGCAAAGTGAGGATGAGTTAGTTGTTCACAACAAGGCAAGATTAGTAGCTTAGTGTTTCTCCCAGGTAGAAGGCTTAGGCTTTTAGGAGATCTTTGCACCTATTGCTAGATTAGGAGCCATTCACATTCTGCTAGCATTTGTTGCGCCTTAGGGCTTTAAGCTATTTTAGATGGACGTCAAGAGTGTTTTCCTAAATAATTTTATAGAATAAGTGGTCTATGTCAAGTAGCCATCTAGTTTTGAAACTCTCACGTTCTCAAACCATGCGTGTAAACTCTCTAAAGTTTTGTATGGATGGAAGCAAGCCCCAAGAACTTGGTATGATAGACTTGAAGTTTCTTACTTAAGAATGACTTTAAAATGAGAATGGTAGATAAAATTTTGTTCACTCTCAGGCATGACAGTGACTTTCTCCTTGTTCAGATTTATGTGAAGGACATAATTTTTGGTGGCTCCTTTCATGCTTTGGTGCCTAGATTTTTAGATTCGATGGGTAGGGAATTCAAGATGAGTATGATACGCAATCTAATTTTCTTTCTTGGCTTTCAAATCAAACAACTGAAATAAGGCACCTTTATTCACCAAGGCAAGTACACCAAGGACCTCCTTCGGTGTTTTGACATGGGAAGCAGCAAATCCGTTATTACTTTGATTGCCACTTCAACTGTGTTGGATCTTGATAGGGATGTGACATGCGTCATATTTATATATATTTACCCGTCATTTTACCTTTATATTTTTTATATTTTGGGACCATTTATCATCATTTACACGCTTTTCTATATTTAATTGATCGAAATGGATCATTTTACATTTTTATGTATTTTTTTGCATGCCGGCGCGATCGAGGCGCATAAATGATAAATCTGGACTTTCGGGACTGCTCCGTACAGATGTGCACGTCGTCACGGACGCGTAGGATCTTTTCGCGATGAAATCGGACTTCTAGAGGGCCAGAACGGAAGAAAACTCATTGGGGGAAGGACCTATTCGTAATTTCAGAAATCTTTGAGGGCCAAATCGCAAAATTGCCGATCCCCAATCCCACTTAACCCTAGTCGCCGCCGCCTGGGAAAAGTCGAGCCCGGCATTTTTTCCTTCTCTGTCTCCCCTTCGCCGCCTTCTTGCTTCCCCTCCCCCAGTTCTCCTCCTTGTAGCCGTGACTCAAGGCCGACTTCGCCATCGCCATCGCTCTCTGCCGCTGCATCTTCCTTCTCCACCGCACCTTCTCCGCCACCTCTCTCCACCGCGCACCGTCTCCACCGCGTGCCACCTCTCCCGCCTCCCTTCTCGGTTCGCCACCACGCCACCTCGGCGCCGCCGCCATCACCTGCCTCCCTTCTTCTTGGAGACCTCCGTCGTCCTTCTCCTCTTGCCCCACCTCGGCGCCGCCACTCTTCGGCTACCACCGGCGAGCGCCGCCCCTCGCGTTCACCGTCGAGCTCCTTCCCCGCGCCTACACCACCATCGGCAACCACCACTTCCTAGACATCGACGGCGAGTCCTTCTTCACCGACGCCGGCGAGCTCTGGGTCTGCATCACCTCTTCACCGACCCCTCCAGATCCACGGCGACCGGGCCTCGGCTTCATCTCCACCGACGGCTTCTTCTTCGGCGACTTCTCCTTCACCGCCCCCCTGCTCCTCCACTTCACCGATGGCGACCGCTGGCTGCTTCCCCTTCGCCGCCACCGCCGCCACCATCCTCTACAAGCGGCTTCTTCCCCATCTCGCATCCTCGGTTTCCCACTTCCTCTTCACTTGGTTCATCCCAATTCTTCTCCTTTACCTCTTTCTTTGTTTGCAATTACTCTTCAACTAAATTGCTGTCAATTCCCTGATAATTGATGCTATACGAACTGCAAATGTTATTTGTGATGTGTGCATGAGATCTATGGGTGTGAACTGTGATTTTGATATGTGGATGATGATGGATATGAATATTGGTTCTGTTCATGTCATATGTGATCAGTGGTCATGTGCTTGTGCTCCGCTATTGTGTTCCAGAATCACTATATACTTCTTTTGTTAGTAGTTTAATTATACAATCAGTCCTGCATTTTGTTATCTATGTTGCTTTTAGTGATCAATATGTTAGTTAAATTTGATGTTAGTAATCTGTGTTAGTACTTGTCAATTGTGATTTTGTTTAGCTATGTTAAGTGGTTATATGTGTTAGATTGATTAGCATTAATGTGATGTTAGGTTAGTGACTATGTGTTTATTTGTGATCACTGCTGTGTAGGGTCTATCCTGTGCTTGTCTCGATGTCTGTTAGTATATGTGTGTGTTTGAGTCGTGCGATTTAGCGAGCCGCCATCTGTCTCCCTTCCTATCTTGTCTCGACTATTCTCTTTGCTTCTAGTACTCTCCCTTGCTTCTAGCCTCCCTCTTTTCTTCTATCTCACGGTTGGTCGGTAGTTGATTCGTGCCTGCGTTTGTAGTTCTGCATTTTGGGTTGTCTTATCGCCGTCATCTAGTTAGCCGTCGACCATTTTCTCCCTCATTCTCTCTCGACTCCCTCTGTGCTTCTACACTTTCCAGTGCTCCTCGACTCCCTTCTTTCTTGCGGTTGGTAGTTAATTAGGTCATCGGCCGGTAGTAGTGTTCATTAGTGTCGTTTGTGCGTCGTTCGTTTGGTTTCTTGTTGTGTTGTTCGTTCAGTCGTACGACGTCTGTTCGTACGGTCGTTTGTCCCGTTGTCCTTCGATCGTCTAGTTAAATACCCTACTCGTCGATTTAGTAGTCGTTTTAGGTTTAGTTTTCTCCCCAGTTTCGTTTGACCTAGCTTTAGCTGAGCACCGGTAGCCTCAGTCTAGTCCCTGTGGAGAACACGACACTCGCCGCTATTTCAGTGGCAACCCGTTCACTTGCGGGTGTGCAGTTTTGCACGATCAGGATGGTGAGTCCGTAAACCAGAAGAAGTACCACAGCATGATTGCCTCCCTCCTCTACCTTATCACTTTGAGGCTAGACATACACTTTATTGTGTGTTTGTGCACTTGATTTCAAGTTTCCCCTCGCGCCTCTTATCGTCAGGTATTCTTCTGCTTCCTCGCTTTCTCTTTGAGCTTTCTTAGATGCAGACTTTACGGGCTGTAGGATAGATAGGAAAAGTACCTCAGGCACCTGTCACTTCTTAAACACATCCCTTGTCTCATGGGCATCTAGGAACAATCCTCTGCTGCATAGTCCACAGCTGAGGCGGTATACGTAGCTACTGCTAGTCGTTGTTCTCAAGTTCTCAGGATCATATCTACTCTGCGGAACTATGGGTTATCTTTGGATAGTGTTCTACTGTTGTACGATAGCGCTAGTGCCATTAACATAGCCAAAAACACAGTGCAACACTCCAAAACCAAGAACATTAATAGTAGGTATCACTTCCTTAGGGAATATGTTGAGAAGGATGATGTTGTCCTCCAGTTTATAGAGTCTGAGCACAAGTCATGGATATTTTCACCGAGTCTCTCAATTCTTCTCATTTTGCTTCTTTGCGGGGTGAGTTGGGTGATTATTTATCATTTCGGCCTGATTTAAGGGGGAGTTTGCCTCTTTTGCATCTATTGTATCATATTACATATTTAAATTTGAGTAACTTGCATTGTCCTACTATTCTATATGACATGATATCTTGCTTTACATCTTGCCATGTGTTGTGCTAGTTTTGCTAGATTAATCACGTCTCTTTATGTGTAGCTTACCTTTTTGCCATGCTAGCTTGTATAAATGTGAAAAACTTGAACTAAACTTGTCACCGTTAGATTTTATAGCTAGTTTTGCTTTAGTGACCCTGTTATGATTCAAGCCATACCAAATAGACTAAGTTGAGCTTAGAATCTAAATTGAGCTTTGCTAGTTCATTGTTGAAGCATGACTTTACTTCTCCTAGACTTTTGCGGCTTGGCTTCCATCAGTGTTGAAAAGACAACATTGAACAAGAAGAGAACTAAGGCAAGGCTGGTGATGTGCCACTGTATGGCTCAGAGAAAGTAGAAGTGCTTTCCTTCACATTGAGCATGAACTTTCGATTTTGCTATATGAGGACAATGGATTTCTGGCTAGAAATAGTCACACTAGCTTAAAACCAGCCCAACCTCTTCGTGGTCACATCCCCTTTTTCGATGCTTCTAGTCCATTCTTGGGGTCCAAAAAAGACACTGGATATGTCAGTGACTTTGCACGACAAAGCATTCTCCAAGGGCATGGAATGTACCATGACTCGTAGTCCACAAGCTCAAGATTGGTCCAAATGATTGAGTATTGCTTATAGACTTAGGAGTAGCTCATTGTTCTCAACCTAAGAAAATAAAATAAAAAATAATCTCTTTTATGTGCGAGAAAACTGATGTCGTCAATTCTTTCTCATGAGACGGCTTGTCATTGTACAAGGCATGAACTTAGAGGGAGTTTTGGATGACCATGACCATTTTAAGCTTATCACTTTGGTTGGTCGATAGAGGCTTGAGATCTAGCACATGGATCATTAAAAGAATTATGAAAAATAGTTAAAGTTTAGAAGGCAATTGTGGATGGCAGCTAGTCCAGAACTTGCGTTACTATGACAAGACAAAAATTTATTTCAGAAATTGTTAAACGTGATATTTGTTCTCAATTCCAAGTGTTTGAATATAATGATTCAATGTTGAACTTATAGTTTGAATATAATGATTCAATGTTGAACTTATAGCACTCTAAATTAACTTAATTGTAGCTTCTTGGTTCTATTTAGCGTATTGATATGGCTTGGCTAAACTAAGAGTTTGAGAACTTGACATACTAATAAATCAATTTAATTTCAGATTCTTGCTCAATTGGCTTAGCTTTGCTATATATGAATTATCATGATCTCGATAGCTACATCATATAATATGGCTTGGTGTGATACTTGTAGAGTCATTTTGGATCATTTTTATGGCTCCGTATTAAGCTAAATATGAATAAAATTCAGCCACTTCATTTCAGTACATGCTCTTTCTTGTTCCATGCATCTTGATGAATTAATTGTCAAAGGGGAAGAAAATTGAAAACATGTAGATTTAGAGTAAAAATGAAGTTTTTGTGCGAATTCTTGCTAAGTTATAGCTTGTATACTTTGCTGTGATTTTCTTAATCTCTTTTCAATATGACCAAGGTCAAATAGAATAATTGTTCTTTCATATGAACTTATAGTGTGATTTCCAAATTTCTGTAATGGAGTTGAAGTTTTTTGTGGAGAACTTATTTTATTTGGTTACTTCTCTCCATTTCTTTATCATATGGTCATTTTCAGTTTTTGCAATCATCTTGAAGGGAAGGCAATGAATGTTGAAGAAAAGGTTCGAGTGATGAGTTAAACCAAGGTTGGTCCAAGTGAGGTGTAGTCTGGTGGAACCATAACAGAAGAGACTTGCTGACACATGACAAGTCATTGGTGCACCTACATGTGGTAAGCATGGCGATTGCTTATATGAGAAGATGAAAACTAGGTCAAGGCAAGGGTATGTTGGTAGATAAACAAATACCAGAAACTTTGTTGGATAAAACCCATGGAACTTGAGTAGTATTTGGGAAAGCAGTTTAGGTCAAGCGGATGCTGAGAAGATCAAATGGATCAAAGGCTAAAGACTTAGCAGGTTTGAATGCATGTGCTTTGAAAAGAGTGCATGAGTTAAGTGTGAGTGTAAAAGCCGTATTGTGTGGGATTAACTGGTTTTCTCCATTTGTGCTAGTGGATTGTATCCATTAGAGTTAGATGTGGGCTTGTTGCTCCATCTATTTAGTGGATGGGATGGAGGCATGTGGCTAACCATTCCATTCCATCTATTCTTGAGTTAGGGTTAGGGATTGAGAGAGAAGAGTGAGTATTGTGGTGTGCTCCCTTATTCTCCTCGTGGAGTGGTGTCAGACCCGGATTTTTCAATCCAGAATCTGCTGTGCCTTACCGCATTATTCCCTGGATCAGTAGATAATGCACACAGATACATTGCTGAATCATTTCATACATCGCTGATTTCACAACAAGCCACAATATTATTACATAGCATAGGTGAAGTTAGGCCTTCACAAAGGCGCGATTATTCTGATGGGCGAGCGGGCCAAATATTTACATTACAAAAGTCTAACAGCGGAAGTGATACAAAGTAGGCCTTTAAACCACAAGCAGAGACTGAGGGCAAAAGTGGTCATACAAATATTACTAGGGCTCTAGTAATATTTGGATGGCTCCACACCTAGTCTAGATGCCTAAGGTTCAAAGCGCGGATTATTCGTCCTAATTCCCGGCGTGGTCTTCTCCACCTGTAGCAGGTGCTTCCTCGTAGGTATACGGATCTTGAGCTCCTAAATCTGGATTTTTGGTATTGTGAGAGTGAGCACACTAACCACCGTGCTCAGCGAGTCAACACACGTAATCACGATGGGTAGTATGCAAGGCTTTTAACAAGGGAAGGCTCAAGTTATTTTGTTTGCGGGAATATGCTTTTTGAACTATAATACTTAAAATTCCCTAGGACCTAGCCAGTTGAATTTTAAACATGATACTCAACGACATATACAATTATTTTTATCGAATCAGAGACCATCCACCATTACATGGTCTCTGCTCCTCATACCATGCCTTCAGCGTATAGTCGCTTACATTACCACTGGGACGACACCCAGGACAACTCAAATAAGGGCCTTTCTCTACCCTCCACTTTTCCATTTCCATCCCCAAAATTTTCGAAACAGAACTATATCTAGTTAAGTTCCCATGTCCGCTCATGACCGTGGGCACGGCTATTCGAATAGTTTTGACTCTGCAGAGTGTGTACACTTTACCCACATGAGATAGATCTGCTCATTGCCCCACACGATTTCTTAGCCATGCGGTTGAGTAGACTATCACAGAGCTTTTACGATGCATTTTCCTAGCAGAGTTACGACCGCTAAGGTTTCCACTTCCTCCGGGTACGACCACCCTTCCAGAAGTCCCCTCTTGCGCCATCACGTCGGAGGATGTGGCCATCCTCTATCCGCCCGTGTTCACACCGACGCAACTCTTACTAAGTCCATGCAAATTAGTTAGCCCTGCCTACACTTTGCCAGCATGTGGTTGTACTTGTTGTACCGTGGGAGGTCATCACAAGATTCAGTCCTTAATGGTTATCTGGGCGGCTCTACCACGATCCCCTTGTGCTATCACGGCACCACTTTATCACAATTCGTGCTATCACGGCACCATTCAACACTCACGCCCTCCAACCATCCGCCCAGATATTTAAGCATGTGGGGTCTTTGGGAGCACAAAATATTCATACCAACATATACCAGTCATCATCACAATGATTGCCCAATAAAATTCTCACATATTTGAAAGTGATGCTTGGGCGTTCTCACGCCCATGAATATCTAGGCAGTTCTAAGCATGGCATATAGTTTACGGACTTATTTTTAAAGGCGTTGTAACATTATTACTTTTACTAGGGCGACAAGGATCACTTAGTCAAGCATATTGCAAAGGAGGTATACTAAACCAAGAAAACATGGATGCATATCTAAAAGATGGAATTAACATGCCTTGCAACATAAATATAAGCATGCAGTTTATAATACTTAAACCAAAATACTTTATTGAAAGCATAGGCTCAAAATGATCAAAGCATTGACTCGCCTTGGATGCAAAGGTCGGGATTCGGGGTGTTGGAGTCTATAGCGTGACTTCCTCTTCTTGGGCCTCGAAAGCTACGTTTTATATGCGCGAAAATTTAGATAAAAATCATCACAACACTCAAATAACACAATAAAAATTTGAACAAGCTTCAAAAATGTTGGTTCTGGTTCCATTAGGTAGCCCTTGATTTTAGATGAATTTAGAAATTGGTTTCACTAAATTTGGAGCTAAAATGAATAAGTTATACACATTTGAATACCTTGGTTTAATTAAATCTTAAAATTAATAAATCGACAATGGGGCCCATTGTCGTTGACCGCCATGCGAGCGCCGACACGTGGGGCCCGGCGGCGATGGCTCACGCCCGCCCAGCGCAGCGACAAAGGGGGGCGGGAGGCGGCGGTCGGGCTCCTGCGGTCGTCGGCGGCGGGGCCCACCACGTCGTGACGGATTTAAAAAAATGGCTCACCTCAAGGCGCTGCGTGGCGGGGCTCGGGCACGCCGAGGGAGCCGGGGAAGAGAGTGGCGGCGATAGCCAAGTCGCCGCTTCGTTTTACTCACCCTTATAGGGGTAAATATATGCGTGGGGCGGCGGCGGCGGGCGGCTCGAGGCCGAGGGAGGCGGTGGTCGCCCGGCGAGGTAGGCCCGACGAGGTCCGGGAGTGCCAAACGCGCGTTCTTGAGCTCATGGCGGGCGGTGGTGACGACGAGGAGGGCCGGGATCACCGGAGGTGGGTCGGCGACGGCGGCGGCGACTTCGGGAGGCCTTGGCCGGCGAGCTACGGTCGTCGGCGAGCTCGGGAGATCTTGGGAAAAGCTTGGTGACGAGTGGAGATGATGTGGGAGCAAGGAATCGAGCTCCCACGGCGAGGATCGGTGGAAATGCGGCGAGGGGCCGACGGCCGGAGTTGGGGAAGAAAAGCAATCGCCGACGATCGGGTGGCTTTTGAGGGCAATGGGTGGCTGAGAAACGATGAGGCTGGCATGGCGAACCTTCTGGGCTGCTTCCGGGCTTTATAGCCGGCCAAAAGGCCTGCCCACAGTGTAGCCGGCGCGCGGCGGGCGGCCGCCATGCAGCGGTTGGCGGCCAGCGAACAGGCGGCGGGAGGGGCGGCGGGGTTGGGCGTCGTGGGGTCTTTTCCCCATAACGCTGCCCCTCCGCGAGGTTTCCGCACATGGGGCTGCACGGCCGCGAGGGTGTCCGGGCGTGCGCGGAGGAGGAGGAAGAAAAGGGAAAAGCGCCGACAGGCGGGCCCGCCGCCGTGAGAGAGGGGGGAGAGGGATCCGCGAGCGGTCGAGATGGCGCCGGGTGGGACGTGGCGCCATCGGGACCGAGCAGCGTCGGCCGGGAGAGGGAGGCGGATCCGAGGCGGCGTGGGCGGATCCGATCCGTCCAGCGTCGGCCGGGGGTTTTTATTATTGATTTTTAATTTTCAGAAATGCTAGAGGGCTTAATATAACTCGGAAAAATATGTAATTACCACCAAAAATTCTAGAAAAATTCATAGAAGTCCCTAGACATATTTTGAGTTTAGCAAAATTATTTCCCAACTGAGGTGGCTATTACATTTAAAAACTTTGGACCTACAACTGAACCCTTTTCTCTTCCTTTTTATTTTTCTCCTCTTTTCTTTTATAAATTTTGTGATATTACTATTTTGTGTACAAATATTCCTTTGGCACTTTGACAAACTTATTTATGTTACTTTTGTAAATTTTTATTATGGATCATCTTTTCAGATTCGAATTCAAATTTAGGATTTCCTATTAATTAAACAGGTGAGTTCTTCCTTGAAATTTTTCAGGAAAATATTTTTAGAACCCAACCCAACATGATGTGTTACAGAATATCTCACAACATTTTATTATACAATCCTTCTAAGTTTTCAGGATGTTACAAGTGGCTATAAAATATTTATTCTCAAGTAGTAATATAATCAAGTTTGTTCATCTCTCATGAATCCTTCTTGTCTTGATTGATTTGCTATTGTTCTTGTTGATTCTTTGCCTCTTCTCTCCACTTCTTGATCTTGTTGGTGCCAAGGACTTGTAAGTGATAGAGATGACTTATGTAAATGAAATCCCATCCATCTAGGCACTATGGTTTGCATGATCTTGAAGTTGCTCGTTTCTTGCATGTTTTGGACCCCTTCATGAGAAACTGTGATCTGAGGGTTTTGGCTTTGTTTTGTCAGTTGGTTTTGTTTGCCGTGACATGTGGGGACTTATCTAAAGCCATCTTGATTGTTCATAACCCACAAGCAAGTTGTATCTTAAGTTTTCGTGATTTGCCCTGTTTTGATGCAACCTTGCTTGTTTTGAGGAAAGGTTGGCACTTTGGCCAAGATCATCCCGATCCTTGGATGCAATAGGTTCTTGAGACCCTCAGCACAATGTGTGTAAAGATTGATCTCATTTGATCTTAGATTCTAGAGTTTGCACAAAAGTTGTTTGGACTCGGGTTGATGTTTTGTTCTAGGAATTGCAGAGACCGATCGTTAGTCAGACCGCAAGTTTCAAGTTGGCCAGACCATTGGTATATCACTGATCAGATTGCCAGTCTATCTTCGATCAGACTGGCCATGCGCAGTTTTGTGCTTCTTTGTGGTCAGGTTGTTGCTTGGCTGTAAGCTATGAAATTTGGTAAGGTATCATTCATCTCTCTCTGTTGCTATTGCTAGTCCTCAAGAAAAGCACTTGCTTATTATTTTAAGCAATAGCATCACACTAAAATCCATGAAATTTCCATAAGTGATGATTTGTACTCGTTGCATCTGGAACTTCACTACCAGGATCTAGATTTTCTCTAACAGGCGAAAACCTTAATTCACACATGCGTACTTTGACAACAGCCACTCCTTGTTAGTTGTCTAAATTGGCAAAGAGTTAGTTTTCAGTTTTCACATCACATAGCTAGCTATGGAAACATGTGAGACTATGTGGAGGTCACCCAATGGTGTATGCTGAATATTTGACTTTGTTATGAAAATATTGTTGTAGTTTCAGTTTAAATTTTAGAGTTAGTAATTTTAGAGTTCTTTGTCGGGTTTTAACCATCGACCGGCACGGCAACGTGGTCCGACCGTGACTATAGAGCTATCTAACCATCCTTTTGACTTTTGGAAAATAGATATCAAATATTTGTGTAGGTGTGTTTGAGAAAGTCTTTGGACTAGCTGTCACTCAATTTAGAGTTCTGAGCTGAAATTAGATAGAGTTTAAATGAAATTCCAGAGCGAGTGTTTTCTAGTGCTCTTAAGTGGTCAGACCAGCCAAACTATTTTGGTTTGATGTTTGGTCTTAGGGTTAGTATCAATGTATGCGCGTGGTTGAGTGTATACACTACATGGGTGCCAATGTTTTTGTATTGTGTGTTGCATGCTACTTGATTTGACTAACATGAGTCAACTGCATGGAACTTATGCTCGATATGGTTGCATGGTCTTTGGATATGCAGGTGACTTAAAGAACGCTAGCGGATAATAGCAATGGATAGGGACTAGGTGGGAGTGCTGGGGTTCAAGCGTTGTGTAAGTCTGGGTCAGGTGATGAGGCTTAAGAGGAAAGCACATAGAAGACAAGGATCATAAAAACGCGAGTTGCTGCATGTGGTGCACCAAGTGACAATGTTCAAGCATGTGGAGACAGTTCAGGGAAGTCTGAATGCGTGAAAACGTGATGACTAGTCATTGAGCACTACGGGCTACATGTCAAAGCATTCGGACATGCTTTGAGATAAAAGTAAGGATTCTTGGCTTATCAATTATGTAAATTGATGATTTTGTATTGTGCGATGATATGTGATATTTTCCTTGTTGTTAGTTGTAGGTCATGGTGGGGCGGAATGGATCGGGACTAAGCTAGGGGTTGAGGTCCAAGCTATCAAGGGACTGCCGAAACATGACTGAGGTTAGCGAAGTGATTACGAGCAAGGAAGAAAAGGAACAGAGTGGGAGCTACCGGTAGTGGACATGATGGGCAACAGTAGGGTAGATCGGGGCTAAGATCAAGGAGGATCTAAGGCCCAGAATGGTTAGGGAAATTGAATGGTGTCATGGTGCATAGAGAGGCAGTGGGGTCCGAATGCATGAGGGGTTTGGTGGAAAGTCATTAGGGCCACAACGAGTTGAAGATGAAGCATGGGTGCTGCTTCAAGACAAAGGAAGCGTAAAGCTTCGTGGAAGGTGGTTTAGAGATAAAATGGTTTATTGCAGAAAGTAAGAAAATTGAGACTTGATCAAACCATGACGCAAGGATGTGCAAGACAGGTGATTTAGGTCAAGGATGTTCTGAAAATATTAAGTGGATTAAGTGTTGAGTCACTAATGGATTAATGGTTATGTGCTTTTGAGAACTGTGCATGTATGAGTGCAAAATTTAGTATGGTGTTGGATTAATGGGTCCCATTAACCCATGTAAGTTGATGAAACTAGGGCCATACCTGAGAATTTGGGGGCCCTATGCTAACTTTAAAGTTAGGCACCAAGTTTAGAAAAGTCAACTACTAAAATAAAAAATATTTTCCATTTAGAATTAGGTCATAACATTAGCTCTCCAGTTCTTTTTTATCTTATGCTTTTTATAACAAGAGATTTTGGAAGGCATGGATGAAAGCTTGAGTAGCACCCAGATCAAGAGAATGAGGCAATAACATAAATTATGCTTTTGAGGTCATGAAGAATACCACAGTAAGTAGATGAGAATGGAGTGGATTAATTCATCACTGTCATTACTAGAGAAAATATTGTATAGCCATATAAAGTTGTAACTTGCCTAGATTAGCTCCTCTAATTGAGGGTTTTGTAACCTCCTAATCTTGGCTTTGTTGACTATATATGAAAAGCCACCCCAACCCGTTGGCCTGTGCAGTGCTATATTTTCTCCTCTCAACATGATATCAGATTAGTTTCTTTCCTAACCCTCTTCAGCAGCCACCGCAATCGTGTTCATTGTTGTGCAAGACACATTCCCTAGCTGATCGAATTGCCTTGAGCTTACTGCCGATCACATGGCACCCAGTGCCACCTTGGCCTCCGGCACTCTGTCAAGATATGGCACCATCCATGTTCAACCCCTACTGCACTGTTGTCATCAGGATGCACATTCCCGTCGTCCTTGATCTTAAGAACCCAAACTATAACAAATGGTCTTCCTTCTTCAAGTCCATGTGCGGCAAGTTCGGGATCCTCTCACACATCGACGGTTCAGCTCCAACTAATGCCAACGACCCCCTCTAGGTCCAAGCAGACTACTCCGTCCTGAGCTAGCTCTACGGCTCCGTCGCTGACGACATCCTCGACGTCACCATGGAGCCCGATCAGACAACTTGTGCTCTCTGGGTCACTATTGAGGCCTTGTTCTGTGACAACAAGGAACCTCGTGCGATCTTCCTCAGCAACCAATTTCACTCTTTGGTTCAAGGTGATCTCTCCATCTTGGAGTACTCCGAGTACCTCAAAACGTTGGCTGAATCCTTGCGCGACGTCAGCCACGCTGTCTCCGAGCCATAAATTATTCTCAACATGCTTCATAGCCTCAATCCCCACTTCTCCAACACTGCCGATTATATCGCGAATGCCACCCCATTCCTATCCTTTGCCAAAGCGTGCTCCATGCTTGCCCTCGAGGAACTTCGGTTAGTAAACGAGATCAAGGTCACCTCTGACACCGCTCTCATCACGTCCATGTCATTTACCTCCTACGGTACGGGTGGGTGCCGCACCTCGGTGCCCAACATGCCCTCGGCCTCTGCACACAGCGGCGGCGACAACCGTGACTCCAAACGTGGTGCAAGAACCGCTGATACAAGTCGAACGATGGATCATCCACTTCATCACGTGCCCCACCGGCACCCACAACCCAACCAACTAGCCCATGAATTTACTACAACCATCGGTGGCTGCCCCCGGCATGGCCAATTGGCGTCCATCTCTAGGTTCGGGTATCCTTGGCTCTTACCCGCAGGCCCACAACATCTTTGCGCCATCACAAGTGTCTTCACTGTCCGCGTAGACATGGGATCAGGCTAGCCTCATTGCCGCCATGAACCAGCTTGCTGTCCAGGGCCCCAAAAGCTAGGTCATGGACACTAGCGCCACCTCACACATGGCCTCCAACGATGGTATGGCCTCCAACGATGGTATAACCTCACACATTGTTCTCTTCTTGTGGCATCGTCTTATGTCTTTCGTGCCCCTATTCCTCACCGTAAAATGGGAAGGCAGAACATGCTCTCCGCACTCTCAACAATGTGGTCCGCATGCTCCTACTTCACGCCCACATGCCGCCACCATGCTGGGCCAAGACGCTCGTAATAGCCATGCACCTTATCAACCGCCACCCCTCCTCCTCTAGTCAAAACTCCATCCCTTCGAGCTGCTTTACCGCACCCATCCCACACATAATCATCTTCGGGTTTTCGGTTACCTTTGCTACTCAAATCTCTCATCAACCACCCCGCACAAACTCGCTCCTCGTTCGGCCGCCTGTGTCTTTCTCAGTTACCCCAGCTCTCACAAAGGGCACCAATGCCTTGACCTCACCACCAAATGACTCATCGTCTCTTGTCACGTTGCCTTCAATAAAACTTCATTTCCCTTTGCTTACCGTAACTCCCCTACGATCTCGTCATCCACCACCTCGCTGGACTTTCTCCTTGATGATCCTGTCACACCAATGCTTCGCACTATAGCAGCGGTGACTCCTACCCTCCGTGCGACAGCTCCATCACAAAGTGATGTTGAGTGATCCCATCTAGCACACATGGCTACTTCGTCATTCTACGACGTCAAACAACCATGCCCAGCGGGTGCCTTGCCCTGATTCTCCGACCGTGCCTACGATCGCGCGCACAAAATCATCTACGACCATTTCTATGACCACGCCTATGACCATGTCTACGACCGCACCTATGACCACATCTACGACTGCACCTATGACCACGCATCTGACCACAACCACGTCTACGACCGCACCTATGACCATGTCTACAACCGTGCCTACAACCATGTCTATGACCGTGCCTACAACCATGTCTTCGACCATGCCTCCTCAGGTCATGTCGGCCCCCAGCCGTGCCCGCATCGTCACCTCCTCAGCTCATATCGGCCGCGCCCGCATCGTCCCCTCAAGCACCACCTAGCCCAGTTCCACGTACTGCACCTGGTCCTCACCCGATGCAGACTCGTGCAACATCCGGCATCGTGAAGCCAGTTCACCATCTCAACTTATCCGTTGTGCGCTCTTCGATCTCCCCATCCCGGTGAACTACTGAACTGCATTAGCAGATCCCAACTGGCGATCCGCCATGGCGGAGGAGTACCATGCTCTCATCCACAACAATACTTGGAAACTCATTATCTGCCCCACCGGCTCAAACGTTGTGATGGGCAAGTAGATCTTTAAACAAAAGTTCCATTCCGACAATACTCTCGCCATTCACAAAGCGCATTAGGTCATGCGCGGATACTCGCAGTAGCATGGCATCGACTAGATGAGACGTTCAGCCTAATGGTCAAACCATCGACCATTCGGGTTGTCCTCAGCATCGTTGCATCTCGTTCCTGGCCCATCCATTAAATCGATATCAAGAATACCTTCCTTTGTGGCAATCTTGAAGAGATTGTCTACTGCCAGCAGCCATTAAGCTTCGTCGACCCGTCTTCACCTAACTACGTGTGTCTTCTATAGAAGTCAGTCTATGGTCTCAAGCAGGCACCGCGCACATGGTACCAGCGATTCGCCACATATCTTCATTAGCTCGGCTTCATCCCCTCCACCTCGGGCACATCTCTCTTTGTTCTCAAAGATGGAGACAATATCTCCTACTTATTGCTCTACATCGATGATATCATCATCACCACATCCTCCGGCTATTTGCTTTGGCGCCTCGCTCAACAACTCCACTTTGAGTTTGCGATGACTGACCTCAGTGATCTTCATTTCTTCCTCGGTATCTCCGTCAAGTGCTCCTCCGCTGGCATCTTCCTCTCACAGTGCTAGTACACTGTGGATCTTCTCCAACATGCCCTCATGGTTGAGTGCCACTCCACAACAACTCCTGTGGACACTCGTGGCAAGCTTTTCGCTCAAGACGGTGCCCCTGTTGCCAATCCAACCAAGCACAGGAGTCTGGCCGGTGCTCTTCAGTACTTGAAACATATTCGACCAGACCTGGCCTATGCTGTTCAGCAAGTCTATCTCGTTATGCACAATCCTCGGGAACCTCACCTCGTGTTGATCAAACACATTATGAGATATGTGAAGGGCACTCTTGACATCGGCCTCTATATCAGGACTGCTCCAATCAACTCTATTACGACTTACTCCAATGCAGATTGGTGATGTGCATCATATATGCAGTATATTTTATGACATTATCATGTTGCTAATTGCTCAAATTGGCCATAAATTCATTAATTATACACATTTTGCCCTCCTTTTGGACAATTTACAGTGTTTTGTAATTGCTTTGCAGATCGGCGCGAGCCAGGCGCTAAATCCACAGAAAATCAGTATCGAAGGAGTTGGGGATGAAAAATTACAAAACGTGAAGGGGCAAAATGCAAATTGCGGGGGAAAACCCTAGCCGCCAGCGCAATCGCGAAAGGGCAAGCGGGTCGGGGAGAAAAAGAGGGGAACCAGGCCCGCACCAGCTTTTTTTTCCCACACGCCTTCCTCGCGCACGCCCTCTCCCAGGGAGACGCCCCAGAAAAAAATCGCCCTTTTTCTCCCCCATGGCTGTCGCTGGAGACTGGCAGTAGCGGGGCGATTTGATCCTCCTCCACTGATGTCGCACCTTCCGGCCAGAAAAACCAATCCATCACCCGCGGAATCTTGAGAGAGAAGAAGGAGAAGAAACCCCAGTCGCCGGATCTGCTTCCTCTACGGTGGCTGTGCACGGATCTGCATCCCCTTCGCCGGATCTGCATTCCCTTCGCCGGATCTGCTTCCTCTACGGTGGTTGCGCACGGATCTGCATCCCCTTCGCTCAGATCTGCTTCATCGTCTGCGACTGCGCACGGATCTGCTTCCCCCACTTGCCTGCATCCTCTACAGACGATCTTCAACGGCTGATCTTCGTTTCTTATGGGTTGTTTCATTCCCGATCTCAGATTTCGTACTGCGATGTTAGTTTGGGATGCTCGCATGTTAGATCTGTGATGCGCATGGATTTTTGTTACTAAGAACTACTTGTCTTGTGCTTGTTTCTTTTTGAGATGTTTATGGGATAGATCTGTTAATGTGCATGTGTTAGATATATGTCTTTCGGATCTGGGATTCTAAGGTGCCTTTTAGTTGTTATAGCGTTTGGGAGATGATTATTCAGATCATATGTTTCTGTTTAGATTCATGGTTCTTGCATGATAGTCATTAGATGTTTATAAGCTTGATACTTCTGCTGGTAGGATGTTTTCTTTCTTATTGTGATTTTCATACAATCTTTAGTGTTAGAGTAGATCTTCCTGCTAGATTTAATTTTATGTATGCAGTTCTGATTCAGTTCTTTTGGTAAAAAGAAAAAAAATATATTTGGTTCAGGTCCTGCTATTTTCATGTTTTTCTTGGGGCAGGATACTTGATTACATACTGCAGTAGCGTAGTTTACATTTTGGTAGCTTGTCGTTAGTCTTTTTCTTGGGGTTGTTTGTCTTCTGCTTGTTGTGGTGGGAAAGTTCTCCAGTTCTGTTGAAGTCCTGGCGCTAGCCTTCTTCCTTTCTGCTCCCAAAACCTTCTTCTTACCTCTGATCCTTCTTTTTCCTCAAAAGCTCTTTCCTCCATTCTCTGTAGTATTTCTTCCTCAGTCCCTTCTTTACTTCTTCTCTTTCTCTCTAATTCAGTCTTTTTCTTTTCTTCTCGAGTTTTCTTCTGTCGGTGCTATCTCCTTTGCTAGCCAGATCTTGTCCAGTCCTATCTTCTTACCTCAGCCTTCTTTCTTTTACTCTAGATCTCTCTCCTCTCGTTAGTCTCTCTTTTCTTTCTAGTAAACACCTCTTCTGTAATCTCTCCTTGTCTTCTCTTTCCTTGGTTAATTTAGTAGTCCCTTCTCTCTTTCCCCTCTTCCTTTCCAGCTCTTTGCTTTCTTTCCCTTCTCTATTATTCCTCTCTTCTCTGGTTTTGGATTCTATCGATCTCCTTTAGGTTATCTGTTTTACTTCTCCTCTACTAGTTTTCTTCTCTTTTCTGATTCTCTCTTTCCCTTAGATAACTATCTTTTATTTCTACTAGTTCTTCCTAATTTCTTTCTCTTAGCGATGTGCAGCCTCGATTCTCTCCTCCTTCCTTCTCTCTAGTCCGATTCTCTTCTTCTCTGCCTATACATTCTTCTTTTCTTCTATTTCTCTTCTGCTGATTTCTGCACTTACTTCTAGGTTGTTTAGGTTCTTTAGTTAGCCTTCAAACTCCAGTTCGAGCGATTTAGCTTTGGTTGAGTGTTTGGTCACCGGCAACGGCGCCAATTTCTTAATCGCGCAAAATTGCACACCCGCAAGTGAACGGGTTGTCGCTAAGATAGCAACGAGATGTCGTGTTCTCCGCAAAATTACTTTACTTTTACTGTTTTTTTTTCAAGCTTCAAACACAGCATGGGCTCAGGAGCCACTTATTCCATACCTTGGGCAAGTTTGCCACTTATTCAAACATTTAAAACTTCATCTGGGCAAAAACTGCCACTTATTCAGCATTTTTTTTTAATGTGACAAAGTCACTTATTCAACTAACACTTTGTAACACAAAACAGAAATAAAGATATTAACCGGTTTTCGTTGTTTCTAAGTACCATGTGACAAGGACTTAGGTAAAACAACCCAATTGTTGGCTCAAGATAGGATTACCGCTTTCACAAACTTATCATTCAAGCAATAGCATCAATGTCTAAAATAAAGTATTATGCCCAAGCATGAATCCTTGGATATTGCTGTTCTAGAAGTGATAACTAGAATCTCAATACAATGATGCAAAGACTCAACTGACTGATTTGGCTAGTCGTGTGGAGAGTTTGCAAGCATCACAAGCTTCAACCAGCCAATCTGGGAGGCTTCCTGCACAACCTGAGGCAAATCCTCGTGGTCATTGTAGAGCAATCACCACTAGGAGTGGAAAAACCACATCTGAACCACTTCTTCCTACACCACCCTTGTATGTGCCCCCTGTCTTTAGGTCTGTCCAGCAAGCAAATCCTGACTCGCAGCAGCAGAATCTGCACCAACCCAGCTCCATAACACCAGCCAAAACACTTGATATCCCCTCATCATCCACTACAGCAGCTGTCCCTTCCACAAAACCCAAATTGCCATTCCCTGAGCGGTTAGAAAAGTCAAATGAGGACAAGCAGTTTGCTAAATTCCTAGAGAGGATGAAGGATGTTCAGATCACCATTCCCATTTTAGAGGCTGTCCTACATGTACCTATGTATGCCAAATTCTTCAAAGAATTGCTTACCAAGAAAAGGAGTATGGATGAGCTAGAGGTGGTCACTCTAACTAAGGAGTGTAGCGCAATAATTCAGAATAAGCTACCTCCTAAATTAGATGACCACGTAGCTTCTGATACCTTGCATTTTAGGCCCCAAGAACTTTAGAGCTCTTTGTGATCTAGGCTCTAGTGTTAGTGTCCTTCCTCTTTCAGTCTGTGATGCGCTTCCTTTAGGCGATCTGCAGCCAACAACCATGACATTGCAGTTGGCTGATCGCACATATCGTCACCCTGCTGGAATTTTAGTGGATGTCCCTGTGGTCATAGGCACTTTTGCCTTCCACATGGATTTTGTTGTCTTAGAGATGGAGGATAGAAGTGAACTGTCATTCTAGGGAGACCATTCCTTGCTCTGCAGTGCTGTCATAGATGTCAAGGATGCCAAGCTCACTCTCCAATTTGGTCAAGAGAAGCGTCATTTGATATGAGGCATCCCACTCATCTTCCTCACCGTCGGATCGGTGTTTCTCACTTGATTTGGTTGACAAATGTGTTGTTGAGACATATGAAAATGTTGAGGAAGTGACATCAATTGAGGATGAGTGCACTGCAGTTAATTCTCATCATGTTGCACTCATTGATGCTCCTGTAGAGCCTTCTAAAATCCCAGACCTTAGGCAGCCCACAGCCCCAAAGGTAGAGCTGAAACCACTTCCAAAACACCTAAGATATGAGTTTCTTGGACGGATCGGACTGTCTGTTATAGTGAGTGACCATTTGACACCTCTAGAGGTGAACAACTCCTTGAAATCCTTCGTAAATATCAAGATGTTATTGGATATTCAATTGATGATATGAAGGGTATTGATCCAGCCACCTGCTTGCATCGCATTCACCTTGAGGATGATGCTAAGCCAACACGTGAGCACCAACGTAGGCTTAATCCTCATTTGCAGGAGGTTGTCAAGAAAGAAATTCTTAAGCTTCTAGGAGCTAACATCATATATCCTATTTCAGATAGTCAGTGGGTCAGTCCCATTCATGTTGTGCCTAAGAAAGGGGGCATAACAGTGGTTGCCAATGAAAAAGGTGATCTAATTCCCACAAGAACAACCACAGGCTGGCGCATGTGCACTGACTATAGGAAGCTTAACAAGGCCACTCGCAAGGACCATTTTCCTTTGCCTTTCATTGACCAAATGCTAGAGGCGGCCCGTCATTCTTATTTCAGTTATCTTGATGGATATTCAGGTTTTCTGCAGATTCCTATACACCCATCAGATCAGGAAAAGACCACTTTCACTTGCCCCTATGGTACCTTTGCTTACCGTAGGCTGCCATTTGGACTTTGTAATGCCCCTGGTACCTTCCAGCGCTGTGTCATGTCCATTTTCACTGATCTTATTGAGAAAATTATGGAAGTTTTCATGGATGACTTCACTGTTTATGGGCAAACCTTTGAAAGCTGTTTGGCCAATCTTGAAACTGTCCTCCAGCGCTGTCTTGAAGCAAATCTGGTTCTTAATTGGGAGAAATGTCATTTTCTGGTTAGGGAAGGGATAGTTCTTGGTCATTTAGTGTCTTCTAGAGGGATTGAGGTGGATAGAGCAAAGTTGAGGTGATTGAGCGCCTGCCACCTCCTTTAAATGTGAAGGGTGTTCGCAGTTTTCTGGGGCATGCTGGTTTTTACCGCAGATTCATTAAGGATTTTTCTAAGATTGCTCGCCCTCTCACTCATCTTTTGTGTTGTGATGTTCCTTTTATATTTGATGAGTCTTGCATGGATGCATTTAGTAAGATCAAGGCTGCTCTTATTTCTGCTCCCATTGTGCAATCTCCTGATTGGGATCTTCCTTTTGAGCTTATGTGTGATGCAAGTGATTTTGCTGTGGGGGCTGTTTTGGGGCAGCGGCATGACAAGGCTTTGCATGTCATTTACTATGCTAGCAGGACTTTAGATGACACCCAGATCAATTACACAACCACTGAAAAAGAACTGCTAGCTGTAGTATTTGCCTTTGACAAATTCAGATCTTACCTAGTTGGCTCAAAATGCATAGTTTACACAGATCATGCAGCCATTAGGTATCTTTTGAGTAAAAAGGATGCAAAACCTCGTCTCATTCGATGGATTCTTTTGCTGCAAGAGTTTGATGTGGAAATTAGAGATAAAAAGGGGGCTGAGAACTTGGTAGCTGACCATCTTTCTAGATTACCCCATTCTGGTCCAGCCTCTACTCTTCCAATTGAAGATTCTCTTCCTGGAGACCAATTTTCAGAAGTTTCTCTTGTTCAGTCTAAAACTCCTTGGTATGCAGACATTGTGAACTACTTGGTTTGCAATGCTATACCCCCTGGACTCTCCTACCGGTAGGAGATTCACACATGAGGCCGAAAATTCTTTTGGGATGACCCATATCTGTATAGACATTGTTCGATGGGGTTACTAGGCGTTGCCTACCTCTTGAGGAGGTTCAAAATGTGATTTTTCATTGTCATTCTGCACCTTTTGGTGGTCATGCTGGAACTGCTAAGACCCAAGCTAAGGTTCTTCAAGCTGGATTTTATTGGCCTACCATGTTCAAGGATATTCATGCATATATTCGGTCTTGTGATCCCCAGTCAAGATGCAGGGGAACATGTCAAGACGACATGAGATGCCACAGCATGGTATTCTTGAGGTAGAACTCTTTGATGTTTGGGGAATAGATTACATAGGACCTTTGCCTTCTTCTCAAGGGTACAAGCACATTCTTGTGGCGATGGATTATGTGTCCAAATGGGTTGAGGCTATTCCCACCGTCCATCTTGATTCAAAATCGTGTGTAGGTTGTTTAGGCAAATCATTTTCCTAGGTTTGGAATTCCTAGAGTTGTGATAAGTGATGGAGGGTCTCACTTTAATCACAAGCGTTTGAAGCCCTTCTAGCCAAGTATGGGGTCCATAATCATAGGGTAACCACTCCTTATCATCCTCAAGCTAATGGGCAAGTTGAAGTTTCCAATAGAGATAAAGCAAATTCTTGAAAAGGTTGTGTCCAAATCTAGGACAGATTGGTCTCTTAAACTTTATGATGCATTGTGGGCTTATAGGACAGCATTCAAAACTCCTATTGGAATGTCCCCATTTAGGTTGGTTTATGGAAAAGCATGTCATCTTCCTGTTGAGCTTGAGCATAGAGCTCATTGGGCAATTAGAAGGCTCAACATGGATATGGGTCTAGCTGGGAAACATAGGAAGTTGCAGCTGTGTGAACTTGATGAATTGAGGCTTGATGCTTATGAAAGCTCAAGAATTTACAAAGAGAGCTAAAAAGATTCATGATCGCCACATTTTGAGGCGTGACTTCCAACCTGGACAGCTTGTCTTGGTTTTTGACTCTAGATTTCATTTATTCCCTGGAAAGTTCAAATCTAGATGGTTTGGGCCTTGTTTAGTCAAGAAAGAGCTAGGAAGTGGAGCTTTTGAAGTTGAGAGTCAATCTGGGGGCATTTTCAAGGTCAATGGGCAAAGAATGAAACACTATTTTGTTGGGGAACCTATTCCTGAAATTAATGATGAGGACATTGTTGGAGATCAAGTCAGATCTGACCTTGATCCTCCAATTTCTTTTGAGCCTACATGATAATCATCTGTTGGTCAAGCTAAAGACCTAAAACAAGCGCTTCTCAGGAGGCAACCTGAGCTTTTTTTACTGTTTTATTTCAGTTTTCCCTTCTTTATTTTACCTTTTTGTCGGTTTATCCTTTCCTTTTATTTTGCCATTTTCAGGTACATGCACTCATCCAAGCATGGCAGGCAGAGGGATGATAAGATGATGCTCAGATTCCTCTTTTGCACTCGGTGAGCTGTTTCCAATCATTAAAACGTTTATTCTGGAGTTAATGTCTAATTCAAGCTTGGGGAGGGATCGTCTATTGATGAGGATTGCTTTAGCATGATTCTTTTGTCATACTCTTGGGCACTGAAGTTGATGATGTGTAGTTGGTGATTTATGGCTAGTATCATTCTCATGATGGATTTCTGATTATTATACTTGACTGTCCTGTTCATTAGTATGTGCAGGTATATACTGCTGATTGAATACTTGGTCTGTAATATGTGGCTGTCTTGGTTTAATCCAGAGTTATCACAGTGAAAAATTGCTTAAGTGAATTGGGGTAAATTTCAATTCTGTGTGACATCCAATTGGTCTACTCTTATTTGACTCATTGCAAGTTACACATGTATCTTTACCTTTGCGGTTGTATTGATTCTAGTTATCACTTCTAGAACAAAGAATATCCAAGGATTCATGCTTGGGCATAATACTTTATTTTAGACATTGATGCTATTGCTTGAATGATAAGTTTGTGAAAGCGGTAATCCTATCTTGAGCCAACAATTGGGTTGTTTTACCTAAGTCCTTGTCACATGGTACTTAGAAACAACGAAAACCGGTTAATATCTTTATTTCTGTTTTGTGTTACAAAGTGTTAGTTGAATAAGTGACTTTGTCACATTAAAAAAAATGCTGAATAAGTGGCAGTTTTTGCCCAGATGAAGTTTTAAATGTTTGAATAAGTGGCAAACTTGCCCAAGGTATGGAATAAGTGGCTCCTGAGCCCATGCTGTGTTTGAAGCTTGAAAAAAAAACAGTAAAAGTAAAGTACCTTGGCTCAAGTGTGGGCTTTTTCATAAACTTCATGCTAGCATTAGTCTCTTCATCTAGAATGGTAAATGCCTAAGTATGACTTTAGGATATGCTTATTCTTGATTGTGATATCTATTTTTGATTACTTTTCAATTCTGGTTGGGTTCATGTAAACATTTAGTGCAGTTTGGCACTCTTTAGTAACTTGATTTGGTCAATCAGGGGAGATTTGGCACTCTAGTATCACTTCGATGTCTTTGCTGGAATATTTGTTTTAATCTTGAGCAGCTTGTAAAAATCAGGGGAGATTGTTTTATTTGAATTATTGAGTGCAATTTGACTAGCTGCAAGCATTCGCTTATATCTTTTCATGTTTCTCGGCTTCCGGGTTCGTTATTGCCATATCATTTGCTTGAGGACAATCAAATGTTTAAGCTTGGGGTATGATGTGCATCATATATGCGATATATTTTATGACATTATCATGTTGCTAATTGCTCAAATTGGCCATAAATTCATTAATTATACACATTTTGCCCTCCTTTTGGACAATTTACGTGTTTTGTAATTGCTTTGCGGATCGGTAGCGAGCGGCGCTAAATCCACGTAAAATCGATGTCGAAGGAGTTGGGGATGAAAAATTACAAAACGTGAAGGGGCAAAATGCAAATTGCGGGGGAAAACCCTAGCCGCCAGCGCAATCGCGAAAGGGCAAGCGGTCGGGAGAAAAGAGGGAACCAGGCCGCACCAGCTTTTTTTCCCACACGCCTTCCTCGCGCCGCCTCTCCTGTGGAGACGCCCGAAAAAAAATCGCCTTTTCTCCCCATGGTCGCCGCCGGAGACTGGCGGTGGTGGGCGATTTGATCCTCCTCCACCGATGTCGCACCTTCCGCGGAAAAACCAATCCATCACCGCGGAATCTTGAGAGAGAAGAAGGAGAAGAAACCCGGTCGCGGATCGCTTCCTCTACGGTGGTCGTGCGGATCGCATCCCTTCGCGGATCGCATTCCCTCGCGGATCTGCTTCCTCTACGGTGGTTGCGCACGGATCTGCATCCCCTTCGCTCAGATCTGCTTCATCGTCTGCGACTGCGCACGGATCTGCTTCCCCCACTTGCCTGCATCCTCTACAGACGATCTTCAACGGCTGATCTTCGTTTCTTATGGGTTGTTTCATTCCCGATCTCAGATTTCGTACTGCGATGTTAGTTTGGGATGCTCGCATGTTAGATCTGTGATGCGCATGGATTTTGTTACTAAGAAGTACTTGTCTTGTGCTTGTTTCTTTTGAGATGTTTATGGGATAGATCATTAATGTGCATGTGTTAGATATATGTCTTTCGGATCGGGATTCTAAGGTGCCTTTTAGTTGTTATAGCGTTTGGGAGATGATTATTCGGATCATATGTTTCTATTTAGATTCATGGTTCTTGCATGATAGTCATTAGATGTTTATAAGCTTGATACTTCTGCTGGTAGGATGTTTTCTTTCTTATTGTGATTTTCATACAATCTTTAGTGTTAGAGTAGATCTTCCTGCTAGATTTAATTTTATGTATGCAGTTCTGATTCAGTTCTTTTGGTAAAAAGAAAAAAAATATATTTGGTTCAGGTCCTGCTATTTTCATGTTTTTCTTGGGGCAGGATACTTGATTACATCTTTAGCATGAGCGTAGTTTACATTTTGGTAGCTTGTCGTTAGTCTTTTCTTGGGGTTGTTTGTCTTACGCTTGTTGTGGTGGGAAAGTTCTCCGCCTGTTGAAGTCCCGCGCTAGCCTTCTTCCTTTCTGCTCCCAAAACCTTCTTCTTACCTCTGATCCTTCTTTTTCCTCAAAAGCTCTTTCCTCCATTCTCTGTAGTATTTCTTCCTCAGTCCCTTCTTTACTTCTTCTCTTTCTCTCTAATTCAGTCTTTTTCTTTTCTTCTCGAGTTTTCTTCTGTCGGTGCTATCTCCTTTGCTAGCCAGATCTTGTCCAGTCCTATCTTCTTACCTCAGCCTTCTTTCTTTTACTCTAGATCTCTCTCCTCTCGTTAGTCTCTCTTTTCTTTCTAGTAAACACCTCTTCTGTAATCTCTCCTTGTCTTCTCTTTCCTTGGTTAATTTAGTAGTCCCTTCTCTCTTTCCCCTCTTCCTTTCCAGCTCTTTGCTTTCTTTCCCTTCTCTATTATTCCTCTCTTCTCTGGTTTTGGATTCTATCGATCTCCTTTAGGTTATCTGTTTTACTTCTCCTCTACTAGTTTTCTTCTCTTTTCTGATTCTCTCTTTCCCTTAGATAACTATCTTTTATTTCTACTAGTTCTTCCTAATTTCTTTCTCTTAGCAGTAGCAGTTTCTCTGATTCTCTCCTCCTTCCTTCTCTCTAGTCCGATTCTCTTCTTCTCTGCGCCTTCTGTTCTTCTTTTCTTCTATTTCTCTTCTGCTGATTTCTGCACTTACTTCTAGGTTGTTTAGGTTCTTTAGTTAGCCTTCAAACTCCAGTTCGAGCGATTTAGCTTTGGTTGAGTGTTTGGTCACCGGTACTCTAGTCCCTGCGGAGAACACGACATCTCGTTGCTATCTTAGCGACAACCCGTTCACTTGCGGGTGTGCAATTTTGCGCGATTAATTGGGTGGGCTATCTTGATTCGAGGCGTTCTACCTTCGGCTACTGCATTTATCCTGGTGACAACCTAGTGTCTTGGTCCTCCAAACACCAGACTATGGTGTCTCGCTCCAGTGCAGAAGCAGAGTATCCTCCAGTTGCACTCACGATCACCGATTGCTGTTAGCCATGCCAACTTCTTCAGAAGCTGTACATCCCGATTGCTTCTGTGACCATTGTCTACTTTGATAATGTCAATGTCGCCTACATGTCCTCCAACCCAGTTCAGCATCGGTTTGAGTTTGACATCCACTTGATCCGCGAAAAGGTCTCTCTTGGGCATGTTTGAGTTCTCCATGTACCATCGTCCCACCAGTTCGCGGACATCATGACAAAAGGCCTACCTGTCCAGTTGTTTACTGAGTTTCAGTCCAGTCTTTGTGTCTGCAATCCTCCTGATGCGACTATGGGTGGGTATTAGAGAAAATATTGTATAGCCATGTATAGTTGTAACTTGCCTAGATTAGCTCATCTAATTGAGGGTTCTGTAACCTCCTAATCTTGGCTCTACTGACTATATATGAAAAGCCACCCCAGCCTGTTGGCCTGTGTGGTGCTATCTTTTCTCCTCTCAACAGTCATCCAGGTTATTTTAGGTAAATCACAAGTTAGTCGGAGGGATGAGAATTAGAAGCAAAGGGGTTAATTTTCACATTCAATTAAGAGATATATAGGAATAGTAGTTGTGTGAAAGCAAAGGAGAAATGAAAGAGGTGGAGGAAGTTCTAACTAAGAAGGCAGTAAAAATGTTTGATTAACTCTCTATTTCACAAGAGGTTGACTACAGGAGTAATAGTAATTTTTCTTGAGATATTAACAAGTAGTAATTGAAGATAAATCAAGATTCCCCCTAACTTTGGGGGGGGGGGGCTGTGCAGCTGAGCTTTGCTCCTGCTATTGTTATGTGCCTAAGGTGAAATCCAACTACAAATGCTGGTTAGGGTTTCTTATAAGCCTCCACTATATAAAGAGGTATTTGGAGAGAGTTAGTGTAAACTCTCTTGAAAGCCAAGTGGAGGAGAGTTAGGGTTTTTGGAGAGAACATTTAGGAGATGGGTTGTGCTTCTTTGCTTGAGCTTTTTGCCATGTTTAGTCTTTGTGGTTGAATAGGGAGTGCTTGTAAATATTCATCTACAAGTATCAATAGATATGCAAAATTCGTCCAAGTCTTTCTCTGCTTTGCTCAATGTTAAAATCTTGACATAGCTTAGTTTTTGGTGTTTCCTTCTTCCCTCTTAATCTTGATTTGTGCCAAGGACGTTAAGTCATAGAGATATCTTTTGGAGGCTAGATCACATCCATTTAGGCACCTTTCATAGTAAGTTCTTGTGATTGCCTGATTTTGATTCAAAAAAGGGTGAATTTTGGGGTTTTGATCTCGAAGCTTTTAGCTTGGATTTTACTGTTGTTAAGCTTGCTAGTACGTGTGGGAGTAGATCAAAGGTCATCTTGACCATCATTTACCCATGAGCAACACTTGATTTAAGTTATTGTGTTTTTTCTGATTTTGATGCAACATTCCTTATTTTGGATAAAGGTTAGAGCTTTAGCATTAATCTCCTTGATCTTTGCTTAGAATAGGTTTCTGACATCCTTGTTAAGGTTTGTTCCAAGTATCACAAGATTTGGAGCAGTGGTTTTTGTATTGACTCTTGGAGGCTTGAACTCAAGTTATTCTTGCCTTCGCCAGAGCACTGGTCATACTGGCGCACCGGTCAGACCAGCCGAATGGTCCAATTGCCCATGACCCTCGGTCATACCGGCCAAGCAGTTAGACCGCTACCACCTTGCGATCAAATCACCATAGGAGTGTTTAGACTCGGTTTTTGTAGGGTTGGTTTGTAGATTTTGTGTGTTTCATCTTCCATTGTGTGTTTTGAAGTCATGGACAATCCAAGAATTCAATTTAATATTGCGAAAGGAGTGAGCTCCTATTCACTCCTCTAGTTATCGCCTTCTATCCTATAGAACGCAAAAGCGTTAACTTCAACCAAAATTAGATGTGATTGTAAGAGCATGTCAATTGTACAATGCTCCACCGCGGATAGCCACTAGGCCCTGTTCAAAAGTGCGGCGGGTTTTAGCTTATTGCGAGAAAAATTAAGAGAGTAAGGAACACTCGTATTTAGAAAACACTTTGTTCAAAACGGCTTCTGCGGTGACTCCTATAAACAGATTATAGAAACCATATTGAGAAACTACTTCATTCAAAATCCGGCTTCTAAAAACCAAAAGTCTAGAAGCCGTATGAAATAGGGCCTGAATTAACTCCCCATGTGAACGGGAAAGTAAGACCATGCTGTCTCATCTCTACCAGCTTAATTCACCAACTGGGGTGCGCAAGACTGACGGAAAAACATGCTAGCTTGATTGTGTCAGCAGTAAAACGGGAAAACATTAAAAAAAATGTCAAAGTTAAACAACAAAAAATGACTAAAGAAACTTGACCTTAAGACTTGGAGACTTGGATGGTCTCAGGAAATTTCCACAATAGGGTGATTCGATTTGACCTGTAGGTCATTACGCGGCTACGTACATGGTTCCTCCGGGCCGCATAATGTAGGGATACCATTGTATATATTATCACCATTATTTAGGACCTAGCAAAGCAATTAATTACGACGACTTGATTTTTTTTTGGCGATTGAGTTATGACGACTTGTTGTGAAAGTGGCATGGCTCACATGTTATTCTCAATGGATCGACCAAAACACTCCCTTAAATAATCAATTTTTTATTCCAAATTGTAAAAATATATCTGTGAATTTTTTTTATTGTTTTAACCATATGTCGCCACACAGTTAGGCGACTTGGGCTAGTCGCCCAACTATTAGGCGACAAGACCCTATTCGCCTGACCTGGTTGAGCGACAAGTGCAAATCGCCCGACGGTTGTGTGATTTAAAATAATAATATAATTATTTTATTAATACAATGAAAATATTTATGGGTGAGTAAGTGGCAATTTTTGTCGGTAATATATTTAGCAAATCTTGTTTGTAAGTTTTTTTAAATAAAATGGCTGACAATGCCAGTTGATCTATTTGTAATTTTCGTAGATTGTGAATGGAACAAAATCTGTTAGACTCACAATAACATTTTGCAATCATCGTACGTTATTTTAATGCGATAAATTTCTGAAAAATTTTGTGAGAACGATTGAGATAACAACGATTCATAAGTAGGAAGGTAAGTGACATTATGATGCAAAATACATACACAACCAAAAAATTGCACAAAGTAGGAGAAAGACCCACTACTCACCACCAGCTACACTACCCGCAGCACCTCCTCTATCGTCGCAATGTCCCACCCTCGGTCGGTGGCCCTCGTACAGCCCTGTTTGGGCTTCCTCAGCACGGGGGGTCAGTGGCCCGATAAGGTGAGGCAGTTAGGAGGCCTGCTGACCCATGCTACCAACGCCTCGAGTATCGACTCCACTTGTGGCTGCATGGGAACTAGGGCACTGCTGAGCTACGACTCGGAAAGGACCTCCGTCGAGTCGTCTACAAGGAAGTTGGTGATGTCCCCAGAGGAGATCCTTGTGTGGGGATAGGTGAACTCCTAGCCGATGTGTCATTCCTACAAGACAGGTATTGTTTATTCCTGCAATATATTGACACGAAAAAAAATTAAGAGATGAAACATACATTCCACGTGGGCCATGGTCTGTAGCCAACTGTCATACCCGCTGTACTCGACCTGGCCAAACAATGTGTCCTACCCAGCTGATGCCAGGTAGGGGTCCACGGATGACGACGACAGCGCCGGTGTGTAGGCATGTGCCCATGGTGACCCTCTAGCCTGGCCCGGCGGTGGCGATGGCGGTGCCCAGGGGTAGGCACATGGCCATGCCGACCCTCCAGCCTGGTCAGGCGTCGGTGAGGCCCGTGCACATGGCCCTCTGGAGCCTCCTACCTGAGCTGCAGGACATGGCGACCTCGGCATACGCGTCAACGCGTCCACCTCCAGGAGCGTCCTGCACGATGAGAGGGCGAGCACACGCCTCCCCATCTTGTGGACCCGATGGACAATGTGCAGCAGCTCGTCACGCATCACCTCCAACCCCGTGGGCGGACCTATGCACGATCGACTCGGTGTCAGTCACAATGTCGGTGGTGATGTCCGTTTGCAAGAAGTACATAAAAGCATACCTACCACAAGGGTACCTACCACGAGGGTGAAGTTCCATGCTAAGTGCATGGAGTACGCATGGGTCGGTGCTAGAACATGAGCGAGGGAGGGTCAACGACATGCACGAACCTAGGGTCATGCGTGGTGGCATCTTGCACGAAGTCCTGGATTGCCTCTACCCGCTCCGCCACCCACGGTGCCATCTTCGTGGCCCGGCTCATCCCACTACCACCACTCCTATTGACCTATGAAACATACAACTGCAATTAGAATGCATCGTAACAGAACTGCAAAAAAATATAGGGACATGTGTTCTGTGCAACTCACACTGTATTGAGTTAGGCACCCGATGCCCGATAGGGATAGGAACAACCTGGCAGAGGTCGAACTGGCGCATCACCCTTTGCACCGTATAGTCGTCGACGAACACGCCGAAGATAAGCTTCTTTCGTGTGAGCCAGTATGCCCGGTCACACAAGCACAGTGACGAGAGCCCAGAGGGGGTGCGGTCCATGATCTCTAGAGTAGAGTACGGCTCCCAGCGCACGTCATCAATGGTGAGGTGGTCTAGGTGCTCGATGAAGTTGTCGTACACACGGGTGACATGCTGGTGTGCAAATTATGCCTACGATCTAGAACAATGGTTATAGAGGATGACCCATAATACATGTATAGTAAAGACTCAAAAGAGCATGTTCCCATCTACGGCACCAAAGGAACCCTACCATAAGCCAGTCCACGGTACCCCCGTGGTACATGTCAACGTGGTACAGACCACTGTCGAGTAGCATTGGCTCTCTGAGGAGGAAGCGCTCAAATGACCACAGCTGTAGCAGGAGGGGGTAGCCTGTGAGGATAGGGGTCGTCCTCGTCCTACAGCAAGCGTCGTACATGCCGTGGTACATCACGGCAAGTACGACTGATCCCCAGCTGATGTGCATCATCTCCCCGTTAGCGATTGCCCTCGCATACCGCACCAGGCGGGCGTCGAAGGAGTCACTTTGACTGCTGGTAAATAGTACTTAGCCGAACAGCCACAACAAGTATGCCTCAAGGTGCCGTGACACCTGGTACTCGTTGGCGTCTAGGTCCATCTGTACAAAAATAAAAAATTTGTAAGCCTGTCATATGGTAAAGACAGTGCTTCACTAAACAAAAAAATAGATAGCATACGTACCCAAAACTGTGAAAACCATCGCATGGGTAGGCCATGCTTATGTTGTGTTGGGAAAACGTGGTACGTTGGTGTGGCCTCGGCCAAAAAAACCCTATCAAACCTGCCCAGCAGGTTTGTATACCAGTTGGTAGGCGCATCCTCTAGGGAGGCAGCATCTCCCGTGATAGGCAGGCCTAGCAGCATCGCGATTTTCTACAGAGTAGGGGCCATCTCCCGAAATGGGAGGTGGAAGGTGTCTGTCTTGGGCCGCCACCGATCCAGTAGATATGTCATCAATGACCAGTCGAATGGGAAATGTCATGACTGCTCTGGGCCAGCCTCGACCTCCCCAACCTCGTTGACCGGAGCGTCGTCCTCGTCAGTGGCCTCCACCATTAGCGCGAGAGGTAGAAGGCCGGCATTACAAAGCATAAAGAAGTCAGTACGTAACAGAAATATCATGAAATGAGGTGCCACAGTTTCGAGACAAACTTGTCTCTCTAGCGTGGGACCAGTCTCCAACCCGTCGGGGTGTCCACGTACAAACGACCGCCAACTGGGTCGCCTCGTCCCCGCCCTCGGGATGCAGAACACGACAGCTCACGCGGTGCTGTGTATCGACGTGCTAGTCCAACAGGGTGAAAGGCCAATCCGAACCACCAAGGTCGCGAGCCATATTTGCAAATCAATTTGATGTTGGCAATTACGATACAATTACTCACAGATATAACAGAAAGTAAATCTTAAATAATAATTAAATTAATTATACTAAGGCATCCTTATGGGATCCCTGAATTTTATTTTAGTCATTTTTGGATTTTTACAACTCAAATCCTATTTAAATCGTCGTGTACAACTTTAATCGCTGCACGTAATCTTAAATCACCGTGTATTATTTCAAATCGGCTCGTGCTATTCTAATCACCATGAATAGTTGTAAATATTTCAATGGCTATTAATTATTCTAATAATTAAGAATACTTATTAAGAGGTTTCTACAATTTATAAGCGACTAACAAAATTAACTGCGCCTTCAAATATGCAACAACGAGATCTAAATGGCAATATAACTATTAACAACTAAATTGGTGTTACTTTCTAAACTGCACATCTTATGATTTTAATTGCTATCCTACCATATTTTCAAAATAAATTTACAAAAAAATACAGAACACTCACCATCGTCGATGCGTAGTCCTCGCTTCTCCTCTCTCCTCCTCCCCTCCCTCCTCTCCTCTCTTTTTCCTCTTTCTCCTCCCTTTCTCTCTTTTCTATTGACCGAAGTGAAATGAGCAATGCGCTCGGCCAACCGTGTGCGACGAGAGGGTATACCCCCTAGTCGCCCTCTATTCGCCCAACGGTTGAACGATAGGGACTGGTTGCCGAACAGTTGAGTGACTTGACCATATGTCACCTGTCGGTTGGACGACTCGGCCTCTGATATAGAGAATGGAATAGATACTCGTAATAAAAAAAATGAAAGATGCATGAACGCGTAGGCGCTAGCATATATTCTTCTTCAACTTCAAGTCCTTTTTTTTCTTTCCCTTTCTAATCAGCTACTCCCAACCCTGACCCGGCGGGTGTATATAAACAGTACACGCACATCATATCGCTGCATTGCCCCCACCACAACACGCAACAACACATCGAGAGGCTAACTCGCAGCCATGGTGCTCTCCAAGACCTTCTCCGACGACTCCGACATGTCCGTCCACTCGACGTTCGCGTCGCGCTACGTCCGCTCCTCACTCCCCAGGCATGAATTCAAATCATTTCCGTAGCTGCTTTTTTTTTGTTTGGTTGATTGAGAGTGCAACTTTAGTTGAATTCAAATCTCAGTACGGAAGTGACTATCGTCAAGGCAACTAAAATTTTTTTATCTCTCAGTCACTTGAAGTTGCACTCTCAATCAACTAAAATTGTAGTTGTTTTTTTTGGAGGGAGCTGCAATTTTAGTTGATTGAGAGTCCAACTAAGTGTAAATTTAGTTGCACTCTGAATCACCTGAAGTTACAGTTGTTTTTTCTGGAGGGGAGCTGCAATTTTAGTTAATTAAGAGTGTAACTTCAAGTAACTGAGAGATCAAAAAATTTCAGTCGTCTTGGCAACAGCAATACCGTTTACTTTTGACTTGAGAACGTAACAATCAAATGCCCTTTTTAATCCTTCGGTTGCTGATCAAAAGTCTTTTATCCGTTGTCCCGTCCTCTTACTTTTTCGCGCTCTCACGTATTCCGTTCAGCCAAGTTAATTTCCACAATGCAGTAGTAAGGAGCTTTTAGCTGACAGCTCGACTTGCTTGACAACGCCCGTGGGCGAAATCTTGTCAGCGAAGATTATATTTGTTTGAGAAATTGGTAGACAAGCAACGGCCAGAATCTGTCGGCGAAATTTTGTCGGACAAAAACGATGTTACTTCTCTTATTTTCTTTAGGGTGTTGATAAATATTACCCGGATGTTTTCTTCCTAGCTATCATCTAGATTTGTGACCATTGGATTAGAGATCTAGCGGCCATGAATTCCCCCACCCCCTCCAAAAAAGGGGCCGTTGTATCTCTAATCCAATGATTTTAAATCTAGATAATAGTTAAGAAAAAAAACATCTAGATGATACCTAGACACATTTTTTTCTTTGTTACGTTGTATTTGGTACTGATAATTGTATATATGTTACTCAGGATCTTGTAACGCTTGTGCACTCTACTGATAGTTGTATCGGAACTTTGGAAGTAATTTTGGGACATATATATGTGTGTTTAATTAGGTACCGGATGCCGGCGAACTCAATGCCCAAGGAGGCGGCGTACCAGATCATCAGCGACGAGCTGATGCTGGACGGCAACCCGCGGCTGAACCTGGCGTCGTTCGTGACGACGTGGATGGAGCCCGAGTGCGACCGCCTCGCCATGGCCGCCGCCAGCAAGAACTACGTCGACATGCACGAGTACCCCGTCACCACCGATCTCCAGAACCGCTGCGTCAACATGATCGCGCGCCTCTTCCACGCGCCCCTCGCCGCCGACTCCGACCCCGGCATCGGCGTCGGCACCGTCGGCTCCTCCGAGGCCATCATGCTCGCCGGCCTCGCCTTCAAGCGCCGCTGGCAGAACCGCCGCCGCACCGAGGGCAAGCCGTTCGACAGGCCCAACATCGTCACCGGCGCCAACGTGCAGGTCTGCTGGGAGAAGTTCGCGAGGTACTTCGAGGTGGAGCTCCGGGAGGTGAAGCTCCGGGAAGGGTACTACGTCATGGACCCGGGGAAGGCGGTGGAGATGGTCGACGAGAACACCATCTGCGTAGCGGCGATCCTCGGCTCCACTCTCAACGGCGAGTTCGAGGACATCAAACTCCTCAACGACCTCCTCGAGAGGAGGAACGCGGAGACTGGGTGGGAGACGTCGATCCACGTCGACGCGGCGAGCGGCGGGTTCGTCGCGCCGTTCCTGTACCCGGAGCTGGAGTGGGACTTCCGGCTGCCGCTGGTGAGGAGCATCAACGTCAGCGGCCACAAGTACGGTCTCGTCTACGCCGGCATCGGCTGGTGCGTCTGGCGCACCAAGGACGACCTGCCGGAGGAGCTCGTCTTCCACATCAACTACCTCGGCGCCGACCAGCCCTCCTTCACGCTCAACTTCTCCAAAGGTAACAAAAAAATTCTCAAAGTTCGATATATAACTTTGTCACTGCAGAATGCAGACGATTAATTAACCAGTAGATTGTTCGTGCACAATTTAATTGCAGGTTCTAGTCAAGTAATTGCGCAGTATTACCAGCTTATTCGCCATGGATTCGAGGTAATTTATTGACGCATCACTTATCATGCAATTAATTAATGCAGTAACGAGATGTTCATGCATGTGTGCGCGATATGATGCAGGGTTACCGGAACATCATGGAGAACTGCCGTAATAACGCGGCGGCGCTCAGGGCGGGGCTGAAACGCAGCGGCCGCTTCGACATCGTCTCCAAGGACGACGGCGTGCCGCTGGTGGCCTTCTCGCTCAGGGACCGCAGCCGCCACGACGAGTTCGAGGTCGCCCACATGCTGCGCTGCTTCGGCTGGATCGTGCCGGCCTACACCATGCCGCCCGACGCGCAGCACGTCACGGTGCTCCGCGTCGTCGTCCGGGAGGATTTCAGCTGCGCCCTCGCCGAGCGCCTCCTCGCCGACGTCGACAAGGTCATGCGCCAGCTTGACGCTCTCCCGGCCAAGCTCAGGCAGGAAACGCCCCCGCTGCTGGACTGCCATACCAAGAGGTCGGAGGTGCAGACGCAGCGGTCGGTGGCGGAGGCGTGCAAGACCAATGGCGTCTGCTAGCTTAGCTAGTGGCCGGCAGTAGAATTAGTAAGCTCAAAGTAGCATGCAGTACCACATATATATTTGTACTTCCAACGTATTTAAGTACCTTTGAGCATGCAGTACCATATACATATTTGTACTTCCAACAGCCTATTTAAGTAGAGGTAAAGAGTGAAAAAAATACAATAACTGTAATCTATATTTTTTTAATAGACAAATATATTACAATAGGTATTCTCGTGGTCATAAACAAATATAGTGAAATAAAGAGTACTGTTGTAAAACAAAAATCTTACTATGCATAGGGCAAAACTATTTCAACTTTGACAAGCAACATCTCTATAAATGTTTAATTTTGCTATTGAAAATAATATAAGTATATTCCAACAAGATAGCAGCTACGGACATATGCCACGTCTCTGCTCATCTGTGGCAAGCACTACTACAGAAAGGCTAATACTAGACGGTCAATCACAGACAGTTTGACAAAACCGTCTATGACCAACACTAACACAGACGGTTTTAATTTGGACACCGTCTGTGTTGGCGGCGTCGGAGAAAAGGAGTATCACAGACAATCTCAACCGATGAAGCTCCTAAGGGAATTCACTGCCAAGCTTTCCATGTCGCTAGTCGCTACCACATCATCACTAAAACAAAGCCGGGGAACTCCGGCCACCCAGTGTGCCACGTCAGTGTTTTTACGGAAAGGCTTCTGTATTTTTTGAAATCGTGTAAAAGTCCTCGGTTCGTGCAAAAATGTTCCTGCTAGGTTTTTTCCGAGAACCCCCTCCACTTCACCGAAATTGCGTATCTTTTTACAAGATAGCACCCAGCTGTTTCCAAAATTACATACGGGTCCTCATTTAGTTACGTACAGATCCTTACAGTCATCCGTTTTTTGCGAAAAAGACATTTGGTTTTCCCGAAGTTACACACATGTCCTTGATTTTTTAAAAAAAAATTCTCGCAAATTATCGTCTCTTTTACTTCGATCCACACGGTACCTAGCGCGGCGTGGCGCCGCGCTTAGGCTGCTAGTTATACAGGTGATAAGTCCATTTTTTCTTTCATGTTATTTTCTATCCAAGATGCGACCCGTAAGTAAAGAAAAGAATCGTCTGTTTGCCCACGTTTGACTGAAAAGCGGCTTTATAACTTTTTTTTAATTCGGCTGGAATCGATACCGCTACATGCACTACCGGCTCTAGTTTTTTTCATGCTTGTCATCGCCGACGTCCTCGAAATTGTCATATGGCTGACGTACTCATTCAAATTTTGAGCTAGATCAGGTCTCAAGATTCGGGCTCGTCGGCAGTGTCATGCGCAAGCTCAACGGGTTCCGTCAAGCGTTGCTCAGGCGATCGCAGGACGTCCATGCCAGCAAAAAAGAACACCAGCACCCCCTGCTTTGTAATTTAAGCTCTTTCTGGCCGCACGACCATCTTTGTTGTCAACTTGTGAAAGACCAGTATAGCAACAGAGAGAGGAGTAAATGATATCTTTAAATTTTCTTTTAAATATTCATCGGTCTTCACTCTAATAATTATAAAAAACTATGAAAATCAGAGACCAATCATCACACAAAAAGATCCAAACGAAACAAAGCAAAATGATCCTCAACATGCCTGGAGGTCGGACCGGATGAATAGTACCCGGTTAGACCGATGAATGGTAGCGGGTCAGACTGCTACAGTGAAATCAGCATGGAATAGCACAAACAACACTATTTCAAAACCAAAAATCTATAAAACTTTTGGTCCGTACATCTAAATGATTTGAAACTTGGCATGTACCTTCACTAGGATGATATGAATCTATTCCAATCAATGATCGAGAGAATCTTGCTAAAGTTGTAATATTTTTCAATTTGAAAGAAGATTGCACCAAAATAGCGCAAAAATAAAAAAATAATGAGTATGACTTGCTCATAGGTGAGAGATAGTCAAGATAGTTCTAGATGTATTCCTACATGTCACAGTAAACTAGAACACCTAAAGAAATCAAGGCGTGTTCATTGAGGTCACACCAAGCCCACTTGAGTTCTTCAATTCACCCTGCAGGACTGGAGGAGGCCCATCATTAGCTTTCTACAAGAAAGTGAAGAGCCGAACGATCCGCAAGACCTATGCCAGCTACAACTGTAGTGAGAGGCTTCGACTTGATCGACGGAGTACTTTACAAGCGGGGGTGTGTCCCCTCCTGCATTGCCTCTCACACCATGATGGATAGAAGCTCCTCGCTGAAATCCAGACTGGATTATGTAGCTCGCACATAGACCCAAGGGCCCTTGTCGGTAAAGCATTCAGACAAGGTTTCTATTAGCCCACGATGACCTTCGATGTGTAAGACCTCGTTAGGCGGTGCCAAGGCTATCAATGGATGGGAAGAATGGCTCATAGGTCACCCTACTAGCTTCAGTAGATTCCCCTGGTATGGCTCTTGGCACGATGGGGCATGACATTGTTGGACCACTGTCACAGGCTGTAACATCCTGAAAATTTTAATTTGAAAATACGAAGCTCTTGAATTATTTTGCAATATATATTCTATTCGAAATTGGATTTTTATAGTGTCTCTTAAAACTTTGGTTGAGATTCTGATAATTAAAGAAATTCATGAAAAATAAAACAAACATTAGTAATGCCATAAAAGAAAATATGCAAATAATAGAAAAGTAAAATTTTAAATACGAATCTGAAAAGATGATCCAGCATAAGGAGAGAGAAACCTATGTTAAAATATAAAATCTCATTTTGGAAATAATAGCATACAAAAAAAAGAACCCAGAATTTGGACATTCAAAAATTTATAAATAGAAGTTGTAGCAAAATTTAAATAAAATCAAAATAGAAGACTAGTATATTTTGTATCAAGATAATTGAACCAGGACTTGAATTAAAATTTCAAGTATTGAAATCAATAATCTTAAATATGAAATAGAAATTCAAATTTGAATTTCCAACATTGCTAAAACTTCTCATTTAATTTAAATTCCAAAATTACTAAAGCTTCTCATTTTCTCTTCCCATTCTTCTCTCTCTTATGTATGGACCCCACCTCTTTTCTCTCTCCTTCCCTTTTTCTTTCTTTTCTCCCGATCCCCCTCACTGGCCTCGGGCCCTCCTCCCTTCTCTCTTTCTTCTCCCTGAACGCACCCGCGTTTCCTTTCTTTTTTTTCCTTCTTCCCCCTCCCTTCTGTCGCTGTGCGGCCGCCGCGTCTCCCTCTTTCTTCCTCTCCCCCGCGCCGAACTCTGCAAGCATGCACGCCTCCCTGCCATGCGCCGCCTGCTTCCATCCTCTACGCCACTCATCATTGCCGCTCCTGGTCCCGTCTCATCGCCAAGACCTGCCATGGCGCCCCTCCTCTGCAGCTCGGCGTGCGCGGCGCAAGGCTGCCCCGGCTGCCTTGTATTGTCATGCCCGAATCCATCCTCAGGATCTGCCGCAGCTGCCCAATCATTTCCGCCTGCCACCACCGCCTGCCACCGCCGCCTGCCCCGACAAGACAACACGGCCGCCCCGCCCGTTGCCGGCCCCCTTTTCGCCGCCTATAAAGCCCGAGCGGCCCTTTCTTCACTCCGCCGCACTCCTCCCTGTCGCCCACCTCGATTAATCGAACCCCCGTGCGCCGTAGCTCGCCGGCGAACTCCTCCTTCCCCAACTCCGGCCATCCGGCAATTCACCGCTCGGAGCCGCGCCGAGCCAATTCCTTCAAGCCGGAGCTTCCTCGGAGCGTGACGAAGCTACTCCTATCCTCGGCCGGGCCCTCCACCACCTCTCCTTCTCCGGCACCGAAGTCCTCCCCAAGTCGCCGCCGCCGCACCCCGCCGACCCGCCACCGTGCCCCTCGGTCCTCACCGACTTCACCGCAGACCTCCCCGTCTCACCAAGAACGCATTTTTGCACTCTCCCACACCTCTCCGACTGCCGCTCGCCACCGGCACCGCCGCCCCTGAGCTTCCTCTGCCTCCGCCCCGCACGCTCAGCTCAACTGCCTTCGTTCGTCCCCTTGGTCAGGTAACATCGGCTAGCCAAGTGGCTAGCAGCGCTCGCTCTCACCGCACCCGCCCGTGTTCGAATCTCTCTGGCCGCAAGTAGAGTTAGGATTTTTACCCATTTTGCTAGAAGCAACAGTAAAAGCGGATTAAGGAATAATTAAGAAAAGAAAATCACGGATTAGCCAATAATTAATGCAAAATTTATTAGGATGTAAATAAGCTTAATTAATGTTCAAAAAAGGGTTAGTTAATGATAATTAATGGTTAATGAATGTCATAGAAACTAATACCATTTAATCATTTAAAATCTCTCACTGATATGTGGGCCCCACCATTTAGTGAGTACAGTGTATGGCCCCACATGTCAGTGGCACATATGAATGAAAAAAAATAATAAAATAAAAGAGAAATTTAAAGTAGCATGTGGGACCCACCTATCAAACTTTTAGTATTTTTCGGAATTAATTGAGCTGAAAACTTTGAATGTGCATAACTTGTTCATTATAGCTCCAAATTAAATGAAACAAATTTCTAAATTCATCTGAAATAAATATCTGCCCAATGGAACCAAAAATCCTGATTTTTGAAGCTCATTTGAATTTAGAAAATAATTTAGAGAAGCTTATAAAAAATTTAAAAAGGATGCAAAATAGATTATGGGATATTTAAAATGGAATTAGTTGTAATAGAAGATTAATTAAGGACACCAATAAATAAAAATGACTTTTGTAAAATTTCCAAATATAATAAAGATACCTTTAGTTGTAAAATAGAATAAATGCATTAACCCTTGACATTCTGTTGATGAATCCCGGTGAATGAATTTAAAAAAATAATAATAAAGTTAAGCCTAATAATAACTAAGGGTAGATAAAACAATAATGAGGTCATTAATTAAATCTTAAATATTGAGTGTACTAATAATGAACATAAATACCAATAACAAAGCTAAATTGATTTTATTTGGATTTATGTGGATCTTTTGAGATATTTGCTTTTATTCGTGTTCAGTCGTTTAGCACGTAATTAGAAATGGGAGTCCTGAAGATTCGAGGGATCAAGTGTGATCAAGAGCAAAGTGAAGATCAAGACCAAAAACTCAGAACCAACAAGCGAGAAAGCTTCATGTGAGCTCAAGACCGCTGTAAACCGTGCCAGGCGAGTCAATACTTTGATCATGTTGAACATACATTTTCTGCAAATTACTTTTGTTTAATTTATCAAATTGCATGCTGTTATTTTATAAGCAAATACATGTTTAATTCAAGAATTTAGTTATAATACCCATTGCTTATCTTGATTAATATTACGCCCCCTTTTGAATAGTTGATTATGTGAACTTTGTCGCCCTAGCAAAATTTTGATATTAACCTTTCGAAAATATGTCCGTAATTATATGCCATGCTTAGTACTCATAGATATTTAGGGGCACCAAAATGCCCCAAACATCACTTTCAATGATGAGAAAATTTGGTTGGGCAGTCATGGTGGTAATGACTGGTATATGTTTGATATGATTATTTTATGCTTCCAAAGACCTCAACTTGCTTGAATATCTGGGCGGATGGTTCGAGGGTGTGTGAGTGGTGCGGTGGAAGCACAATGCGGTTAGTGGAAGAACCGTCCAGATACCTCTAAGGACTGAATCTTGTCATGATCTCACACGTAAAACAGTGCAACCACAAGTCTGTAAAGTACAACTTGGCTAAGTAAATTTATCGAAACTCCCGGACTCATCTCACTGGTAGTGGAGTGAAGTGGCTAAGCAAGGGCAAGGGGAGGCCTAAAGGGACACCGAGTGGAGGGTGAGGTTTCCCAGCTGTTCTAAGCGTTGCGGGAAGTGGAGCCCGGCTGCGTTAGTAACTGGGGGAAACATCCCGTACATAGATGGGACCCACCGCAAGTGGGCAGTTTCCCATAAGGTGAGATGACAAAAGGAGCTAGATACTTTGAAAAGTCACTGTGATGGTCTGCTCAACTGCGTGACTAAGGAATCATGTGGGGCGACGAGTTGATTGTCTCTTGTGGTGAAAGTGTACAAACTCTGCATAGTCAAAACTATTCGAATAGCCGTGCCCACGGTCAAGGGCGGACATGGGAACTTAACTAGATATAGTTCTATTTCAAAAACTTTGTGGGCGGGAAGGGAAAAAGTGTAGGGCAGTGCAAGGCCTTGATTTGTGTTGTCCTGGGTGTCGCCCCAGTGATAAGTTAAGCGGCTATAACGTTGAAGGATTATGCATGTGGTGCAGATGCCATGTAACAGTGGATTGAATCTGAATCGCTACTATTATTGCATTCTCTTGCACATTATGTTTTGTTCAAACTGCTAAGTCTCAGAAAATTTCTATGTATTATATTTCAAAAGGAAAATAATGATAATAGTTCACATAAAATAAGATGTCAGGAAGAATGAATCGAGTCGTAAGAACAGAAAATGGTTGTTTGTGGTAAACGCATAAAGATATCGGTGGATCCATGTCGATCATAAAAAGAGAACGATAGTGAAGATTCTAGCAGAAATAAATTGGTGGAGCCTAAATGGATTGATAGGCTAGATAGAAGATTTAAATGATTTTGGGGAATTAGGAAGTGCAAGGGAATTTGCGGGAATTACGATACGGATAAATAATATGAATTCTTGGAAGAGGTTGTGAATAATGGGATTAATAGGATTTGATCATATACTAGAAGGATGAATTGAATTTCTGGGATTATTGAAGAAATGATAACGATTACTGGGGTATAATCTTGATCAATGATAATCTTGGTGGATGTATACCAGTGAGTCGTAGACTTGATCACGGATATTCTTGGTGGAGGTAAACTAGAAAATTAGTAGGAGATAGATAATGGTAGACATGATTGATTATTGGGAGAGCAAATTATGGTTTTAGATTAATAGCAAAGAATTGGACTGTTAGTAAGCCCTGATAAGAATGATTTTGGTGGAATACAGACAGTAATCATATTACGGGATTATTAGAAATTACGAGGTGAAGAATTGATGAATAGCAATCACAAGATTGGATTACTTGGAATTCATGATACATCAGATATTGGTGGATACAAAGTAAAGAAAACCAGCTTTGTATTAGAATGATGAGTTAATTAAATTACTGAATAATGAGCCTAAGATTGAATGTGTGAATTGGTGGTGGATATTCGGACTCATATATGAGAGTGGTCACTTCGATTCGATCATTGAATATTTTGGATAATGCAATGGAAATTATTTGATCGGTGGGTCATAAGTAAATGTATTGGATTATCATTAGGTTGTGTAGCTACCAAGTCGACAAACAGTGGATACAGAAATTGGGATTATATGGCTATGGTGAAATTTGAGATTGGATGAATAAATTTATGGGGAAAGTTAGGACCATGTGAGAATTAGACTCCCATGGCTGGATTGATAAGATGGTAGGTGATAAAGTGGAAATCGTATAATCGGTGGATTAGATAAGTGATGACACTCTCTATTCGGAGCTTTAGACAGCAATAATAAAACCCTGATTAAGTAATAAGAGTAATGCGAAAAGCAATTTTTGGCAAATAAAACAACCCGAGCCTCTCCATTGATTAGCCATGCATACTATTATTTGCATCCTGTGTATTGGCTCGCGGAGCACGGTGGTTAGTGTGCTCACACTCGCTCTCATAACAAAATCCAGAATCAGGAATCGGATCACTACGCATCAGCAATATTTTGGTCTTGAAGGCAAAGAAGGTGAAGACGTCAAGGGCTAGGTCGCGAACCTCCAGTTGGCTGCCTGTGGGCATGTCCTGAAGGTCCCACCTGTGTGCTTCGTTCTTCCGGTGCTGCAACTTAATGATTTCGGCCTGATCGGCCCATGTGTAAGTTTACTATTATATTTATGTTTCCGCATGGTATGTATTTGATGATCATTTCTGTAATCTGTGAGCACTATCTACTGATCCAGGGAATAGCGCAATAAATCACAGAGGATTCCAGATGTAAAATCTGGGGTCCCTACACGGGTCCCTGGGGACCTTTGCTTTGTTGTGGTGGCATACAATTACTTATTTAAATGGCCCGAGGCGGTCACCTTAGCAAGGGTGACCTCCACCATAGTGTAAAAGTACATCTAGCAAAGCTTCATATGCCGCTTCAGAGTCCCAAGGGAGATCACTGTAGACAATGACCTACAGTTCAACGAGGCGGCCTTTAAAGCATTATGCGTGTGCATGGGCATCAAAGTGTGTAATGCCTCCATCGAGCATCTGCAATCTAATAGAGGCGGTCGAATGTACTAATGGCACCATCTTTGTCGGCATCCAGAAGTGGCTCGTCGGGCTCCCTAAAGGCAAGTGGCTTATGGAGTTATTGAGTGTGCTCTAGTCTATGCGCATGACCGCGACACGCCCCACCAACTTCGTTCCCTTTAAGCTACTCTTTGGAGATGAAGCCATGACACCTGAAGAACTTAAGACTGGGTCGCAAAGAGTGCTAGCCCAAGCCCCGGCCCAGGAGTGCATAGTGTCGCTGGACCTCCTCGATGGTGTGCGAGTCTAGGCCACCGAAAACATTGGCAAGTACATATGGATAACCCCGGTGTCGTACAACAAGAAGGTGCACCCGCAAGTACATATGGATAACCCCGGTGTCGTACAACAAGAAGGTGCACCCGTAGCAACTCATCGTTGGGGACCTCATGCTACAGAGGGCTCTAGAGGCACCAACGGTGGGCAAGCTAGATTCCAATGGGAAGGATTGTACATAATCATGGCCTCCCTTAGATCGGGCTCATACAGCTTGGCCACCCTAGATGGGATGGACCTCCAACACACATGGAATGGTGAACAGTTTCACAATTACTAGCATAGTCTCGTCGACGCAATGGCCTCGCACACCACATGGATGGATGTTTGTAAAAGCGTACCCACGCAAATTGGGTCTGAAGAAATAGGAAGGGAAGAGAGCGAAAAGAGGAGAGACGAGCAAATCGAGAGGAGATGGTGACAAGCCAATGATATCTACCAAGTAGTGACATATGGAAATTTGGACTCTCTTTCTTGTCCATCTCCCCTCTCCAAACCCAGACATTGGATTTGGGGACTAGGGTGAACAGGAGCGGTGGAGGCTGATGAGTGCAGGGGAGTAGTAGCGGTGTGGGTAGGAGAGCAAGGAAGTGGCGTCTGGGGTGAAATGAATTGCGCACATCTATGGGAATAGAACAACTGAACATACGGCTTCGTAACAAGTGGAATAAGAGTTAAGGATTAAGATATATTCGAAAAGTATCGGGAAAGTATCTACAAAGTATGAGGATTCTTTTTTGAGATCAAGAAAATATATCTGGTCGTATGGGGACCATGTTCGATAAAGGAAAAAAGTGGAATTACTCGTGCGGTCGCACCGTACAATGCTAGGCCTAATTTGGTTGGGCAAACTTGCATTTCCTTCCCTCTCCTGGTTTGTTGGTTTGCCTAGTCTACACCACCACCATGTCCTCCTAAGGGGGTGTTTTGAGAGCCGATGAATTTTGGCTAAAACTTTTAGCGGTTGATTGAAATAGAATAGTAATGATCAGAAGAAATAACTATAGAAGAAAATTTAGAAAACAATTTTTGAAAGACAAACACGAAGGAGGGCCGGTGACTTTTAGAAACTGTCTGGGAAAACCGTTTTTAGAAGTTGATTTGTTCAAATCGACTTTCAGTTTCTTCAAACAAAAACCGAAAGGAAAAGTCTATTTGAACATCTCAGAATCTACACCACCACCAACGTTTAAAGATATCCTCCTTAAATGTTAGGCCATCTTAAATAAATATGGCTATTATTAGGCTTATGCTATAGGGGTATCTTGTCACACTCTCTTGACCCTCTGCATTAGTCACCGTTAGGGGTGCAATCGGTTCGGATAGTTCCCGACCGACCGCCCGACCGAGTCAGTTCGGATGGTATTTCGGAAAAATAGTCGGTAACCGGATGGTTTTACCAGATATGGTATCGGAATCGGATAGTCATTGTCGGAATCGGGAGAGTAGTTTCCGTCGGATAGGAGAATATCCGGATATTTATTCGGTAATATCCGATGCTATGTATTCGGTAATATCCGAATTGGCAAATCCCAGAAATTAAAATAAAAGCTAAAAAATAGTAGAAAAATTCAAATAAATCCCCGAAAATTCTCATAAATTCAGAAAAATGTAAGGAATCTAAATAAAATAAGTTCAACTTGTTTTAGGCACCATTACTCAACTAAATTAATAACTTGCTCACTAGGCTTTAATTAAAGGATTTGAGAAAAAGGAAATTAATTTCTAGAGAAAATCCAATTAAACCAATTAAATAAATAAGTAAGAAAGAAAACCAAAATTTTGGGATGCCACAATAATACTCCTCAGGAAGTGGTTCCAGATGACTATTATGTTCATTATTGTTGGTATGTATACAAGTTGCTCTCTGTACTTAACTTTCAAATACATGATATTTCTATATTATACTTAATTATTTATTCTGATATGCATGATCTATATTTAATTATTTAGGATCTTTGTTGTTGCATGTTATCCGCTGAAATATAGTTACTGTATCGAATCCGTTCCGTATTCGTTCTGTATTCGTTACCGATACTATCCGCGTTCGTATTCGTATCCGGCACTATCCGTGTCCGACTCCGACTCCGAGAAAAAATATGGTATAGTATACATGATGAGCAATTACCGACCGTATCCGCTCCGATTACACCCCTAGTCACCGTGGGCTCATTTTATCTCTAGAACTTGCCACACTTTATATTCTAACCAAACTGGGCCACATATTAGGGGTCTAACACGACACTACTAATTCGACCCAAAATAAGGCCCATCATGTCCAGGTTTAACGAATGCCCAATCCAGCCAATTTGATGACCGGAAGATCTGGGCTATAAACGTTCTAACTTCAGCGTGCCAAATCTTGGAAGACGTATGGTGTCTTTTCTTTTGTTTTCTTTTTTTAACTTAAGACGTATGGTGTCCTAATATTGACCAAATTGAGAAAACACGGCCCATTTTTAGTTTGTGTCCAAAATTTTGTGAAATTTAGTATGCTCTAGCTCACCTATCCTTGAATAATTATTGAGCCCACGCTCGTTTAGGCTTTAGCTTTTGGCTTTTAGATTCTAATTTCTTAATTTTATCTTTTTCTAATTTTTTGGCCTTTTTAGGGGCTTTTTTGCCTTTTCTTTTTTTCCGTATTCCTTTGCATTGTCTTTTTCACCGTATTCCATTGCATTGTCATGATGGATAACTTGTTTTTTCATTTTTAAAATTCTTTAAATTTAATTACGCTAAAAAAGCTAACAATAGCTATAGTGCAAAATAAACCATCATTACTACAAAACAGGTTATACTAGACGGCTACATCACAGACGGTTTATACTGGGAACCGTCTGTGTGACTATCACAGGCGGTTCTTTTTAAGAATCGTCTGTGAAAGTCACACAGACGGTTTTTAATAAGAACCGTCTGTGATGTCCCTTTCGTAACAACTGTTTGTAATATTTTGTACATGATCAGAGGTTAATATATAAGTACACATTGCTTCTAATAACTTAACTACAGAACTACTGAGACAAGAGATGATCACAAATTAAAGGTAAATTTATTAATTTCAATTCGAAGCAAATTTATTACAAAATCGCACAGATAAAGAGATTCTCAGATTCTAATCTTCTGGGCTTCGTACGCTTCTTCTTCGACTTTGGGACTTGGAGGATCAGCCGCTGAGTTCTCGAACGCCGTTAAGATTGTCCTTGTCCTTAGCACTTCATTCTCCAGTCGCAAATGATCAGTAGCATAGCCCATAATCTCGTAGAGGATATCATTATAAGATTCCTCAGAATCTGCCATTTCTGCTTGATCGGCAATGCTATCCATCAGTCTCTCCGATGCCACAAGAGCTTTTTCCGCTTTGTGCACATTGTAGAGAAGAACTAGGGTGAGGGTTGTTTCCCTTTCTTGAGCGGCAGCGAGACCCCTCCGTCGACGGCGGATGATCAGGTCGAGCTGGCGGATGCAAGAAAGTCGGGGAAGGAGAGCAGGGCGTGTGCGGAGAAGCTGCTCCAGATGTAAATTGCTAGCCGCCTGTGTAAGGTTCCGGCCGAACAACTCTCGATGAACAGATGAGAGCCGATGAATTTTGGCTAAAACTTTTAGCGATTGATTGAAATAGAATAGTAATGATCAGAAGAAATAACTATAGAAGAAAATTTAGAAAACAATTTTTGAAAGACACAAACACAAAGGAGGGCCGGTGACTTTTAGAAACGGTCTGAAAAACCTGTTTTTAGAAGTTGATTTGTTCAAATCGGCTTTTAGTTTCCTCAAACAAAAACCGAAAGGAAAAGTCTATTTGAACACCTCAGAATCTACTCCACCACCAACGTTTAAAGATCTCCTTAAATGTTAGGCCATCTTAAACAAATATGGCTATTATTAGGCTTATGCTATAGGGTCTGTTCTTTTTAGCTGCGGCTTGTGGTTTTTGGCTACGGCTTATGGTTTTTAGGCTGTTTATATAAAAGATTACAGAGTAACAGAAACTCACGTGCAGTTTTTGCCAATATAAATAAAGTCAGTAAAGTATATACTACAGTTAATTAGTAGACCCTATCTTGAAAAATATTCTATTTAAAAGCTAATTACTGTAGAAAAATCGAAAAGCAACTTTTAGAAACTGAAAAGAACATGGCCATAGTGGTATCTTATCACACTCTCTTGACCCTCTGCATTAGTTACCGTGGGCTCAGTTTTTCTCTAGAACTTGCCACACTTTATGTTCTAACCAAAACTAGGCCAGCTGTAAGGGGCCTAACACGACACTACTAATTCAACCCAAAATAAGGCCCATCATGATCGGGTTTTTTGGCTTTTTTAGGGGTTTTTTGTCTTTTCTTTTTTCTGTATTCCTTTGCATTGTCTTTTCCCGTATTCCTTTACATTGTCGTGATGGATAACTTATTTTTTTATTTTTAAATTTTTTTAAATTTAATTACGCTAAAAAAGCTAACAGCAGCTACATGCAAAATAAACCCTAAACATTGAAAAAAAATTAAAAACCATAAATTTAAACCCAAATGAGTGGCTGCAAAATGTTGGCCAATGTTATTTTATTGCTAGTGGCTCAATCAAACTGCTAGCTTTTGATCTTTGTTGATCCTTCGCACATGCTATAATATTGTCTCGTTCTTCCTGCAGGCATGCAACCCACTTCGTACATGCTATAATATTTTTCTTGTTCTTCGTGCATGCAACCCACGTCAGCTGCTGGCATGAAATCCGGTTATATATCAGGGCCCGTACGTACGTGAGATACCAACTCGATCTCGTAGTATCCAGAGGCGGAGCCCGTATATGAGCATCGGTGTCCGATGATCTCAATAAAATTTAGTAAATTCTATAAAAAATTATTATTTATTACTGTTTATCGATGGAGAAGATATCATCGTGCAATAAAAGTGATCTCAATGTTTCTATTATCTGACTTCGCCCCTGGCAGTATCTGACTCCAGTTCTACAGCACATGCTGGCCTGCACGTACCAGTCACACCAAATTGGCATGTGCTTAGTACTTTATATATACTAATTTTTACAAGCTAAGCTTGTACGACTGCATTTTAGTAGTAAGCTAGGGATCTCGCTGAGAGAAGACCTCGGTGACGCCCTCCACATCAGTCGCCGATAAGACGAATCGACGATTAATAGGGGCTCAGGGTGAGGCCCCCCTTCGTACACGAATTTTTTTTATAAATATTCTATTATTTATTTGAAATAACATAAATATATTATGCAAATATTTTTTATAGAAATAAGCTCCAATCGTCTAACCATCGGGCGACTAGAGCTTATCGCCCAACGTATGCGCGACAGGAAAGCTGTCCACAGGCGTTGGGTGATAAGTTGCAGTCGCCCAACGCTTCAGCGACTGCAACCTATCGCCCAACGGCTGGGCGATCAGAATTGTCGCCGCTCGGTAATCTTGCGATCGTAAACAAGAGGCAATGTGGGTTAATCTATTTGTGATTTTCGTACATTATGAATGAGAAACAATCTGTTGGATTCGCAACAAGAGTTTATAATTGTTGTATGTTGTTGTAGTGCAAAAAAATCATGAAACTTTTTAAGAATGATTGAAATAAGAACGATCGGTAAGTATGAGAGTAAGTGATATTATGATGTTACCGGAAATTCATACACGGAGGAGAACTGGTTTGTTAATGTTGTTGAATGTTTTGCTACGGGAATAATTGAATGCGAAAAGACGAGGAAATATATTTGTCTAAATTAAAATAGACATAATAGTGCAGTTGGGAGTAACATGCTGTAGGATCGGATATGGCAACAGAGGGGGGTGAATGGTGCCCTTTTTAAAAATCGCCCTCAAAATCTTCACACAAATTTTCTCCTCGAATAGCTATTGAAGCTATGAAGGAGTAAGGAAGCTCACTGAAGATTAAAAACAATTTTCCCTGAGTAGTTTACTGAAAGACAGGTTGAATTGTCACAAGACCCCCAATTTGCTTGACTGCTTTTGGGAGAAATGAAAACTGCAGACTAGCCGAAAGAAGGAAGACAAACAGAAAATAGAAGTTCAGACTGTTGCCGAAAAATACTGAACAGTGAAGAGCACACTGTGGCCACAGGCTAGAACTGATCTTCCTGCTGAAACCGAACAACACAGGAGAACAGAGTTTACTCGGCAAGAAAAGATCAGGAGCAGTAAAATCTTCTACGGACTACACTGCCAGCCGAAAACAGCAGATGGTTGTAATCTGAAAATACTGCCGACAATAGCTAGCAGCCGAAAACTGAGAAGTGAGTTCTGCTTTGCTGCCGAAGGAAACTGCAAGAAAAGTACTAGCAAGAAACTGCATGAAGGAAGCAATCAGCAGCACAAAAAAGAACTCAGTCAAGAGAAAAACCGGATCCTGAACCGAAAACTGCTATTGTCGAAATAACTAGCAGCCGAACTGAAGTTGAAAACACTAAGTACTGCTGCAATCTGCAGACCTAAACTGCAAGGTTTGTTTGGCTCAAATATTCTGATTTGCAGCGGCAAAACATGTAAGCACAAGAAATTTTGCAGCACGGAACAGTTGACAACAGGAGAAATTAAATTAACCGAGAACAAAATGTTTGCTGTCAACAAAACAAAGAAAGAAGGGTTGAAGACTGAACAGGCAAAAGAAAAGGCAAAAAGTGCAAACATCACGCTTTGTCAAAAGTATATATGTTTTGCCCCACCAAATCGCTCAAAAGAACTGCAGTACACGTAAAAGAAACAACATTTAGGCGATGGGTGAGATCGGCAAGACATCCACCATCGGCAGTAGTTGAGGTTGTACAGCAAGAACGGCAGCTGGTGAACAGAAGAAGATCAGGCACAGAATACTGCAGAGTTGCCGACTAAAAAAAACAGCAACAGATGAAAACTGCTCTGCACAGCAAAAGAACTTAATTCGGCACAAGAAAAACCAGTATCCCACACAAGAAATGACAGTAACCACTGCTTGAATAGTTTGGCACAGGAAGGAGCACAGCATCCAGTACTAAATACTGGCAGAGTTGAACACAGAGAAATTGCAGATCATTAGCAGATCTTCTCCGGCCGAAGAGAAGCAGAAAAACACACCAAGAACCGATCCAAACTTTGGAAGAGAACGCACAGACTGAAGGATTTCAGTTCGGCACAGAAGAAAACATTATCCAGCTGTTTTGCAAACACAGGAGAAGAATTTAACAGAGCAAGAACTCAAGGGAAAAGCTAGTCAGAAAAGAACATAGTGCTGAGAAGAAAGAACAGTAACAAGAAGGGACAAGCTTAAATCCATAGCATCTCAAACAACTAAGATTTCATTCATGAGAACCAAGAAAGAAATTACATGAGGGATCAAACAACTCTCACTCTCTCCATCTCTTAATCCTCAAAAACACCAAGAGCCTCACAAGCTTCTTGTGAGGAACACAACACACAAGGAATGAAATCTTAAAACCCTAACTCTCTCTATCGAGTCATCAGAATATGCAACCTAAACACATACGACTAGGTTTGACCAAATCCGACCGAGCCCGTTACGCCACGCAACGTCTAGGTCCGAACCAACCGACTCAAACTCGACTTTACCTAAACCGATGTCAATTACTCATCATACACAATGGGATGACCTCCACATGGTCTCTCAATCTCCCCCTTGATGAGTATATTGACAAACCCAGAAAAAGCAAGAAGTTGAGTTTGAAGAGCCCAACATGGTCCAAAGGAAGAAATGAAACTCATGACCATGTCGACAGAAGGAGCAAAAGAAAGAACAAGTTTTTCTCAAAGCTCCCAAAACTATTCTCCCCCTTTTGGCAATAAACACATCAAGGATGCAAATGAGAGAATATATCATGATTTGGATGAAATGGCTGAAGTTTATTTATTCTAAGCATTTAGAGCCATGAGAATTATCCAAAATGACCGTAATGTTACATCAAGCCATAACAACATAGAAAGCTATCGAGATCATGACGATGTATGTATAGACAAGTTAAGCCAAAGAAGTCATAATCTGAAAATTAGTCGAATTTCTTATCATGTCAAGTTATCAAGATCATAGTCTAGCTAAAGGTATCCAAGGATGATGCAAGCCATATCAATAATCTGAGTGAAACCGAGAAGCTAGAATTGAGCCAACTTAGAGTGCTATAAGTCCTAAAATGGATCATTTGTTCAAGTACTTTGATCATGTTGTAATTAAGCAAATTTTGCACAATTGACTTGTTTTTCCTTTTGAAACTCATGGTCGTTTCCAACCAAAATTTTGTCATGTGCTAGATCTCAAGCCTTATGCGACCACTCCAAGCAAGAAGCTTAAGGAAATGATCTTGGTCATCCAAAACTCCCCCTGAGTTCATGCCGAGTGCAATGGCAAGCAGTCTCATGAGAAAGAATTGGTGAGATCAGTTTTTCGCACAAAAGAGATCTTTTTGCTTATGCTGAATGTAGTTCAAGAACACAGAGTTAAAAACTAACTCATGCTTCATAAAAGAACTAGCATAGCACAATCTAAGGCTCAATAGAAGATTCAAGACTCAACTCAGCCTATTTGACATGGTATGAATCATAAAAGGATAACTAAATACAGACTAGTCTCATGAGCTATCATGACATGAATTAATTCAAGTTGTGCATTTTAAACAACTTAGCATGGCAACGACTAGTCTACACATATAAAGTCATGATAAATCTAGTAAGTAAGCACATATCATGGCAAGATGTAATGCATTGTAAATATGTCATAACTGGATAATAATCAAGGCTCTATGTAGTTATCTTACAATGCAAAATGCTAAAATGTAAGAAAAATCCAGCTCCCCCTTAATATGTGATGCAACTTTTAGTTCAAGTTGAATTATGTCAATATTAAGCTCCAGAAGCCCCCAAATGAATTCCCCTTGAACCAAAGCAAAAAATGAGAAGCTGGCAAAGATAAACAGGCAGTCCTTAAAGCATATGTAAGATATAGAGGATACTATGGCTCAGACTGACTCTCATCTACCCCATATGACTCCAGGACAACCAGCTGTCGAGAAAACACACACTAGAGAGCAAACACGCACTGCTCACCCGAGGGTGGCTCAACCCTCGCTAGAACCTAAAAAAAGTGAGTGAGCTCAACCTAGTGAGATAAGAAACATCTATCCTGAAAGCACAAGATAAGAGCAAGAAGTCTAAGCAACTCGAAGAAGAGACACACTCTAACCTATGCTAGGAGGACTAAACCCAATGCACCCGCAAATGCAATGCAATGTAAATGAGACGAAGCATAATCAATATAGTAAAGCGAGAAAGTCCAAGCTCCCCTCACAACAGTCCATAAGGACAAACCACCCCAAGCTCTCCCATGAGAGTGAAAACCTCGTGCTATCCAAAGGCTTGGTGAAGATATCGACCAACCGGTGGTCACTCTCCTGGCCGGAGCACTATATCACCCTTCTCCACATGGTCTCGAAGGAAGTGATATCTGATATCGATGTGCTTGGTCCGAGAGTGCTGCACTGGGTTCTTAGCAATGCTAATCGCAGACGTGTTATCGCAAAAGAGCGGAACACGGTCGATAGCTAACCCAAAGTCTCGCAGAGTCGAGACCATCCAAAGCACTTGGCTACAGCAGCTGGCTGCAGCAACGTACTCGGCCTCTGCGGTGGACTGTGCAACACCGGACCGCTTCCTCAAGACCGGAAACGAGAAAGTGCCAATGAACCGGCAGTGCCGGGTGCTCTTCCTATCTATCCTACAAGGCAAAGTCGCATCCGAATAGGCTCTAAGGGATAGACAGGATGAGGAAGAGTACCAGATACCATAGTCAATGGTAGCTCGAAGGTACCGAAAGATGCGCTTCACCGCCTGGCGGTGAGACACTCGAGGAAAAGCCTGAAACCAAACACATAGACACACAGAGAAGTGTATGTCCGGTCTCGAGGCAGTGAGGTACAAGAGGGAGCCAATCATGCTGCGGTACTCCTTCTGATCAACTGACTCACCATCCTCATCAGGGTCAAAGAAGCTGTAGAAGCCATCGGAGTTGACACCAGCTTTCCATCACTCAAGTCAAAGCGTCTCAGCAGGTCTCGAGTGTACTTGCCTTGATGTAAGAAAGTACCCTCCCGGGTCTGCTTGATTTGGAAGCCAAGAAAGAAGGTCAACTCACCCATCATGCTCATCTCAAACTCGGTGCTCATGACATCCGAGAACTGTGAAACTAGAGCATGAGAAGAGCCGCCAAAGATAATGTCATCGATGTAAATTTGGACGAGCAGAAGGTCATTGCCAAGCCGGCGAATGAACAAGGTCTTGTCAACTTTACCCATCTCGAAATCATGCCTCAAAAGATAGGACTTAAGCCTCTCATACCAAGCTCTAGGGGCCTGCTTAAGTCCATACAACGCTTTGGAAAGCTTGTAGACATGATTAGGATATTTGGGGTTCTCGAAACCTGGAGGCTGTCTGACATAGACTTCTTCCTCAATGAAGCCATTGAGAAAGGCGCTCTTGACGTCCATCTGGTAAAGCTTGAAACCCTTAGAAGCTGCAAAGGTAAGTAGAATTCTAATGGTCTCAAGACGAGCTACAGGGGTGAAGGTCTCCTCAAAGTCTAGACCCTCGACCTGGGAGTACCCCTGAGCAACCAGTCTAGCCTTGTTTCGAATGACTACCCCATCCTCGCTCTGCTTGTTCTTGAACACCCACTTGGTTCCAATGATATTGTGATCTCGAGGAGGCTCAACAAGCGTCCAGACCTTGTTTCTTTCGAAACTCTCCAGCTCCTCATGCATGGCATTGACCCAAAACTCATCAGATAAAGCATGACAAACGTCCTTGGGCTCAAAATAAGCTACGAAGGCAGAGTGGAGACAGAAAAGCGACACACCAGACTTGGAGCGTGTGGCTCGTTCAAAGAGATCTTCAATCATCTTTTCAGAAGGATGAGATTTTTGAATATGTCTTGGAGGTCCTGGATGAGATGAAGAAGTGGCCTCTACCTCGTTACCTAACGGGGTAGGAACAGAGCCACTAGCTCCGTAAGAGCGTAGGTAAGGGTCGATCACCTCGAGGTGCGATGGAAGAAGGCACCTCAAGGGGTGGATGAGGGACTGGATCGGGTGACAACCCTCATCTCCATCATCCTCATCATCCACGAAGATGGTCTCGGATCGCTCTAGTGAACTCGAGATATCGGGCCTAGTCCCTGACCGGCCTCATCGAAGGTTACCTCACTGTGTTTCTACCATTTTGCTAGACTCGCAGCCTGCACCCTATAGGCCCACGAAGAAGTCGAGTAGCCTAGAAAGAGTCCATCACAAGAACGTGACTCGAACTTATCTAGGTTCCCAGACTTCAGAATAAAACATCGACCATGACAAGGACATACCACTTCCCACCTGCAGACTGCACTCGAGCTGGTCCAACTGTGTCCATATGGAGCAGCTGTCCTGGTGCATCGGTCATAGTAATCGTGGACCGGAGGATGGAAGCGGCAACCATCTTACCGTGCTTCAAGAAGGAGCACAAACTAGATCTTTAACCATCTTGAGTTTCGCAAACCACGAATGAGGTCGTGGCCGCTAACTCGGGTCAAATGATCAAAACCAATATGACCAAGTCTCCTTGCCAGAAGGAAAGGTCACAGGACTCAGAAGCAACCAAACACCGGAGAGGATCACCAGAAGACTCAGAAAAATCAGCACGAAAGATACTCCCAAAACGAGAAATCCCGCAAACCAGACTACCAGAAGAATCAAGAATTTTGCAATTGTTTTTCTTAAAACTCACCTCAAAGTCATCATCGGTAAGCTGAGAAACGGAAAGCAAATTATACTGCAGCTTACTAACCAAGGCAACATCTCTCAAAATAAATGAATCATTAATGTGCACTGTACCTTTGGCGATGACGCGCCCAGATGAAGCGTCTCCGAAGGTGATCGTCTCATCACCTGGGGCTCGGGCAAGGGAAGAAAACCACCGGGAATCTCCGGTCATGTGTCGTGAACACCCGGAGTCTACGAGCCAAACTTTTTCCTTCCCTACCCGGCGAACCTCGTCGTAGTCGGAGTATAGCTCGCTGTCGCTCAGATCGCCCTCGAGGGCCATGAAGCACATGCCGGAGAAGTCGTCGCCGCCTTTGGGTTCTTGATCACCCGTCCCGTCGTCGTCGCTCCATCCCTCCACCTCGCTGAGGTCGAGGTCGTCGAAAGCGGTGAGGACGCGGTGGAAGAGCTTCTTCGCCTTCCCAAAGTTGTGGAACTTCTTCTTGCCTTGGAACGGTGCTGAGGGCTTCGAGTTGCGGTTCTTGTCGGTGTAGTCGTTCTTGCTCGAACCGCCGAGGTCGCCTTTACCCTTCCCAAGCTTGGGACAGTTTGCTCGGATGTGGTTGGGGCCACCACACTCGAAACAAATCACGGGTCCTCCTCTTTTTCTATCCCTCCTCCTCTTGTAAGCATGAGAAAATCTTCGCTAGGAGGGCTAGCTGTTCATCCGCAGTCGCCTAATCGATCATCGCTATATCACGAGAGCGCCGAGGAGAATCCACACAAGGCTCGGCAGAAGAAGATCCATGAGGGATCGGTGACTAGTGCCATCGACTGTGACTTCGACCGACGAGCGACTATGTCAATCTCGTGAGTCTTGAGGCGCGAGTAAAGCGCATCAAGAGTCAGGGTCGAGAGGTCCGTGGTGTCCTTGATGGTAGTCACCTTCATCTCCCAAACGCGAAGATCGAGTGCAGAGAGGATTTGTCGGCGTTATCCGAGTCGGCATGTGAGACCGACGGCTCGGAGGTTACTCAAAATCTTGTGAAACCGCGAGAAGCACTCGTCAAGGGACTCACCAGCAAGCATCTCGAATATACTGTATTCACGCTGAACCGGTCCTCCGAACCGTCTTGATCTCGAGTGGTGCCCTCATGGTATGCATTGAGGGTCACCCGGATGTCGTATCGCGACGACGGTGAGAGATGAGATCGAATTCGCTTCTGCTCAACCCCTGAATGATGATGTTCCTTGCCTTTGAATTCGCCTCAACATCAGCCATATTCCCAGCATTGATGTTCTCATCGGCAGGAACAACAAACTGAATCTTCACCTTCCGCCAGATGGCATACCCCTGAGCCTGGATGTAAGTTTCCATTCGGCTTTTCCAGAAGGGGTAATCCAGGCCATCGAAGATCGGAGGCTTAGTGGAATACTTGTCTGTCGCCATGGCTAGCAGAACGGTTAAGATCTATAGACAAGAGTTAACCGGCTCTGATACCAATTGTAGGATCGGATATGGCAACAGAGGGGGGTGAATGGTGCCCTTTTTAAAAATTGCCCTCAAAATCTTCACACAAATTTTCTCCTCGAATAGCTATTGAAGCTATGAAGGAGTAAGGAAGCTCACTGAAAAT